>JAUMJK010000151.1:3677500-4277500 GCA_033558105.1 Coccyzus lansbergi
CACAAAAAAAGAGGCATCTGATAATTAAATTTGCTGGTGGCAGTGAGTTGGGAAGCACTATCACCAGAAGAGGCGAATGAGGGATATTGTACAGAAGGAATTGGATGACTGTGCTGGAGTCATAGATATGGGATAATGTTCATTTCTGCAGAGCAGCAGGTTGTGTACCTGGAGATTACAACAAGAATTTTCTGCTAGGTGCTGGGAGCTCAGCAGAGAAGGAGAAGAAAGATTTGGATCTATTAGCAGAAATCAGATCAGGCTGAACTTTCATTTGGCACATCATCTTTTTCTGGGGGTGATGGGAAGGGCTGGCTGCCAGAGTGAGGTGCAACCAGGTGCCACCTTTGGTTTTGGCAGCAAGGAGTGGAAATGTGCATCTGGCAGCTGTTGCTCAGTGTTTGTGTGTAGTGGGAGCAGCCTGCAGGAAGGCAAGACGTCTTCAGGACTCAATTCTGGTCATGGCAGCTGCCAGTGTTATTCTATATGATTGATCTGTTTGAAGTTGAGTGTAAGGCAGCAGCGTGATATAGCTGCGAAAATTAAATGAAATCCTTGGCCCAGTTTGATGTGTTGCCAGCAGAGAGAGGAGATACCCATGACATTACAGGAGGTCCTGGTGAGACAGCAACTGGAGTATTTTGCATGCATTTCAGCAGCCAAGTTCAAGAAAGATGTATTTGCATTGGAAGAGGGAAGAAAAAAGGAGTTGCCAAAGTGAACAGGTAATTGTGTTTAGCTTCTATTCCAAGGGGAGACTTGCTTGCTTTGGTAGATGAAGGCAGAACACACCCATGCTGGAGATATATCACAGGATGGTGGACAGGTCAATGAGAAGACTGCTGAAACTAACACACAGACTTAGTACAGGGGTAGAAATACATGCATTTTGGAAATGAGGTTATTTGTTCCAGTGGGTTGGTACAGGTTTGATAGCTCTTCCTGACAGAAAGCCAAGAAAATTTTGAGAAGTGTCAAAATCAGAACTTGATTGTCTGAGGAGTAGGATTGCCAAGGGGACTGGCTGGGAGCAGCACTGTATACCTCTGTCTGTGGCACATGTTCTTAGAGAAAAGCCATCACAGCAGCTTTACTTAAAGCTGTTTTGGGAAAGTAATATCACAAGAAAAAGTCAAAGATTCACAGAATTGTTTAAGTTGGAAAAGGCATTGTAGATTAAGTCCAACTGTAAAACTAACACTGCCAAGTCCACCACTAAACCATGTCCCTAAGCACCACAAATACATGTCTTTTAAATACCTCCAGGAATGGTGACTCAACCTTTTCCCTGGGCAGCCTCTTCCAACCCTTTTGATGGAGAAGATTTTCCTAACATCTAAATCTCGTATGGCACAGCTTGAAGCCATTTCCTCTTGTCCCATCAATTGTTACTTGGGCGAAGAGACCCACACCCCCCTTACCACAACTTACTGCCTTTCAGGCAGTTGTAGAAAGCAATCAGGCATCCCTTCAGTCTCCTTTTCTCCAGACTAAACAACCCCAGTTCCCTCAGCTGCTCCTCATAAGACTTGTGCTCCAAACCCTTCACCAGCTCTGTTCCCCTTATCTGGATATGCTTCAGCCCCTCAATATCTTTTTTGGAGTGAGGATTGAGTACAGAGGGATGATCATTTCCCTACTCCTGCTGGTCACACCATTCCTAGTACGAGCCAGGATGCTGTTGGCCACCTGGGCACACTGCTGGCTCATGTTCAGCCGGCTGTCAGCCACCTCCCCCAGGCAGCTTTCCAACCACTCTTCCCAAATCCTGTAGAGCTGCAGATGAGGTTGTGACTGGAACAAAATGATGCCCACCCCTTCTGCCTGGATTCAAGTGACAATTTTTAATTTTTTTTTTCAAGTCTCCTCTGACCTGCATGTTGCACTAATCTGGAGCCAACAATACTCATCTGATATGTGGAAACTCTAAATACTTTAAATCTTGGTTTAATTCTGAAACTGAAGAAACCTAAAACACTCAACATCACCGAAATGACAGCCAAGATGATGCTGAACATGCTTCTTGCAGTTGGCTGCCCTTTGTCCTCTGCTGGCATGCTGTGTGGCAGGGAGCGGGAGGAATGAGGAAAGTTAAAGAAAGCTTATCCCCCCCCAGCCCCTGATGAACAAAACTGGTGACCTCATATCAACAGAGGTACTCAACAGCTTTTTGCCTCTCTCTTCTTTGGCAACTTCTCTCCTCACCCCTGCTGAGTCAGTGGACAGCAAGATAGGAACTGGGGTGGGGGCAGTAATGCCACTCCCACTGTAAGGGAAAATCAGGTTTGTGATCACCTGAGGAACCTCAATATATATAAGAGTCTGTGGGACCTGGTAAGATACATCCCAGAGTCCTGACAGAGTTGGCTGATGTAGTCACCAAGCCACTCTCCATGATACTTGAAAAGTCATGGCAGTCAGGGGAAGTCCCTGGTGAGTGGAAGGAACATTGTTCCCATTATTTAAAAAGGGTAGAAAGGAGGACCCAGGGAACTACTGACCTGTCAACCTCACTTCTGTACCTGGGAAGATCATGCAAAAGATCCTCCTAGAATCTATGCTAAAGCACATGGAGGACAGGGAGGGAATTCAAGGCAGCCAGCACGGCTTCACCTGGGGCAAGTCTTGCTTGACCAGCCTAGTGGCTTTCTGTGATGGCGTAAAGACATCAGTGGACGTGGAGAAACAATGAATGGTCATCTCTCTGGACTTACGTAAAGCTTTTGACATGCTCCCTGACAACATCCTCCTCTCTAAACTGGAGAGGTATGGATTTGATGGGTGGACTGTTTGGTGAATAAGAAATTGATTGGATGCTTGCATTCAGAGAATAGTGTTCAACAACTCAGTGTCCAGATGGAGATCTGTGACAAAGTGGTGTCCCTCAGGGGTCCATACTGGGACCAGTGCTGTTGAATATTTTCATCAAGGATGCAGATGGTGAGATTGAGTGCACCCTCAGCAAGTTTTCCCACAAAGTTACAGAATGGTTTGTGTTGGAAGGGCCCCCAAAGTCTATTCCGTTCCAACGCCCCTGCCATGGGCAGGGACATCCCACTAGATCAGGCTGCCCAAAGCCCCATCCAACCTGACCTTAAACACCTCCAGGGGTGGGGCAGCCATAGCTTCTCTGGGCAACCTGTGCAAGTGTCTCGCAACCCTCATCATGAAGAATTTCTTCCTAATGTCTCATCTAAATCTTCCCCCTTCCAATTTAAACCCATTCCCCCTTGTCATATCACTGCACGCCCTTGTGATAAACCCCTTACCTGACAGGGGTGTGCAACTGCATGATCTTTAAGGTTCTTTTCAACCCAAGCCATTCTATGACTCTGCAATAGCTGTCCTGGCAAGAGTGGGCACAGGGGCTGTGGGGGCACCAGGAGGAGCTGCTCAGCATGGGGGCTTGAGCCACTGCTCGAGGCGCCTCTGTTTCTCTGACAACCCACCCACCTGTCTGCAGATTTTTAGAGCTCACCCCAACTCTGCTTCACTGAGAAAAAACCCTAAACTTCCCATTTCTTTTGAGATGGGCAGAAAAGCTCTTCCATTAGGAAAACCAGATTATTGCACAGGGAGAGGAGAGAAGTGTGTGACAAAGACAGGGAGTAAGTACTTTTCATTTCATTGTTTCTGTTTCCTTCTTTCTTTTTTTTTTCTTATGGTACATTTGGATTCTACTTTCTCTCTCCTGAAATTTCTTCACCGAAAGGGTCATTGGGTACTGGACCAGGCTGCCAAGAGAGGTAGTTGAGTCACTATCCCTGGAGGAGTTTAAAAAACAGGGAGATAAGTGCCTGGGGATATGATTTAGTAGAGGACAGGTACAGTTGGGCTCAATGATCTCGAAGGTCTTTTCCAACCTACTGATTCTGTGATTCTGTGAAATATTCCCAAATCTCAGGGCTTTTCTCTCAATTTCCTTTTTATGCCAGACCGTTATGTTTTTGAAACCAGTTTTTTGTCTAAACACAACTTTCAGCTTCATTTCCATTGCGAAAGACCTGATCTGGGAGTACTAAACAATGCAGAGTTCACTTGGAAGCAAGAAGTAAAAATAACAGGAAAATGAATTGTTCCCTCCCAGGCCCGGTGGGCAAACGGCAACTGGGAGGGGTGTAATTGCTACCTTTTTCTTTTTCCACTCCAAGGTTATTTGTGTGTCTCCAGCTGCCTCTCAGCCCTCCTCTGCCTAGGCTGCCTTTATCCAGCCAGCTGGGATTCTTCAACTCACTGCTGATAGTATTTGGAAGCTGAGTTAAGAGTCCCAGAGTAGCTCCCTACATGGCATCCTTCGTTTAAACAGTGCAGCTGCTTTTGCTGCCGTTGAGCTGAGAGCGGAAGCGGTTTCCTACTGAAGCAGGAGCAGAGGAGCGTGAGCCTTGTTGCTTCAAAGGGAAAATGGTGCTTCATCCCTGTAAGCCTAACGGCACTGAGGAAACATTAACCAGGGATTCCTGTCTCTTTGGGGCAGAGGCAGTGTGTGGCTTGGTCACTGGATGAGTGTGAGCATGCTGCAGGAGTTACTGTAGTTCAGAGAAGACTGGGTGACATGGGAGCTTCTTTAGGACATTCAGGACGAGCCTTAAATAAATATGACCTTTTAAAAGCATATTAACTGTTTACGGCTCTTATCTGTGAATGAGAGGTTGGAAATAGTTCACATTGGATGAAGGGAGAAATTGCTGAGTGGGAAGTCTTTCGTGAAAGAAGGGGACAAAATCTTCTGGCTTTTCCTCCATCAAAGACAATGGGTGTAACAGCTTTTCTGTTCTTTATCAGTGATGAAAAGGTGCCAGCTGTTTAGCTCTAGCAGGTAGTGTGGCAGGTGTAGGATCTTCAAAGTATATTTTGGATGCTCTGGTCTTCCGCCAGGAGTTAACACAGCTTTAAACTGTAACACAGGCTGCTTTGTGAGGCCATTCCTGCATTCATGCCTTTGGCTGGCCAGGAAGCGTGTGTGGCCAGAAGTCCTTTTAAAGGGCGTTGTTAAGAGAATCTGATTTGCTGCTATAAAACCGACTAACCAACCAACCAACCAACCAACTCACTGTGGTATTTATTGAGCTCTGGTGGGGTTTTGTCACTGTGAGCTACATCTGTGATAGAAGCAGGGTGCTGTTGTGATGGAAGCAACCACAGGTGTATGGGTTCTCCTTGTGGAGTGTAGGGTGTGAACATATTGGTTTTGCTGCCCATCGTGATGCTTAGGTATTTATATTAAAGCTTGATGCCTTCTTGTCGCTTCTACAGCAGTGAACTGGACAGTAGTGCTATATATTGCAAATAAAGGATATTTTGAAAGAAAAAAATCTTATGAGTCTATGACTTTCACTTCTAGGGAAAGAAAACACCCCAGGAAGTTGTTGGTGGGGATATTCCAAAATTTGATGGAGCGGGTTACGACAAAGACTTGGTTGACGTTCTTGAAAGGGACATTGTATCAAGGAATCCAAGCATTCATTGGTATGAGGATTTTCTCAATTTAAGTGATTTTGCTGCTGTGGAGAAGGAGAGAAATTATCCTTCATCTGACTCTTAAAACAGAGCCATCATGATCTACCACAGATAAGCAAAAACAAGGTCTTTCGAGTTTAATAGTTTATTAATTTGATTAGTTAGGCTTTTGTTGCTAATTAGTACTATGTGCAGCACATCCGTTACAGTCACTGCTAAAATGAAAGTACACTCTAAAGAATTTTAAAGGTATCACTTTGGTGTTCACATTGTCCAAAACCACTTTTAATTAGGCAGCTTTAAGTAACTTGAGTTGAAAATAATTTTTTCCCTGTTTTCCAAAAGAGGATTCAATTTTAGATCATGGGTGCTCATGAGGCATTTACTGGCATGCTAAAAGAGATGGTACTGAGTGAAAAGATTCTCTATTTTTCTTGTATAAAAATAGAAGAAATATTGTTGTATGGGAATCTTATGCAAGTTTCTTCGTCTTGCACAGGGATGACATAGCAGATCTGGAAGAAGCCAAGAAGTTATTAAGAGAAGCTGTTGTTCTTCCAATGTGGATGCCTGATTTTTTCAAAGGGATCAGAAGACCTTGGAAGGTGGGAATTTATTTGTTGTTTCAGTAAATGAAAAGCTGTGGGTATGTGTATCTTCTGCTGTAATGTGTGTGGATATTTGTAATGGAAGGCTAAAAAGGCAAATGGGAAAGATCATGAAATCCTGTCTTAATGGTTCATGTAAAATGCACTGAAAGAAACAGCTGGAAATGTATCTGGGCTTTACAGTAAATAATAATTATTTTGTATTTACTTGGTCATTCCTTGTTGACATTAGAATGATATCTATATGTCAGCCTATGCATGTGAGCAATCATATAGGGTATATTGACAGAAATAGAAATGCTTAATAGACAGCTCTGCTGAGGATTATGGTGGCCACTCTTCAATGCTTCTCTGAGGAAAGCAGTCCTTGGATTGTTTTATTCTGCATGTGCCAGCTATCTCTCACTCAGACTGCAAACTGCAGGTTGGATAGTGCAAGAAAGCGAGGACAATGAGGTATAATCTGAGCAATGATTTAGCTTTGCAGCTACACTTGCAGCTTGGCATAGTTATTGCTGAAGTCAGAGAAGTTTGGATTGGGAGAATGAGCCACAAGCAGGGCGACAGGAAGGATGGAGGACTGAGGTGGCCTGGCTGATGGACCAGAAGTGAACCCAACCTGGGGAAGAGGAGAGGAGGTTGCTCAGAATTTCTGTAAACAGAAAATAAAATGATTTTGCGTTTGTTGTGGGATGAATTGACACTTGTTTTGGGAATAACTAGGCACAACACAAGGGCTCTGTAGTTACTGAGAAGGATTACCAGAGAAGACATGTATTGTCTATTACTCTGAGTCTGCAAGACAATGGCACATGTAGGAAATGCTATATGTGAGTGGTTTCTGTGGTTTACTACAGTGGTTCAAGCAGCCTCTGTTTGATCTTGTGTTACTAACGCTTGCCTTGCCTTCTTTTACTCAGTCCTTGTACTTCTCTGACATATACTAAGGTCTGACTCTTAAACCTCTCCTCCTCCAGCCTAAGCCAGTCCTAGATCCCTGTTATTCAGTTTATTTACAAAACAAAGCCCTGCAGGAACTAATGAATGGAAAACTTGTCCTTCCTGGGGCTTCAGCCTACAGCCAGTAAAGAACAGAAGTTGGGAAGAGTAGGACCTGACAGCAGGAACTACAAAGTGGTTGCTTCAGGGCTTGATCATGGAGGTTTTAAGTGAGTTGCAGGGGTGCAGCCTAAACCTAGAGTCAGCCCAAAACCTAGTGCCAGGCTATATAAGCTTTGGGATTTAGAGTCTTTGTCAGTAACAGTGGACTTGAGGTTAACCTTAAGGTTATCTAGAGCAGGTTACAAGCATAAGGTGAGACTTCAGTATCTTTTGAACAGCTGAATTTCTCTCCTTTCCTCTTTGCATTGAGGAGGTTGATCCATAACATTATTGTAGACTACATGGGCTCCATCTGTTCTGTCTTCAAAAATTTTAAGGTAGTGAAGAGCTGTTATACTTTTTTTTAGCTATTAACATGCACAAAGGATATAGTGGCTATCTGTCTTTAAGGCAGGTATGTCAGCAGACTGCAGGGAATGTGGAGAGACACTGGCTCTGTCTCCCAAGTATTTTGGCAGTAGATAAAGAAACCACAGGCTAGTCTTCCAAAGAGTTATAGTCTCCATCTCTTTGCATGAGATAATCTTTTCCTACCGAGCCTCTGAAAACTAGGTGATTGTAGAGATGGAAAAAAGTTCTAGGATGATTTCCTGTCTTCAATCTGAAATGCAAATTGATTTCTGATGAGTCTATGAAGAGTCTTCATTGTTAGCCTTTTCCCTGGTGACTTGTGAAGCTGTAACTCTCTTGAATTTATTTTTCACACAGAACAGCATGTATTTTCCCTACTGTTGACCTCTGGCTGTGCTACAAGGATGAGAAGTTTAAAAGGGAAGACTGTTTTCTTGCAGTAATCAGTGTAGCAGCAGGCATTTGTTGAGCCTAGGCATTCAGGACAATAATTCAGGGAAAAGGCAGCCAAATCTGTTTTTGGATGTTCAGACTCTTCTGAGAATAATTCCCAAGACAGCCCTCACAGTTTGTGGCTGCATTCAGAGGATGGTGCCTTGTATGAAAGAGCCAGCTGTCTTCCCTGATTCAACACAGGTGCCGTGTAGTTGCAGCCATGGGTTTCTCAGTGTCCACAGGCTTGCTCTTTCTTTTTTTCTTGAACTGTTTTGTGCCAAGAAGGCCCAGTTGCTGGCTGTGCTTCCCACTGCTCTGCTAGTGATTGTTACAACAACAAGAAGTAACCCTGCAGTGATTTCATCAAAACACTTGCTCCCTGCAGTGCATTTCAGCTTCTTATTAGAATACTTTGGATTAACAGAGCCTTAGAGGAAGAATAAAGAACTCTTTGTGTTTGTCAAGGATTTTAACTAGTAAGTAAGTGGCAGCCTCATATTTTGCAGAGAGAAAGAGCAATTTGATCCTATGTGTTTCTGTTTGAAGCTATGCACATCTTATTTTGCTGAGAACTCAAGTTCTTTTGGTTTTTTTTTTGTTTAAACTTATTTTTCTGTCATCGTTACCCCAGAGAGCTTGGTTTTCCCTGGCTGTACACTTGATGTGCCTGCTTTGCACTTGTGTTATGTACATATATAATGCCACCAGTATCATGTGCTAGGTAATGCACACTGAAATAATTGCACAGGAGGTGTGAAGCAATGAGCTTTGATTTTGGCAGTGAGCAGCATGCATAGCTGAAGACAGAATTTGCCCTTCCATAATAATGGAGGACCGAAGCAAAATGACCTGCCTTAAATCACCAGGTCCTGCAGTAAACACAGTTTGTCAAATGCAGGGGTCAAGTGTGTATTTGAATTGAGGTGAAGCTTGTTTTAAAATGCTAAATAATCACGTTTAAAACTTGGAGAGACCAATAGGTCATCTTGGACCTGCATATCACAGACTTAGTAATTTTCACCCAGTTACTCCAGGGTTGTAGTTGCAATATAATTATAATACCAGTATGACTATGCAGTGACTCAAATCACCATGTATGCCTGAATATTCTTGGGAGAGAAGGAGTGCATTTACTTATTATACTCACTGCTGTGGATCTTCAGAAACCCCTGGCAGCCTGAGG
Source organism: Coccyzus lansbergi (assembly GCA_033558105.1). Taxonomy (NCBI): domain Eukaryota; kingdom Metazoa; phylum Chordata; class Aves; order Cuculiformes; family Coccyzidae; genus Coccyzus; species Coccyzus lansbergi. The sequence goes on from JAUMJK010000151.1 coordinate 3,686,657, forward strand.
AGTGACATTGAACTGTTAACTGTATGGATGGAGCGTGAACATTTCTAACTTAATTTACTGGTGAATGTATGTTGAGCTTACATTAGCTAAGTGTTAAATGGCTATAAAAGTATTAAGAGTTAATGGAAAATGGAGTACAGAGAGGCTATTGCTTTGAGTAGTACATTTTTGAATAATTGTGTTCCCGGTTGATTTGTTTTTATAGATCACTTCCATGTCATTCTTTGTGCTTTTTGAAGTAAATTTTTGTGAGGAATAGATGAAATCTAATTTGCTATGTGGCTTGCATTTAACAATACTTTGTTGCTGTGGCATTTTATGTAAGTTATTAATTGCAAAACACATTATGATGTGCTGTTCTGATTCTAGCTAATTTGATTACCTTTGCAACACAGTACAAGTTTGCTTTAGTAAACTCTTGTTAGCATTTAATAAGATCTTGCAGTTGAGAGGAGAAAAAATACCCAAGCTTCTTGAGCACTACATTTTCATAGTTCCAGGCTCCAGTACTGTACAGGTATAGAAGAATATGTTATCCCTCTCCGAGGCTGCTGCTGAAGGGGTTAGAAATACTATCCATGAAGAGAACTGCATTTAGAAATACTATCAAGAGTGTTTAAGCAGTCTCAGTGCAACAATCTTAACATAGGTCCCGAGAGCTCTGTGTGTCTAGCTGAGAGCCTGCCTGCGTGATGATGGGTAAATGTGAGGAGCTGTGAAGATTTGTACTGCTTAGTCTCTCTTTAAGATAGACCACAGATGGAAAGACTGTCTGATGATGTGGATACCGGCCTGAGAATTAACGATTGTAGTTCCGTTTTCTAGTTCAAAGCTTTTAGAATAATCACTGAGGTTCATATTAGACTTCCTGTGGGACCCAGCTATAGTCCATATGAGTGACAGATGCTTATTGGTGAAACAGAAGTAGCGCCGCTCTTCAGCCATCCAAGAGGTGCATGCTGAGGATGGTGTTTCATCCAGGCATTGCTCAGATGCAGTAATACAGCCATAAAAGTACTGAGATGGACAGATGAAACAGTGTGACAGTGAGTGCTCTTGTGCATACTTAATGTGAAAATTGGATGCATTCATAAATACCTATTGTCAGGATTTTTTGGCAAAATGTTTTTCCACAGATAAATGCTCTGCTGAGGGAGCACAACTTTCTGCAAGAGTATTTTGGTTTCTGTGAAGTTTTCCTTGAGAAGGGGGCTTCACTGTCTTCATCTGCCCATGCAAGTTCAAGTCCAGGCTCTGTCTGATTCAGAATGAGGCTGTAAATCTGTTGTCTGCTACCCAGGTGACAGGTGCAGCAACAGTTACTGGCTTTTGTGATTCACACTCCAATGGAGTGTTAAGAAAAATAAATCCCAGAGCACTTCCATGCTGTCCTTGAAAACAGGGCATGTGTCTTTTATTTTCCACTGATGGCAGTTATGTTATTAAACAATTAAAATATAGATCTTGCATCATATCGAGATGAAGTGTGGAGGACCAATTACAAATATTAATCATTTTTTGTTCCTTGCCTTTGTTTTCACTTTTCAGGGTGTGCTGATGGTTGGTCCTCCTGGCACTGGCAAAACAATGCTAGCAAAAGCTGTTGCTACAGAATGTGGAACAACATTCTTCAACGTGTCTTCCTCTACCCTGACATCTAAATACCGGGGCGAATCCGAGAAGCTGGTCCGCCTTTTGTTTGAAATGGTATGTCCTTAGTGATGCAATTTGGGGATTGCTAAGGTGAGAAGGGACATCTTCCTTGGTTTCCTGCCCCTCTAGTAGCATGTTGGAGTATGGAGTTCATTGCACTCACACCCCTCAACCACAGTCTCTGTGTTTCCATCCTTTTCTGGTACATTATAGAGGTTTAAGAAGGAAATGATTCATCACCCATGTTTAGGATACTGTTTTCTGAACTAGATGTAGACATGTGACCTTGAGAGAAATTCAGTTCTTTTTTGGTTATGGGATAAGCCTATAGGAAGTAGATTTTAAATTGGAAAGGATTTGGAACCAATAGTCTAGAAGCAGTGCATTTTTTAGTTCTCTTTCTGTTCTGAATGATGACCACAAGTCTCTTGGTGAAGTTTTGATGCAGTCCCATCACGCAAGTTATGTGAAAGACATGCCTGTGTGTACCTATACTGAAGGGTCATTCACTTCTTTGGGATCCTCACTGCACTTCTGCCATACTCTTAATTAAAACTGGTTTGTTGAGACAGGCTGAGCTCTGTTCTGTCCCCTCAGCTTTGCCCTCGACTGCAGAAAAACCTAGACGTAAAAAACTCCCTGTATTTTGATTCTATTTCTTTTTGCCATTTATAAGACTAGTTGCTGAGAAAAACCGAAACTGACAAGACCCCTGACTTGAGGAGTACAATTTAAACTTAACCATGTGCCAAACAGTTTGTAAATCAAGATCTTGAATTATTTTCTTGTGACAGGAAGGGAAGATTTGTACGTAGTACGTCTAGTGGGAGCTGGGTCATGGTCTGTTGAGGGCCTATGCTTACTGCTGCAGCCTTAATGTTTTCATTTGAATAAAGGCAAGGTTTTACGCTCCAACAACGATCTTCATTGACGAGATAGATTGTATCTGCAGCCGCAGAGGCACGTCCGATGAACATGAGGCGAGTCGCAGAGTCAAGTCAGAGCTGCTTATGCAAATGGATGGTAACAAGTGTTTAGATCTGAGTATGGGGCTGGGGTACCGGTTTTTTATGGGTGGGAATGTAATAGCTTGAGCAGTCTGCAAAACTTGGTGTTATGAATGGGAGAAATATAAGGCAGAATTTGAGAGCAGTGTATTTCTGGAGTGATGTCTGAAAAGGATGTTCTACTTTATTTTTTCTAAAATGGCCATTTTGAAGGTAAATTGAAAGCTTAAGAGATTCTAGGAGAAGCAGATAACGGAGATTTGTGCAGTTTAATAGAGGTCTTTAAATTTGGTGCAAAATTAAATTTCTCCCCTTGGCTAGAGTCACCAGTGTGGGGAACTCCTTGTAAGATTTGATTTTGCTGTATTCTGTTGTGGCAGCTAATATTACCCTTTTAGTCAGATTTAATGCCTGTTTTGTGCAGGTGTGCACTGCAGGGATGACCATCTGAGGAATTTTTTATGGTGGTTTGATAATCAGCTCTGTATTGCAGTTGTTTTTTAATTACTATTTATAACGCCCTCAAATCCACAGTTTCGTAGTGATAAACTCAGGGTAGACTATTTTTTTGCCCCAAAGCAATAATTTCTTAGCAGTCATCATTTGGGTGGCCAAAGAATGACTCCTATTTCTTTTTCAGACAGGATTGACAGAGATAGCACTTTTGTGGGACTAGTAGGGCTACAGTTACATATGATTGTGTTATTAGCAGTGTCAGAGAAAGCCCTCCCCTGTCTCAGCAAAAGAATGAACTGTGCCCCTTTCTTCGACAATGATGATCTTGTCACACTTGAGCTATGGGAAGTTCAGAAAGAGGCACCAGAACTGTGTAGAGCTATTGCTTAGCTTTGTCCAGGCTTTTGCAATGTTTTTTTCTGTGTAGTGTTTCTTAGCAAGCATATCAGTCAATAAGAAGTGGGGAGTAAAAATGCATTAAACTCTTGTGCTTGTAGGGGTAGGTGGTGCTTTGGAAAATGATGACCCTTCCAAAATGGTTATGGTATTAGCAGCTACAAATTTCCCTTGGGATATTGATGAAGCTCTCCGACGGAGACTGGAGAAGAGGATTTATATACCTTTGCCCACAGGTATGTTTGCTCCAAGCATTTTCCTTTAAAACAGCCTTTGCAAGATGAGCTTAGAATTTACTGCAGAACTGTTGGATTTGGGAGAAATCTTGGTGTTCATGTGATAAGCAGTGAAATTCAGGGGTTAATCATTTAGCTGGGTTGCTTTACTTTTAAGGAGAGTAAGAGAAATGCAAAAAAAAAATACTACTTGCTTGGGGCCTTGGAAACAAAGAGCTGTGGCATTTCGTTGCAACCCCATTGATGGCTTCTTTGGGTTCTTGCATTTTCAAAGAGAGTTAGTTTTAATGAGCCTGGAATTATTTTAAATGTTTAACAGTCATTCCTTGAGTGATCATCAAAGGCAGCTTTTGGACGTGTTCAGAAATATTGCAAATGCACTCTGTGCGCTTCCAGACAAATGCAAAGAAGTGAATCCATGAATTTTCACTTACAGGCTTGGTTCATTGTAAATCACTGCTTTCTCGCCTTTATGACTGCTTCGAGTCACTCAGAATGTGGCAGGCTGATTGCTTTCCTGCCCTAAGACGTCTCAGCTTGTGTTGTCTTTCCCAGCTGTCATTCACCTGTCCTATTAATTTTGAGATTCCTATCACTTGACGTTTGCATAGCTTCGTTTCTTCTTGGTACAGTGGATGCCTCATCTCCCTGCATGAGCACTCGAGATAACAAGATGCGTGTTCTTGGTGACAGCAGTTGTGATTGAGTTTAGCCAGTATAAGGACACTTAATAGTTAGTTCTGCAGCTTGTCTTTGCAGCTTACAGGTGGTAACAGCTCCTAACAGGATGCCTGTCTTTATAACCAATTAGTTTAAAATCCTATCAACTCTTACTCTTGTTTCTAATTAAACCAGATTGATTTTTGACACAGTGTATTACATCTTGGACAAGATTCAAGATGTGCTCCAGTTTTATTTCCCATCTTACTTTCCATTGCATTTATTCTGTAAATAAGAGTGTGGAGTTGTTTTGGGCAAGTCTAAATGATTTGTTTGTAACTATACTGTGCAGTTTGATGTGGTCAGGCATTTAAATTGGAAAAAAAGTATATACTGTGGAGTTTGATGAAAGTATGTATTATAAATGTTTTACTTTCAAAACACTGCAATGACTTGCTTAGCCCCATTGCAAAGACTAGACTAATGTTCCCTGATACAGGATGCTCTCTGCAGGTCTGCTGTATGTATGGTGTGCTCTGTAAATAATAAATCCCTGGTTTATAGCTAGTGACATTTGTATGTGATTGGTAACTCTGTATTCTTGACAGTTCTGCAAAGCACACAAGACCAGCAGCTTTAGACAAGCTTGCTAATGTCTTTTATATTTTCCCTCCCCTAAAAATTAAAAAAAAATGTTAAGCACATCAGTGATTAAAATATAAGCGTGGACATTTCCTTAAGACCTACTGCTGCTACTTCTGCTGTAGTTGTCCTCTTTTCTAGGTCATAAAAATTGGTCATTGTGGAAATAAAGGTGCTGAGCTGGTGTATTTTCCTATGCAGTATAGGCCAGGAAAGCATTCATTGTCTTCCTCACTACCTTTGTGCAGAGTAACACTAAGACCTAAACTTTGAAATGTGAATTCCCTTTTATAAGCCTAGACTGCTTGACATACGTATCCAAATGCACATGTGTACATGCTGTCTACAAGCAAAATGGCTAATTGGCTGCACAAATGCTTATTTACACAGCTGGTTATCACTATTGTGCGCATTGCATCTGAGTCTGAAAGTGGGATACCAGGGCATTGTATTGTAAATATACTAATGTATGTTTACTGTAGTAATGTATCTGTTTTCTGTCAGGCTTCAGCAACTCTTTGAGTCCCAACTGAATAAAATGTTTAAACATATGCTTAAAGTTCAGCCTATTGTTAAGGGGGTTGTGCTGTCTGAAGTCAGTTAATAGAATCCTCGTTGCAGTTCTAATGAAACTGTGTGAATATGCAGTCAAACACTTGAACAGCAAGTGAATCCAAAGGGATGTGAGAGGAAGCAGACATTTGTAGGATTGTGCTTTTGTGTCCTTGGGTAGTATGTGGCCAAATGCTTTGTCACCTGAGGTTTAACAGGGATTTGTAATGGTGTATGGAAATGTCTCTACAGTGTGCTGTTTTAATATACTGCTTTTAGCCATAAACCTTACTGTATTTAATTGCATACTTTACAATGATTTGTTCTGTCTTTTTCCTTGTCTTATGCTTGTACCTTTTTTTTGCAAGTCTTCAAACAAGTATTTTTATTTTGTAGCGAAAGGCAGAGCAGAACTGCTTAAAATTAATCTTAGAGGAGTAGAACTGGATCCTGATATCAGCCTTGAAGAAATTGCTGAGAAGATTGAAGGCTATTCTGGTGCTGACATCACTAATGTTTGCAGGTATCTCATTCTCCCTAATTTGCAGATAAAACTTCATGGAAAGTCATCATTTGCATTATGCAATTAAAGGCAATAGCCACTACAGCCAAAGCCATGCTAACAGTGGCTGTGTTTGAAGCCCACAGCCTATTGGAACCATGCATTTCTGTCATGTGGAGTGGTCTAAGGAGTCTGTCTGTGAAATGTGAAAGTTCTTTTGCATCTGCAGAGAAAAAACCTTCTTGAAGCAAATATCATGTTACCATTGGCTGCATTTGTCTGCATTTGTTCATGTAGTGCAAAACACGTTTGGATTTCTTTTTTGGTTTTGGGTTTTTTTTAAATCCTTTGAGTTTAAGAGCTAGAGTTTTGTTATGCAAAGGAACCTTCCAGAGAATACTTCCTTGGGGTTTCTCTATACTGTATGTTTGGACAACCTCCATGGTCTTGGTTTCTGCCCGAATCTTCTGGGTGCAAGGGTGATACAGGCAGTTTATTGCATTAGTGTTAAATTTATTTCCATCTTATTCCCATATTTGTTTCAGTTTCTGACCAACGAATCTTTTCTGGAGGATAGATATTTGAGAAGAATTCTGAGGAGGAAACCTCTGCCTCTTATAACATTAGTATACTTGCCGAAAGAAACCGATCCTTGAAGAACATGGCTTGGCTTTTTTTTTTTCCCCGCTGCTTTGTTGAAATTGTGAAATGGCTCCATGATTTTGAAAACTTGGTGTCTGTCACACAGTGCAATAGTTAAATTACCTGTTCTCCCAGAGGCCTGTGTTATCGCTTGCTGGGAAAAACCCGGGGAAAGAGAAAATGTAATTTCAGACTGCATGTGGGCCATGGTGTGAGGAACGAGCAGTGTTCTTCGTGCCAGTGGACCGTGCTGACACCGAGCTGGGGAAGAGTGATAGAGCAGGTAGAGCATAAGGAGCCACAGGCACCGATGCAGGGCCAGGTGATACTACTGTCTGCTACCTCCTGCTCTGCCCTTTACAGATTCAGGTGCTATGTGTGAGCAGGCAGCAGAGCTGGATTGCGCTCCAAACACTTGCTCACTGTCCCTTTGGGCTAAATGGTGAGGAGAAGGTAAAAATTTAGGGGAATGGGAGTGAAAAATGCAGACTACATTCTAAAGAAAAAAAAATAGGTCTTCGAGTGCAGTTCCTCTCCCACCTTGCCCTTTCCTGCACTGAAGTTGTAAAATTTCATCTCTATGAATCATTGTAAAGGGTTTTCAGTTTTATTGTTTTAATTATCTCTGCACATTTACCATATGTTTAAATGGGGTTTGGTGCCAATGCATTCTTTATGTTGAATTAATGTAGTGATCTAGGAACATGGAAGCCAAGAAAGATGTGAACTGCACCTTCTGTGGTAAATAAATGCTCTCTGAAGTATTCCTACCAGTGGTTTCTAGCAAGAGAATTCAATCAAAATTCATGGGCTTACAGCACATGCTGCTAGTAATTACCTCCCATACATTGTCCTGTATTTCCAGGGATGCCTCTTTAATGGCAATGAGACGGCGTATTAACGGCTTAACTCCGGAAGAGATTCGTGCACTTTCTACAGAGGAACTTCAGATGCCGGTTACCAAGGGGGACTTTGAGCTGGCTCTGAAGAAAATCTCAAAATCTGTTTCTGCTGCAGACCTGGAGAAGTATGAAAAATGGATGGCAGAGTTTGGATCTGCTTAATCTCAGTGACAGCTCTCCTTTGCAAGAGTTTTATGGCTTTTGTTGCTTTCACTTGCAAAATGAGTTAGAAATCTCTTTAAAGGTTTAATAAAAGGTCTACCTTTGCCCCCATCCCAGCTCCTTCTGGTAACAAGACAGATGAAACTCTATTTGCCTTTAAAGGGAATGAACACAATAGTGAACTGATACTGTAAAATACATATTTTCTCTTTAATACGACAAACAGGAAGGGAAAAATTACAAACTTTTTATTTTTTCCAACGAAGAACAGTGTTACTTAACCTCCTCATAGTCATCTTTCATGGCTGGAATCAATAAATCAGCTGGGGGATGCAATTCCAGAGAAGCTTAACAAAAGCTTGCTGTACCCACTGCTCTTCTTAAGTGCTACATTTCTGTTGAGCTGCTGCCTCCACGTCCCTTGAACATAGCATCGAAGTTACTGCTTTATCTCTTTCTGCTTGGATGTTTAGAGCAAAGACTGTGGATTAATTGGCACAGCACAGAAAATGAGGATCATCAGGACATGGGCTCAGTTCTCCTCTTCTGTTCACTCATTTGGAATCACTGTCACTTCAGACTGGAATGATGTTATCTACGACAACTTCTGGTGGAAATGAGAGGAAAAGAAACGGGACTTGATTTCTCTCAGTCTGGTTTGTGCTTGACCTCTGGACATAGTTTGTACCAGTTTGCCCATTAAACACTTTGAAGTTTGACCAGTAGGCACTTTTACTTAAGTTACATCTTGCACTTTTATGCTCATGTATCATCCTAAACTTTGTCTGCACTATCTAGATATTATCATTATTATTATCATTATTATTATTATTTAAGTACCAAGAGTTTAATACAATAAAGATGCTAATATCAAGGCTGTCTTTAAAACACAAAGCTGTCCTTAAAACACGTGGCTGTGGACTTCCATGTCTTCTAATTAGACAGGAACTCTTTCCTAGCATTACTAGGCAATGGAATTTGCACCTGTTTATGTTGTAGAACTGCTTGTGCTTATTTTAATGAAGATTTCTTAAAATATATAAATGTTACTGATTTAAGGGAGAATAATCTGTACAATCTCATTTATGTTCTTACCTGTTTCTTCCCTTCCCACGTAGAAATGCAAGGATAAGAAGTTTCGGGTTGTAAACTGAAACTTGAGAAATCCTCTCACTAGACTAAAACTGTCATACTGATGATATGAGTTTTCAGAGGCTCAGGATGCAAGTCTGATATTCAAAGGTTTCCTGTGGTAGGAATGAGAAGGAGAGGTCTAATTTACAGAAGGATGTGTAAGCTCTCAAATTTCAGGTGATTTTGTGAGCTAGACCCAAAATATCTTGCTGTGAATTCCTGTACAGTCAGTAGGTATTCTGCCTTTCAGCTCTCTGCTGAGACTCCTAGCGGAATAGCCATATGCGGCAAACTGGAGTGAAAACCAAGTAATACCTTCTTGAATTGGACCATATCCTGATTTGCTCATTTTTGCAAGTTCTTAGAAGTTCCCAATAATGTCACTAGTTCAGCACACTGGTCTCTTAGGCCATGACATATTAACCAGTGCAGCAACTGCTGCTCAAACGTGTTTACGGTTCAATCGAGAAGACTGTTAGGATTCATGAGAGCTCTGCAGCATTTATCTGGTTATGTGAGTGACTTTTGAAGCTGTTTAACCACTGCTGCTTTATGTATCAGTATTCCTTTGTCTTTGTATGTGAAGGCCACATCTCAGACTGATCCTGTCATTTTAAAGGGCTGTCCCAATTTGAATGGGGAAACACCACAGAGATTCTGTCAGTGTTGCATTTGACATGAAACTTAGGGCTTTAGAAGTGTGTTTCCATGTGGCATTCCAGAAAAATACCTTCTGGGGCCTCAAGACTGTTTGAGACACAGCTATTGTTCATATATTTCCAAGGACAAAGCACCTTCCCTGCCCAATGTTAGGGCCTGTTGCACTCCTGGATGGGGATGTAAGTTCAGCAAGGGAGAAAAAAGGTCCAGTTGCTTCTTTCCTGGCCCATTTGGACTCACTGCACAGTAGAGACCCTGGGATTCCCCAAACTAAAAGACACAGTTCTCTCAGCATTGGACGATTGGCAAGCATAAGCCATGTTGACTGTCTTGGTTTTGGATAAGTTCCTACCAGAGCTTGTCTGTTCTTCCCAGGGAATAACTGGAACTTTACAAAGAGAAAGGTTTGAAAACATTGGCAGAGTCTGTCATTTCTTCCTTATAAAAGCTGTGGGCTGCAGCTGTTACTGGTTTTTTTGTTTGTTTTACTGTACTAGAAATTAGTAAAGTTACACAAATTTTTTGTGGCTGGTGCCAGATTAGCACGTGAGGGCCTCTCACTAGAGGTCATTGCTGCCCGAGAAGCTTAGACAACACAAGCAAGATTTAGAAGAGAATAGACTTGACTGCTAATAACCCTGTTCAGCTGCCCAAGAACAGTGCCTGGATTCAGCAGTTGCTGCTTGGAGTGGTCCAAGTGCCACTTTTCTGTTTCATATTGCAAGCAGCAGTACCCTCCCTATCTGCTGATAAAAGCAGTGTTGAGCAAAAATATTGTTCCTTAGCTCTTTCATGAACCTTCTGTTTTCAGGTGTTAAACTTCCCTCTTGGATATTATGCTAAATTCACTGTGCTGGGCAATCAATCTTTGTAATAGGAATTATTCAGGTGCTGTTGTCTTTTTCCTTAAAGATCATCATTTCTACCCCAAATTTTCATGTACAGGTCCATCCTTTACTGCTGCAGAATAGAAAAGTGGAAATTTCCAGGCTATAGGTGTTTATATGTTCAAAAGGAAGGAAGGCCAGACCAATGGCAGCAGGAACTCAAGGCTTGTGGTTCAGCGTAAGTCCAGTTTGTGTTTCACTGGTGGAAATCCTTGTGTAGAGATGTTGGGTTCCTCAGAGAGCAGTGTACGAGCATGCCACAGCCTTCTGTAATGGTTTGTTCAGTCTGTGTCTGTGTATGATATACATACGCACACATGTATGGGCAAATATACGCACACAATGTGTGGTGCTTCAGTAGCTTGTACCTAAGTTACATAAAAAAACCATGTTTTAAAGCTGTGTTTACATGTCTCTTTATAGACATATGTTAAGGCCCTCTAGGGTGGCACTGTTGATTTTTGTACAATAAGCAATGCGGTTGTATGAAGTAATAAATGTATGTGTAGAGTCTGTGAGTGCTTTGCTGCTTCCAAAGGCTGCTATGCAATGGGATCTTTTCAGCATGTTGTGGTGGCGCTGGACTCACCAGAACCCTGTATGTGGAGCAGTTAAAGAAGAATCTGGTTATTTTGGGTAACACTGTCAGCAATGTTTTCCCTCTTAAACTGGCCTTTTGTTGCCACAAGCTATAAAATGGGGAACTCTCTGAAGCCTGGAGGGTGGAGGAGAGCAGAGGCCCCAGCAGATGTTTAGTGTTAGCACCTGACTCAGACCTCACAGAGCTGGTCAGGCTTTTTTATTGCTTGCCCCTGGGCTGGAAGCGTAATCAGGCTGTATCGTCAGCTGCCTGCTAACCAGGAGACTTCCAAGAGCAAAAGTTCTGCTAGGAAACAGCTTTCAAACTTGGAAAGAGAGCTCAAGTCTCTTGGGACCGAGCTGATTATTTGAATTTTCTCACTAAGGATGTGTAGTTTTGCCGTGTTTCATCATGCCTCAGGCATGAAAGAGGGAGCAAGGGAAATTGCTGATCAAGGGATTTCAGGAGAGGTCAAATCTTTGCATAGAAAGTTCAGCTCATGACAGTTTAAAAGAGACCTGGAATAGCAAAGGTGCACTGACATGTTCTGATCATGGTAAAGATGAAAGAGCTTGTGTGCTGTAAAGCAGCCCTTCGTCAAGTGAGCAAAGACTTTGCTGTACAGTCCAGGCAGGAGGAGGTAGAAGCAACAGAGGAAATGGTGATTTTTTTTTCTTTTTTTTGGTCTGTTTTTGCAATAAACCACCCTGAATCAGATTGTGGACTGAGAATTTTTTCTGATCTGTAGTGACAGATGAGAACATGATGAACATGCAGGTGAAAGTGCTACTGGAAAGGAAGCAGGGAGCCTGGGAGCTCAAAGCAAGACGATAGTGTGAAGTGAATGTCAGCAGTGCAGCTGTAGTCGGGGCCAGGTCTGTGTGAGCCTCGCACTGAACAGTGCTGTAGGCACAGGCTGCAGCCAAGCCAGGCAGGAGCAGTCTCAGCAACGCTCTGATGCAATAGAGCAGACTGCATAAACCCACCCATGTTGGTGACCACAAAGGCAGAGAAATAAAGCTTCAGTTCAGAGAATGTGGCATGCAGACTTTTTCCCTGCTCACATGGTAGTGAGGCCCTGCAAAGGGATCTGAACAGGCTGGACCGCTGGGCAGAGTCCAACGGCATGAGGTTTAACACAGCCAAATGCCGGGTCCTGCACTTGGGGCACAACAACCCTGTGCAGAGCTACAGACTAGGAGAAGTCTTTCTAGAAAGCTGCCTGGAGGAGAGGGACCTGGGGGTGTTGGTCGACAACCGACTGAACATGAGCCAGCAGTGTGCCCAGGTGGCCAAGAAGGTCAATGACATCTTGGCTTGTATCAGAAACAGCGTGACCAGCAGGTCCAGGGAGGTTATTCTCCCTCTTTACTCAGCACTGGTGAGGCCGCTCCTTGAATCCTGTGTTCATTTCTGGGCCCCTGACCACAAGAAGGATGTTGAGGCTCTGGAGCGAGTCGAGGGAAGAGCAAGGAAGCTGGTGAAGGGGCTGGAGAACAGGCTTTATGAGGAGCGGCTGAGAGAGCTGGGGTTGTTTAGCCTGGAGAAGAGGAGGCTGAGGGGAGACCTCATTGCCCTCTACAACTACCTGAAAGGAGCTTGTGGAGAGGAGGGTGCTGGCCTCTTCTCTCAGGGGACAGGATGAGAGGAAATGGCTTCAAGCTCTACCAGGACAGGTTCAGGCTTGACATCAGGAAAAAATATTTCACGGCAAGGGTCATTGGGCACTGGAACAGGCTGACTAGGGAGGTGATTGAGTCACCTTCCCTGGAGGTATTTGAAGGATGGGTGGATAAGGTGCTGAGGGACATGGTTTAGTGATTAATGGGAATGGTTGGACTCAGTGATCTGGTGGGTCCTTTCCAACCTAGTGATTCCATGATTCTGTGAGAGCACTGTGTGAAAGATGGCTGTGTCTGCGGATGTCTCAGTCACCCGTGTTTCAGAGCCCAGCTTCCACACAAACCTTAACTAACAGAGCTGCAGCAGCTCGTCATGTTCCCACCTCCCACAGAACAGGGTCTCTTGACCCTCTCTGCTTTCTAAGTCAATCTGGTTTTATATGCTGGTTGTGATCTGTTCTTCTGACCCACTTACTGCATACACAGTTCAGTTGTTCAGTACCTCTAATAGAGGAGCTCATTTTGTGCAATATGGAGTTGTCATTTGATCCGCTAAAGCACCATGCTCCTACATGTCTGCATCGAGGTGTCTTGGAAAGATTCAGGCAATTTTCCTCTTCTTCAGAAGTCCTAGCATTGAAAGTGTATAGTGTGAGATGTCTTGGCTAGCCTGATTGATCAGTGGGCAAGGAAGTGCCACAAGGAAAGTTCTGGCTTTGTTAGGAAGGTGCAAAGTGTAGGGATGTTACTATTCCTACCACACAGGCAGAGTTGGGGGTCATATCGCACCCAACCTCTATTTTCTGGGTTTTGTATGTTTATGAAATCTTTGTTGTAGTAGGAATATTTCTCTCTGTGTTAGGGAGAAGCCATGTGTTCTGTGTTCAGTGTTGGGGATAGGGTATTGGAGATCCCATGATCTGGTTGATCCAATAAAGGTGCTGAGCCCATTCCCAGCATGTTTGTTTTTGGAGGAAAGCAGCATGAGTCCCACAGGGCTGTCTGGTCATACAGTGAGCAGTGTAGCTTTGTGTAGTCACTTAAATATAATAGTTGGGCAAAGATTGAAATTCATACTGCCAGATGTGTTGCTCCTATTCAGGAACAGCCCCTTGCCTAAGCTGTTCAACTGGTGTAAAAGAAACTGTCTTGGAAGTCGGAGTTTTTTGACCTTGACTTTGGAGAGCAAGAAAGGTAGAAAAATATTTGCCTGAAGGAAGATAGTGTAGTACGCAAGACATTGGCAGCTGAAATTTCTTCTTTTTGTGGCTTTCCTTTTTGTCTAGCTGTTACACTGTTGGATTGAGCTTTCTGGTTCCAATTTGTTTAGAAATGATTACCATTGTTTACCCATCTCTCAGACAGCCTTTACAGATGAATTGGTTCCACAGAGTCTTCTTTTGCTTAGTGGCTGGTGTTCTTACACAGCATGTTTGAATGGGCTGATGGCATGAGATCTTCCTTGTGAAGTAAAGGTCACTGAAATGGTGAAGGTGAGAGGAACCGCACTGAATACTAATTGGACTGGCAGGAACAGAAACCATAGCAACTCTGCACAAGATTTATAAATATAACGGAAAAGAAAAGGGGAATAACCTTAAGGAGCTGCTAACAACACTGCAATATGCATGTTGATAAAAACGGTGGTCTTTGCATCTTTGCCAGTGAGGAGAACATATGTAAGAGGGTGGAAGTGGCTTGGTGAACAAAGGAAGCCAACTGCAGGCACTGCTGACAGGTTTCAGTGCCCAGCCTTGCTGCTCAAAAACATGCCAATCTCCAGAGCTGGTTCGTGCTGCCCACTACAAAACCTACCTTTTAGGCACTCAAATTTGAACTCCTGATAGCTTGCTTCTTATCTTGAAATGTCTTCAAACTTTGGGATGTGCTAGTGCCAGAGCATTTTTTGAGGGCTAGAAGAATAGGGAGGTGTTAATAGTGATGTGTTTCTGTTGACTCTGGGGGCTCTGTTGTGCTGGGTACCATGCAAGTGAACAAGATGAGGTGCTGCAGGTGCTTGTGAGGGGTTGATGTGGTAGAAGGATGAGGAGTGAGGTGGAGGTGAAGTCACTTCCTCAAGATCCTGAGGGCAATGGAGGAGACAAAACTGTCCCTCTGGCTCCCTGTTCCTGATTCTAGAGCATACAATAGTGTTTTTAAGTTATCCCCTAGCATTTTTTCTACTGAGGCCAAAGATCCCTGTAGTGTGAGTTAAACACAGCAAGTTTGTGCTTCTTAAATACCTTCTACATGCCCTTAACAAATAGCCTGTGGTGCTCCTGGAGGCTGCAGATGATATTTTCAAAAGCACTGGCCCACGTGATCCTAAGCTTGCCTGAGTTTCTTATGGAAAGGAGTCTATAATGGGTGCTGTTGATTTTATTTTCTTCTTGTTGGTTTGCTCAGAAAGATGAAGCTCAGTCAATGTGAGGTACTTCTGGGGAGTTTATTTACAATTTTTTTTTTCTGTGCAGATTAGCATTTCATCAGCGTATGGCACAGCCATTTAAAATAAATATTTGTCTTTTATTAATTTAGGCTCGTGTAGAAAGGTCCCTAAGTGTGCATATCTATCCCTCTGTTGTATCTAATTAGGCTTTTCTACTGCAGTGCTGAGGGACCAGGCTCCTTCCCACTTACCGAAGAGCTTAGAGCTGCAATTCACATACCTCTCTCCTGCATGATGGATCCGCATGGCTCAGCTCGGGGGAATTAGAGCAGGCAGCTATCCCCTCCACCAGCAGGGCTGCCAGCAACACACCCGCAACACTGCTTGGGTCAGCCTCCTTCGCTAGATCCTGGGAATCCAGCTTTATTTAAACTGGGAACCTGCCCAGCAGAAGAAAATATTGCACTCACCTCCTTCGCCTGCTGAAGTAGCTGTGCGTGTCGCAAGGCACAACCCCAAGTGATGGTGTGAGAGCAAATGGCTTTGGCTGGGGAGATGCTCAAGGGGGAGGTCGGGAAGCAGTCAGCATGCTGGGCTTCATCCTAGTGTGTCCACTCTGCCCAGGCTGGGAAAATCAGCAGTGAGGAGAAGGAAAAGCACTCTCCAAGGCACACGATAAGGACATGGGTGGGAGAAGAGCAGGAAACTTATTTTAAAACAAGGGAACAAATGAAAAACTAATCAGTTTTAGGACCAAGAAGAGCCTGCCACAGCCAGTGACCCAGGAGGTCTCTTCCAGCTCTGTAGCAAATTGTAAGAGTTTGTCAAAGGATCAATTTCTGTCTCAACATTTTCTCATTTTTAGCCTCAGAACTTGACTGTATAAATCAGAAATGCAGGCCTCAGAAAATGGCCAGAGCTGGTACAGAATGAATGCTTTGTACCTACCTACCTGTACCTGCCTCCTTATCTCAAAAATGTTTTGTACCTGTCTTCAAGCCTCCTTGCTCTCTACCATTGTGAAAGATCCATGAAGCAAGGAGGAAAAGACAGGAAGATTAATGACAGGACTTACCACAGACCCACAGCCAACAGAGCATGTGTGCAAGGTGATGATGACTACTGGCCTTCATTAGGAGACCCCAGGTCGACCACCACCGTCAGAAGGAGCACATGCGCAAGAGGAGGAGACCTGCAGTCACTCCTCTCTTGGCACATGTGGCCTGCTAGGTGGAGATTGGCACATCTCCACAGGCAAAGGCAGGTCACAGGTGTATTGACTAGCATAAAAGACAGCTCTGGAGCAGCTGAATTGAGAGGGGCAACAGAAGACCAAGACAGAAGACCTGCTCCACCATGAGATCACCTCCAGCAAAGACCGAAACAACAGAATGCCTTCTAGACTGGGACTCCCAGAGACACTGAATATCTGTGGACTTGTGGTGGTAGCTATGAACCCCTTTTCCTTCTCTCTTCTCCCCATCTCTTTCCTTGTTCTCTGTCTCTTTCTATTGTAAGTCACTTTGGTAGCTATGAACCCCTTTTCCTTCCCTCTTCTCCCCATCTCTTTCCTTGTTCTCTGTCTCTTTCTATCATAAGTTTCTTTATGGGCATAATCAATAAAGTGCCAGTTTAGATCAAAATTTGACTCCCTTGACTCTCTTTGAATTATTCTCACTCTGAAATCATAAATGAAATGAACCGTCACGCGTCCACTTATGAGTGGACCGTGACATAAATTGACGTCATGGACAGGATTTTAAGAGTACAAAAAGGGGAGTTGAATTTTGACTTTGTAACCCTTGAGGAAGACTAGGAGAATCACCGTGTTGGTGAGTTACTTTCTCAAGTGATTTTGAGTTGTTTTCCATTTTTGTTTTGAGTCCCTGGATGAGGGAAGGATGATGGGAAAACAGGAGAATAAAGATTCTCAGTTAGTTAAGGATAGAGATACATTTTTCACATTCTTGGCTAAATTCACAGAATCACAGAACAACCAGGTTGGAAGGGACCCATTGGATCTTCTAGTCCAACCATTCCTATCTAAATTCACTGCTCAACCTTCTCCTATTGGGGAAGAGTGGGCTCAAGAGAATTGGAAAGATCTGCAGAGTGTAATAGACTGAATTTCTTTATTGCAGAATGAGGCTAAGGTTAAGTTCTTTCTACCAGGAAAAAAATAGGGCAATAGCCTGTGCTGTTTTGTGTGCCAGCTTGGTCGCAGCCATTAATGACCATCATAGGCAGCGTAGTCATGAAGAAAAAATCAGAGAATCCTTATAAAACGTAGTGCACAGTCTCCAAAGGACAATTTCCAACCAGGGAAAGGAAATAGAGACCTTAGAAAGCCTAGTCCACTGTCACTAAATGAGAATTTCCAATCTGGAAAAAGAATTGAAGAAAAAGGAAACAAGAATTAAAGGAAAAAGAAAACCATTCATTAAATATTGTTCTTGAAGTAAATTGTATAATCAGTACCACTAATCCATAGAACACTAGTTCACAGGATATGGTATCATTGGGATCTGAGGAAAAAGTTATCCATCAAATTAACCCGATGTATTCACAGAAGGAATTGGAAGAAATAAGAAAACTTAATAAATTCCCCCTCATTAAAGGCCCTTAAATCAAAACGGAATATTCTTATATTAGTGAGAAGGATACAGACCCCCATATGTGCACCAAGGAAATGCCTATTCTGCCACTGAAGTGACTAAGTTAAAAAAGGAGTACAAGAGTCTTATCAAAGAATCTGAAGCAGAATGCGTGTGGCATGTGTCTTTAATTGGCAGTGATCAAATTCAGTTGAGCAAAAAAGAGGCTGAGGGTTATTGGGGCCACAGAGTTTTCTTAAAAAAAGGTGATCACTGGGCTCCATGGTCCTTAACTCAGTGTCCTGCTTATTGGGCTGGAGGGTTAAACCCTCTGGATAGGGGAGACTCCTTGGCAATAACAGGCACAGCAGACCAATTACTAGAAAGCGTACACAAAGCTGCTTGCCTGCAAATGATACATGAGAGAAAATTAATTCCCAGATGTGAATCACCAATGATGTTGCCTGTTATCCCAGAATCATAGAATCATAGAATCACCAGGTTGGAAGAGACCCACCGGATCATCGAGTCCAACCATTCCCACCAATATCTAAACCATCTTCCTCAGTACCTCATCCACTCGCACCTTAAACACTTCCAGGAAAGGTGAGTCAACCACCTCCCTGGGCAGCCCGTTCCATTGCCTAATGACCCTTCTTGGCTTCTTCCTGGCCTTGTCACTGACCAATTAGGAGGAATTATATGATTCTAACTGCTTCTCAGCCTATGTATAGCAAAAATATGTTGTTGGATTGTTAGGACTAGTATGGCGATAAGAAATACCAGTAGGTAAGAAAATAATATTGTGATGTGTGGTTCTGCAGCTACGTATCAGGATGCAAATTGGAGAACTGATCATGTTACAAATACTGTGATATTATTGAATATTGGTCTATTTTGAAGCTGAATGGGACTTCGAAGCTTGTAATGAATTTTCGTTCTCAGCAAGAGGTGATGTTGTCTGTACCAGAATACAAGAAGAGTGGCATGGATGTTAGGCTGGTAAGGAAGGACAGTTCCTTTTCTTCATGAGGATGATAAAGGTTGCAATGAACTACCAAGGGTAAGTAATACACTGAACCTCACTCCCCAAGAGCTACTTGTGCTCCTCTCTGAGGTTACAGAGCTGACTCCAGCACGTATACATGGGTTTGTGTTTGGCTGTTATACACCACACTTGTCACTGCTGTAAAGTGGCAACTCATTAACTCCCACTTCCCTCAGTGCAGATCCATACAGGCAGAGGGCCAGGGACAGCAGGACTCCCTGAATCACTTAAACCCACAGGGATAGGTATCCATAGAACCATAGCGTCAATGGGTCCTGAGGTTGGAGAGTTTTATGCACAGAGGTGACAACAGCAAAAATGCAGGCAGTACCAGCACAGACTCTTATATTAATTCCTCTGACTTTTCTACACCAACTGCACCAGGTAACAGAACTTTTACTAGACTTAAAGTCTGGACATGGGGGGAGGTAGCACAAGTACGAGTTAAAACTGCACTCCCCCATCCCAGTAAAACTGCAGATGTTGCTGAAGAACAGTCACAATCTAAACCCATTTTGGCTGGACTTAATTGGTGGAATTTAGGGCGTAAAAAAAGGAATTCCTAAGGATTTAGTGAATGGCTTATCTGCTGGATAATACCATCATTTTAACTCCTTTTGATTGAACAACCCAGTCAAAATTTTGTAAGCCATTTTCAGATTTAAACCTTCAATTTTTATTTCTGTTTCTTCTATAAAATTTTTTCAACGTCCCACGGGGTTCTCCTGCAAAAATAAAAAATAAAACTTGCCCTTGAAGGCTTAAATCTGAAAATGACCATGACCAGATATTTTTTCATTCTCACAAATTGTTTTTAAACTTTCTACTAGTTTCCTATCTAAATAGGTTGATTTTTGATTTGTATCCATCTGATCTTGTGCTAATGTCACCTTCTAGTGAATCATTCTTACTCCTCGCTATCTATCCTACATCCTTGAATGTGTTATTGAGTCATCATAGAAAGCAACACCTTGTGCCTTGTTGGACTGTACAAACTCCTTCAGATTTTTTTATAAGACACATCTTCTTCAGTAACATTTCTTTCCACCTGAGCCTGATTGTTTTTTTAACACAGATCACCAGAAGTGTATGTGATGGGTCCATAACCTGCACACAGCAAGTTACTCAGTAAAACATGGAAAAAAAGAAATCACCATCAGGGTATATTCCATAATCAAGTGAATAAACTGAGTGTTTGTATAATCTGCACGAGGGCAGAAGGCTTAGGTGTGTTGTTGTTGCACAGCAACTAAGACTGGTAAAATATCTGAGATGATGGTAGGCAGTGGGGTACACAGGGAATGGGGGGAAGATGCATGAGCTTTCCAGAGAAAGGCAGGAGAAAAGATTTGGGGATTCTGTTCATGGGGGATGCAGGTAAGTGCACTGTCATGGTTTGAGAGCACAGCATTTCTGGGGGTGTTTGGATGCTGCCCAGACAAAGGGGAAGAAGAGATCTGGGACCAGCTAACAAGCTCCAGGGATAGCACAGCCACCAGTAACTGTGAATGAGTGTGAGTTCAGAGTGACAGGATAGATAATTTCTTCTTTCTGCCACTCTCCCTGTCTGCCTTGCTCCTGCATATACACAGAGCCTAGCCAGACCTGAGTTATGTTGGCTCTCGCACTTGGGACTCCACTGCCACTAGTAGCCAATCGCTCTGTGCAGGACCCTGCTGTTACATGGTTCTCCAGGGCAGAAATAAACCCAAACAGCAGCCTCTCAAAGGGAACTCTTAAGCATTTGGCGACGGAAACCCTAGTATGCAAAAAAAATCCACTGAGATTATGTCTCTTCAGCAGATATATATATAGCAGATTATATCTGCTGGTGGTAGTTATAGCCAAGGTGGGAATAAAGCTATTGCATTTCTGCTCCTCTGCAAGGGGGACAGTTCCATGGGGTTTTGGTCATGTTGCTCTGCTGGGACTGTGTGGGTGTGCCAGCAGCCTGCAAGTAGACATCCATAGTTTCCCGGTAGAGAGTTTGGGGACCCTGGGAACTTGAAGGCTTTGCCCATCATTAGAGACCCAGCAACTCTGCTTCTCAAAGTTTTCTTCCAATTGGAGGTACTTTATACCTTGTTTCAGCTCTCAGAACTTCTTATAGGAGTTACCTGCAGGTTGCCTGCCAGAAATTCCCACTAGTGGTACAGTGCAGTTTTATGAAGACAAAGACATTACAAACCAAGAAAAAAATGTTTTTCTGGATTTGGTAATGGGCAGGAACAAGGTTGTGTCTGGATGCACCTGACAAAGAGGAGTCATGCTTGCTTGAGACTGTGTTGAACATGATTGAGGAGGGACTGTGGAATGGGATGGGGAAGTGACTGGTAGCAGGAATCCGGCTGCTGGAGTGAGGCTTGAGATGATGCTGATGATGCTGCAATTGCCCAGGTTAGGATCCGTTGCTGCTCTAGGAAGCTGAGTTTGATGCTCCTCTTGCCCAACTGCAGATGTTTGTGTCTGAGCTGGTTGCCTAGACTGCCTTATATGTTTCACTCCTGTGCATGGAATGAAACTGATAAGCTTAGAATGACAGTTATCGGAAGCACCTGAGATACCTTCTGCAGGACCAGATGAGTGGGGCCTCCAGAGTGCTGATTTTTTATATAAAGAGTCCAGGGGAATCAGTTTAGATGATGAATCTTGGGTGGGAAGAACCTCACTGTGTTAGCCCGTAACTCTCCAGTACCCCTTGTCCTCACTGTCTCACCAGCGGTTACCTACTTTCATATGTCCCATGGTCCCTTTGGTGTCTTGCGTGCAGACATAGAGCATACACACCCTTGTCACAGTCATCTTTCCCTCAGGCCACTACTGCCCCACAGTTACTAATGGATCTGCTGCGGAGATATGCTGAGCAATGGGAAGAGTGGGGGACAGTGCCATTTACACATAGCATGGCCTGGCTAGGGTCAGCAAGTGCCTTTCTGTAGTGCAATGACCTGTTTAGGAGAGATAGTAAGAGATGGATATTGCCCTTGTCTGCTACTTCCTTAACAAAACTTATTAATATATCTGAGCCTTAGCAGGGAAGAGCAAGGGAGAAGAGGGTGTTGGAAAGCGATGTTTCTTTGCACCTTGCTTTATTTTATAGAAATGTCCTGCACGGCTGCTTGTGGTTGCCTGTGGGGTTAGGAAGTCTTTTTTTTTTTTTTTTTTTCGCTTTTTTTCTCATTTGGTTCTTCCTCTCAAGCTGTGGAGCTTTGGTAGAATATAGGCTTGTGCTCCAGCCAGCATAAAAATTTGGGTTCCTGTCTTCTCTTTCACCCTGGCAAGGGAGATGAAGATTCAGGAGAAGAGATGCTGAGTGGTGCACTTGAGGGGATGCATGAAAACAGCCAGGTCTACCCACCTCCAGGGTGAGCCCATACTAATTTCCAGCTCAAACTGCTCTGCAAAGGGCTGAGGGTCCTGGTTCCTGAAGAAAGTGACTGGAAGTACCATTACCTATACCAAACACACTAAAAGGGAAGTGATGAGTGTGCTCTGACTGTGGTCTACGTTCTGAGATGATAGTTTATATGGGTTTGATGGTTCAATGGTGGTTTCTCACAGCTGATGAGTTTTGCTCATATGTAGTAAAACCAGTCCCTAGATTTGGGTTACAGAAGGACTCAGATGCCCTCACGTTCTGCTTAGATAGGTGGTTGAACTTTGCAGCTGGGCTAAGGTCATTCACCCTGGGAAGCTCCCTGCTACTGCTGAGAACTGGTTGCCCCCTTGTCTCTCCTTGTAGCACATTAGATTTTGGGTGTCTTACAAGAGATCTGAGGCTGCTTCAGAAGAGTGCTGGAAACATTTTGTGGCCAGTGATCATCTGTTCTCCTGGCCTTAATATTTATGGCTAGGCTGACCCCTCCCACCTGTCTTCTTCTGGCAATGTAAACTTATCTCCAAAGGACATTTCCTTCAGTATGCCAGGAATCCTCTGGTCCTGCCAAGCAAATACCCATAAAGCACATACAAAGACCTTCAGCCTTTTGACTCTGCTCAGCAAGTCCAAGATGGAAATTCAAACTGGCCAGCAGCAGAGATAGCAGAGCTGCTGAGTGAGCTACTCAGAATGAAATAATGTTGCATGGTCTATGGACTGATTCTTCTCTTAAAACTCATTATTTGTATTTTCCCACACTCTCTGTTCTAGCTCACCATGAAACTTCGAGCATCAGAGCTGTTGCCCACAAGATCAGTTCCTGTTCCAGATTTAATCAATACAAAGGAAGGATGAGGTCAAGGGAAGAATTAGCTGCATGTGGCGGGGAGCCCACAGCAAGAAGAACCTTTGCCATGTTGCTCAAACCTCTGTTGTAGCTGAGGGGGGCAAGGGTCCATCAGCTGCCACGTGGCACAGGGGCTTTACTTGTTCCTTGTAAGGAGAAAAGGGAACACAGAGGAAGTGCTGCCACTGCCAGATAAACAGGCAGTTAGAGGCTTGAGGTGGCTGGAAATATGTCACTTGATGGGGGTCAAAAATCTTTCAAACTCTCCTCCTGAACTTCACACTTCTTGCCTGGCTTCCCACTCCCACCTATCTGCCCAAAGAGGCACAAACCCACCAACTTCATTCTTCTCAAGGGAGGTAGACAAAGGGTCTCATTACGGGGCCGTTGCTAATAAAACTGATCGCACACAACACCTCCTCAGAGACCTGCAGCAGATGAGTGGCCTGGTTGTGCAAGCTGCTGGAGTGGCAAGCAGGGAAAGACACCCCGCAACCCCCACCCCCAGCCTGAATGAGAAACCTGGGACTCCAGTGAAACAAGCTGAGATGAGCAAGGGAAAAGGTGAGGAAGGCAATGTGAGATCTATCGTGGACGTGGCCAGGGTGTGCTGATGGTTCCTTGGTGTCCCTGATGCTTGTTAGCAGACCTGTGGGTGGTGTCCTCCAAAAGTCTGAGACCAAGAACAGCCTTTGCTGAATGAAGCTGTCCAGACCACTGCCATGGAATGCCTCGTGGCTTGACCAGGCAGCTTCCAGAGCCAACAGAGGTGCTTTGGGGTGGGGTCAGCTGGGCAGAGCTTTACCTGCTCTTTGTAAAGATGAGGCTGAGATCATTTCCATGTACTCCTGAAAAGAGATGGCAACCTATCTCTTGCTTCAACTTCCTGAAGGATTTCTGCTTCCACCAGGATTTTCCAGTTGCTCTTGCTACATGGCACAAATATGGACCACTTGTGTCTCGGAGAAGCTTTGCTCTTCACATTCAATTTTACCTTGAGACAAATTAATTTTTTCCTTTAGCGCACTATAAAACAAATGTTTTAATATCTCCTTCATCCTCTGAGGATTCATTATGAATTTACATTTAAGCCCTGTTTTTTATTTAAGCCTCAGATTTTTCTGCATAATTTTCCTGTACAGAGAGAAATATACAGCTACTGAATGTGCAGAACCTGCTTGCTCAGCCAGCACAAATCCCTTGAATGGAGTTTTCTACACAGTGTACAGAGAGCTTATAACCCCTTTGATTTAGGGCTCCTTGGGATGTGGTGCTTGCAACAAGCTGGTAAATATTGAGATTTCTTAAACTGCTCAGACACTGCAAAGCACAAGACCTCAGCTGGAAGAGATTCAGAGTCCTGCTGAGCTTCGAATTCTTGAAGACTGCTTGACTCCTAGAGCCAACAGAAACCTCCCAAATGTGGCTATCTGTAGAAATATGTCCTTGAGAGAGCAAGAAATCTTCGGGGAAAGAAAAGGTTTGAACTGCTTTTGAGATTCATAAGCGTTTGAAGAAGTTTTAAGATACAGAAGTAGCATTATGTTTGCTTTACGTGCCCAGCAATCTTTCAGTTTGAGCATCTAGCAGCTATAGCTTGGGGCTGGATGCAGTTCCCGGCCTTGGGGCTGGGTTCAGGACATGCTGCGCTTGCTCTGAGCAGCTTAAGCTTTCAAGCAACTGCAGGAGTTTGTGCACAAAGCGCTGACTGCAAACATCCACCAGGAGAAAAAATGAGAGGAATGTAGTGCACCAGGCTTGTTTAGAAACCACAGATGATTTACTGAGTGAGTTTAATTAGAAGTTTCTCTTTGCGGCCTTCTGATGTGTTATTTTAATGATGCAGATCTGTAGAAGCTGTTTAAAAGGTCTATGTTTACTAATGAGGATTTGTGTAATTTGGGATATATTTATTAACTGTATGTGTGCAGGGCAGGGAAATGACAAGCGTGTCATTTCCTGGGTGTCTCAGGACATCACCAGCTGGGCATTAGGGACCGGCATCCTGCTGTCCCAGTGGAAGAAAGGGCCCCTTATCCTGTTCCCTGGGCACCTGTCCCCAGTCCTGCCACTGTGGTTAGGAGAACTTGGGTGATCTTAGGACCTCCACAGCAAGTCAGTAAGAAACAGAAGAGGTGCAAAGAAACACGGTCTGTGGAGGAAGGTGGTCAGAATGAGGGCTGGTACATTTTAAAGGAGAAAACCTTAAGGGGGTTTAACTTGATAGTTTTTAAAATTAATATATTTTTTTTAAAAAAATCTTTAAAAAACTAAGAAGAAAAATATACTAAAAACGTCTAGAGAGGGAGAGGGTGTACCATCCTTGGTGTCTTGCAGGTAAGGCAAAGGGCAACAGGCTCATATTAACGTAAGGAATATTTGTGTTAGACTTCAAAGGAAGGAATACAAGTGTCCCTACAGAAAATAATGGAAGTGTTGTGGAGACCCTATCCCAGAGAGGGATGTCTGAGCTACAAACTGTCCCCCACAGTGGCAGTGGGGGAGTCATTCTGCCCATGAGCAGGGTAATTGATGAAGTGATCCTCCAGACCTTGTCCTCATGAGTTCTGCCACAATTTGGGCTTTACAGTGTACACTGAAGACACGAGTTTAGGACCTGCTGTATTGAGCTGCTGCTGGTACCTACCAGCAGAAGCAGCGAGAGAAGTTCAGTTTCAGGATCATAGAATCATAGAATCATGGAATCTCTATGTTGGAAAAGACCCACAGGATCATTGAGTCCAGCCATTCCAATCAGCCACTAAACCATGCCCCTCAGGACCTCATCCACCCATTTTTTAAATACCTCCAGGGATGGTGACTCAACCACCTCCCTGGGTAGCCTGTTCCAGTGTCCAATGAAACTTTCCATGAAATTTCTTTTCCTGATGTCAAGTCTGAACTTCCCCTGACGGAGTCTGAGGCTATTCCTTTTAGTCCTGTCATCCTGATGACATTTTTCCTATCAGCTGAGATGAGCATCTGGGTATGACTATGCTGACTGGTGTATTGCTGAGTGAAGATACCAAGCATGACTGAAGCACCAGCAAGTACTCCATGGTCCTGAAGGCCTTCACATGGAAGCATTCACACAGCATCCCCGCTCATACTCCCGTGTGTCTGAGAACCCCAGTTCTCCCTCCCTAGCCCCAAAAGTGACCACTTAGCTTATTAACAGTTTATTAATATATTAGGGATCTGAGTTTCTTCCCCAAGGATTTTGTCCAATAATGTGAAAGGCAACTGGAAAAATGGACATATGAAATAAAATGTGGGATTTTTTTTCTGTGAAGCTGGATTCTGTCACCTCACAGGCTGTATTGAGGCCAGATCTCTATGATTTTCATCCCCCAAGTATTCCTACCTCTATCTTGACAGGGAGAATTAGCACCCAAATGTGTCTCAAACACCTCAAGAAATGCAGTACCCGTCACCCACTCTGCAATTTCCTTCTGGAGGTTAATATCCTTATGGTTAAAAAGTACGCCTGATTTCTAATACAACTCAGCATGTTCTCTGGTCCCCATCACTGTCTATCTGTGTGCTTTTCTCAGTCCAAATTTTTAGTACTCCCTTAGCATCCTGTATTTTCTCTCCACACATGTACTTACACACATCATCAAATCACTTCTCGGTTTTCTTTCTGACAAGTTACAGAGGCTGACCTCTAGAAGTCTCTCCCTGTAAGTGGTTTTCTTTAGCTCTCAAACCATTTTTTTATGCCTCTTTTCTTCACCCGCTCAGATTTTTTGATGTCCTTTTTAAAATATGGCACCTCAGCAGGATGCAGTATTCTAGTATCAATCTGACCAAGGGTGTACGTGGAGATAAAATCACCTTCTATTCCACTTCACAGTCCTGTTGCTTATACGCTGAAGGACCAAATTAGCTCTTTCTGCTACTGAATACAGAAAAATAGGTCTCACATTTAAACACCATAAAGCTAGATAGTGGTATTAAACAGAGAAAAATGAAGCCAACATGAAAGCGGAATTACAAACTGGGGCAGCATTAACAGCACAGTGTGATACTAGCCTGAACACAGTAGTTGAAGTAAAATGCTGAAAAAACAGTTTCTTCCTCTTGAGAGCCTCTTGCAAGCCTATGCTGCTGTGATGGCTCCTCTGTGGTGGGCAGACTGTGGTGAGGCCGCTCCTTGAATACTGTGTCCAGTTCTGGGCCCCTCACCACAAGAAGGATGTTGAGGCTCTGGAGCAAGTCCAGAGAAGAGCAACAAGGCTGGTGAAGGGGCTGGAGAACAGACCCTATGAGGAGTGGCTGAGAGAGCTGGGGTTGTTTAGCCTGGAGAAGAGGAGGCTGAGGAGAGACCTCATTACTCTCTACAACTACCTGAAAGGAGGTTGTAGAGAGGAGGGAGCTGGTCTCTTCTCCCAAGTGACAGGGGACAGGATGAGAGGGAATGGCCTCAAGCTCCGCCAGGGTAGACTTAGGCTGAAGATTAGGAGGAGGTTTTTCACACAGAGGGTCATTGGTCATTGGAATAGGCTGCCCAGGGAGGTGGTTGATTCCCCTTCCCTGGAGGTGTTTAAGGCACGGGTGGATGAGGTCTTGAGGGACTTGGTTTAGTGTTAGATAGGAATGGTTGGACTAGAAGATCCGATGGGTCCTTTCCAACCTGGTTGTTCCGTGATTCTGTGATTCTGTGTTACTGCCGTATTTCATGGCTGTGCTTGGGAGACCCTTGCTAAATTGTCCCACCAGGTTCCATGGAGGCATGAGGCAGCCTCTGATCTTCCCTGGGACCAGCCCACAGCTGGATGCTGATAGACGTGCCCTGAGAACTGTGTGTTGCCACTGGGGCTCCAAACACACAAAGACAGCTCCAGCCCTTTTTGCTCTCAGTCTTCTGCATGCAAAACCTTTCACAAGCAGGAGGGTTTTTCCTAAATTCCCTCATTCCCAAGCTGGTGACACTTGCTGAACACAGTGTCACTATGTCATTTGCAGATACGTTTTCAGCACACATCCTCAGCATGAGCCTCATGTTCTTATATTAGAGACAGTGACCTGACCTCAATTGCTCTAAAATCTTTGAGGGATTCCCTGAAGCAGCTCAAGGGTAGCATGTGCTGTGCCTAGCAGGTGTCTCCTGGTCTTTGATGGTTTTCTGTGAGATAGTTCCTTAGTATCCTTCTTCCTATATCTGCAAAATAGGCTTTACAGTCTTGGGGAGTGTGAAGATGCTCACGCTGGATCCTAAGTTTTCTCGTCTGGGTGGCAGTTCATGCTGTTGCAAACTCTTGCGCTGCTTCTGCACTCACAACAAGGGTGTCAAGGTGTCTCCTTCCTCCCTGCTAACCTACTGGTGCAGTGCTGGGTTTTGATCCCTGGTTCTTTGGTACCCCGGGGAACCTGGACATTGAGGGCACTTTCCAGTCTGTGCTTACCGTGTGAGATTCTCCATGTGGAAGGAGAGGAATGAAAGCCAGGAAGAGGAGCACTGGTATAGAGAGAAAAGTGTCTGGGGACTGATGGCCTGGAGATAGCCTGATGGAGGCTCACCAAGGTGGATTAAGCACATGAAATACCAGGAGATGGTAAGAGAGCTGAACTTAGTTCATAGGAGGAGAAGGCAAAGGAAAGATCTATTTTTTGCCTACAAATACCCTATGGGAAGTAAGAGGGAATACAAAGCCAGACCTCATGTTGTCCAGAGAGGTGGTAGTGCCTCTGTCCTTTGAAATGTTCACCCTTATCATGGCCTGATCACCTTGCAGAAACTGGACCTACTTAGAGCTTGGCTGGTACCCGATGACCCCCGGAGTTCCCTTTCAACCTCAATTATTCCGTCATTCTCCAATAAATTTGAAATAACCTGCAGGGCAATGGCAGCAAGGTGACAACAGCCATTATGCCTTGAGATCCAAGCTATGAAGATGGCTTACTGGTACAGGAATAGGATAAAATCCTACACCTGCAAGTGTATAGATAAACGGATGTGCAGGAGTAGGCTGCTTCAAGGGAACGCTCTGTCTACCTCAGTAATCCTGGCATATTAAAAATGCTGGTGACCCTGGTACCCAACACAGTTTAATTTGTTGCAAAATGACATTGATGGAAAAGCAGAGTTGAAGCTGACCTCTTCTCCCAAGTGACAGGGGACAGGACAAAGGGAATGGACTCAAGCTCTGCCAGGGGAGATTTAGGCTAGAGATTAGGAGGAAGTTTTTCACGGAAAGGATCATTAGACATTGGAAGAGGCTACCCAGGGAGGTGGTTGATTCACCTTCCCTGGAGGTGTTTAAGGCACGGGTGGATGAGGTCCAGAGGGACATGGTTTAGTGTTTGATAGGAATAGTTGGACTCGATGATCCGATGGGTCTCTTCCAACCTGGTTGTTCTATGATTCTATGATCTCTGAGAGTGTATATGTAAAAACAGCAGGTGCTGTTGTTAGACTGGTGATTCTATAATATAGAAATTGTTCCACCATTGCAAAGCTCTTACTGCTTTTCTTTTTTTTAAAATTTTAAGCGCTTTCAGTCCTGCATGAAGAAGGATAGCATTTAATCTTCTGTTCAGTTTCTCACATCTTCGTAAAAATGTGTTCTTCTGCCTTTAGGTCATAGGGATGGAGCCAGTGCCCTGTATGCTTAAGATGGCTTGAAGAAGGACAGACGATAGTTCATTGAATTCAGCTACTAGGCAGTCTCCACCAGGATTTACTATTACCCCCCAGTGCTCCCCTGAATTGCCACTCAATAGCACTTCAACCCTTGGACTCCTGCTCTGTACTCATCTCCTAACTGAGTTGCAAGACTGGAGAACTGCATATATCATGTTCCAGACAGTGAACTGCCAGCCAGCTCCATCCACGACAAGTCTGTGGGTCTGGCAGGTCTTGAAGCCACATGGGGACACTGATTGCCAGAGCCCAGGAACTGCTCTGGAGGCGTCACGTCAAAAGCGGAGCCTGATGAAAAACCTCTCTTCTTGCTGCCATAGAAACTGAACAGACTTAACAACAACTTGTTACTTTTCTCATCTCCAACAGCTCAGTATCTGAAGTGACTTGACCTTTGAAGATATTTGCATTAAGTATCATCCAATAGCTGGAGAAATGTGATTGAAGGAAAAATAGGAATTTCCCAAAGCTCTTGTGAAAGCTTCTGGGCAAACGGGAGGCTGCTGAGGAGTGGAGACCTTTCTTTGGAATGAGAAGCAAGGGAATAGAGAGGCAAAGAAGGGATTGTTAACCAAGGGGTGTTCACTATGGATGTGGAAGTAACCCAGCTTTGCTGTGACCAAGAAAGGTGCAGGACCAGCAGAGCTACAGGCTTCACAGCTATGTTGCTCCTGGGCAGCATTTTCTGTCCAGCACTCTATTTCTCTCTGACAGCCACCCCAGTGTGAAGCTACATTCCCTGGGGAGCAGCAGTTGTTGCCTGAATCCCACTCATGAAGAGCCTGTGGGAACCAAGGGCCATTGATGTCCCTTATTCCAGGCAGTCCCAACACCTGCAAGAAAACCACAGTGAGGGTGGGATTTTGCAGTGAGTGACCAGCTTTGTGATCTGAATGTACTCTGTCATTCAGCTCAATCCCCTGCTGCTTATGCTTTTAGGAAGAAAATAAGTATCTACATACTACTTTTGTTTTTTAATGATTTTTGCCTATTAGCAAAGCACACAATGCAATGGAAGGCTGTCTGCTGTTGGTTTAACTGTAAAGACTCTGCGGAGCTCTAAGACTGCCCAAGTTTTACAAATTCACAGAGATACAGGTAGCAGGAACAGGTTCTCGCATGCTCCTTGTTCTGTTGGCAGGGAGAGCAGTCATGCTGCAATTGGTTCTTGAAGATACAACTGTTATGCAGAGTAACCCAATGTGACATTAAGACACAGCCTGATAGATGCCATCCAGATGTTTTTTACTGGTCCTAGTGTCTCCCTGAGAGCATCCACCACTCCGGGTATCCCAGGTTTTAAAGCATTTGTACAAATATGTCCCCCATTTCTACCTAGCTTTGATCAACTGATGTAAAGAGTTAAAACTAGCAGATTGTGAAAAAATCTGACAATACAGAGTAAAAACACCCCTTGAAACCTAGAAAACCATGGCAACACTGGAGTTTTACCATGCAACACAAGCAAGTGTCAGATGAGGTTTGTGCATGAAGCATTTCCTTCTTCCATCAAACAGCTGCTCAGGGCATCCCAGCTAAGATCCCAGAGTGATGGCCACTTTGGGATTGGCACCTTGGGAATTCTTGAATGTGTCCTGACAGGCTGTGAACTCAAGTGTCCTTTGCACTGTGCTTTCATGGCTGTGCTGCAAAACTGCTGCCATGGTGGTTTACATGATACAACTTCCCAGGAAAAAGGTGGAGGAGTTGGGGAGTCAGGGGAGAGCAGAGGGAGTGAAGTCTCCAAGACCAGAAGGAATGACAACACTTAGATTCTCTTATTGTCACCCATCCTGGCAAATATGACATGCCCTTCAATTTAAGGAAACCAGATGAAATAAACTTTTTTTTCTAGGAATACCCTGCTGATGTTGACTTTGCTATCTTCAAAGGCATGGATCATAAGCAAGGAACATCCCTCCTAGATGCTGAACCTCCACCACATGGCAAGTTACAGGGTTTTATCAGTGAGGAGATCCTGTGCATGGAGCTCCCCCAGCAAGCCTTTGAGTATGGTGATGGTTCCTTGCTGTGCTGGTGGTATCTGTAGCTTCCTAGCAGGAGAACGTACAACGCAGAAGCCTAGGCTTCTCCAGCTGGAGACTGCAGAGCAGAGAGCAGAGCCACAGGTGTCTGGCAGCAATGGTCACACATCTGCAACAGAGAGGGACCCTGCCTGCAGACTGCAGCCAACATCTTGCAGTCACTGCTGGCCAAACCAGGCTGCAATCTTCTCCACATCTGCTTCTTCAGCCTAAGTAGGGGGCTACGCAGAAGAAAATAGCAACAAAAAATAGTGTTCTGGCAGCAGCTGCTCCAGTATGATGTCTTTGTCCTTGTTATCTGCTTGCCTTTTCCTATCTCACTGCAGCTACAGTGTGCAAAGACAAGTCATAGATAGTTATGGTAGCTGCTACCAGAACCAGAGGTGAGGTAGCATAGCAGCATTTGGTTTGCAGAGTCATGTCACTTTCCTACAGTGTTTCCACAGCCACGTCACCTCCCTACATGTTGGCGGATCGATGGGGAGCCCTGAGAAAGGTTGAGCTCTGTGGTGGTCAGCAGGAAGCAGGGGTATGTCATGGTTTAGCTGTGACGTGCCACACACCTGTAAGCCAGTGTTCCCTGCCAGTGAGGTAGGGGCAATCGCAACCACTTCTTCCAGCCTTTATGCTGGATGATTCAAGGAGCAGAGATCAGCAGGGGTGGCCTGGAGCCATGAGGATCCCCAAGCCCAGTTAGTGCCCAACCACCCCTGTGTTATGGGATGTGTGGCTTGGTCATTGTGTCACCATGCTGGGAATACCAGAGTGGAACTGGTTCAGGCTGAACATTAGGAAAAAAAAAATTAACAGAAAGGATTGTTGGGCACTAGAACAGTCTGCCCAGGGAGGTGGTTGAGTCACCTTCCCTGGAGGTGTTTAAGGGATGGGTAGATGAGGTGCTGAGCAGCACAGTTTAGTATTTGATAGGAATGGTTGGACTTGATCATCCAGTAGGTCTTTTCCAACCTGGTGATGCTATGATCCTATGAACTGGCAGGGAGCAGTGTCCCCACAGCCTGTGCTGCAGCCTGGGAGGGAGATGGTGGTAGAGCAGTGGCAGACAAGGTGGAAGAAAGTCTCAGGGCATTCAGGGTCCAGCACAGCACCGGCAGTTACTAAGGGTGCTGGGGTTTGACGGATGCCAGGTATCAAGAGGCTGCCTGTCAGTGTGGTACAAGCAGGTTTCTGTCACACTGAGAATGTCTCAGAGAAGGCCAGAAATGTGACTGCCATGGTATGGCAGGAGCCTAATATTTGTGGGCTGTGAGTGCCACTGAATTTTTGTCTGGAAGAGCCCTCGCAGTGTCTGGCAGTGCTGGAGGTTACTCCAGCATTTACTGCAGCTCTTGCAGGATGCTGCAACAGCTTAACTTCCCCTGGGAGGGATTATAAAACAGTAAGATGTTGTTTTATATGTTTAATGTGGTTGTAAATTAGATGAGGAGATCAGCATTTAATTGTGAAACTCAAAAAACCAGATATTATCCACTAGCCTTGACAATTTCCCAATGATATTTTGCAACCCCATGGTACAGGCTGGTCAGAGCTGATCTCTTTCCTCCTGACACACCTTTCTCATAACCAGGGCGGTGCAATGCCTCCAGGAACCAACCTTCCCACCATATCCCACTGATGCCAGTAGGACACATGATACCTCCAGCAGGCAGCATCCCTGAGCACTGCAGCAGCTCAGTGCACTGATGATAGCCTGCAAGAGTGGTCCAGAGGCCACGGCTCTGCTCAGCATGGGCAAGGCTCTGGGCATCCTCTTAATTTTGCTGTTCGGCCCACCTGGGTATGCCCACCCATGACGTGAGTGAGCCTTGCCAGGAGGGAATAAGCTACATCCAGAGGCTATTGCCTGATGAAACAATGCCATTTATTTGGCTGAAGAAGTTGCCTCACTTGCTCAGCTGGGCACCTCTGCCAATGCAGGAGCATTGCTGTGTGCAAACTCTGTCTTTCTGCCAAAGGCTGTGAACCAGAGTGGAGCTGGTTTGGGTGGCACAGCACAGGCAGGTGACAATTATTGATATACACAGGGCTCCTTCAACACAGTCACTGTTTACTGCATGTGTCACCCTTCTCCCTTACGGGTCTCACCTCGCCTCCTTGCAAGCACATGTCAGAAGCAGCTAACCCCATAAGTGCCTTGGCAGGTAGATATCATCCTCACCCCTTTCCCTCCCTGGACTGTCACCAATTTGCGAAGTATCCCTGCTGCAACAGGTGCTGAGAGGATTCACTATTTTACTCTCGTTTTATATCACAGCTCCTGGACCCACCCGGGGAGTTCTGGACATGTGGTTCTTCATTTATTTATTTATTTCAATTTTTATTTTATTTCTATTTTGTTATATTTTTTCTAAATTATTTTTCTTTCCTCCACATTAATGCGCATTTTAATCTCATGTTGAACTTGTTGGCACTTGCCCACAGAGGGCTGGCACACCTGTAACAGAAAACCCTGTTCCTGAGCCACTCCCATGCAGACTGTATTCTGAAACAAAAGAATTTTCTTCTGAATAAATAAGGTTTGGGCTGAAGTTGTTTTTACTCTATGTGTTCAGTAGCTGCTCTGGAATGATTTCTTCAGTGGTGGTTATTTTGGACTGGTTTTCCATGAAGATACTGAATAATGATGCTGGCACCATGAAATGGTCTCCTTCAGAAAGTTCAATTTTGCATAACAAATTATTTACATGCATGAGATCTCCCAAGACAGTGTCTTCCAAGAGAGTATCTCCAAAGTATTCGTCTTGATAGACCCTTTCTTTGAAGTGGACTGGGCTGGAACCATAACTGTAAGTAGTTTTATAGTTGCTGGATGGTGTCTTTAACTTGGATCAAACATTAGGGGTCTGGAGCATGTTTTCAGCATTGCAATAGCACTTCATAAAGAGGAAACAGATGATAGTACTTAGCCTGCATTAGCTTTGACATGATTTGTCCTTCCTCACAAAATAACCTCTTAAATTAAGGTAATGAGGTTTCAAACTAGACAGGCTATTGCAGCCTAGAAAGGAGGGAGAAAGAAGAAAATGTGACCTGATCATGCCCGGTAATGAAAAGGGGTGTGTACCAAGCACAAACACACCACAATTATTTGCAAAATAATCAAATCCAAGTTGTCCCTTGCAAGATCCCACTGTCACATTGCCCTGAACCTCCTGCACTGGCATGATCAAGTGGGAAAGGTTGTGGACATCCTGCTGTCTTGACTTAGATCCTACAGGAACCTGAAAGTATGAATGGAACTCGCCAGATGGGGATGGGAGGTAACCTCTAGGCAAATGCCACCCAAAAAAACCATCTCTGCTTCTCTGGCCAGGGAGTTGACTTCAATTGACCAAGCGGAATGGTCTCCACCACATTTGATACTCTCTGAGTCACAGCTGCCTTGGTCCAGAAGAAGAACCACAGCCCTATCACAAATGAAGGTGCTATATGACATGTTGGACCTCACACCTGCTGGTTTTAGGCATTTGCAGGATACAGGACATGGCAGTTGTATCTGCATCACTGACTGGAGGGTGTCCTGGGCTGTTCTCTGGCTCTGTAGCAGCTAGATTGGGATGGCCTACACCTGTGTGACTGAGCTCTCCATCTCCCAAAACAGGGTGGCTGCACTCAAACTACATACTAGGAAAGGTCCCTATCCCATGGTAACTCCCAGAATGTCCCCAGGAAGAGTGTGAAAGAATCATGGTCAGTATGAATGAGCCATGGTGTGTCTCTGAGGTCTAGTCCCATGGAATGCTGCCTACCACGCTTGTGAGGTGGTAGAGAGAGGTAGCTAATGAATATCTAGCTGACAGGTCATTTGAAGGAATATTCCAAAAGAGAGGGGATTGTTTAGACTGGAGAAGAGGAGGCTGAGGAGAGACCTCATTGCTTTCTACAGCTACCTGAAAG
This sequence comes from Coccyzus lansbergi, assembly GCA_033558105.1. Classification (NCBI taxonomy): domain Eukaryota; kingdom Metazoa; phylum Chordata; class Aves; order Cuculiformes; family Coccyzidae; genus Coccyzus; species Coccyzus lansbergi. Next base: position 3,722,213 of record JAUMJK010000151.1, read on the forward strand.
AAGGTTGTAGAGAGAAGGGAGCTGGCCTCTTCTCCCAAGTGACAGGGGACAGGACAAGAGGGAATGGCCTCAAACTCTGCCAAGAGAGGTTCAGGCTAGACATTAGGAAAAAAAATTCACAGAAAGGGTCACTGGGCATTGGAACAGGCTGCCCAGGGAGGTGGTTGAGTCACCTTCCCTGGAGGTGTTTAAGGGACAGGTGAATGAAGTGCTGAGGAATTGATAGGAATGGTTGGACTCAATGATCCAGTGGGTCTTTTCCAACCTGGCAATTCTATGATATGATTCTATGAAATTTCTGTCCATTGTAGGTGCATTTCTTACTTGTTTTTGTGAAAACCATGAAGAGTGCTAACGTGTCTTTGCAGAAGAGGTGCGAAGGGGAGAGCTGCTTGCTGAATTTACCTTAGCACCACACATGCTGAGACGGGTCGCTGGAAGGAGCAGAACTCTGACCATACACTAGATAAGAAGCTCTGCTTTGCCTGGGAAGAATCAGACCTCAGAAGGCTGTCATCACTACGTTGCAAGATACCAGTCATCTGAGCAAACCACACATCATCCTGTGAAGCACATCAGCCTGCTGTAACCTTGAAGGTAGATGAGTCAGCCCATAACATCAAGTGAATAGTGCCTAGATCCAAAATCATCACACATATCTACCTGGGATGTTCATTCCACATGCAATTTTTTTCTTGGAAAGCACCCCTGACAGGTGCCTCCCCAGCTGGTTCGGAGGGTGGCAGAGGATGGGTAATGACAGGGGATGAAGTTTCAAGTACATTAATTAATCTGTGGCAAATTATTTAGGGAAAAGAGGGAGACTACAAGGGGCAAGTGACAGTGCTAACAAACTTTACCTATCACTCTGCCCTACCTCCCCAGCAAATTTTCTTCTCTGAGTGCCTGGGAAGAGTTGAGCTCAGGTGGTCCTGTTTGAGGCATCCCCACAGCCCCAGCCTGCGATTCGTGTTTATTTAAAAGCAAAACAGACCAAGACTGGCAGGACAAACACTCAAGCAAAAACCTGCAGCATGCATAACAAAGCCCAGGAGCTACTATGTTCCACATGCCACCAGTTGCATAGCCAAGTAAATAGCCCCGGGGTACTGGTGACTTGAATTATGCTTTTTCATGGCTGAAAAAATGGTTCTATTTATTGAACATCCGTTTTACACTTGAGAGCTAAAAAACTTCCTTTTCCCACCTTCCGTTGGAGACGTATGCACCTCCGGCATGTAACTGAGAACAAGCTGCATCTCTAGGGAGAGGAGCTTAATGACTCATGGAGATTCATTCCTTACTCAGCCTGTGGGCTGTGATGTCTATGCAGAAGCAGCTTGGCTCTTCAGGAGTAGAGTCTCTCTAAAATTGTATAGGATTCTGCCTTGGGGCTTTATGACAATTACATGAACAAAAAAGCTGTGTGTCAGACAGCAGCAGCAGGTAGGTACTCAGGCAACTCAGTTCGTGAGTGTGCAGTAACGATCAGTGAGGACTTTGGGTTTGGGTATGTGTAAGAAGCCCCCAAGAAGCTCCAGACCTTCAGATCTCCAGCCTCAGGGATGGGATTATAACTTTTCAGACAACATCTGCATTCCCCCACCAAGGTCTTGTTCAGTAAGTGCCTGGTGATAGGTTTTGGTCCTTCTCCTTAAATATGCTGACTTTTGGGATATCTTGTTGCCCTAGCTCCCCTAGTTGGGCAGCAACCTGTTTTGCAACATCCATGAGCAGATCCCCAGGCTCAGTCACACCAGCAGGGGTGTGACCTGGGTTGAATGTGTCCCGTTGGGTAAACCTAAGCTGCACAAACTTCTATTAATGGATGTGTGACCCTGACTGTAGGAAGTGGAGATGTGCACAACAGCCCCTCTAGGATAGAGCATACCCCTCACCAGCCAATGGGAAAGGACATCTTCAGTGGACCATTCTGCCAAGGAGGGAACTTGCTTCCCTTTCTGTTTTACATTCCAACTAATTACAATGTGTACAATACCACATGTGAGATGTCCTGACAGTACTGCACAGCAGAAGCCAGCCCATGTTACCATCCCCACAGATCCTTGCCCCAGAACAGGAGGTGATAGGTACAAACAAAATAATAATTTCAAAAAAGGCTCCATCTGAACATCAGGAAACACGTTTGCACCATGAAGGTGATTGGACACTGGCAAATGGGTAAGTTATCCTGAGAAGTTGTGAAGTCTCCATCCTTGGTTACTCTGGACATGGTCCCAGGCAATTGGCTGTAGATGGCCCTGCCTGAGCCAGGGCATTGGACCAGATGACTTCCAGAGGTCCCTTCCAACCTTAACTCCTCTGTGACTCTGAGATATGCCACCTTGAGTTTACTGGAGACTTTGGTGTCCCAGGGGAGCACTGGGCTGTTGTCCGTGCCCAGCTGCACTGACACCATGTGAGTGACTGCCCACAGCTGTGCTGTGAACCAAGTAGGAGCCCATCATTACCTTGTGCTGAAAGCTGCAACCTGATGCTTACTCCTGCTGAAGCAGAAGCATCCACATTTTTATGAGAGCTGTCAGCACTAGGCAGACAGCAGCAGGGTGCAGAAAGTCGGTGACTGCTGCTGGCAGGCTGGGCAGCACTATGCACTGTAGGTCTGCAGAGGTCTCCTGCAACAGCAAAATGAAGGTCCTCGGTTTTCAGCATTTCCTAAATATTATCGGATGTGTATTGCTGCAGAAATATGTGTCCTGGATTTTAAACATTGTACGAGGCACTGTTAGGAAAAACCATATTGATTCTGCTAGGTGCCAGTGTCACCGGAGGTGACCCAACTATGTTGAAACCAAGAGAGCTGCTTGTGCTGTGGTTCACCTGGGCTTGCTTTTGGCCATACTGCTCTGCCACAGCCCAGACCAGGAGCATGTGCTGCTGGTCCTGCTGGTGGGTGTGACACCTCAGGGATAGGCAGCAGCTCCTCCTCCCATATTTTCTTACCAACACGGTGGAGAAACAATAGAATAAGCTGCAGGCGTATTTCTGTTCTGGAGGTGCAAAATAGCAATGAGGGTTGCCAAATTAATTGTCATAGTTAATTATTTTTCTCAGTTTATTCATGCTTCAAGGGGCCTCTTCCCTGCTGACTTTTCAGAGTAGAAACGTGAGCTGTCTCTGCCAGCCTTCGTCAGTACAGGGAGAGTCAGACTGTATGCTGCAGATGGAAACAGGATCGTTGTGGTCACTGTTTGCTGTCTGACTGTTTCTACAGTCAGATCCTCCTGAGAAGAATCCAGCATGCAGATAAAGCATGATGAAATCCAGGATTTAAATTCTGAAATGGACTTCAGGAGAGAGGAATCACAGAATCACAGAATCACAGAACAACCAGGTTGGAAGGGACCCATCGGATCTTCTAGTCCAACCATTCCTATCTAACACTAAACCAAGTCCCTCAAGACCTCATCCACCCGTGTCTTAAACACCTCCAGGGAAGGGGAATCAACCACCTCCCTGGGCAGCCTGTTCCAATGCCCAATGACCCTCTGCGTGAAAAACCTCCTCCTAATCTCCAGCCTAAATCTACCCTGGTGGAGCTTGAGGCCATTCCCTCTCGTCCTGTCCCCTGTCACTTGGGAGAAGAGACCAGCTCCCTCCTCTCTACAACCACCTTTCAGGTACTTGTAGAGAGTAATGAGGAGAAAGAACTTCTGTTTCAAAAGGTTGTCCCTGGTGGTATGTGCCCACCTTTGCCTTTGGGAAAATAACAAAATTATTGCTGAAGCAAGCAGGAACTTTCAGTCCAAGTTTGTTTGCCATAACAAATTGTCGGAGCCCCAGGTGTGGGGAAAGAAAGGGTATAAATAATTTCTGGGCTAAAATTTCTTCCACTGACTCCACTGATGTTTTTGTAAGATCCAGGGCTCCTCCGACCTATTGACTGAAGAATGACTTGCAGATAGTACATCTCTGACAAGGCCATGCCCTTTCTTGTGGCTCTGGGATGTATGAGGTGACCCTGACCCAACTCACCACTTCACTTCAGAGTTGCAGCAGATGTTTGGGTGGGGAGTGATGGGGGAACAGGGCAGCCTCACCTGCCCCAGGTGGTGTGACCCACCACAAAAGGGAAGGTGGAAAGTGTTCACCTGGTTTTTAGAATGACTTTTTCCACGTAGAGTTCAAACCATCCCCATCACAGCCAGGATAAGGCCGGCATCCCTGTTGCCCTGTTACCCACCTTGAGTCTGGGACCCCACACTGGCATGGACATCTGCCCGACCCACCCTTCCCTGCAGAAAGGCAGGAGCTTCAGCAGCAGCATCCCAGTGGCCAAACTGAGCTCCTACTGGGCATCTGGGCCAAGATGAGTCTCCAGTAGTCGCACAAGATGTGGTGGATCCCAGCATTTTTGTCACTCGTGTCACAAGTCACCCCGCAGAGAGGACGGAGGGGGGGGTTCTGCACTGTCCAGAGGCGCTGAGGATGGGGAGTGGAGGCAGATGACAGTGCCTGCCATCACCTTCCCTGTTCTTTTCATGATCTCGGTGTGCAAGACTATTTATCTCACGTTCGCATGCAGCGTAAACAGCCACCACTTGCAAACACTATTTCCTGCGTTAAGCAGGGTGGAGCTGCCCTCTACTGTCTCTCTTCCACACAACCGCCTGCTTGGTTATTATAAAGGGGCTGCATGGATACGCTGCTCTGCAGCGAGCCGAGCCCTTTGGGAATGAGCCAGGCTTCTCTGGGATGCTACAGCTCCTCATGTAAGTGTTCAGAAACGGTATTTCTGCTGCCTGGCAACTTCCCCAGGCTCGAAAATCCATTGCATGATGAATGAGAAAGCAAAATGGGAGCTGTAAGCACTGGGTACCTGGTTTGTACAGAGAGGGTGAGAGGACTGAGGTGGTTGGTGCCGATTCTCAGATGCTTCAACGTCCCTGGATGTTACTTATGCTTCTGGGTTTGCTGTTGTTCCTATTGCCGTGCCCAGCGGTTTCTGCTCCAGGCAGAGGAGATCTGATGGAGAGCTGGTTTAGTCAGACATAAATCCAAAGTCCTTTGAATAGAATTTTTAAAGCGCATTTAAATATTATTGTTTAAAGTAAATCACTTCTTTTGCCACAGAGAAGGATTGCTAGTGTGCAACACATGCTGGTGTTCAACACATGCTGGTGTTCTGCAGTCAGTGTTGCTTTGCCAGTGAGCATCAGGGAAAGCAGAAGGGATGAATTCCCTTACACTTACCCTGCATCCCTGTTAGCATTTTGTGGTCTGGAGGCTTAGTGCAGCAGAACAACATCAAGCAGACCATCCAGCCCTGGTGTCACCACACAGATAACAATGCTGTTCAGTCCTGTGGTCTGTATTCAAATCAGCTGCCTGAGTTGGCAGAGCTGGTCCTGATAGCTCACTCTCATCTCTCTGGTGGTGGATCTCCAGAACCTGTTGTTTTGGGGGGTTTTTTATTCCCAATGACCAAGAAGCAGTAGGACAAAGTCCCAGCTCCACCTGTTCCTTTGTGGCTTCCTGAAGACTACTAAGTCTTCTCAAGGGATTTCTCAAAGATAGTGTGAGAGATTCTCTAACCACCCATGCCAAGATGTGAACAGAAATGGGGAACAAAGTGGACAACTGTGACTGTAAGCTGAGTTTTGAAGTAGCATCACTATTTGTCTTCACCTGATAAAGGGATGCAGTGCTACCTCAGGTTTTCTGTAAGCCCCTTTTCCATACAAATGGCAGAGTGAGGCTGAAATGAGATACCAGGCGGGAAAAATAAAATCTAGAACTCTAGAAATGTGGTTTCACTTATCATAAAATGACGAGTCCACCCAGGAAGGCCAGGCACAGAAAAAGGCAAACCCTGCCATCAGTGCCTCTGGGCTGTAAAGGAGCGAAGGGACAGCAGTAACACTGACCCAGGGAGCACGGGTACACCTAGGTGAGGTGTTCAAGCAGAGCATCTCATGGACACCTCAGGTTCACTATGGCATGTAGTGGCATATCTATGTAGGCAGATTTCTTCTGCTGAGCTCCAGGTTCCTTCAGTTTTCTCTCTATCACAATCCCCAGCAGGTTCAGCTCCTGCTGAAGCTTCCTGGGTGGCCCCAGCCTGCCTCACTGAGTGCTGCCTGTCTTCTCCTCCAGGCTCATGTCATCCTCACAGTCAAGTCCCCACCCCCAGAGATGCCTGCAGAACATCAGCAACAGGAATTGAGGGAAGTAGGGGTGCAGTCTGAGAGTGCTAAAGGTGAAGAATAGAAACTTAATTTCTCTTGTTCAACTTGGAACAAAAATGACAATTTAAATCTGAAATGCCCCATTTATGCTTTTCTGATTTAATGTGATTGATGATCATTTGGTTGGACAGCTGCAATTCTCACAAATACCTTAGTGTCATTTTAGGGAATGGGAGAAGAGTTATGTTGATTTTTGCTGCAGAATTACCAATGGCCACTGAAGCGTACAAATGAAAATAGCACTTCCAGGACAGTTTGGAATCAGAATATTAAAGATGCCAGTGGCTGCTGCTTTCAGGAAACCATAGATAGCGTGATTCAATGTTAAGTGTTTTAAACATAAGTAGCAATACAGAAGTGTTTTAATTAAAAGAGACCAGAGCTAATTAATGATTTTAACTATTCAAGCAGAAGATGAAAATGACATTCTCATCCTTTGTAAATCACTGTACCATATTGTGTTAGAAGGACACTGCTATGGGATCATCTTTGTATTTCTGGAGAATTTAAATATTATTCTGGGTCTACAATGGCAAAAAGACATAGAGGGGATTATTGTTTTGCCCAAGATCAGACAGTAAGTGTGCACATAACCTGGAAGAGAATACTGTCCCCCTTCCAGCTCCTGCACTATGAAGCCAGCATGTCCTAGTTTGGCAATTTTGTTAGATGCTGCAGAACCAGGATCTCCAAGGTCCTGGTGTGTTGCAACTGTTTTGACCCTGTTGTGTGCTACAAGGAGTATCTATAGGAGATCTCTGGCACAGGATACCTGGGTCCCAAGGCCCACCTCCGTTCCTTCACTGCTGAAGCATGTCTTCAGGACAAAATACTCCAGCCTGGTGAACCTCCATCAAGTCCTGATAGCTTCTGGGGCTGGTGGCCATCAGCAAGTTTCATAGGGTTTTACAATACTGTTGATGGAACCAAAACCTGTGGCTGAAACTGAGCAAGGCTGTCCACAAGAGAGCTGGAGAGTTGCTCCCCTCTTCAGACATCACAGATATGTCTGAAGACATCGGCCTTCTCTGGCTTGGAGTTATGCAGAAATTAACACTGCATGGATTTTTATACCCACCTAAACCTGGTAATGGCTGCTGCTTTGTTAGTATGGGTTTGGAAAAGGGTCCTACTCATCCTAACTGCACTTCTCATCCTAGAAATAACTGTAGCTCTCTGACAGCACATTTGTTTGGATGGAAATGCTGTGATAGCAGAAGTGGTGGAAAACTGAATGAAGATGCTCTAATTTATGCATTTGTTATCCACCTCTGGTTCACAGACGTGGGTACTTGTAGTCATTTCCCACCAGCCCTCCACAGGGAGGCACCGATACACATTACATGAAGTTTTCTACATGTGCCAAATTTCCCACTCAGCTGCGCCCTTGCACAGCCTCACTTTTTTGGCTCTTTGCTTGTGCTAGCGGCTATGTGCAAGGCTGTGAATCCCACCATGTGCATAATTATCCCACAGAGGTGCCAAGGTAGCAAATTACAGGACAGGTAGCACATGACTGCCTGTAATTGTACTGACAGCCTGTGCCCAGGGTGTCTTGCTCTGGTGCAGGTATTGCTGCTGGCGAGGATGGCAGCAGGGACAGGAGAGCAGGGAAGGTTTTGCTGTCCATTCGTGTGGCTGGGTCTCCACTGTTTTTGAAGCAGGACAGAAGAAGATTTGGGTGAGAGACAGGGAACTGCTGGCTGGGATCATACATGCTTAAGTTTCTCTGCTACAACAGAGACACTGCTGCATGGGCCTTAATGCTTTTGGGGGCTGTGGAAGCAGCAGTAAATAAAAGCACTCCAAGCTCACCACTTCACTCAGGGACTCGTAAGCAGTCATTCATCCTCTTCCAAACAATGGGATGCAGAGCAGAGAAGTGTTTTGCCCTTTTCCATGGAAACACCACCCCAGGCCAAAAGTGTGCAGGCTCCAACCAAGGGCGAGAGGCAAACCTGTCGGGTAACCCAGCTGGCAGGATCATCCCTGCCCTCAGTATGCTCTGGAGGGTTATACATCCCCACTCACCCATCTGCTGGGGACCAGGAGCCCAGAGGTGCCCAACAGGGAGGGAAGCATCCCCAGGGCATTTGGTATGGGGCTGGAGGAGCTGCTGCTGCAGGACTGCACCTGCCCCTGCTCCATCTCAGCCAACTGACGGTGCTGCCAAAGATCTCTGTGGACAGGCTCAGCTCATCCTGCTGTGTCAGGAACATTTTTGCAGACATTCAGCCTACATTTCTACTTTTTAAATTCCATTCTTAATGTTCTTTGCTTAAGCTCTCAGGGCAGTTAATAGGAGGCAGGTTAGCAGAAATAGCTAAGTAGCTGTAATGAGATTTCTGCTCAGGACAGTCTTGCCTCTCTGTTCAGCTGCATCATGCCGCTTCTGCCTGAGTCAGCGTCCCCTGGAGACACGCTGCTTGCTGAGGTCTTCCCCCAGGACTTATTTCTAGTTCTTTCAGATCAGGACCAATTAGCTCCATACAAGTCTGCCTCTGTTACTGCATTTCACCTGCGGATGGCCATAGGAACTTGAGCCATAGGAGCTCCTAGGAAAAAATGGAGGCTGTACTTCCCAGATGAAGTCTGCCCATCCTCAGTTCCAGCTATTCCCCCACAGAGAGGAGGTTTTCTGCAGTATTTCTGAGTGCAGGAGTAGAGGTGATGATATATTCACCTTGGCATCGACTTCTCACAGAGACAGAAGAGCTTTGGTAGGTCTCGGGCTTCTTTTCTTCTAAGAGTGACTCTGTCCTATTTCTTCCCAAGATTCCTTTAAGGTTCTGCAGTTACTGCTCTCCAGTGACTTTATTCACTTTTTACTTTCATCCTGCCTCATTATTTCTTACTTTGCAGTTAACTTCTCCTGCCCAGCTCCTTCTCTTCTCCTTTCACACCTCTTTTTTTACTCCCAGGAGTGAGATACTCACTGGGATGGGATAGATGCTGCACAGGTCCACAGAGACTAAAATCCAACCTTAAATGTAGGCTAATATCCCAGTTGCCCCATTTTCACCCAGCTGACAGGAAATCTTCCTCTTGAGCCTGTTCCAAACAGCCCTCACTTAGCTATCCCATGTCAAGCCTGATAGTCCTCCAGTGCTGCATTTCTCCAGCCCTTCTATCTTCAAATGCTCCGCAAAACCCTTTTGCTACACCCCAAGTCATGCAAAACACACCCTTGGCACCCACTGCTATGGGAAGGCACCACTCGTGGCAGGCTATGATGCAACTCTCTTATTATTTCAGACTCTTTGAACTGGAGAATGACAGAAAAACTACAATTATACCTAATGGCTGTGGGGGCACGATGTGGGCCCCAAGCCTGGGCTGGCTCTGAGAGGTCTGGCTACTTCCCTGTGGGCTGGGCACAAGCCACTCCACAGCTGTGGGGATGAGAATGCTTTCCCTGGCACAGGGAGGCAATTGTAGTAGCTGCCATCAAATGGAGAGGTGCCTGTGCTGCACAGCCATGTGAACTCATCCTGCTAAGCAACACCAGCAATACAGGCTTGAGCAGTGAGACCACAAGGTCCCCTGAGATCGTAGGGTGCTAAGACATACTGCTCTATTTGGCTGAACTCACCTGGACCAGCTACTCCTGCAGCTTGCAGAACTTGCCTCAAGGAGCCACTGGTCCTAGGTGGCACGTGGCGGTGCAGAGAGGCTGGCCTGCTGGAGCAGCAGCAGGGAGGTTTGCCCTGTAAACAACAGTAAATAGTGACAGATGCAACATCATCCACTTCTCCAGCAGCGCGCACGCAGGAGTGCACGCAGCCTCCTGCTGACCTGCTAACTGAAGGGAGCCTGTTGTCACCTGAGCACCTAGCACCTGGCTAAAGAGCCGGGTGGATTTGTTGAAGAGGGCTGTTCAGGAGAAGGCTCCATGTAGTATTATGCATTTTTTATTCAACATATTCCCTGCTGTTGCAGGAGATTTTGACATGGTGGTGTGCTTTAGTAGAGTCTAGCTTTGATTTTATTTTTTTTTAATTACTAAGCATCTGTAGTTTACTATAAGATGGTGAAGATTATTTTTTTGGAATGTGTTGTATGGGGAGATGTGAATGGACCATCCCAGGGTCTCTGTTGCCCATGAGTGTACAGTCTCTGGTGGATGTTATCCCTCACGTGACCACACCTTTGCCTGTGTGTTTTCAGCCTCAGCCTCCTCCTGTAATGTTTATCACCTCTGGAAACACCCACAGCATTTGAATCAGTTTGTTTAGGAGGTAATTGATGTTATCAAATGTATGTGTCAGAAGGAATTTGTCCCTAGAGCAATTAGGTTGGTTGGTTGTCTTTCAAAGGATCTCTCTTGATTTATATAAATTGCAGTAAATATAGGCTTGGCCTTCTATTAGTCAGGCTGCAACTGGTCCAACCAGAGTGATGAAAAGCTCCCGGGTTTAATATCTCTGCATATTTTCTCCTAGGCAAGTTCCTATATTTGCTACTGGTGAGCGTGCATGGATAGCCATGAGTGGTCCTCCTCAAGCCCTTCGAGTGGCAGTCGCTCACCACAGCAAGAAGTGAAGCAGCTTCACGTCGCCCCTGAGCCATTACATTGGTCGAAAATAGGCATATTTGGTTTGAATTCTTCCTCAGAGCAGCTGGCATGAGATGCCCCTCTTTAGCCTTTCCTGCTATGCTACAAATTGATGTTCAAATAATAAATGATGCTAAATGATGCCCTTCCTGTGACAGTCACAGGAGGCGGCTGCACTTGTGTGCAAACAGGCACTGATCCAGGCACTTCAGGATTTGAGTAAGACTATTGATGTGCTTCAGATTTAGCATGTGTGTTAAGAGCTTGGCAGGCTCAAACCCAGAGGAAATGCCTGACGCTCCTGGGATATAAAACAGTGCAGGATGTGTTGGGGCAGTGACAGGGAGAGAAACCCATCCCGGGATGAGAGTGTGTCCCTGCTTAACCAATAAAGATAGCTCCAATGGATCCCAGGTTTGGAGATTCTCTGCTTGTGAAACCTCTGCTCTAGGGAAGCAGAGTAGTCACGTCTCTATCCACGGAGCACAGCAAGACATCTCTTCTCCAGGGAGTGGTTCTGGAAAAGCTGAAATTGTGCCAAACCAGAGCTGTCCCCACCTGGCAAAGCCAGTTTGACCTCATCAGCCAAACCTCAGACCTACCCCATCCTTTCACAAGCAGCCAGGTCTGTGTCCTCGTTGTGTACCACCCCCTCAAACCTCCTTCTCTTCTGGTGCCTCCTGCTGGTGACAGCCACCCTGTGCCCTGTTCTGTAGCGACCTCCATGGGACACCCCACTTGGGAGTGAAGGACGTAAGCTGAGGTCTTCAGGTCTGGCTCTTCTTTGAAGAGACATGAACTAACCAAAAAAATGAAGCAGTGCTAAAGGCCCCAGCTGCAAAGGCCGGGGCAGCTTATGGGCATGCACTGTCTCCCAGATCAGCTTCCACCCCAGCAACAATCATGATGAGACACATCCTCTGTATTTAATTACTTCCTTCCGTTGTGCCATCCCTCGTTACTCCTGTCCTGCTGGCCCACTTGGCTCTGCTCAAGACACCTGCCAGCACAGAAGGAACTGCAGGGGTGGATGAGCACCCTCCCTGGGACCAGGGATGGTCCATTCGCAGTAGGGAGGGGGCTTTGGCATTTCCACACTTGTACACTTCTTCCTCCTCTCCCAACTGCTACTTGATAACCCATATGTGGGCACTCACCACCAAAAGCCATGCCATCTCCATCAGCTTAAACCTGATGTCACTTATCTGCATGAGTGCCCTTGGTTTGCTTACTTGCAGCATGAAGAATTTCCATTTAAACTGATCTGGGGAATGTGATCATAGTGAGTTGTTGCAGCACAACCAACAGGTACAAATAACTTCCAGAGTTGAGGTGCTGCCATCTGAAATACACTGGATCCATTAGCCAGGATGAAGAATTATAACTTGCCCCAAAATAAAAATGTTGGCCATGCTCAAGTGATGCTGTAGGTGCCTTAGTGAACATTGCTTATGTTGATGATGGTGCTTATGTATCTTACCGATTCTGAAGATAATTTTAAGCATCCTAAAGTGCCTAAAGATTCCGTAAATAAGTATTCTAATAAATATCCAAGACTCACATGTTAACACTACAGTTAAGTAATAAACAGCAGGTGAATAAAGAGAGGAAGATGCCTAACTGCTGCATGGACCTAAAGGAAAGTGGAGACATGGAGCAAATTTCTTTTTCTGGTTTTGACCAAAGAAACTCTCCAATTTTAATTTCGAGATTTCATACATTCCTCTAAGGTGAAGATCCTGAGTCAGATGCTGTTCACTCCAGGGCCATCTAGAGACAGGAGTGCAAATCCCTGGATTTCTTCTTGCTGTGACTACTGCATGTGGGTATTTACTATTTGATGTTTAATCAAACAGAAACATACATAAATGTAATTATAGTAATAATGATAAACCCCAAACTCAAACGACAAAACACAAGAAGACATCAAATTAGTCTGAAATGAGTCAGACTGTAAAAACCGAGAAAAATACTAGATGTCAGTAGAGTCTTAATTCCCACCCACCTCAAAGTGACATGGATTGACAGTCTGTAATTGCACCATGACACATCAGTGTGTTCGCAGGATTGGGGTGAGAGTTTTTGGGAGGAGGGAGATGGAGGAGAGGAGAAGCAATCTTCCCAAAGTGTCATTGCTAAGCACGGCCAGTGGAGATGTTCATCATAGGTCTCAGCTCCAGTCCAGCATCCAGCACCAGTCATGGGTCTGTGTCTGGGACCTTCATCTCACTCACATACCCTCTTCCAGCCTTTACCATACACCTCCAGTGCATGGCTTGATTGTGTGCACCCCTTCACAGACTATAATAACTATTTCCTCATAGGTGAATCCCTGGTGCTGTCATCAGTATGCAAGTTGCAGCCACTAATGTTGCTGTCTCCTCTGTCCCCTTGTAGGTACAGGTGACTCCCCACCCCCCTGCAGCCGTGAAACTGGTGTCAGTCTACCCATCTCATCTGGGACACTCAGGACATTTTCAGTGTGGAGAGCATGTTTTGGCACAGCTGTGTGTGCCCAGCTCTCCTCAAAATCATGCGCTCCTCTTGCTGCTCACTGGATGTCTTGGAGACGGAGAGATCAAGTCACCTTTGCGTTGATGAGTTGGTGAGTTTAGAAACAACACAAGTTCAGCAAGGGCAGAGCCCCATTCTTTGTCGGGGCCATCGACTTCTTCAGTCAGTCACTTATGTAAGTCAGTATCCCTCTCCTCCTTTCAGTCCGCTTCTTTCCTTCCCAACTGCATCAAGCAGGCAGGGGTTCTACAGGCAGCAGTATTTCCTGTGAACAACCCAGACACATTCCCAGACTATTGTCTCTCCTGTCACTGTTTGGAGCAAGGGTCCCAGCTGATCTCCAGTGTGTGACCATGTAGTTAATTTAGCTAATGCACAGTGAAAGTTGAACAATATATTGCAGTAGTGTACCTTAGACTCACTATTTGTCATATCATACACCATGGTGGTGGAAACATGTTCTGAAGGATGAAACTTGTTTAAAATGGTGACTTATTTTTTCTGAGTACTTCGATTACTTTTTATTTTCTGTTTGCACAATACTGTCTAAATCCCTCAGGTCTTAAATTGCAAAACCTGCAAACTAGCCCCACTTACACAGAGATCAAACCCTTCAAAATGTTCTTCAAAAGCATGGCTGCTGTGGGGAAAGACTATGGGTGACTCTGAACATCTGAACAATGATGCTGACCTTCACTGAACCTCCCAAAGCAAAGACATACGCTGCTGTGTCTTCCCCATCTCCAGCTCTTCCATGGTAGTGATTTCAGCAAACCATCAATTTAGCAGAAGAACTACCCGCTGTGTAATGACACCTTCCAACCTGGTGACAGAAGTCCTCCTGCACTTTCTTGTCGTGGTATAAAAGCCACAAACAGGTCATTGGAATGTAGCTTTTTGAAAGCTAATGGGTAAACTCCTGCTGAAACACAGCAGACCTTGTCTGTCCAAGCCTTAGGCCACCCTGTTAGCGGATGTCTGAATGAGGAACCTGGTATCAGCCTGTATAAGCCTGGCTGGAGACAGATCCTGTGTGGGTATAAAAATATGCAAGATAAATATGAAATTATTTTGTAGTGGGGACAGGAGATTAAAATTTAAAGAAAATCATATTGTAGATAAATATTTGTCTACCCTTGTGTCAGACCCCCTGTCACTCAGTGTTCTCCAAGTGACCATCTTCTGACAATCCAGCCAGCCTCTGCTGTGGACCCAGATCTGCAGTATTGGATGAAAGGCTTCTTGGAGCTTCACACTGCCTGTGAAGACAAACCCGCCCCTTTTTCTTAGGAGAAAATCTGCTCTCCTTTCCTTCTCCACATGTTGCTGAGTCTTAGCTAGGCATGGAGCAGTTTTTTTATATTCCTGCAACACATTGCTGGCAGTATTAATGTCCCTCAGGGAGGGAAGCTGGGCACAGTCATCCCCTGACCTGACAGTCAAGCAGTACCCTGGGCATCATCTTCAGTGCTTAACTAAGGGATAAAAGTCTCCTGTGAGATACCCTCTGCTCTTAACATACCCATGTTCAAAGCTTCAATGCAACAATACCTTAATCCCGTGTGAGGTTCCATATAATGAGTCAAATGCTGTGGCCATCCTGTTGCAAACTATTCAGGATAAACTCACTGATGGGGCTCTGCACAGTGCAGACAGTGGTGGACGAGAGTCCTCACCTGCTCCAGTGCCACTAAGTCCCTCTGAGTGACCCTGCACAAAGGTGATCTGGCATTTACAGCAGTGAACTGTGGAGCCTTTCCATAAACTGAGTTTTTGGGTGAATGAACGAACAGGTAACCGTTCTTTAGTTGCAAATATTGAGCCATTGCTGAGGCTGGACTGAGCCTAGCCATGATGTTAACTTACCAATTTTGAAAGGCAGAGGCATTGGGGTGACTGAACTCCAACCTTAAGAGTTCATAAGATGCCAACATAAGATGGGGAAACAGGAGCTCTGGGAAACCACCTCACCTAGCCCAAGACATACAAAAAATGCGTTTAGTTGCCCTAAGCAGCTTGTGGGTGCACTGAGTATCCTGTGCTGGACACACCAGCAACTGTAGTGTTTCATAAATTTATCTCCTATGATCTCTGCTTTGACTAGTCCGTGAGGCTGCATGGCAGAGAGACACTGGTGTGGTGACAGTAGGAGGTGATCTCAGGTCACTGCCAGGCTTGCATGTGTTCAATAAGTGTGCAAAGTGGTCTGTGTGGCTGCACACCCACAGTGATTGCAGGGTACCCTGTACCTGTGCATCTCCCAGTCGCAACTCTGGTCTGAGTTTAGTTTGACTGGCTTGTTGGGGTTTTTTGTTGTTATTGCTTTGAGCAGGCACGTCTTAAACATTTCAATATAAAGAAAATGAGGATCAAAATGACAAATGAAATTTGGTGCATTTACCTCCCCCTGATCTGAGTAGTGGCTGAAAGGGGAAGCTGTTAAGGTTCATTGCTGCTGCTGTTACCACTGCTCTCTGGGAAGCAGCTGTGAGCAATGTGGTCCCATAGGTGAACTGTCATGCCTGGAGTGTAGTGACTTGGTGGTCTCCCACTGACAGTGGAGGTATCTCATCTTGCTCAGTGGTGAAGCACTCCAATGGGAGCCCACTTCAGTCTGACAGGGCTTTGGTTTAAGAAGATAGATGTGATCTATTAAAAACAGTGTGGTGGTGAGCCCAGAGGCAGAGAGATACAGAGACTCAGAATCCCCAAAGTAAAGAGAGCAGCTGTCATTGCAACTGCTCATCCTGCTGCTGCCGTCCCACAACACGAGGTTGGCCAGGACAGGTGCTGGGGCGCTGCTCCAGGGACATCTGAGCATCTGAGCATCACCTTTACTAAGCAGCTTTCCTCAGAGCTCCCTGCAGCAGGGATCAGTGCTGTGGATGAGGGGAGGCTGATTGTATGGTGCAGGGACTCTCTGCACCACGGCTTGTGGAGGGTCAGCAGAGCCCTCCTTAGCAGGGAGCTGTGGACAGCTTTAGGCTTGCAGAGAGCAGGAAGACCAGAGCCTGGTGCTTTATAAAACATGACCACTCTCCTGGCTCTCTTTCTGCTGCCACTGCCATTTAATCCCTGCCCAAGGGAGCTAAAAAGGCTCTTACAGTGGGTGCTCGGTGTATCACATCCTCCCTGGGCTCTATCTGGCCTGGAAACAAGGAGGATGTACTTAGCCTGCAGCTCACCTTGCAGCACTGAGCTGTCTCTAAGGAACCCTGTTCTAATAGCACAACTGGAGTGCAAATGGCAAAACAAGGGCATCTTTTTATTTTCTTCTTTTATTATTTTTTTCTTTTTTTTTCGCAGAATGTGAGTGCTTTGCACT
Source organism: Coccyzus lansbergi (assembly GCA_033558105.1). Classification (NCBI taxonomy): domain Eukaryota; kingdom Metazoa; phylum Chordata; class Aves; order Cuculiformes; family Coccyzidae; genus Coccyzus; species Coccyzus lansbergi. The sequence goes on from JAUMJK010000151.1 coordinate 3,738,816, forward strand.
GTGTGCTATGCACTGCAAACAAAATGGGTGTAAGTGCTGTAAAGCTTTCTAGTAGGGAGCATTAGGGGTTGGCTCCACAGCACAGCAGCTGCACTTCTGCATGTCTGGAGCTTCAAATACCTCCAGCGTGGGAAGGAAGCCTCTGACAGTGCTGCCACAGCTTAGCAGGACCAGTGAGGCTCTAGCTTAGCTCACACATAATGGGGACGAGTGGAGACTCCGCTCAAGCTGCAAGCTTGTAGCATATGAGGAATCATCCTCTTGCCTTGCTCTGCCCAGGCACATGCTGTGTGCCAGGGTGTGCAACCTGATACAGAGTCCACCCCTCCCCATCCCTGCAGGCTGCCAAGGCTATCGAGAAAAAATACGCCCCACGCACTGTAGTAAATCTGGGATGTAAGGGCACCTTGCTCAGGGCTGGAGGTGGAGATTCCCTGCATACCTCAACACTCATTTGGGTATCCCGTCTGTCCTGCTCACCTGCAACAGCAGCTGGAACCCCAGAGTTTGGGTTGACAGCGGCTTTTGCTGGCATAGCCAGAGGAGTGGACCTGGGAGTCAAGACTAGTTCCCAGAGGAGACACCACACAAACCTGCTGGGGTCAGACATCTTTGACCCCAGCCAGACCAGAGGCAGCACTCGACCATGGGATGTGGCGGTGGTTCTGGTGTCAGTATGGACTTGTGCTGGGCCCTGTAAAACTATGCATCTCCCAGGATCAGCTGCCTGCCCCAGCCATGTCCTGGCTCCATGCTGGGTAGGGGACACTCACTGACACTATGGCTGTGAGCATTTTAAAGAGCAAGGGGCTAGCTACCCACTTTCCTCAAGCTTCCTTTGCAGCTTTAGGGGGGAGTGCATGACAGTTAGCCCCAAAATTTTAATTTCTGCACATACTGTGCCCTCCCATTCCTTTAACACTGCCCAACTGTTCTGTCACCTGGTGGAATGATGCCACATGACAATGGTGGGATGATGTGCACTACCTTCTGCCCCTCTGAACAAAGCACTAGTTAAGCTATTTAGCGGGATGTAATCTTACTGTAGATCAGATAAGCAGCAAATTTGGCTTCCAGAGAGGTGTGGCAGGTCACACACAGAAGCAGAGTTGGCTTGATTATCTCTCCCCTTAGCTGCATATGCAAATATTTAAAACTGGGCGACCATGAGTGCTCGGTGTAACCCTGAGGCATTTCTTATTTGCTTTGCAGTAGTGAACACTCATGTCTAAGAGGCAAATCTCTCTTTTGATAGTTTTCCCTTTTTTTTAGCAGCAAAACCTTCAGCTTTTCTCAAGGACTTTGGAAAGCTATTACTAACATCCCTGGTTTCAGCTACTACCCACCATGTGTATCAGTGGTGGGAATGTTGGATAGTTGGGGGTGGCACATGCCCTGTCTTCCCTCTTTTTGCCTGCCAGGAGGAAAGTCCTGGCCCTGGAAACACATCTTGCCAGGGAAGGGAACAGTGTTAGATGCTGAGGATTCAGAAATCATCACTCTTCCGCTAAAAGAGAGGGACTTAGAGCTGTGCTTGGGTAATAACCTGTTCCATGCGTCCTGAGAGGAGACACAGGAGTGTTGGTCACTTCAAGCAGAGAAGTCTCACGAGTCCGATGCAAAGGCCAGGTTAATGATCAGCCTGCCACAAAGCCAAGAAACCAAGATTGTCACCCTGTTGTCTATTTTGGCTTCCCTCATGCTGCCTTGGAGCATTTGAGACACTTGCATTCCCCACTGAAATGCTGGTTTGTTTCTATCAGGCACCCAGAGCTGGTTCTTTGGTGCCAAGCCGACTCATAAGTCACTCCTACATTTGATATAGGACACAGTAGAGTAGTGTACAGTGGGACCGGCATGACCCACCCAACTTAGCCTGCAGACATGGGCCAGAACCTGCAGCAGCTTCCTTCTGTGAAGAAGAGCGCACTGGAAAGGCAAAAGGCATGAGGAGACCAAAAGCAGCAGAGGAAAGCAACCTGGGACTCCATCAGTATCTGTCCATGCCCCTGGCATCACTGTGTTAAGAGAGTAGGATTGAAAATTATTCTTAGCAAGCACAGCAAGCTGACTGAGCTAACAGCAGAGCTGGAGCTCAGGTGTGGTCTCCCTTGCCTTACCTGGATCCCAAACACCTTGTTCCAAAACAAGTCCTGTGTTAGTGCATAGTGGGCTCTTACCTCTAACTAGAACATTTCTGGAAAGCGATATGGTTTATTTTTTGAGGGGAGAGGAGGTACACTGGGGGCTGTCCCTGTACAGTGTGGTGCAACTACTCCCACACAGTTCCTCGTCTTTCCCCATCCAGTCTGGAGCCAACACCCCCAGCACTTTCCTGACTCATCTCCCCAAACCATCCCCTCCCACTTTGCTCCTGCATTGCTGCAGTGCTAGCGTGCACGTTTAGCAGGGGTGTGATCCTAATAACAAGGAGCAGGGCAATGTAAACAGGAAATCCTGCCATGAGACCCCTCTGGCACTTAATCAGAGGTAACCATCACCCCAAAGAGATGGAACAGCCCTTTATCTGCTTCTAATGCCAGGTGAGAACACTACCCTCAGGGTGACAGAGGACTGTGCCTGGCCTGGCTGCTCTGCCTTTGGCAGCTGTACCCTCCTGAAAGCGAGTGCGAGTAGGAGTCAGACACCTGGCAAATCCAAAGGAGAAAGGTTGACTTGCCAATACTATTTAGTCTATTCAAGGCGGAGTAATAGACACTCGTCTGAGTTGTGTCTGCTATTATTGGACCTGTTCCAGAATGGTAGGAGATGTGATGAAAAAAAACATCCTTCCATTTTAATAACTAATTAAATAGGCTAACTTAGCCAGGGACTGCTACCGTGGAACTGAATCCAAAACCTAAAAGAAATAGCGGTAGCTATTGCCTGAAGCCTTAGCAGTGAATGAGCGACAGAGAGAAAACATCTGCCCCTTGGAAGAAGGTCAGGCTGATAGTCCTCTTCCAAATGATGAAAACCCTCTCCAGACTGGGAAATAAAACTGCTACCATTGGACCTGTGCCCCCCAGTCCTTGGCAATCCTGCCAGTGTGGCAGCAGATGCTCTGTCTGCTTCTGCAGCTCAGGCACGTGACTCTGTGTGGGCTACAGTGGTCTGGGGTTAGCACAAAGCTGGGGGATGCTGAGCAGCCGTGAAAGAGACCAGAATGCCCCAGCCCAGTGCTTCTTGTGATGTTTCTGGCATGTTAAATCATTGGCTGGTCTGACAGCTCCCTAGTGTCCTCATGGCTTCACCTGCAAAGCTGGCTTAATTCCTGACCTTGAAACAGGCTGAGAGCACAGGGATTTACAGCTCTCTGTACATTTATGGGGGAAACCCATGCCTTTCCAAGAATGTTTGTGTCATCACACATCCTACCCCATCATACTATGCCTGTATAAGGGATCGTGTTAGCCTGGGTTTCCTGATGTCTTACTGGCAACAACTTTATGTGCAGCTTTCCCCAGTGTGGAGGGCATCCTGCCTTACCCGGGGGCCTGATTTTACTGAATTTGTACAAACCTGCTTACTTGGGTTGCCTTTGCCCTGCTGCTACGTTTAGCTGAAATTGGCCAGTAAGGTAAAAAATTACTCTGGAGAGGAGTAGAGAGGTAGCAACAAATGTTCACACGTGTGCATGCCTGTAGGAAAGCAGGATGGAAGCACAGAGTTCAGTGCCAGGGTACAAGGGTACATCTCCCAGCACAGGGGGTACCAGGCCAGGGGGTCCTGGCAGCAGTGGCTACCAAGGGCACAGGCAGAAATCTCATCCCACCTGGTTTTCCACCCAGCACTGTGCAGACAAATCAGGTAGGAAAAAATTTTCTCAGCAGGTACATTTGAGAGCAAAATATTTTTCTTTTTTTTTTTCCTCTGACAGGAAAATCAGGCAAATCTTAAACAACTCAGAAAGGATGAACTTGGCACAGTTTATGCTTAAAGAGGGCAGTCATTTCTCTGGCAATAGCATCTAATTTCTCTCTGCAGGCACAGCAGCCAGGCAGAGCAATAAATCTTTCAGATGGAAGTACTCAGCCTGGACCTAAATTTGCCTTCCTTTCTGCAAACCTCTCAGCTGTGCAGCAGCAGATCCTAACTCTGCTCCCAGCCAACTTATTCAAGCACAGAACCTTTTCAGGATGCTAAATGCTGGCTGCCTTGGGTCTTATTTACTCCTGCTAGTTTGGGATAAGGCAGAAATAAAGTGACTCTACCTGCAAGAGGCTGTGCTAGTTTATTTATTAGAGGAGACCATTCTGCATGCCGCAGTGACTGGGCTGTGCTCGTGTCCACAAGGGGCTTGTAGCATGTGTTTGAACTGCAGATGCACATGGAGCAGCCCCAGCACAACCCCACTGCCAAGGAGGACTGGAGCCTCCCCAGTGTTGCTCCGGAAAGGATGTTGGAAAGCAATAGTTGGAAAGCTCTGCCAGGGGAGGTTCAGGCTGGTCATTAGGAAAAAATTGCCATGGAAAGGGTCGTTGGGCACTGGAACAGGTTGCCCAAGGAGGTGGCTGAGTCACCTTCTCTGGAGGTGTTTAAAGGATGTGTGGCTGAGAGGCATGGTTTAGCGGTTGGTAGGAATGGTTGGACTCAATGATCTGGTGGGTCTTTTCCAACCTGGTGATTCTATGATTCTATGAATTCACCTCTGGAAGTGCGTGCTTATTCCAAAATAATCCATGGCATGCTGGTTGTGGTGCTTTGGGCCCTTGTAGCTGGGGTTTGCTCAGCTGCCTCTTTGCCTGACCTCTGGGCTGCCAGGATAACGGCTTCTCTCCTGTTATCTCAGTCGATGCTACCACTTGTTCCTCCCATGCCCGCAGACACAAATCATGTGGCAAAAACTCCCTCTGGGGGAAGCCGCCTTCCCAGCCTGGCTGCCAGCGAGCCCATTGTGATCCTTCATCTTGTAGTTGGAAAGCTAGGGGTCAGAAATAGATACTTCTCTCCCTTTTAAATCATCTTTGATCCAAAAAAAGTCAGCACAGTATCCTGCCCTTTCATCTCTATATGAGAGCTGAAACCCCTCTTAGCACAAAGCACAATGCTGTATTTCAATACAATCTGAGTTGTTCCTGCCACCAGCTCCCATGTGTGTCTGAGCAAGCCCCTTGCTCCAGTATTGCTTCTGCATTTGGAGGAAAAGTCAGGTGTGGCCCTGCAAATTTGAGTTTGCCATCTTTCCAGTTTCTGCCATTCCCTGGGTGAGGAAAGCCCAACAGTGTGAAAGCTGTGCGCTTGGGAAGCCCGAAGGTCCTTGCCTGTTTTATCACAGGAACAAGTCTCTGATGGCTGTACACACATTGCGTGCCAGCATGCACACAAACACAACCCTGGGCAAGCACTTTCCTTCTCCGGTGGCACTCAGGATTTGGCCTTACACACTAGTATTTTACTAAGCAAAAATGATCCTGGAAGAGGAAACCCTGAGCAGTGTCATGCCCAAAGGGACCTAGAGCCATCAGGACTTCAGAACGTGAGCCAAAGAGGGAAGAACTGTGGCAAAACTTTTTGCTATCTGACAAGAGCAATGAAGCTGGTAAAGGGGTTAGAAAACAGGCCTTATGAGGAACAGCTGAGAGAGCTGGGGTTGTTTAGCCTGGAGAAAAGGAGGCTGAGAGGAGAACTCATTGCTCTCTATAACTACCTGAAAGGAGGTGTGGAGAGGAGGGTACTGGCCTCTTCTCCCAAGTGACAGGGGACAGGACAAGATGGAATGGCCTCAAGCTCCACCAGGGGAGGTTTAGGCTGGACATTAGGAAAAAATTTTATATGGAAAGGGTCATTGGGCATTGGACTAGGCTACCCAGGGAGGTGGTTGAGTCACCTTCCCTGGAAGTGTTTAAGGGGCAGGTGCACGAGGCGCTGAGGGGCACAGTTTAGTGACTGATATTAATGGTTGGACTCGATGATCCGGTGGGTCTTTTCCAACCTGGTGATTCTATGATTCTATTATTCTAAGATGAGTCATTTAGGCCCTTCTTACCCTCTTTACCTTTTAAAACAAGGTGGTGAACAAACCAGGTAATACCCAGCTTAAAAGAAAACTCTGCAGTTAAATAGAGGAGATGGCAAGTTTGCTATTTATACTTCCTCTTCCTGTTTTCCTGTGTGTCATTATCACTCAGGTTATGTTTCTGAGACAAGCAGGTAAAAAATGGAAATATAACATTGGTTCCCTGAGCAAATTGTGTGCAAGGCAGGTGTAGTGGGTGAAAGGTGGGCAAATTCACTCCTCATTACCTGCCTAATGATCAATAAACTCTCCTAAGATGCTGAGGCAATGCTCAAACATCCCAAGCAGATGGATTAAGAGTGGCTTTTCTGTGCAATAGGATTTTCGAGAGCTGCTGGCCATCTGGTCTCAATAGCCTTCCTGTAACACAGAGGTGAGACCCAGGACGGAGGGCTTGCTCCAGCCTCTTGATTATAAAGGACTTGCATCCCAGAGGATTTCAGTGAAGCCCTGATGATGGCAGGACTGAGTCTGGCACATCCCATGCCTTGTGAAACCTGCCAGGGGGTGTGCCAGCAGACCAGGCAGTGGCTGGTAGCAGCAGGACCACCAGTGATGGTCGCTTTGTCCCAGGGACTGCCAGTTACCTGTAAAAAAAATTCCTGGGGTTGGGTCTCTCTCTGTATAATACGTGTATCCCACACAATGTGTGGATCCCTCTCAGGTTTCTTCCTGGTGCACCTTTTCAGTGACATGTGGGTTGCGTTCCCTTGGTGCTGGCTTTGTTCTTGATTTGGCAGGGGTGAAAATAGTAAAAGAGAAAGAAAGGGAGCCCATGGGAATGGTCTTCTTGTTACAGAACATCCCCTTTAGCTCAGAGGCTGCAGGCAAACCACTTCTGCTCTGAAGAGCCCAGAACTAGGGGTCACCTCTGAATTGACCCCTTCACAATGAAATGTCAGCACAGAGGAGCTACTACTGACTGGGAGTTGGAGGCAACAGTGTCCTGTGTGCCTTCTGCCTGCCAGAGCCCAGCCAGGGCTGTCAGGTGAGGAGCAGAAGTCCTTTGGTCTTTACCCTGCCATGACTTATGAGGTGCCTGCTCTGCATGAGCTGCTGTAACAGTTTCAACACACACTGTCATCCAACCCATTCCTCCAGCACATGCCCCCTCAGCAGGTTCCTGGTGCTCAGTATCCCTTGCAGAGTGCCTTGCACAGCATGGGACAGTCCTTCATGGACCATCATGATGCCCCTCTTAATGCCCTGTGCCTGAGGACTCTGTCCCTGAGTTCCATGGGAGTGCTCTTTGCCAGCTATGGGAGCAGGCACCACCTGTGCCACACAGAAACATGGCATGGGTGTTACAGAGATGCCTCTCTAATTGCCCTTAAAACTACCTGTCCAAATTTGTTATCATCCTCTGACCTGTCCACACAATCATGATGCTATTCTTGCCTTATTGAGACAGCATCCTTATCTAGATCTGTGCTGCAGTATGTCACATGAACACCACTTGTCACCATGATAGCTCTCTTCCTTCCTAATCTCTCGTCACTGTTGACAGTCGTGTGCAAAAGAGTGACTCCTTTCCTGTGACGGAGATGGGCCATACCTAAAAGATTAGTTTCAGGCAACCCACGAGAGATTCATCCTGGCAGCTGTGAGTTACCCCCTTTTACACTCTTGCCAATAAACCCACTGTTTTAGCTCTCCAGTGTCACTTAGGAGATATTTCCAGCCTCCGCTTTAGCTTTCTCTGCTATCTTTCAAGAAGTTTATTGCCTGAGATCACACAGGAGACGAACACTGCTTTGGAGAAGCAGGGGAAAGGAAAGCCACTGGCAGCAGAGACTAGAGGAGACCATGAAAGTTGTTAAGGCTTTCATGGCAGCTATAGGAGCCAAGAGGACTGTATGTGGGTGTCCATGGCTTTAGCTGCTTCCTCAGGTAGTTTCTGGGTTGTTTGGTCTTGATTGCCATCCCAGAAGCTTTGTGCAAAGAACCTGTGGCAAGCAGCAGCCAAGTTTACTTTGCCGCCTTGTTGTCTCAGTAATTTGTATAGATACTCATTGTGGGATCTGTTGGGAGATGGTTCTGGGGTTCAGTCCCCCAGGCTCCTTGTCACCTTAAACACCTGGTTACTCTAAGGTCTGCCTCATTCACAAGGCAGTGAGGAGCTGCAGGCATTCACACTGTGCATCTCCAGATGTGCCTGCACCTCCAGTGTGGCTGCTGGGGGCACCTGGTGTCAGAAGAACCACCGACAGGTAGGATGGAAAAGTCTCCTTGGTTTTCTGCTTTACAGGAGGCTGAGTGGAACTCTAGGACTTCTTCCAACACACCAGAGTTGCTGTAGTCCCCTGACACAAAAATCTTTTCCAGAATAAACATATTCTGCTGATGGGAACCTTTTCCTTTGAAAACTCACAGCTTTACTCTGTGTCACATCACGGATCGTCTGCCCCCCTGCAGCTGGCGCAACCCTGTGCCACCTCCTTGGTTAGTTTGACAGCAATGTACTCATATATATTTGCCTGTGCCTAACTTGGATCAGACATGGAATAGGGTATCCCAGGGAGGTTGTGGAGTCTCCTTCACTGGAGATATTCAAAACCCACCATGACGTGTTCCTGTGCAACCTGTTTTAGCAGGACTGTTGGACTGTATGACCTCCAGAGGTCTTTTCCAGCCCTGGCCATTCTGTTATTCTGTGCCTAGGTGGGTGATTTTGCTGAATTTAATGATGATGGAGCCACGTCATCGTTATGTGAGGGAGAGCATCTTATCTCTGCGAGATGGCATATGCTTTGCTCAAGAAACGTGACCTCCTTATGAAATTAGGGATCAATAATCTTTTAGGAGAGAGAGACTTCAGTCTGAATGACATTTCTGAGAGATTTTAAGGAAGAAAAAGAGTATAAAGGCTGTTCGGAGTGGAGTTTCCACCATGTGAAGGCAGTTTGAGGACCCAGGGCACATAAAAGTACCAGGGGAGTTTGTAGTGAAACAGCAGGCATAGAACAGCTCCTTTGCAAGGGGCAGTGCCCTCAGCTTTCTTGGCAAAAAGACCTCATGGAGAGTGGATCCTTGGGCCTTTTATCTAGACATACATCTGTACTGATAAGGCTATGGTTCTTGGGAATACCCAAGATCAAGTGTGAAAATCAAAAGAAGGCTTTATTTCAGTTCCAAGGCAGGAGAAAATAAGATGGCAACCCTGCCATAGTGAGCAAGCATTATCAGCCTTAAACCAGGTAGCTCCAGCTCTCTGCTTCCACGCAGCAGAGCAAAACCTGTATTTGATATGTCTGCGGCTAAGGGAGCAGAAGCATCCTGTGTGAATATGAAAGCTCATAAGGACAAAAAAAAAAAAAAAAAAAGGAAAAGCTTGTGTTAGGTTTAGAAGAAACAATATTCAGCTATATTCTGCAGTTTGTGCTATTCTCAGGCACAACCAGCAGCAGTCTCATCAGACTGAATAATTTCAGAGCTATGCTCAGGACTGTTGCTTTATTTTTTATTAGCGTCAGAATTTAAAGAGAAAAATCACATTTCACCTTTTATTTAATTTTCTTGAATTTTTTAATGTGAATAGCAGAATTGCAGAGTCACAGAATAATTTCACCGGGAAGGAATCTAAGGTAGGGTCAGATCCAAAGCTAGATTAGGTTCTCAGGACTTCAGTTCTGAGTTTCTTTTGAGACAGAGATCCCGCCTACTCTCTAGGTTACCTACATCAGTGTTTGACCAACCTCACAGTGAAATACTTGCCTTAAATTGAACTAGAATTTCCCATGTTGCAACTTGTGACCATTACCCTGGTCGTTTCATTACCCACCTCTGGGAAGAGCCTGACTCTGTCTTCCTTGTAATCCCTTTCAGGCAAAGGATGACAGCAGTAGACAGCATTAGGACACACACCCACATCCCCTCAGCAGACTTTCCTCTCTCAATACATCTACACCTTTCACACGGGGGACCCCAAGACTGAACACCACACCCCAGATGCATCCACGTGGAGCAGAGGGGAGTTATCATTTCCCTCTATGTGTTAGTTATGCTTTTGCTGATGTGGTCCCAAAGAAGCCCAACCCTCACATCTCACTTAGAAGAGTTCTAAACAAGAAATGATGTGTTACTCACAGGTTTCGGGGGAAAATGCAATCACTGACAGAATTCCTTAAATGTTTGACTCTCAGGAAGTCTGAAATCTATATTTTCTTTGAATAAGACAAAGGGAATGTCTTGAGGAATAAGAAAGAAGACATAATCTAGTAAAGATATTCAGCCTCAGTGAAAGGTAGGGACGTTGGAGGTATTAAACAAGTTTAGCTCCCATTCAAATCAAGGATCTCCTGAGGCTTATGTGAAAAAAAAAAATAGTCCGGCCATTGGATCAGACACTGTTAGACCTGGATGCTTTTTCCCTGAAGGTCAAGACTGTTGCCCATCCTGGAACACTAGAGGAACCATTCTGGGAGGTAGTAAAGCTCACATGCCTTCTCTTCCCTCCTGCCTCTCAAAGCATTACCAATCCACAGGAAGAAGGGTTGACCTTCCTTTTTGTAGGGTCTTCAAGTCCCCAAAGCATTTCAGCACATGCAGGGAACCTTCACCTGACTCCTGAATTCTTGTATTCCCAACACTATCAGTGCTTGTGACACCAAGTCTTGGATTGCATCAGTCTTCCCAACAACTCCCCCCCTGCAAAAACATTTCTCTTCCTTATGCTGTCTCTTAGTTTTGATCTGTGCCCTACCAGCTAGGCTTTCAGCCCACCTACAACGCTATGTCCAACCAGTGGTGATAGGGCTGCCACATAGACAAGTTCATGGCGTAAATCGGAGTCTCTGTGCTGGAATCCTCAGCTGTGGAAGGAGATGGGAGCATGCCTTGCCCTGGGAGACTTGGTGCTGCTGGGAACATTAGCCTCTTGGAGACCTGCCCATATACTTAACCCTTCCTTTTGGGAGCCAAGAGCCCTGTTCTGCAGAGCACCTTTGAAGCATTCCCTCCTCTTGATTCAAACCACTGCACTGTCATCATCTTCACTGCTCTGACACTGCTAGAAACCTTTCTGGATTAGATTAGCTGTGATTTGTGCTGGCTCGGGGTGGCACAGCCTTTACAAGCAACTGGTGGATGTCCTGACCAGCCGGTTCACAAAACCACACTCTTTTTGTCCTCCTGACCTAGCTTCTTGCTGATGGATGATCTCCCATCCACTCTCCTCTCCCATCACAGCTTGGACCAAAACTGTGGAGAGGGAGGCAGGAAAGGCAGGGAAGGTCTGGCACATTTTGATACTGGCTTGATTATGTGAAAACATCAGAACAGCAAAACCTGTAGCTCATATCACCACCTTCCTTTTCTTGCTGGATCCCTTACATCTCCCCAAAGCTGGTGTATGCTTCCTGACACTACTTGGCCAAGTCATTTGAAAGCCTTCTGACAACATGTGCTCCATCACCTAATGGGGGGATGCGGCCACCTTGCCGTCATGTGCTGTTGGCTGCACATCATGACTCATAGAATCATAGAATCATAGAACAACCAGGTTGGAAGGGACCCATCGGATCTTCTAGTCCAACCATTCCTATCAAACTGCGCTCCAGAAAAGGGCTGTCTGACTGCCCTCCAGGAAAGACATTAAAAAGCCTCAAGGGGGTTCTGTGCTAGCCTTCTAGTTCCTGTTCCTCACTCTCGAGGTGGATGGATTTCCAGCCCTGTTTGCAGACTGCTGGTTCAAGGTGGATGCTGTTAAGAGTGTGTCAGGATGTGCCAATGCTGTAGCTATACTGCGTATGGTTGCCATAGAAATCTAGGACATGTAAATCTGACTGATAATCATCTTCTCCTTCCCCCCTGCCTTTCTTTTTGTATTAGGTAAAGGAAACTACACAAGTAGATCTGCTTTTCTGAGGAACTTGAGTGGGAAATCATGGCTGTCAAATGGTAATTTCAGATGTTGATGCTGCAAGTAGCCATGTGTGTGCTGACAGGTGTGAGTAGCACTCAGGGAACAGACCTGCCCCAGAATGGGTGACAGAAGCTGAAGAAGGCTTCTTCCAAGCTGGGATCTTATACTACTGCTGGCAAGACAAGGTGAAAGTGAGATCAACCCCTAGTTTTCTATGTGCCATGTCTCCACTCCCAAAATATGTGATCTCATATCAGCAGAAATATTCTTCCTAATTAATGATCCATCTTTGTGTCCAAGAAGCTCCACCACATATTTCACAACACAAACTGTTTGCATTTTAGAGCATGTTAAGATGCGATATTTAAGTATATTGAAGCCCTGACCAGACCTGGTGGTTGTTGCAGTGCAAGTTGCAGCTGACATCCAAGACCTTTGCCTTTCTGAGAACTTTGGTTTTTCTCACTCAAGCCCAGGAGCCACCCTCTACTCATCTTGGCGAGTCTTCCCTCATGTGAGTGCTGCTGTTAATGTCAGAGGATATGAGTACATGCCAAGCAGCATGGGAAAACAGGTCCAAATATAAACCAAACATGAATGATAAAGTCTACAGCAAATATAATTGCTGCAGCTCGGGGGCCCAGCCAGCTCTTGTTAATGTCAGGGGGCGTTTGTTCCCTGGTCATCTCTTGGCTTTCCCTCAAATCAAACAGCATCATCAAATTTAGCTCATGGCTGAAAACTCAGGGTTTTTTTCTGAATTAAAAACATGCTTAAGATAGTCCCTGTTAAATGGTGTTTCAAAGGATCCATGGCATAAGATGATGAGCAGCAGGTCTGCTCCTTGTACTCTGCAGCTAGGGCTGTCTTCCTCCCTGTGTTGTGGTCACGACTTTTATTGCCACAGCCCTCTGCACCAGGCAGCTTGATGTTTGCCAGTGGTGGGACGCTCATGGACACCAGATCTCATACCTGCATCATGTACACCCAGCATGCTGGGCCCCATTGAGGGTGGAAATTCAGGTAATTACTTCCCCAAGAGCCGTACTCCCAGAGCGTATAATTGAGCTCAAATTAAATTACTCATCAACAGGTAATCAGCCAGTCCACTTGATTTGCTAAGAGTCATAGCTGCTGCTTTCCTGTGCCTGTGTTTTGTTCTTTGACACGTTTCAGAATTTAAGGGTAAAGTGGAGAGCAATGTCCTGTGTGCCAAAGCCTCACTTCAAAATCCAGCCTTATAGCATCTTCAAATGGCTTTGGGTTGCAGAGTTCAAGCATACCTCACAGATAGGATTTCCTTGGCACATCTTTTTTTTTTTTTTAATACTCTTCTGGTAGGAGACTTTGCTCCCATGTCTGTCTCCCTGCTTTCTAGGCAACCCAGCTGCTGATGTGGCACAGAATGCTCTTTTTTGCAATATACTGAAAAATAAGCAGTTATGATACCTGAGCTTTCTTGAATGGCACTTGAAGGATCTAAACCTATAGCAGCAACAGATGGATCTAATACTGTGAGGTGCTATGGGTCTCTGAGGGTGGGCTGATGCTTTCACCTGCTGGTGACTTCAGGAGGGAGTCCACACCTTGTGAGACACAGGCAGATGACCAGGCTGTTAAAAAAAAAAAAAAACAAACCCAAACTCAACAGACATTAAAATCAGCTTGTGGCCTGAGTTTCAGAGGGTTTGTAGGACTTCATTTCAGGGAGAGAAATATGATTCTGTAGGGTGGTGGTTTGCAGGAAAAGCAACGTGGGTTCTCTGCACAACCAGTTTCAAAGGCAATGGAGATCAAAGTAAAAGGCTTCATATAAAAACTCAGCACCAGGTGATAGGACCATTAATAATTTAGAAATGTTCAAATGTGAATAGTCAAATGTGGGCACTGAAGGAGTCACAGGGCTTTTGAGGTGAAAACATCCCAAGACAGGAGGTGGGCATCAGAACAGGGCAAAGGGCTCTTGCCACTTGGCTTCCCCTGCCTGCTTGCCAAGGTTGCTGATGGATGGTTCACCCTCTCCAGAGGGCCTGGAAGCAGAGCATGGCACATACAGGTAAGCACATCTTTTGGAATAAAAATACTCTATTTTTGCTGGGTGTGTATGCAGAGCCTTTGGAAAACTGTGAGTGCATAGACTATGTCCTGCTGCCATTCATATTTTGCACATGTGTAACTTGACCCCAAGTATGCTGAGCATGTCCAGCTGACAGAAAGAATTTTTTGGATGATAGTTAAAGATTGTTAATAAATATTCTTAGCAGGATGAACTGTTTCTTGAGAAATAGAGGAATTTTAATCAAGTTTTAATTGCCATGTGCCACAGATCTTTCTTAAACTGAAAATAATAAATTTCAGTGTGAATTATATTCTTAGGTGACTAATGGGATATTGGAAAACTCATTTGGTGACTTAGGGATAAATGAGAGAAGGTATAAACAAAGACTTTGTCAGAAAAGCACTTGTACTCATTGAGCATTGGCTGAATGAAGAGATGAAAATAGGAATCTGAAATGGAGCTCGTTTATAAATCCCTCTCATGATATTAAGGTATAAATTTTAGAGGCAGCCCACATAATGGGTATAAGTTTCAAGTCATATGTATGATCCATTTTTAATGGTACTATTTTTGCTATTGTGCTTCTGACAAATGGTCAGAGAAACATCAGCCTTGACAGTCCTTAAAATTGGCAAAATCTTCCTCATAAAGCTAAAAGCAGGAGTGAATTTCTGAACCTGTAGGGACTAGAGTAGTCCTGGGTGTGCAACATGGCTCATTGCTGTGGGGATGGGCTCTCCATGGCACAGGACAACTTCTCCAGGTCCTGTGACACAGTCCTTGCTTGTACCAGGCATACACATTCAAGGCTTCTCTGGGCAACCTGTTTCCATGTCTCACAATCCACACCAGAAAGAATTTCTTCCTTATGTCCAGTCTAAACCTACCTGCCATCAGTTTAAAACTGTTAAGCCTCATCTTGTCCCTGGCAAAAAGTCTCTCTCTTTCTTATGAGTCCTCTTTAGATACTATACGGCTGCTATAAGGTGTCCTCAGAACATTCTCTTCTCCAGTCTGAACAACCTCACCTCTCTCAGCCTTTCTATATAGGAGAGGTCTTCCAGACCCCTGATCATTTTTGTGGCCTTCCTCTGGACCCAGCGCAACAGGTCTATCTCTCTCCTGTGCTGAGAACTCCAGAGCTGGATACAGTACTCCACAGTAGTTTCTCAGTATAGCAGCATAGAGGGGCAGGATCACCTCCCTTGACCTGTTGGCCATGCTGCTTTTGATGCAGCCCAGGATGTGGTTGGCTTTCTGGGTTGCAGACACACATTGCCAACTCACTTACAATCCTTGTCCATCAGCATCCTCAAGTCCTTCTTAGCAGGGCTGCTCTCAATCTCTTCATTCCCCAACCTGTATTGATATTGGGGTGTCCCTGACCCAGGTGCAGGACCCTGCACTTGGCTTTGTTGGACTTCATGTGAGCCCAGTCCTCAAGCCTGTCAAGGTCCATGTGGATGGCATCCCTCAGGTGGGTCAAACACATCACTCAGCTTAGTGTTGTCTCCAGACTTGCTGAAGATGCACTAAATCCCACTGTTCAGGTCATTGATGAATATTTTAAACAGTCTTGGTCCCAGCAAGGGCCCTTGAGGGACACCACTCATTACTGGTTTCCATTTGGACATTCAACCACTGACTATAACTGATTGGACACAGCCATTCATCCAATTTATTATGCATCTAACAGTCCTTCCATCAAACCCATATCTCTCCAATTTAGCAGCAAGGAAGTTGTGGAGTATCTTATCAAAGGCCTTATGGAAATCCAGGTAGATGACATCTGTAGCTCTTTCCCTCACTCCTGATGCAGCCACTCCATCATGGAATGCCACAAAATTAGTCAGGCACTATTTGCTCACGGTGAAACCAGAGAGAGTGTTTGGGCCCACACTGTACAGTTGTCACTTGTGGTGTGAGGGTTTCCCTTAGACCAGCTGCAGCAGTGCAGGATGCACAATACCTGAGGGTGAGATGATGAAGAGTCCCCAAGCTGACCGATAGGTGAGGCAGAGGATGTTGCAGCTTCTTGATGTGATTAGCTACTCCATGACACACAGACATCTCTTGTGGCCTCCTTGGACCTAAACCAGGACTCTCTTTGCCTATGCAGTCTTGTAACCCCATGGTTGCTATTTTTTCCCCTCATGCACCCAGAGGACACTAGTGTCTCTGAAACAGCCTAGTGAAACCCCTGTCCTAGCTGTGAGGACAGCTGTGTGCACTGTGAAATGTCACATCAGTCCTGGGCTGAGCCCAGTAGTACAGCAGCTGCACAAGGTACTGTGTATTGCCATGCTGGGAGCAGAATCAACCTCTGGGGAAGAGGACTAGGCTGAAGGAAACAGAGCAAAACTCTTACTGAGCATGTAATCTCGATGGGGTTTTTAGTTTAGGAGTTCTTTACATTTGTACCTACATCCACATAACCTTACACAGAGCTCAAATCCAAAGTCGAGGTGCAAGGGTTTTTAAAAACTTTCAAGGATTTAAGGACTCCTACTAGAAGTGATGCTGATGTGGGAGAGGAGAGGAAATAAAGGTTTGCCCTTGCTGAGGGAGCAAAAATGCAAAAGGGTTGTTGTGGGGAAGCCCAATGTCAGCTTCTTGTCCTTTCCTAGACTTATTGCCTGTACACAGGTCACGGTGAGGGTCTGTGAAGTGGGAGCACTCAGCTTCTTTGTCACCATGGTCCCTAATGTCCTCTGCTCACATGCTGCCCCTCTGTGCACAGTGCAGTGGCAGTCCTGCTGTCTCATGCTATTGCAATAAAAAAATAACATGAAATAATAGAAAATGGAGCTTGAGTCAATAGTTACTGATTGGAAACAAATGGAAGGGAGGCAAATTCAGAGTGGGCTAGCATCAGGTAATACTGATGCTGATGCTTTAGGAAGTATTCACCAAGGAATGTGGGGTTTTTCCTTTCTTCTTTTCTCTTTCTCTGTATCTTTTTTATTGATCTGTGAGAGGAGAGAGCTCAGTGGCTGCGATATCTGAGAGCTGGTAGTATCTCACACCTTTATCTGCAGCCCATATCTCTGTAATTGTTTTTGACTTCCTCTGTACCACATCTTGGGCTTTCTCTGGGAGGCCTTTCAGCCACCTGAAATGAAAGGTTCTTCATCAATCCCTCACCTGGGCTCCTTACTTCCACTACTAACCAGCAA
This sequence comes from Coccyzus lansbergi, assembly GCA_033558105.1. NCBI lineage: Eukaryota > Metazoa > Chordata > Aves > Cuculiformes > Coccyzidae > Coccyzus > Coccyzus lansbergi. Next base: position 3,755,933 of record JAUMJK010000151.1, read on the forward strand.
TTTCTCAGCATCCTGAATCAATTCAGTATCTCCATCAGGGGCCAAGTGTTTCATCTGGAAAGAACCATTGGTGGTATGGCCACCCACCTCTCCCTTCAGCCCCTGCCCTCCTCCTCCTCACTCAGCACACAGGAGACTGGTTCAATTCTTCCACGTCCTCCTCCAGCGCAAGAAGCTGAAGTGACACTGTAACCCTGCATTTCGAGCCAGAAAAACTGCTTGGGCCCCCTTGTATTTTCATTATTCTTGGGACGTGGGAAGGTCTCAATCCCTGTGAGAATGTGTGTGTGTGTGTGTGTGTGTGTGAGAGAGAGAGAGAGAGAGAGAGAGAAAAGCGTTACCCTGATCATCATACCTTCTTCCTTCCTCTCTGTCTGGCCAGTGTGGGCCCATGACAGATGGCTGCTCAGTTCGCATCAGTGTTCAAGCCCAGAGACACAGGCATTTCTCAGGCAGAGTGGTAACCGGATACAGAGATTAGCTCTGGCACATCTCCATGCTTAAATGAACTTCCCCTAATTAGGGAAAATTGCCTGCAAAGACACTTCAGACAGATCCTCCCTGGTATTATACTAATAAACTTCTTGTGGCATTACAAACCAAGCTAGTAGCTCAGTGTGAGTTGATGCTCATCCCCAAGCCCCTGCCTGCTCCCACCTCTGCTGTGGTGGCCACATCTGTATCTGGGGTTTACACTCCTTTGCCCCCTTTTTGCTCACTGGACGATGCTCACCTTTTCGTCTGAAGATGTGGAGGTTCCTCTTCCCTCACCTCTCAAAAGTTGCACTAATGCCACCAAAACTGTGACTCCACACCTGAAATTTTATTACCCAGCACCTCTGCTCTAATCCCAAAGAAACCTCTCCCAGGCCAATTCATGATTAAATTTTCTGTACCTCTCTGTGCTAAACTTGCCTGGTTATTTAGGAGACCTTACGGAAGAACAGCTTAAAGGGGTTGTATGCACGCATATTATATTGTCACAATTTTTTCTCAAAACAGTCTCTTTTGGGATATACTGAAGACTGTGTGCTCTGAGACAAATTAAGTTGGTGGAAAAAAAGAAAGAAAACCAAGCAAATTAAGCTTGTTAAGTTTTACAGTAAACTGCTACAAGTCTGAGGCATGACATAAAAGCTGAGTTTTTCAAAGGACCCTGAGGGAAGCAGACCTAGGGCTGACACTGAATTTAATTTGCTCTGTGCCAAAGGATGCAGCTTTAGAGAAATGCCCATATGCATACTGATCCCTCAAATAGACATTTTACCAGGTTTAGCAAAAATCATGCACTCCGGAGCAGCCAGGGAGTCTGTGTGCTGGATGGAGAACACAGAAGGGATCCCTCCACCCTGGTGCATGGTGGAGGCACCACAGGTTGTCTTTTAATAGAGATGTTACTTTTTCTCAGGAGATATAATGGAATTTCTCAGTGTACACGGAAAAGAGAAAACATTTTCAGGACAGAAAAAAGAAACAACCTTCAACAAATTGCAGGTTAAATCTATGTAGGAACAGGAAATGAATTTTCTGTTAATAATCATTAAGGTTAACAAAATCCTAAGAACTAGAGGGTAAGAATGCTACCTCACTCTGACATCTGCTCTCCAAAATGCTTTTTATTGTATGTCTTTTTTAATTGAATGGATTTATCTTTTTCTATTCTTTGAATTGTGGGGGATAGCACAAAGAAGCACTGAACCTAAACAAGCTGGAATTGAAAGAGATCTAAGGAAGGCAGTGCTTTCCTTGGTCGAGAATATTTCTTTTTTAATGTGGGAAGAGACAAACCAAACAGGCAGAGTTCCCTCCAAAGGAAAAAACACCAAACCTAATTCAAGTTCTGGCTTCAAAGCCCAGTTCCTTATCTAAATGGCAGGATTTGTCATCAGAAATGAAGTCACACAGAGAGTAATAGAATAATAAGAGTGAAAATGTATTTAGTGCTTTTCATACAATGTTGTCCATCTAAATTATTTTGCCTTGAATTTCATTGTATGGAGTTTATGTTAAGGGCCAAGATCCTGCAGTTGTGCGGCCTTCATAGCATTACAACTTTCAGTTGCAGCTTCTTTATTCTTTTGTAACTGTGGGGGCAGAAAGCTTGAAACCCCAAGTCCTGAAGAACAGGTTAAAAAAAAAAAAAACTTGTGAAAGATGTCTAACTGCTAAGGTTTTAAAGCTTTCGTGTTTAAAAGCAGTATGAATACTTTTGGGGGGCAACTAGGCAAGCTTCTGTGGCTGGCCAGCATGAGACATGCAGCAGCATGCAGGGGAAGTGAAACATCTTCGTTGCCCTTTTGCATGGAGGTACGTGCAGACTGGCTATGCATCCGCACTGCAGGAGCTCAGGCACTGCAGTGCCATCCTCAGAGTGCATGCTCTCCTTTATGGCCTTGCTGACTCTGTCTGCAGCTATTGCCCAGTTTCTCTGCCTTTGAGGAGAAAAGCCATCAGCCTCCGGAACCCCAGGATCTGACCCCAGGCTCCTGTCTGCATGGGAGCACTGTGGAGGTCATACACGCTGCTGCAGAGGAATGCAGGGCTGGGAGGGCTCCCAGACCACCTGCATGTAAAGAAATTAGGAGGCTTGCATTGTTTCATTAGAAAAGCAGATTGTCACACTATGCTGGAGGTCAAAAGGTTCATTCTTGTGCCTTTTGGTGAGTCTGGGCTGGCTCTGAGCTTCACTGTGCCTCTAGACAGATACCTTGCTCAGAGGCCAACTGAGCAGTTCAATTTCACTCCAACTTTTGGCTTCATGATTTCAGGAAAAAAGTGAGATCATGAACTTGTAACCAAAAAGCAGAATAAAGAGAGTGCTACATACTTTTTCAAATAATAGGATTTTATGTCAACTTTATAATGGGAAGGAAATAGCCAGATGATGGCAGTTGAAAATCCTGCCTTTACCTAGATCTGTCCCAAAAGCAGGATGACATGGATGAGCTGGAGATGACTCTTAGGTCTGGGGATAAGGTTTTGCCTCCATGCTGGAAGGGAGGGAGTAGGGTCCCTGTCCTGCCTCGGGCAGACCTTTGTGTCCCCACTGACATCCAGGCACTGTTTTAGGGGCTGTGCATCAATGACAGTCTCTCCCGGGCAGTGATGTCTCTCCACAACCAGGCAGGTCTTCTAAGTTTCATACAAGGTCCTTGTCTCTCCACCCTGCATTTTTACCAGCGTTCACTCTGTGACTAGATCTTTAATTGGTGGCACAACTCAATTCCATTCTAAATGTGCCTGGAAATTCATACAGTTCCTCTGAGCACCAACTATTTGAGAAGAAATAACAATGTCCTGGGTTAGAGGTAACTCTGGGACCAGTGATTAGATCGCCAGCCTCCCTCTTGCTTCGTACGGCACATGATAAACACAGCATTATAATGTCAATATAGTCGGTACCCTTTTCAAACCCATTGAGTAAACACTTGCTGAGCTGCAGATAGGCTTGCTTGCCAAGGGCTGTTGCCTCTTTCCTTGGCTGTGTTTACTGAGTACATGGCTTTGTTTAAACAGGAAAACACATTAAGAGGTACTTCATCTTTGAGTGTTCCTGTCTATGCTGCCTGCATTCCTGGATGGCGTGTTTAATACACATTAAGTGCAACGTGCTCATGGGACCTCTGATTAAAATACCAGCAGGCCAACAGAGTCATGCTGGAGTAATCAGGGTGACTACTTACCCAAGAGAAGGCCAATTATCTTCAGTCTTTTATCACATTTCTTTTGCTTTAGGTTACATGTCTGATAGTCCATATGCTTCCCTTACAGTCTCCTGTGACCACAGAGATGGCACCTAGGTTAAGATCCATGATCACATTTTTTAAACATGACTTTTGGGGTTGGGTTCCTTCAGCTTGCACCACGTGAAAGCTGACTTCAGCTTCAGCTGAACATCTGGATTTCTTATGTAGACAGAATCAGTGCCTGGTTGGTGATCCAATGCTTTCCCCATGGCTGTTTTTCTGTGCTGACCCTAGGCAGACACTGGATGGCTTATGGAGGCAGCATGATGCTGCATAAGGCGAGTCCCAGCTGAAGTTACGTTATTTTCAAATGCTTAAATCCAGAGGAGCATAGATGCTCAGCCTTTGCAGGAGAGGACATTGACAAATCTGGTAGCCTTGAAGTGTTTTGAGTTGAGTAAAGACACTCATCATTGGGCCAAGCCCTCATCCTAGTTATATTTATAGTGGAGATCTAACTTTATCCTCCTTTCCTCAATGGGGTAATACAGATTTACAGCAGTGCAAGGATCACCCTGATATGAAAATACACAGATGCAGCTATTGCAGAAGAATTACACCAAAACCAGTTATTGACTCGTACTCCAAAACCACTTTCCTCCATGATGCCCTGAAATAGATACTTTGGCTGAATGCAAGAAGCTGTCTCCTTATCTTGCTGAATTTCAGTCCTCAAACACATCTTGGTTTGAAAAGATGACAGCAGAGTTGCTTTCTTTAGCCTGGCAAGTATGCCCTGGGAAGGGATTCCATCTGCTCCATCTTCACCTCCCAGAAGACCCCTGACCTAGACTCAGTGATCACTGATGGTCCTGGACTCAGTTGGCACTAAGTGAAACCCTTCCAAGAGCTACCACTGGGAAAGGCATGGAGAAGGTATTACACAATTCCTTCCAAGTTCAGCTACCGAGGTTGAGAACCAGATCACATCTGTTAAAAAAAAAAAAAAGAAAACAGAAAGACGAAAGGAGCACACAGCCACTGTTCTTTCTGACCTCCCTTTTCTCTCTTCTCATGAGCCTATTCTGGGATGATTTTCTCAGTCAGGTTTTCCCATCTCCATCTGATGCTCTTCCACTCAGCATGAGACTTCTCACCTGCAATCATGTTTTTTTTCTACTAACAACAAAAAAAAAATCCCTGTAGTACAAAAGGGAGGTTATTTTGCCTCCTTGTCAGTAGATGAAGTTGTTGGAATGGGTTTCTATTAGATGCGGCATGATCAGCACCAAAGTTAACAACTGCTTTAGTTGACCCAATAGCTTTTACCCAGCAAGCTGGTTTGGAGGTGCCAGAGAAATCCTTCCTCAGTTCAAGACTGATCTCCTTCCTTGCAGGACATCAGGGGCACAGCGATTTAAAGGGTTTGCCAAAAGCCTAAATTGTACCTCAACTTTTTCTCCAAGTGATCACAACAGACAAGGTAGATTGCACTAAAGAGGAGAGGAGAAAAGTGCACCAGACCTGGCACAAGCATGCCCGTATTTATGCCAAAATAAATGCAAGGAATAACTTAACAGAGCTCATCCTGGAGAAGATGTGGAACAATTTCCTGGGTACAGTTCCAAGAGGAGACAAATCAGGCTAACAAAATCCATTTTCACATAACTTTGAAAGAAGTGTAGGGAAAGACTTTGGAAAACAGGAAGGATTCATTTGCCTGTCCTGGAAAGAAAAGTATTTTGAGTTCAGTGGTTCTGCTTTGTCAGCAACTCACCTCAAAGACTGCAAAGGGGCTCATTTGCCAATGATAATGTCAAGTTGTGGGATGATGTGCCCTTGACGATGAGAAAACCAAGCAAGGAAAGCAATACAATGTGGTATCTTTCTGTACACCTGTGCAGATCCAGGCGGTGCTCTAGCACTACACGAACACTGTTGTTAGTTACAAAAGCAAAATATCTCATAAAGAACCAGCACTCAGCAAACCAGTTGACCAAGGAAATGAAGACTGTTGTAAGGAGAAACTTGAAGTTTGTGGTGTACCCAAATAAAATCCAAGAGGAGCTGTCACTCCCTTCTAAAGTGCCTGAGAGAGGAAGAAATGCTGTTTAAGGTAAATGCTGGCATCAGGGAAAAAAAAATTAGAAGCCTTCTCCACAACAACTAAGGGTGCAAAAGAAAGATCTCTCACTATCAGACTGTGATGTTCTGTGAAGTCCCTGAGGTCCTCAGGGCAGTTGTGGAAGCTGCTAACTCTTCTGTGAGATTCAGCCTGGAACTGCTGGTATGTGGCAGTCACTGCTGGAGAGTGAGGAAATTATGGAGCAGAGCATCAGCTGCTTATGGCACCAAACAACCAGCCATAGTCCTGGGGCTGGCAGCCTGCAGAGATGCCTGAGATAAGCTGCTGGCTGAAACCAGATCCTGGACACTGATGTTGCCTGCAACATCCATTAGACAATGAAATAAATTGATCTTATCACGCAGGGGGAAAAAAAGCCCAGAAGGTTTAGGCCTGGGAGCTTCATGACTGTCATGTCTCTATGTCAAATCAGAAATGTGTCTTGTGGGTGAAAATAATGTAGCATAGTTGGAGCTGGCCAGTTTACAACACTGGAGTAGGAGCACAAACTTGGAGTAGTCATATATGTCCCATGCCTCGAGGTGTTAAAGGCCACATTGGATGAGGCTTTGAGCAACCTGACGTAGAGGAAGGTGTCCCTGCCCATGGCAAGAGAGTTAGATCTAGATAATCTTTAAGATCCCTTCCAACCCAAACCATTCTATGATTCTTTGTTTCCATGATTCTATGATGCTAAGATTTTATACTGGTCTCATTAACAATGAGGAATAAGTGGGGAAAAGGCCCAAAAGAAGCAGAAATATTGCATCTGGCCAACTCCAATGACTTATGCAGCCCCTGAGGATGTTGATGAAATGCACAGAGAAACAGCAGCAGGTAATTTGATAATGGTTACCCCCAGAGACCACTCTGCACCCTGGGGCAGGCTGGAGACATACCTGAGGCTGATGGCTGCCCCCCAGCCAGCATTCTCCCAGGGAGAGGAACCTCCTACCCCTCCACAGGATCTTTCCTCTAACTTTCCTCTATTTAAATCTGGTTTTATACTGACAACTGATATAAACAGCTCTGGTAGCCTGCAGTCAAATCCTGACCCTAGGATTTCTGGTGCCCTAGATACAGCTGTCGGAGGAGATTGCAGTGCCCGTTTATTGCCTGGTTAGCAGTAGAAAGAACGGTGTGTTCATGTCAATTCATCTATAACCATCTCTGCTGACAATTATTCTCCCTGGAGGAATCTAAATATTCATTTCTTCCTTCCCACACATTGCTCAGAGCTGGGATAGCCTCTCTGAAATCCATGGAGTGACTGCTGGGCTGGAAAGAAGAATGCCAGGGAGGATGGCTACTCCAAGGTTTTCCACATCCTCCACCTAGTTTGTACAAGAAGATTTGGGTTTTTTGTGGTTTTTTTTTTTTTTTTTTTTTTTTTTTTTCTGGCTGTATAGCAGTGCTGGGCTTGCTCAGGCCTTCAAGGAGTGCTCAGTCCTGCGGGGAGCATGGCAGCACCTACAGGGAAGCAGGCAGGGCTCTGCCAGGGATGAGCCTACCAGAGCTGCAGGAGCTCATCTGCTGGAGCCCATCAGGCTCAGCTCAAGTGGAAGGAACATCCAAGTCCCAGACAGCCAGTGCCTCCTCCAAACACAGTGCCCTGTACACCAGGCCCTGGTTTAGGCTGGGTAAAGTCTTTTACAGGGCACCAGCAGAGATGCTTCCCTGATCCATGAAGTGTCTGATGCACTTTTTGTCCGTGTACACTCACTTAAGTACTGTATAGCCTGTAAAGGCAGGATAGTTTCTTCAATCACAGTCAGACTTCTGAATGGGGATTGAACACATGTTAAAAATAAGTGATTTAAAAGCAATTATTTGCATCCAGAGTGATTATATACACTACCATTAGATGTATTGAAAAACTGAGTACAATACTGTGGATTTTTTTAAACAAACTCAGAACTGTTCAGAAAATGGGAGAGATGAGGACACCTAATAAGTGGAGGGAATTGGCATTTATCAAAAGGAGATAGGAGTTCATTCAGACATTCATTTAGGCAAACTAAGGGAAGGGTGACAAAGGAGAGCAACTGATAAAACACTGAGGAATTTAATTATTGGGATCTGAGTGATAACTGAAATCTGACTTCTTTTCAGCAGCCGGCTTTTCTCTAGCAAAGAAACATAGTCTCATCTCCCAGCCATGATGAAGTAGGTCATTAGGATTTGAAGGATTATGTTTCTGGAGCTCCTGAATCCAGAGTCAGAATGTCCAGGTGTCTGATGCTGAAATGTGGAGTTACTTGACAGGAAGAGCTGTACACAACAAAATATTTCATGGAGAGCGAGGTTGTAAGGGGCTTGCAAAAGACCTTGCCACCACTTATTGTTAGTGGGATTGCAGCGGTCCTAGACACCATGTCAAATGCATGGGGGCAACCTAGAGGGTTTGAAATCTGAGCAGGCTGACATAGGGGACAGAGATGAAGGACTTGCCCAGGTTTAGAGTGCAGATTAGAAGGGAACTTAAGCAATGAGGTCAGATACCCTCAGCACTGCATGTTCTTGTTTCATGTTAGGCAGGGCTGCTTTAGGGCTTTTACATACTGTAGCCTGATTACTGCAGACTTAATCTTTTACTTCTAGCAGAGCCATGCTTCCCTCCAGTACTCAAGTAGGAGGTTCTTCCTTTCACTTCTTGTTTCCTTGGCTGTACACAGCCCTGGGGCAAATAGCCAAGAATGGCAAGTTCTTCTTTGCAGCTTCCTCAGCTGAGTTATGCAAGCAATTACATGGTTTATGGCTCCCCTTCTGCCTCTATTTTATACCTTGTGACTTTATGCAGGGTGTATTTCCATCAAAATTAACAGCCAGCTACATTGATAGTGATCTCTTGAGCTGCTGACCTGCCCTCCTAGCTTCAATGCTGTGTAGACTGCGGATTGGGGCAGCCTGTCACCAACCTCCAATCCTCAACACAGCTCTTTGCAGAAGTCACAGCTGAGACGCTGATGTTTCACGAGCAGCTGAAGTGGTTGCCTTCACTAAGTGCCCAGGTTGTGGCCTGGCTGCCCTGAAGAAAGCTGTCTCTGCTGGACACATTCACTCTCACTGTTTTGAGCAGCTATACCAGTTGCCAGGCAGGATCCTGTCATTAATCAAAGCCATACCCACAAGAAAGGGCAGCGAGAAATTGTTTGAGGATATTTTAAACCAGAAACTATTTTTTATACTTCCTCTTGAGATTAGCCAGTCTCTGCCCAGGCATAAAGCATCTCTTTTATCTTCCTTTTCCCCTGTGCTGCACTGGTCCCGGGGAGGGTGAGGTTAAGGGCAGAGCTATATGCTCAACAAACAGGGCTCCAGAATACTCATCTCTCTCAACACTTTTGTCAAGAGCAGCAGGGTGGTGGGCAGGGGCACCCACTAACCTGCTGTTAGGGTTCAGGCACTCAGCACAGCTCATGGGAGTCATTTGGTGGTACCTGCCCTTCATCCCATGCTGCAGTCCCCGTATGCAAGTGATTTACAGCTCAGTGGGAGAGCACACATGGGCTGCATAGAGTCAGCTCCTCCCCTGGCTCTGCTGCCTACCTCTTTTCCCCCCTCTCATTCAGCTCCATGGGGTTCAGTCCAAAGCACTCCTTCGAGGTGAAGATCACTTCAAAGAAGTCTAGAATGGCCCCAAATTTTTTCAGCATCCTCCATAGATGGAGGGACCTATTTAATTCTTGACAATGAGAGTGGTAATTAACTGGAACAAGGTGCTCAGGAATGTTGCCGCTGACACATCCCTGGAAGTGTTCAAGGCCGTGTTGGATGAGGTTTTGAGCAGCCTGATCTAGTGGGAGGTGTCCCTGACCATGGTAGAGGGGTTGGAACTATATGGTCTTGAAGGTCCCTTCCAACTCACACAGCTCTATGATAACTCTCCTGAGAATTTCTAGTCTTGCCAGAGGGCTGGCAGCTCGGCTATAGATTTTCTGTATGCACCTTACCCTCTAACATTTGTTTCAGTACTGTTTGCTCTGAACAAGAAGTTTCAAGTTTTTACTGTGCCAGAATGTGCCTCACCTACCAGCTATAACTCACAGTGCATCACATAGTCTTTTAGAATACTGTAGGCACTAAGGTGCATTACAAACTGAATAGGATCAAACCTTCCCTAACTCTAGAATTGCTGTGTTTTCCTCCCCAAGTCTACTTCCCACTTTGTATTTAGCAACAAATTCTGACCAAAGCATTTCAGAGACAGATGTGACCAAGCCCTCTGAGGGCAAAATGAGAGACTAGGCAGGTAGATGTTCAGTGCCTATTCTGCCCCTGACTCCATGTGTGGCTTTGGGCAAGTCACGTACAGACAGATGCCCATGAAGTCCACCTTACCTTCCCAGTGTGGCTAGTGCAGCAGCACAGGAACAAGATGATTTAGAGCTCATCTCAAAGAAATTCTCCATCTGCTTGGACATGCCCTATAAGGTGTGAATGAACCTGGGAGAGTCTGTGCAGCTGTTGAAATTGCTGCCCTTTGCTAAGACAGCAAGGCAGAGGAGAGAGAAGAGAAATCTGACTGTGCTGCTGAGCAGGCAGAAGACCTCGGTGAGGCAGGAGGATCCCGATTTCCAGTCCCTCCTTCTGGGCTTGTTTCCAATTTTCTCTTCATATCGTTCCTTGTATGCTCCTAGATTGCCAGTGCAGAACTCATCTGCTATGGATGTAAAACTGTATGTTAAGGGGACACAGAAAACCCGTGACATAAGGAGAAATGAGAGACAGGTCCCCACAGTGTCCTTGGAGCTGTTTAAGCAAAGCCAATGCTTCCTCTTTCCATCCCAAACCCAGCACACAGTATGCCCTCTCATGCCTTGTGACAGCACACATAAGGATCCCTGCTTCTTAAGGGGTTAGTCATTCTCGTTTGGATGACCTTTGACAAGCACCTGCACTTTGGGTCCCACCTGCACATCCTGTTAGGTCCGTCCAGCATCATGACACCCAACCAGTGCCAGGTCTGTGCATCCTGGTGTTAAAAAAAACATAATAGAAAAAACCAAATCCTGTGCAGTACAAAGTGGCTGGGAGGGAGGCAGGGAGGAGACCTGCTTGTCTGTCGCCAGCAGGTGGCATCGCCACTCCCTGTCCAGGGAAAGCAAGCAAAACTGTCTCTTACTCCCCTCACCCCCCCTTATTTTTTGTAGTTTTTTGTTTCTTTGTTTTGGTTTGGGTTTATGTCAGGTGAACCCAGAACTGAAAAGCACTTGATAGGTGAGTTTATAAAATAAATTCAGAAATTGTGGCTTCCTCTGAAAAGTCTGTTCATGCGACACCTAATAAAGGCAGGCTGCCCCATTTTCTTGCTAGAAAATAAAAGTCTGAATGTGTAACATGCAAAACATCCTTACATCCTCCTAACCTAAGAAGCTGAGGAGACTCGGTGTGTTCAATAAGGGCCCAAGAGAACTGAGTGACACATCTCTTGTGCAGCATCTCTGAGTGCCTGTGAGCTGACTGAGGACCATACTGGATGCCGCTCACAGTCTGCTTGCCTGCCAGATCCTACATTTCACCCTGTGCCGCACAAGCTCTGCCTGAGAAAAGCACTGCCCAGGGAAGACCGATTGTGCTTCCAAATGCAAAGTCAGTGAGTCAGCAAAATAAGACTGACTAAGCACTTCTCCATTAAATGCTGAATGTGTAGAACAAAGCATTAATGACTTGGCATTTATAGGCAGAATTACTGAGGTGGCTACAAGCTAGCAGCCTTAAAGTACCCAATTACTCTCAAGTGCAACATCCTTGCTAAAGGATGATAAAGACTTCAGTTCTTCCCTTCCCACAGCAAGGCAGTCGTATCCCAGAGAAGGGTAGGCCAGCATACCCTCTTATATCCACATACATGCCATTTCTACCATGTCAAAGGACCAAGTATGTTATGTTTTACTATTAATGATCAACTGTTGTCAGCAGAGAAACTAGAATTTCTCTTGGCTTTAAAACAAAATCTTGAAAGATGAAATGGAAAACCAGCCTTGGGTTGGCTCCAGTGGGTATTTACAACATCAATGGTACAGGAGATTAGAAGCTATTTGGAATCTTAGGAATTCAATTTTTTTGTTTGGTTTTGGGGGTGGTTTTTTTGTTTGTTTTTTACTGCTCTGGTAGGTTAGAAAAGCGTGAAAGAAAAAAAGAAACTTGTGGTTAGGGTGCATAATTTCCTGGTCTGATTGCCAACTCTAGGTAACCTTGAACAGGTCACTTGGAAAGGAAAGCAAGAAGGGAGTATCTATCACTTCTGATTTTATTTCAACTCCCAGTAACAGCCAACCCTGAGTCAGGATCATTCCCTGAGCTGTAGGGCCAAGGTTAGCAAATACCACAGGCTTCCCTGAAGGTGGTTGTGTAGGTTCTCCTTACAGCTGATGGAGGATGAATTGTCCCACCTATTTTGGGATGGGATGATGTGCTCTCTGGAAGAACCAGCTGAAATGAACATTTTAAAAGAGAGGTCCCCCCTTGAATTAGTTTCCTAATTGTGAGATGGGTGAAGATGGCTAGGGTGAGTCTAACCAAACGTCCTCAGGACCTTGCATTTGAATTGGGAATAACTATTCCTTCTGCTGTCTTGTCCTTTTGTTTGTGAAGATAATCTCAGAAAGGACCGGTTCCTACAGCACAGTACCAGTGACCTTGTTTCCAGCTAGACTCTACATCAGGGGGACAACCTGACCCAAGGGAGCTTTGGGAACTCCTGACATCAGTGTTCAGGGATCCCTCAGGGTGCCTGTGCACACACACACAAAGAGCTCTCCACACATCTCTAGTGGCTCTTGGCTCAGTGCAGGCTTTTAGATCTTTGTAGACTGCAAAGGTTTGACCAGCCCTGTTCCAGGCACTGCATGAATGTGGAAACAGGTAGTCATATAACTGGCAGGAGGGTGGCTGCACTAGCTTATAGGCACGTACCTCAGCTGGATGAGATTAGATAGCTTATCGTTAACTCCCATCTGGGCAACAAGGGTAGGGCAGCATGTTCACCAGCAGCCCTGGAGCTCACTGAGCCAGGGCTGAGGGTGCCTGTACAGGAGTTGGCCTCTGCCATTCTTTCAGACACCCTCTGGGCACTGGAGCAGAGACGAAACACCAACGCAGAGTCACAGATCACTCAGTTGCCATACACAGAGACAGCATTGCTGGACATGTTAAAAATAACCAGCTGTCTGTAAGCCAGAAACCATTTTGTATCTATAATAGGATTTCACTTCCTTTTCCTTTCTTTTGTTTGCATTCCATTTTTTCTGAAGGACTCTTTCCACAGTTTACTATGTTAGCACTTTATACTTTAGTTATTCTGAGGTAGGGATGGCTTTTTTAATATGCTAAGGTACTTCCAGTGAAATTTTTAATGGTGTGATATGGACAGACTCACAGGTATGGTTCCAGTTCACCAATGCAGAAAGAGCTACACCAAAGAGCAGAAAACGTAGCACATAACCTCTTCATCCAGCTCTGCAGGGAGCTTTTCTGTCCTGTGGAAGAACACAAGGTTAAAAATTACATCATCCTAGAAAATGTCAGGTTGGATGGAACTTTTGGAGATCACCTGCTGTGATTTTTCCCTTGAAAGCAAGGCCTTAGATTGGATTTTCAAGCTTATTAGGTGCTGTGGTAGCCATCCACTGCACCCTCTCCCATTTTCCAACTAGTTTTTTGAACTAGGGGCACCAACACTGGACCAGGCCCACAAACTGTGGGGAAGAGTGCAAAAATCCCAACCCTTGCTCTGCCGGCTGTGTCCTCACAAGTCCAACCCAAGAGACAGGGCTTGCTTTTGCTGCTGCAGGGGTATGCTGCTCATTCAAATTTAGGAAGCTGCATTTCTGCTGCTCAGAAACATTTTGGGAGGCTGGTTTCAGTGACACATACGAAGTAACACACATGGAATTGTTTGGGAGAAAACATGCTGAATAATTGGTATATGTTGGGTACGGCAGTAGATTATAATCTATGCTGGAAGTAACAAGAGTGTTACAAAAGAAGCAGAGGAATCTAAAGGCCTTTTGCCCAGGAGCTACAAGTATATAAAATCATCATTCAATGAGTTAAACCTTTCCTTCAAAACAGCCAGTTATATTTCAGTATATAAATACAGTACATTCCTCCAGCTGAATAGAATAGTCAGAAAGCTTTTACCAAAGGTCCCCAATTAGCTTTTGGATATGATTTCACACTGCAAAATTTCAAGACATTGTGTGCAGAGAGCAGGTAGATCTTCTCTGGTGTAATGGTGGTCCTTTGTGAAACGTGACAGCTAACTCCCTAATTAATCTTTGAAATGTCAGAGCCTGCTGGTGGTAATTGGGCCTGACAGTTCAAGGGCTAATTAACCTCAAACCTTGCATTTTCTCTTGCTTCCTCCACAAGCCTAGGTCATTTATTTGCTTTCTTTTTACATAATTTTTAATGTTCTGGAGTGTGTCTGTTCATACCTGCTTTTCTGGGCATGAAGGTCACAACTAAAGGTATTAAGCTGGGTCTGTTGCACCTTATGAATCTTCCCAGAATATCTTGACTTCACAGGAGAAGAAAGCTGCTGTAAGCAGAGGGTTTGTCCTCAGGGAGCAGTTCAGTGGGGGAGATGCTGGCTACAGCCTCCTGGGGCCTCCAGTTTACTGGGAGGTATCAGCAGTGTCCGGGAGCAGGGAGTACACAGTGTTCCTGAGGCCAGGCATCCTGCAGAGCAGAGTGGAACAGAACCAGTGTCATTTATCATCATCACCATCCCAGCAAGGCAGAAGGGAGCAGTTTTATGGGCCCCATAGCACTGCAGTTTCACCACTCAGCTTTATGTGAGCAGCATTTGGTGTTCTACGACCTACTGTCTCAGTAAGCCTCTGCTGGTCTCCTGCATCAGGTCTCCTCAGGCTGGCATCTCATTTGTCTTTCTTCTCTGCAGTCTTGTTTGATCCTTCTCTGAAAAAAAGATGAAGGACTTTTGCAGCAGAGGCTCCAAATCCCACCCCTGCTGCCTGTACCCATGTTGAATGACCTTGTGGCTATTACTAGAAATGCATGAAAAGCCTTTTCTTTGGTTGACAGGCTCAGCCTCTGGTCATGCACAGATACAGAGCATGTCTTTGTAAGAGCAGTGTGTGCATAGACTCCTAAGCTAAGCCCTGCATCTCTTTGGTTTCCACATAACCAGGTTAAAAGGATGAGTGAGGCAAAGAGCTATTTGGGAGGCATTCCCTATAGGCATGCCTGTGCCAGGAGCCACAGGGCTGCCTTCAGGCTCTCCAGTAGCAGGAGGCCAGTACTGGGAAGAGGGTGCTGCACCAGACCCTGACCTCTGTCGGCACTGAATGGGTCCCTGCTGGGGCATGAAGACACGGCAGCAACATCCCTCTCAGTGCTGGTGAGATGCAGTGGAGATGGAATTCATATATGTCAAATGATTTCACACCCTTTCGTGCCTTTGGTATAGCTGTACTGAATATACTTTCACTCAGTGTAAGAGAGCATATGAAAGAAGGGAAGGAGAAATTATTGTATTGTGAATTATTTAAGCGTAAGAGACGGTTTCTATCTCCCCAAGTCTGAGTACAAGAAAGCTGTGGTTCACATCTCTGGGTGACTGAAGTTAAATCATGGCAGTGGCCATCTCCCATTCAGCTATTAGCTTTAGACACACACAGCTCATACCCAACCAGAAAGATCATCATCTGCTCTGGAGAACAGGGGATGGAAAACCTGTATCTGATTTCTTCACTCTTTTTTAAAATCCTCATTTCCTCTCAGCTAGACCTTTCTTACAGTTGGTGTATAAACCACTCCAGACAACATCTAATATGTCTGTCACAGATGTATCAAGACGTCCCTTGAGTGTTCCTAGTGATAACTGACAACTGTCATTAAGTGCTACTCCTCAAATGACAAGGCTCATTTCGTTAACAGGATTGCATAGATTCAGCCTGCAATTTTGGAAAGGGGAAAAAAATGCCATATGTTCACACAAGATTTATATGACTCCTTTTACAATCCCTGTCATTTAATAGCCCAACAAAATTAAGAAAATATGATGAAACTAGCCTTATATTTAATATATATTTTTATTGGTTAGCTTTTAAGTATTCTGTCAAAGAGAAGAGTGTTTGATCTTATTCAGGCTCTTTTCTTTGACTAAATGTTATCCAAGTCACTGCAAATTGTCTGAGCCAACAAAGTAGAGGTGAAGCCTCAATGAAGAAGACATTTCTGAAAAGTTACTATCTTACGGTAAAATGGGGGTGGCAATGAAAAGCAAATATAATGAACCAGAGAGTAAATGGCAGCTTTCTACATAGACATTGCAATATTTTCTCTGCAGTTATGGTTCATTTTATTTACACTCTTCCAGGAAGGGCATAAGAAAGCACTATTAATTTCAGTCTTTCCTGGTCTCCTTCCCATCCTGTGTTGAATGATGCCATGATGACAACAGTTCAACACCGCCATCTAAAAAACAACTCTGCTAAGAATTAAATTACTTATTCAAGTCAGGGGTTCATCAGACACAGGAATCCAATGTCAGAAGTAATAAGTCTTTTGTTCAGGCTAGAAAGGTTCCAGAAGTGTAAGGAAATCACTTCTGCTGGCTTTCCTTCCTCAGTGTTGCAAAAAAGGCACACAGTGAATTGGCAGGAGCTGGCGATGCTAAAAGAGAGAGAATTACCTTGAGCCTGGAGCTTCTTGCCTGTGTTTGCTTGGCTGAAGCTTACATGTCTCTTTGCTTCTGTCTAAGATCCTCCACCCCCTTGCCCTGGCTACCCTACTCTGTTAGCCAGGACAGCCTGGAGCCTCCTTTGTATGGAACCTCCTTTAATGGTTGGATCCTGTCGGTCTTTTTCCAACCTAATGATTTTGTGATTCTGTAATGGAGCAACCCCACATTGGGTGCTCTCACACAGCACCTCAGTATGCCCATGATTTTCTGCCTTGTGGCTTTATACATTTCCTCTATGCACAAGCTCTATCATGTACAAAGATAAAAGCCAAGTGAGGACCATTTCTTTGTGAAGATGTTGAAATTGGGGCAGAATGCTCCTGGAGTAAAAAAAGTAATTTGTTTTCCTTAGTGAAGTTCAGCTCTGACACGGGCAGGGAATCAATCCAAAGCACATAGGTACTTCCAGCAGCTGTGATTACTGCCCCAGTAATTTTGTAGGGCTTTAGGATCATTTTCTTCCTGACTGTGTGAAATACTGGCCACATTAAACCAGCATTCCCCTTTGGGTTTAGCCCAATCCTTCTTCAGAATGTGGTTGTTTCTCCCCTTCTTGTCACTGATGTATTGGGAGGAATCAGGGGAAAGATGAAGGTAACTGGGCTCCTGGTTGCAGGCATGAAGCCTGGCACATCAGTGAAGTCCATCCAGATAGACACAATCATGCTTCGAGTTGACTGTCAATAAATCAAGCAAACCAATGGTGTTTTCATGAGGCAACTTCACACACCCTGGAAATAACCAGGGGGGAGAGCAACTACTTGTGGTCATGTCTCTAGCAAGCATTGTGCCTTCAGGGATTTGTATCTGGGTACTGCCACTTCTTCATTTTTTTGCTCTCCATCAAATCCATGACATTTGTTGCATCCACAAGCAGAGATAGGTGATTTTCTTTGTCCTTTAAAAGCTGGAGGAGAGCAGTAGTATGCAGCAGTGAGTGGGAGTGGCAGTATTTGCTCTGACCGCTGCTGCTTTCTCTGAGTTACTGAGCATCCCCAAAGGACTGTAGGAATAGCAATGGACCTTCTGCTGCTGTTTCCATAGAGAGGAATGGTTTTGCAAGCCCTTACCTTTTGGCATATGGAAATCCCAGGATCACTTGTAGTTTTGTGCACTCACTTTCTAGCAAGGGGCTCATGCACTGAGCTTTTTCCTGACTCCAACATAGATTTTTCCTTTCCTTTTTCCTCCTACATTCCAAGGACAAGCCTGAGGGTAGCCAGAGAAAGCTTTCTCCTCTCCAAGCCAGAAGTCATTCAGGGATGGTTGTGGGAGCCAAAGCCAACATCTGTCTTCTCTGGGTGTGAAATGTGGAGTTCAACATCAAGGAGAAAATCCTTACAAAATTAAGTTATTACATGTTCTGCTTTGTGTGTGTTTAGATTTTTAAAAAACATAAGCACTTTCTGGTTTCAAAGACAAGCAGTAAATACACTGGTAGCAGAAGTGGCTTTTGAGTATTTCTTCTCGCCTTTATTTTTGAGCAGTGTATTTTAGCTCCTGTATAAGGAGACACTGCCAGCTTCCCTATATAGGACAAACCTACCTGGGGCTCTGTGCCATTGCTTTTCCACTGGCTACACTGTATAGATGAGACCATTATTTCCATGACGTGCAAGTAAAAACGTATTGGTAGTGTGAGTGTTCCCAGTGATTAACAGTTGAAAGGTTAAGCATGGACCCCTTGTCGAGATATCACTGTGCACTAGCAAGGATAGCTTTGCTACTGTGCACAAAGTGGTTTCTTGTTTTAGGAACAGTAAGGTGTTTTGTTGTTCTAATATTATGAAGGTTGTTTTATTCTCAAGTATTGGCCAAAATCACTTGAGCACTCTTGTTCTCAGCCCGAGGCTCCTCATCGCTCAGTGTGCAGCTGGAGGTGGTATTTTCCCTTTTCTTGTATAACAGCAGAACAGGAATACTCTGGCAGCACAAGTACTACAGTACCACATCTCAGTTGAGAGGCAACCACTTTTTAAAATTGATCTGTCATGACATGAAGTGCCTGCTTTTTTGGAAAAGGAATGATAGACTCTGTTGGGGGACCCGGAGCCATTCAGTTTGTCTTGATTAAAAATTTAAGGTTGAGATTCCTATCACCTAAATTTATCTTTTCAGGAGTCAGGCATCTGACCAAAGCTAGCTAGGTTGGCTGTCAATTTGATCAGAGTAGAGATGGGTTGCCAAAGTAGGGTTCTCCCCTCTGAAGACAGCTGCTTGTGTGATTTGAGATAACTTGCCCTCTGCACTTGCTTTTCTTTGCAGTTGATTTGAATGTCAAGATATACACCATCATTTTGGATGGCTTTGAGGGGAATCCACTCATGAGTGTTCAAAGACTTCTCTCCAAATTGAGCGACTGATATTTTCTTCATGAGATTATGTTGTTGAAGTAGGTTTCATTGACCAGTATGCTTGCAAGAAATGTGAAACCTGTTAAGAAATTAACAGATGGGATTTTCTTCTGGTTTGATTTGTTTGGGTTTTTCTCAAATGTGTGTCAGTATTTTCCAAGGGAGTGTTCGATCCGATACAGGCTTTTATGTCAGAAAAGGTTTGTACTGACTCTGCAGAAAACAGAATTATGGTTCCCCTCAGGGAAGAGGAGGTGGTCACAGAGCTGAGAGCAGGAGGGTAAAAGAATAGGGTTTTTGGCGTCTCCTCTCCCATTTGCTAATGAAACAAGCCTACCCAAACTTAATTTGGTAGATCAACAAAAGAACATACCCCTGCAGAGCTCGAAACAAGCTTCATTACGCCATGTCTTTAAAATTGCCAACAAGTCTCTACAGGACCTAATTTAACACATTAATTTGCTCACAAAAGTGTTTGGAGAACAACAAACCCATCCAGCACAAGGACAAAGAAACTCCCTATTCCAATACTTTATCAAGCTGAATCAATCATAAAAGTAACTCGATCCTTTTCTTCTTTATTTTGTGTATGTATATCTCATTCTGTAGAATGAGTAAAAACTTCCCTTTGACCCCTGAGTATTTTGGACTCTTAACTAAAACATCTCAAATGCTCTTCAGCTGAAGACCTCACTAAATATCCAAATTACCTCTATAACAATCCAAAATGCCATGAGGGATGAGCAACAGGTAACAGCATTGGTAGGGAGGGGATTTGGTAGAAAAGAAACAGCTGTTTTTACTCATGTACACACATACATGTACTTCTACAAACATATATTTCAATATGTATATTTTGCTACATTCATCTGTTTGGTACTTTTCTTTGACTCCTCCCTAAGTATGTGCAAAGAATTATTTTCCAGAAGAAGGAAAGAAAGACTATAAGAATGGAGGTCAGTAATGAAGAGATAGAGGCAGACTCTGCTCACTGTTTAATGGGAACAAAATATTCAGGACAAGATTAAACACATGCTGCCCAAACTATTCAGGTACTTATCCATCAACCTGTAAAACATCATGTCTAATCCTGTTACATTAATTGGGAAATACTTTTGAAATGGGAAAATGACTCTCACCTTTTTCGTTTTTTCTCATAATTTCTGATTCTACAGATATCTTGTCTCTGCCGTGATTCTAAGTGCTTATTTATATTTGCTAGCGTGTAAGTCCATTTTAAGAAATCACCTGTCTTTAGATTAGAGGATTGAAAGGCTTAAATGCCAAGGAAATCAGCACATTCGTTTATTTGTCAACATTCCCTGATACAGCAGTCCTGTGCTGCATCATTGGGATGCTCATTACCGAGAAGGAATGGCATTGCAGTCAGTGAAATGAAACTGAATCTAACAATGCATGCCAGCAGCAATAAAAAAATTACATTGCAAAACAATTTATACGCAAACTGTTTCAATTGTTTGTTTCCTCAAACCAGCAGTGTCTGATGTTGCACACTTTTCCTCCTTGGTACCCTTTATAGAAGTAGCTATAGGCTGTTGTTTATTTAAGGGTTCAACAGCAGTAAAGGAAAAACAAATGTGGAAAAGAAAAAAAGCTTACATCTTTGCATTTAAATGCTGAAATTCTACAAATTATTGCCAGTGGCTTAGAAAATACAGAAAAGGTAGAATCACTCTCATGGGTTCATGTGTCATTTCAGGAGGGCACATGCTGTTGCCGTGGCTAACCAGCCAGGGAAATGATGGTTTGGTGCTGGTAGCACTATGGCAAACAGGATACTCAGCTCTGAGCTAATCTTTCAACTCTGTAACTGTGTTAATATCTGGTAACACGGGACTAAGCCAAAACCAGACAAAAGAATGGCTGTGTTTTATTGAGAATGTATTGCCTTACTCCCCAAGTCTGTTAATTGTTTAGCCACGTGTTCCTCTTTATTGCTACTCTCCATCCTGCAGGTTGCAAGGCACTGTAGCTGAATACTCCTGCATTTCCATGCTTAGATGTTTTTCTCATGTCTTTTTTAACTTGTCTCATATTTGCAACATTCTAGGCTTGGATGTGATTAAGAACCACCAGATGGTATTACTGGGGATGGTTTTGCTGATCTTATTTAAACTGACTTATTTAAGACCAGTTCCTTCCTGAAGAAATGTTTATGGCCAAGCATGACACATTGCCAATCTCACTCATGGAGAGGTTGACGGGTATGGTCTATTTTGTCTAAATGAGATTTTTTTCAAGACTGATGTGTGCATTCTGCCTGTTGGTTCCATCTATGCAAGAAACCATCCTAGAGCCTTGTAAATCCAAAATCAGCTTATGCAGTTTTCTATATTATTAAATTTTCTGAGATCCTAGAAAGAATTGTAAAGGTCTGATACTCTGGGGAGCTGGAAAAGTCAAAGCAGCATGAGAGCTCTGCCGGATCACTGACAGCCTACAGAAATGTGCTGCTTTGAAAATAAGTTCTTTGTCAAAAGGTTTATGGGCATATATTTCCTGTGAAAGCTGAAATGGAAGTGCATTTTTTGTTTCATCATGCTACACACAGTAATCAGGAATAGAACAATTCACTCTGATGACAGTTTTCATTCTTTTTCTTTTAACAAAAAAAAAGCCCCTGAATAGCTTTTTGTTTTTCAGTACTTGCCTTCTTCCTCTACTCTAATGTTCAGCTTTAGCCTGCTTTTTCAACTGCCACTTACACACTTTCTAAAGCACAGGAAAATTAGTTCTTCATACAAAAGGGAAGAGGTGTTTCATAAATAAGAAAAAACGGGAGTTCACTTTTACTGCAGTCATTTGTCAGAGAAAGGG
Source organism: Coccyzus lansbergi (assembly GCA_033558105.1). Classification (NCBI taxonomy): domain Eukaryota; kingdom Metazoa; phylum Chordata; class Aves; order Cuculiformes; family Coccyzidae; genus Coccyzus; species Coccyzus lansbergi. The sequence continues at coordinate 3,777,650 of JAUMJK010000151.1, forward strand.
CAGGGAAAGTGAACAAGATCTTTGTTTGGTGGCATTTTTAACCCCTTAGAAATACTCTAATATCCCATGTAACCAGTCTCTGTTTAAGAACCACCCCTTTTTGTACCTACAAAGAAATCTGCAATAATGAACTAGAAGGGATACATATTATATGCCCTATAGAAACCACGAAGAAAAAGAAATCTAGACATGTTTTCTCCAAGCTTTCATGACCTCTTCTTGTTCTGCTTCAACGAGTCTTTCATGATCAGCTACCTCACTGTGTCTTCAATGTCGTATATAAGGATCCTTCTGGAAAAGTTAAAGGTTTTCAGACCTGATGCAATACTCGGCTGGGCGATGGGATCATATAGTTCAATAGCAGCCAGGCAGCACTATGGGGACGTGACGTCACAGACACCAAAGAACATGCTGTGATCACCAAGTAGCCTTGTTTAGTAGAACAGACAGCCTATAACCTTCTCACCTCTCTCAGGAGAGCCCTGAGGTGTTTTAAGTGATGCCATGATTGTAACGCTTCCAAAGTTACTTCATCATTGGCTTCCAAAGTTACTTCATCATTCGTGTTTGAAAACTGAGCTAATTATGGGACAATAGCAACTTTTGTGCTGCAAAGGAAACCAAAGAAGAACATTTTCTTGCCTTGAGGTGATTATTATTTAAGCCTTGATCCTGCCAAAGTTTATGCACCTGCTTGAGTGTGTAACTAGCTCTGCTTGCTGTTAAGTAACTAATTCAGCCTGTGCCCATTGACTCCAGTCAGTACTGCTTTCACACTGAAGGTCCTGCATTAAATACTTGCGGCATCCCTGACACTGGATCTCAGAACTTTGGAGCATGAACAGTGCCAGAGTCTGGGTGGGTTGGTGCAGAACAGTCCTGAGTAACAAATCTTTGTTAACTTTCCAGGTAAGAAGTGTATGGACCTGGAAACATCATGTTGGTGGGGAGAAGTGGAAAAGATTAGAGAGGTTCACTGTAGTTATCTTCAGTTGTACGAAAATTAAACATCTAGTCTAAACTAATTTTGTAGTCTTTTTAAATAGTCTGTATAGAACAGTTAAGTGTATCATCTAAGATGTCAAGGAGGTGGACTTACCTTACTTCACTGATAAGAGATGGAGGGCAGACCAGTAGCTTAGATAAGACATCCGATATTTTTAGATGACTAAATTTGAATAAGTTAAGTCTCACCCCTGGTGTTTGGTAAAGGAAATCTGAAAATGTAGCGTAAGTTTTTGTACATGGACAAACATAGACATCCTTGCATCTCATTTATTTATTGTGCCTGTGGCTGGCACCCAAGACACCAGCCCATTGCCAATGACAAATGCAACGTAAGCAAGTAGTGAGACTGATGTCTGACAAATTCTCCTTTCATTCAATTTTAGACTAAAATAATTTTAATAAATTCATAAAATCAAAATTAGTAAAATCGAATAAAATTCTTCAACAGCAACTACACGTACATACAAGTTGCTAACCCACTATCCATCATATTTGAGAAGTTTTTACAGTCCAGTGAAGTTCCCACTGACTAGAAAAGGAAAAACATAACTACCATTTTTTAAAAAGGAAAAAAGGAAGATCGAGGGAACTATAGGCTAGTTAGTCTTATTCCTGTGCTTGGCAAGATCATGGAGCAGATCCTTCTGGAAAATTTGCTGAGAAACATGGAAAATAAGGAGGTGATTAATGACAGTCAACACGACTTCACTAAGGGATAATTGTGCCCAACAAATCTTTTTGTGATGGGGCTACAGTCTAGGTAGACAAAGGTAGATTAACTGACAACATCTACCTGGGATTAAATAAAGCATTGTGCCACACGATATTCTTGCCTCTGAATTGGAGAGACATGGATTTGATGGATGGACCACTTTGTGGACAAGTAGTTGGCTAGATGGTCACACTCAAAGAATTGTGGTCAACAGCACAATGTCCAAATGTAGATCAGTGATGTGTAGTGTTCTGCAGATGGGCCTGGTGGTGTTTAACATCTCTGTCAGAGACAGGGACTGTGGGATTGATGGCACTGTCAGCAAGTTTACAGATGATACTGAGTTGTGTGGCATGGTCAGCACTCCAAAGAGACAGGATGCCATCCAGAGGGATCTTGACAGACTTGAGAGGTGGACTTGTGTGAACCTCATGAAGTTCAATAAGGCCAAGTGCAAGGTCCTGCTCTTGGGTCAGAGCAATCCAACACAAATACAGGCTGGGCAGAGAATGGATTGAAAGTAACCCTGAAGGGAAGGACGGCGTCAAAAGAAATGTGGCCAGCAGGTCGAGGAAGGTGAGTCTCCCCCTCTACTCTGCTCTGTTGAGATCTCACCTGGAGTATTGTATCTGGCTCTGGAATCCACAGCTTAGAAGGCCATGAATCTGATGGAACAAGTCCAGAGGAGGGCCACAAAGATGATCAGGGGGCTGGAGCACCTCCCATATGAGGGCAGGCTGAGAGGGTTGGGCTTGTTTAGCCTGGGGAAAAGAAGGCTACAGAGAGACATTCCAGTACCTAAAAGGGGCTTATAGGAAAGCTGAGAAGGGTCTCTATATCAGAGAGCACAGTAATAGGATGAGGGAAATTGTATTTAAGCTGAAGGAGGGGAGATTTAGGTTAGATATGAGGAAGAATTTTTTTATTGTGAAGGTGGTGAGGCATGGGAATAGGTTTCCCAGAGAAGATGTGGCTGCCCCATCCCTGGAGGTGTTCAAGGCCAGGCTGGATGAGGTTTTGAGGAACTTGATCCAGTGGAAGGTGTCCCTGCCTGTTGCACGGTTTTGGAACTGGATAATGTTTGAGGTCCCTTCCAACCCAAACAATTTTATGACTGCATGATTCTATTATATAACAAATTCAAATGTGCTAAAATCTGTCCAGTCAGTCTTCTGGATGCATTTGCTTTCTTGCTCTCTTTAGCAAGACTCTTGCTACCAGTAAAGCAATTAGATGTTGTGTAGTGTTGGCTGTTTTGGGAGCAATTGCCTATAACACACAAACACCCAATACTGTCCATGTAGGCGTTGAGACTGCAATCAGAAAGGAAGGCTAGAATTAAATCAGGTCCTATTAGGTTTTATGGTCACAATGGCCAAAAGTGAAAATAGAGAAAAAAATCAGTCCCAACAACAGCAGGTTTCAGGACCCAGGTGACTGTGAGCTTGGAAGTAACATGGAATTCAGGGCCCAGTTAATTTGTCCACTACTTTTCTCACCTTATTGTAGACTAGGAACAATGCATATTACATCAACGGTGTCAAACTCATAAAAAATTAATGTAAGATCTCAATGCCAGAAGTCTCCCTGTTAAAAAAAATATCTATATGCAAGACTCCATTCCCCAGAGCTATTTTTTTCTGTATTTTTCCCTTTTAAATCTGGAAGAAAGGGGACCATTCAGCAAAACAAAAAGCAGTTATTCAGTGTTTCATATACTGACAACATTCATCCTCAGGAAGTCTTTGTTGATTGTGCCCTGCATGTATAGTAATAAAGTAAAAGAAACACAAAACTGTGGTGTCTCCATATCCTATAGATGACATGGGACTATTGTCCTCTTATGTTTAAACAATGCGACACCACTCAGGGAGAGTCTCCCCAACAACAGTAACCAGTTACCAGAGGTCACACAACCTCTTTAACCAATTAAAAATAGCATTTCTGGACACTGCTTCATTCAGATGTTGTTTCTAGTTTGGAGACTAGTGAGCGATAGTAAATAGTACAGATAAAATGTTACATTACATTGACAGAATGTGTGTAAACCACAATTATCTCAGTGCAAATTCTGAGAAGGGTTTTTGTTTCAGTTCAAGTAGCATACAATCAAATTTGAGTGTAATCTATCTGAATGCTACAGTTAACTTAAAAAATGTTCAGAGAACTAATGTGCATGTATGTGTACAGATTTGGAGCCTACATGAACGTTCTTATGAATATATACATATGTAAGTAACAGTCTTAAATTACAGTCATGAGATCCTTAAATAAAAACCTGAAGGGTTCTAACATAGTGTAGGTAACAAAAAAAAAAAATCAAACAAGCAAGAATGATTTCTTACTTCAATTCAATATTTTTAGTATTAATTTTATAAATACCAAATATGAGCTATAATGGGATCTCCCTAATGTTTAGCTTCCCATTGGAGATCCTTACAGTATATATATGTAAAAAAATGTGTGTGTGTGTGTATATATAGATATATGAAACTAGCTGCCTGGTAATGTAAAAAATAACCTGCTGTAGTCAGCAGGACAGGGAAATGATAAAACGCAGCCAGTACTCCAGGGTCCCTGTTGAGTTTGGCCCTGTGTAGTTAATAGGCTACACTCAGCCTGGGGCTGCAGCAGCTCCTGTAAGGCATAAATGAAGGCTGGGATCCTGGCAGCAGCACCAACAAGCAATCTGAGCTTTAACTCTCATGTTTAACTGTTTTACAAAGCCGTTTTCCTTCTACATCATTGCTCAAACTGAGAGTGAATTCGGGTGCCTTTTTTACAGTCCTCTTGCAAATATTAACAATGTATTTTTCTTTAATTATTTTCTAGATAATTTCTTCTGTAACATTGCATTTTGCAACAGCTGTTCCCCAGAGTCACAGATTCTTGTTCCTTTTTCTGCAGAACTGTCATTTAATTTGATATGGCAGTGTGGAGGATTTTTGAACTTGCTCTTCTCTGGAAAATTTTAATAATTTTTTACCACCACAACCCTTCTGACCAGTTGTATAGGAATTTTTCATTACCATATTTTTGACTTCCTGATATTAAAGAGCATTTTACTGCTATGTTTTACAAGTCTTTTGCTAAATTCAAGGTTTAAGTTCAGAGTTTGAGTGTTATTTCAGCACTCTCCCTAGTTCCACCTTGCTGTATGGTTTCTTCTCTGCTAAAATTTCTCCTTCCTACTTCTTATCTATTAAAAAAAAGGACTTCTTCCAATTATTTTCAGGTGTGTGTGGGGGGGTGTTTCTGTATAGACTGGACAGATGCAGCTGTTATTTCTTAGGTTTATGAATAGTTAAATCACCTCAAGAATGTTGGTGACTTAAGCACTCTGTAAAACAGACTCAAGGGCTTCTTGTTCTCACTGGTGTTAGTCTTACCTTCTCCCTCTCTCACCTTCGCACCCTCCTCTGTCAATGTTCACACTTGCCCTTAGGAGTATCCTCACATAATTTATGATATCAGTTACTGTAACATCAATCTCGCATCTCTGCTGCACCCATTAGATTGAGGAGAGCATGGTTCCTGCTTGGTTCAGCTGCATCAGGAACGTTGGGAATAACCTCTGGCAGACGGTACCACTTGGATGTTTCCTGTCATCTTGTATTTTACACAGGTGATTGGGGCATTCAGGAGCACAACACAAGTTATTTCAAGTAGCTAGGCTTTTTTATTTTCCAGTAAGATCCGTTTGATGAGTAACTTTTAAAGTAACTAAATAAAACATGATTCTGGCCAATGATGAGTATTACAAACTCTTCGAAACCACAGAGGTCCTTTTGTTGCATCCCTGTTGGCTTTGAGGCAGGTGAGGACCACTAAATGTTATTCCCAGAAGTCTGCTTGGCATCAGTGGAGGGGTCAGTAGGACACACATGCTGGTTTGCCTGAACACGGACTCAGCAAACAGATGAAAATCAGTGTGTTTCCAAAGGGAAAGGAATCAGTTCAGTACAAAAAATATCAGAAAACACAAGATACGAGATTTTCCAGCAGACAGCGCTAGAAACTGACAGCACATGGGAGCAGACAGCAGGCAGGATCTGGCCCTCATTTACAATGCAGCTTTCTGCCTGAACACTCTTTTGCAAGGGGCTAGAGTTCAACAGGACCAAGTTGCACTGAATTCAATGCAAATGTAGCTCTGTAAGAGTTAAAAGGATAACCACGTGTTTCTACAAAGGTATTAAAAGTATCCTGTTGACTAGCCCAATGTGTTCCTTGTTCAGCATCTTGCCTCTATGTCTGCCAGAGAGGAAAATAATCCTGATCTGTCTCATGGCCAAACCTCAGAGAATTAAACCCTTTGTCTCAGGAGCCTTTTACCTTTGCAGGCTGCTCTGAAATGCTGGGGAGAAATCAGAAGTAATGGATGTTCTTGCCTTAACATAGATTTCATGGTGGTGTATTGGTTTCTCCTGAAAATGCTCATGTTCTCAGATTGCCTCAAACGGAAAATACTGGAGTACAGTACAAGGTGGAAAGCTTTTACTGTTGGCCTTGGAGTGTAAGTTTGACATGACGTCCAACTGTAGCAATATCAACCATAGAGAGAGTGCTGCTCTTCTGAGAAACGGCATTCGGTCTTACATGCTATTGATGGGTCATTCTGCCATTAAGACTATAAAGGACATGAAATTTTGTGATTTAAGGCATAAGCTATGCTCTCCGGCAGCCTTGGCAGCAGTAAAAACTTAGCAAATAAGAAGATTTTAATGTGAACGCCCATTGTGGGTTCTTGTGTGTCTTTCTCTGAAGCGTTTGATGTTGGCCACTGCTGGAGACAGGATATCACATTGATTGGACTACTAATGTGATTTGGAATAACAGCGCTTTTATCCCTATTAAGCACATCTCAGTAGAAGGTCAGGTTTCAACGAGTACCGATGGTCACAAAACACTAAAACTGTAGCCCAACCTATCCATAGATAACTGGCACAATTTTTCTCACAGGGAATACAGTGTGGCAAAATCCTACTTATTTACTCATGCCATATCATCTTTTCCAAATTAAGAGCATAATACCAGTTGCATACTTCATCATTTCCCCCCGTAAACTGCCAAAGTAATGATTGATAAATGATTTTGTACCTGGACAATTCACATCACAGCTCTGCAAGACTTAATGGAAATAAGATCTGTGGTTCTGAATATAGGATTAGGTCCTAAAAGTGGAGTAGTCTTTTAAGCTTTCTATGTTACTAATAATTTTCTTGAACAGCAGTTCTGTTTTTGTTTGATCCTTTGGTGTGGGAAAGATTTGTTTTCAGATATGTATGCCCATAGCACTTGCTCCGGGTTTAGCTGCAAGTTAATCCCAGACACAGCCTGCAGTTATGCTTTTGCAGAGTCCCTTGTTCCAGCTGACTACTGCTGACCACAACTCTCATTTCCTCTCTGGGTAGACATGAAATGTATACTATCATAACAGCCTTTCTTAATACAAGCCAAAGAGAAAAGATCTTTTTCTATTTTATATTTGCCCATGCTGCATTTCAAACACACAACCTCATGTCCATGAAACCGGTGGGATTTATCCCTTTCATTATATATAGTTCATCTTCTACCAGGATCATCATATAACACCTCTTCTTATTCATTTGCCCAGCACACAGTCATCCTTAAGTGATTTCTTGCATGTGCCAGCTACCCTGGATACTCCATTTGTTTGTGTTGTGTCGTTATAGCTAAGAGCCAGTGGAAAAAGAACACACAGATGTGATGTAAATGTCAGCCACAGAGTAAACCTGGTATTATGAACCTTTCAAGACAGAAGATCTTGATATGTGCTTTTATGTGCAGTGCCTAAGACAGTGGATTTTGGCTTGCAGTCATAATTGTAGATTCAATAAAAAGTTAATTCTTCATACTGTCTCTCAGACAGCACAGCTGCATATCTGAGAAGCTAATCCTCAATTATAGAATTCTCGGCAGAAAAGTTCTCCAACCCAAGTGCGTACATGAAACGGCAAAGGCAGTCCCCTGACTCCTCCTGTATCCCACCGCTTCATCAACACAAAGCGCATGATCCTTCTTTTTAACAGACTGTTAAACCAGATGCAAGAAAGCAAAAACCATAGAATCACACTGATTTAGGCCCGATGTTTTCTGCATTCTCTCCCAGGGTTGTATCCTATGGAGGAGCTTATCTTTATGAGCCATAGGTAAGCTCATCCATCTACTAATTTAAAAGAACCACCTCCAATGCAGCAGAGGTGCCCTGCTGCTGTCTGTTTGCCTCACTGGCCCCTCACACAGTTTGCTTGTGCTTGTTGCTGTCCTTACTTGCCTGATATGCTTGAGCATATAGATTTCTTGATGCTCAGTTGGAGGTTATTTCCATTCACCCTGTGAGTTGCAAAGCATTACAGAGCCCCACTATCTGCGCTGACTCCTCATAGCAGAGGAGGCGGAAATGGTCATGCGCCTCGTCTGTCACAGCTCAGCCAAGGACACAATTTTGAGCTACTACCAATGTAATTTTACATGAGAAATCAGCTGTTCATTGCAGGACCTGAAAAGTAGACACAAAAACGTTTCTCTTTCTTGAGAGTTGTAGCGGGGAAAGCATGGGCAGGGCACCCCTGATCTACCCTGAGATCACCTTGAATGCACAGCATGAAAGTCTGTCTGCATTTTGGCCTCAGAGCAGATCTCAAGAGCCTGTTCAAACTTAAGATGTTTTTCAGGGAAAAGACCACACTACAGGTTTTAAGCACAAACTCTAACCAGTAAGATCTATTCGCAATTCTTCAATCTGCCACTAAATTAGAAAGTCATATGTGTCCAGGAATACACATTATTTGGGACAGAGAGACATCCTTCAGGGTTCAGCTCTTGGACCTCATCTGTGAGTATTATTACTTAGATGTTTTATGAAAGTGAAAAAAAGGAAGAATGAGGAACCCTCGCACTTCCTCTGTTCTCTCAAGGATAACCAATTGGAAAAAACTAAGTGATGCTTCAACAATTTGCTTGTTATGCTCACAAACACAAGCCTTTCTATGCCATTGGTGGCTAGAAGACCTGACTGAGATTGAGACCGATGACATAAGGGGTAGTTATGTCCATGACCACTTGGGTTTTGATTATCTCCACAGACAGAGAATCCACAATCTCTCTGGACAACATCTGTCAGTGTTTGGTCACTCTCACAGTAAAAGAAAAAGTCTTTTCTTACATTCAGATTGAATTTACTGGTTTTACCTTGTCTCCATTGCCTTGTCCCCTCAGTGGGCAGCGCTGACTTCAAATTCTTAATTCCTTCATACCAAGCTCTTACACTGATAGATCCTTCCAAACCCCCTCTTCCTGGAGCCAAACAGGTTCAGCTCTCAGACCAACCTACAGCCACCCCCTCCCAAAAACGTAGCATCTAAGCAAATGAGGCTGACAAAGGAGGGAGTGATGTGCCTCCAGTCACAAAATGTGTGATAGCAGCACAGGATCCTTGCACAGGATCCTTGCACAGGCCATGTGAGGCCACTTCTGCTGCCTCTCAACTCCTTTCTGAGGCATCTGACAAGGCTGGTTGCTGTCCAGCTTGTCTTCTGAAGTCAGTAGCTTTTTGCTGTTTTGGAGCAGAGTATAAAGAAGTATAATCTCTGCAAGGGACACTGTCTCGCCAGGGGTTCCCTTTCCTGCATCAAGTCCTAAAGAGGAAAAGCAGCCTCAAACTTTTAGTATTAAAGGGAACAACTCTGTCTTAATTTCCTGTGGTTTTTCATGAGATCTGTCCATGAAGGAACCAGGCTGTCACAAGCTCCACCTACTAGATTTTCTTGATTTTTTTTAATCTTGTGCAATATTACAGTAGCAGTGTATGACTGTGTCTCTCCACACCCCTATCAAAAGACCTGCATATTTCTTCAATAGATCTGCAGCTTCTGTAGGATCTTTTTGTGTCTTTGAGGCGGGATGCATTTTTAATCAGGCATAGCCTCTCTTTGTTGAATGCTGCTATCTGGGAGCATCCTAGAACAAGGAAAAAAACATCTGTTATGGGCACCATTTCTGCTAACATGGATCAGTAATAAACCCAAAGGTATTTCAGGATTGGGAAGGCTTCTGAAAGGGGTATTGTACACCATAAGGGCCCTTTCTCCATGTATTTCCAAGCTGGAGCTGCTGAAGCATGTCCGTAAGAGGGCAATGAAAATGTTGAAGAGTCTGGAGTACAATTATGATGAGAAGTGGCTGAGGGAGCTGGGATTGTTTAGCTTGGAGAAGAGAAGGCTGAGGGGAGACTTTATTCCCCTCTATAACTACCTGAAAGGATGTTGTGCTGAGGTGGTTGTTGGTCTCACAAGTAACAAGCAACAGGACAAGAGGAAATGTCCTCAAGTTATGCATTCGAAGGTTAACATTGGATATCAGGAAACACTTCTTTACTGAAAGGGTGGTGAAGCTGCCCAGGAAACTTGTGGCATATCCTTCCTTGGAGGTGTTCAATAACTGTGTACACGTGTCTTTTTGGGACATGGCTTAGTTAGCGCAGTGGTGGTGGGATGACAGTTGGATTGGATGAGTTTAGAGGCCTTTTCCAACCTTAATGATTCCACAACCATTTCCACCACTGCTCTTGCAGAAGCTTTTTCATTAATAAAACTACACAGTTTGATGGGGGAAAAAACCAAAAAAAAAAGAACCTTGACATTTCAAACACTGAAATAATAATGTAAGAAATGAAAAGTACACAGAAATGCTGTGCGGGCTCAGATCTGAGGATCTGGGGTTCAAAAAAAACCCCAAGGAAACAAAAAAAGAAATTAAACAAACAAACAAATAAATAAAAATTAAAAACTAACAAAAATAACCCCTCTGAATTTAAAGATTTCTTTGGGATTTTTTTTCCTTTTTGGAAGCCAGCCAGGAGCAATCGGGGGCGTGACCAAGAGTAGGGGGCGGGGCTACCAGGCTATAGGAAAAAGGGGGCGTGGCCAAGTACGGAGGGGCGTGGCCATGGGCGAGAAACGGAGTGGTGAAGTGAGTGGGCGTGGTCAAGCGAAGGGGGCGGGGCTGTCTGGCTGGCTGTCGAGGGCAGTGTGTAAGGGGGGCGTGGCCATATTTTAGTGGGCGTGGTCACACAAGAGGGGCGGGGCCTACCGGGCGGTGGATCTGCGACGTGAGGGCGAGACCACACGCTGAGGGGCGTGGCCTAGCATGGGGAAGGGCGTGGCTATCGCGCTGGGGGGGCGTGGTTTCGCTCTTCGGGGCGGGGCTTGGCGGCTCTGTCGGGCTGCCGCATGGCGGCCTACAAGCCCCATGGTGCCGCGCGGGCCGGCGGCGCGTGACGCGACGGGAAAGTTGCGGGGGGGAGGGGGGTGCGGGGGGCGTGAGAGGAGGAGGAGTGCGGGGGGTCCCTATCTCCCCTGCCGCGCCCCCTCCCTCGGCTTGGCGGCCGCCATGTTGGCTTGAGCCGGGGCTGCCCGGGGGCGGCTGCGCGCGGCGCTGAGCAGCGGCCGCTCGGGGGCGGCGCGACCGGAGCTCGGCGGCGGCGGCGGCGGCGGCGGCTGCGGAGGCGGCTCGAGGCCCCCCCGGCCCCCGCCGAGCGCCGCGGGGCAGGGCTGTCCCCGCCGGGCCCGTCCAGCAGCGAGGGGGGGGGGGCCCGCGGCCCGGGTCCGAGAAGGAGGAGGAGGAGGAGGCTCGGGCGCACCATTAGCCCGTGATTCATCCGGCCGTCATTTGTCGGGGCTGGGAGAGAAGGAAGAGGGCGAGCAGGGGGTGGGAGACGCCCGCGCGGCTGATGCGGCGGGGCCGAAGGGACGGGGATCCGCGCCGCAAGCCCCTGGATATTCCCGGCCTGCCCCGGGCACGGGCGAGTTGCCGCCTCCTGCATTGACACCGCTTTTTCCTTCTTAAACATCTCCGCCCGCCTGGGCTTGGTGCTCTTTTGAGTATTTTTTTTTTTTTTCTTTCTTTTTTTGGTTTGTTTTTTTTTTTTTAGTTGATTTTAAGCCTCTTGGGGGAACGTCAAGATGTCCAGCAGCGTTCCAGCTGACATGGTAAGTGTTTTCCTCCTTATTTACCACCAGCGTTATGGAATAGCCTTTATTTCGGCCTGTTTTGGCGGAGGAGATGGAAAGAAGAGGGGCACGGGAAGCGAAAAAATAAAAAGGAAGAAAACCTCCGTTACATATTTAAGGAACAAAAAGTTCCAAACGAATCCCCCAGATGCTGGTTCTGCTTTTCGGTGGCCGCTCGGCAGGGGTGTCCGCTCTCTTTCATGGTTTCTGGACATGGTTTAGTGTTTGACAGGAATGGTTGGACTCGATGATCCGATGGGTCTCTTCCAACCTGGTTGTTCGATGATTTTATGATTCTATGATTCTTTCCCATCGTGCTTCCCAGCCCGCTGCTCCCCATCCCTCCGTTTAGCAGCGCTCAGCGTCTTGGAGAGGAAGGGAAATAGCAAGAACAACGTTCAGAATGATTTAAATGAACCATCTGTCTCTCTCTTTCTCTCTCTCTCTCTTTTTTTTTTTTTTTAAACTCCCTTTTCTCGCTGAAATTTAGTCCCAGCCTCCTTTTCCTTCCCTGAAACTTCGCTTGTTTCTTACTGACGCTTTGTCTTCCCGTGTTGATGGGAAGTTAATGTCTTCGCTTGCTGTGGGGTCAAGAGCGAGGGAGAAATTCTTAGGCATTTATTTATGTAGCGAGGTCCTTTGTGCACCAGCTGCAATCTGGACATTTTTCAAGGGCACTCCTGGTACTCCCTATGGCGGACTCTGCTTCAGCCTGCTTTGGATACTCCGCTCCCTACATGTAAAATAGGAAAGGATAGCGAGGCGTGAGGAAGGAGGGTGAATCAGGGCTGCTAGATAATCTTTCTCTTCAGCACGACTTTCTCCATTTGTACGTATTTCCATAAATCACTCCACTGGAAAAGTTGTACTGCGGTTTGACATGATAGTTCTTTATTCTTACGGCAGAATATTTTTCATGTCCCACTCCCTGATTGTTCACATTTAAAGGTTCTTCTTTCCTAAAAGCAGTAGACTCGTCCAGGCTTTTTTTTTTTTTTTTTTTTTCCAGGACAAAGTTCTGTTTTGCAAGTAAAACCTGCCCGAATAGTGATAACCCATCAAACCAAGTAGCCCTTGTTTCACCCATTGATATGCAATTAATGGTGCATATGAATGATAAACTGGCTCTTGAAATAATGGTGTCCTTCAGTTGCCTGCTTTTGGTGGTTCCCTGCACAGCTTTTCTGCTGCAGTCAAAAAGAGTGAATTCTGCCAAAGAAAAAAAAAGCAGAAACAGTAAGATATGGAGGATGATCCAACATGGTTTTAAGTTCACCTTCCACCTCCCGCCCCTCCTGCCTTTCTCAAATACTATACATAAATTTTGCTCCCTGGAAGGAAATGATGATGAAGAGACTGTTGCCTCCGACTTTAAATCCTTTCAATTTTCATATATTTCTTTTTAGTGTCTCTCTGGCTGTCAGAGTACTCTGAACCCCTTTCTTGTTTGCATGTGTCCATTCTGCCTTATGTCACCAAAATCCTCTCCTTAGCAGTGGAGGGTGAGATGCAAATCTCGTAGTGTTGCTTTTTCGGTTGCCTGGAGTCCCTTGGTTGTAACGGGAAGCACTCTTCTTCCCTCTCGCCTTGGCTGAGCACTCTGCCGCCTCCTCACTGCTTCTAGCTCTTCCCCGTCTGGGAATTGTGGTGCTGCCGCTAGGCTTGTAATGCTTGACGTTTTATACAAAATATGCAAGTTTTAAGATGGGTAAAATACTACTTTATGAAAACAATTTCCTTCCATCCTTATGATGTGATGAGAATGCCACTGACAGGGTTAGCTTGGCCTAGTGTTGCTTGTTTCTTCAAGTCTGAACGAAGCTTGTTCTATGTAGTGGTACTTAAATATACCGAGTCATTACAAATACATTTGAATGAAGACGTTACCAATGGCAGTAGAATTTAACTTAAGGATAGACATATTCTGGTCTGTCTTGGATTTTGTTGACTTTCTGCATTATTAGCTACAGCTTGTCTCTAAAAATTTGAAGTATGTTGTAGAAATTCAGCTTATTAAAATACAGTTAATAAATATGACTTTGTAAAAAAAGCTCTTGAAAACTCATTCTGGGTCTCCTTCTGTCACCATCCTTATTTCAAAAGACCTAGTTCAGGAAAGAAAATGGGATTGTTATTCGATTACCTCTTAAAGAGGAGTACTTACCAGGCTGTCACCTTGTTTATATTTAGTTTTTATTTAGTTTAGGATTTTGCAGTTTGCATTTCTCTTATCCACCCTCTGTGTAATTTGCATTTATAAAAGAATTGTTTTCCATTTCTGTAGGAGTTGGCATCAGTGTGATGGAGTGTCACGTTAGGAAGATTCTATCACACTTAGTAAATTTGCTATGAATTACTTAACTATTATAATAATTATGTTTCAAATTGTTTATGTCAGATTCATGAACTAGCCCTCTCATCTTCATCATGATAAAACTATTATAATTGCTGCTTCTTAAAAATGTGTTAATTTGTCTTCCTGTCCCACCTTTGAGAAGGATCTGCTATGCATAGATTCATAGTAGATTATTAAATCTTTAGTAAGCTTTGTATTTGTATGTAGGCATGATTTGATCCAGCCTTCTTTTCTCTGACATTTCTTGCCCGAACTATAGCAGATTTTACCAGCTAACCAGTTCAACATCACTTCTTAAATAGCTAGCACAGTACTTTATCATTTGCATTCCATCAAAAAATTGGATAGTGACACGTCACATTCTGGGTATTTTAAGTTTGTGGTGCATTATTCCTTAGCAATGTGTGCTACTTACAAGTGAAAATTACAGTTTTGAAATGAAACCTCTTAATATCAGCCTCTACTTGAGTAGTTTCATTAACTTAATTAGGACTAGATGTGTATAGGGAAGTGCTTGAAGACTATGCTACGTATCTAGAAACCTGGTTTGTTTAATTTTTCACATAAGTACTGGGAATTGTAGTTATGTTCAGTAATTTCATCAGACAATTTATCAGTTTTGCCATTTGGTAGCAGCTAGAGTTTGCGAGTAATATTTCTTTTGTAATAATAGACATGAGGTGGTTTATAGACTTTTGAAGTTAATCACACTGTGTTTTTGAGTGGACCAAGTGGAAATGGTTTGCTATTTGTTTAAAATACCGTAGCTGGCTATTTCAAAACAAGCTAGGAAAACCCTATGCTCAGTCCAGAAAGTATTAGTCAATTGAATAATCCCCTTTATTTCTATGTACTGCATGCTATGATACTTCTCCTTACAGATATAATTCTTCAGGGATCTTAGAAGTTCACGGTAAGGGATCTGTATGATTGAAAGTATTATGGTGTCTGCTGTTCCCTATATTGGTGTGTTTTATATAGGTACAAAAAAGCTCTGCCGGCACTTTCTTCCTGGGCACTTCTTTGCATGCCTTCTAGGATATTGTATTCCTTTCCTGTCTGCGTAGTAATTGAGAGTGATGCTTTTGGCCCATGATGGGTTTTTTTTTTTTTTGTTTGGTTGGGTTTTGGCTTTTTAGAAACAGCAGAACACTGGAATCCATCAGTTAAAGGTTTTCAGTTTGTTTTGTGCACAGCTATAGAATCCATGTGCTGTATTTCAGATACAGGAGGGTTTTTTTTTAAATAAAACTGAATCTTTTGGGTGAGGTGTTCGTAGACATGCAAGTGGATGGAGTCTATGGTCTAAACCACTTCTCCACATGGGCAGTGTTTGAAGTGGGCAATAGGTGGAAGAAGAAGAACAAATGGAAACCCTACTGTGTTTGTGTCTTGTCAATGTTAGCATCTTTAGTGGAAATGTGTGTGTTCTTTTTAGGAAATTTAGTACAGAATGGTGATGAATAGCTCAACATATATAAGGACTTCATTTTTAATACAAATCAAGTGTGGCTGTCAGGGTGGGATGGATGTGTAATTGATGCTACACCAGTAGGGGAATCTTGACATCCAGGAGTAAGGTTCGGACAGCACAGGAAATACTCAGAAGTGTAGCTGGTTGTATGGCAGCTGAGTTTGCTTGTCCATCATAGAATCTAAAGAGTACTTTCATTGAAGAATAAGCACAGTATCATTGTAATACACTTGGAAAGCAGAGAGAAAATACTTTGTACCCTTTCAGCATTTTAATGTATCAGAACAAAATGTAAGAAGTCATGTGTGTCTATTCTATTTTACCTGCTCTTCCTTTTGCCTTCAGTAGATCCTTTTATGTGCTTTTGAAAATTATTGTATTCCTAGTGGCCTTTGTGCATACAGTCATAAGTAAGTCTGTTAAGGTTTTTTATTATAGAAGTCTGATTATTTCTCTGTATGTACCCCTCCCTGCTGAAAGTTCTAATTCATTACATTCTAAGATAAAAATAGCTTATCCATTTTTTCCATACAGATATTTTCTCTTCCCTTTTTTGATTTTTCACATTATTGTTTTCCTGTTGTAACAGATACTATCCTATCCTTTGTTGTTCTTAGTGTTTTGGTTTGGGTTTTTTGCTCCTTTTTGGAGAAGGAATTGGTGAGATCATATTAGATAGAAGAGCATGAAGAAGCTCTTTCTTGATACTTTATGTATTGGCCAGCCTTTGTAGCATATTGTAGTGTATTGATTTCTTGTAAGGAGGAGGAGAACCTCCTTCTCTGTTACCTGTAGCAGTGGCTAGGGAAGAAGTTGTCAAAGCTTATGTTGAATGTATATATTTGGATGTACTTAAAAGTTACTTGTATTTATAATTTTTCCACCTACCTGCCTTTTTTCTTCCACAGCTTAGAAGAAGTCTTACCTATTTACCTAGCAACCAAGAAGAAATATCTCTTAGTAATGACTGGCAGTTTTATGTATGAGACTGTAGTAGAAATTCCACAGCATCCTAACGCCTTAAACATACTCCAAAATGATGATTGTATGTTCTCCATCTCATTTTCTTCAGTGATGAGCAGCAGCAACTTGTGGAAGAGATAATGATTGATATTTATGCTGAGCCTTGGTGCAGCACTGTATTTCAGATGGAAGTGTCGACTTTTAGTGTAAACTGTTCCATCCTTCCTGCCACCCACCCCTGGTTTTGTCTGTTACCTGAATTGGTCTCTTTCTGCTTTTGTTGTCTAACTCCATGAAATACTGAAGGAGATGTGTACTGAAGGACATTTAACTCCTCCCTTGTCAGGAATGCTGGGAAGCCAGCAGTAGCTGCCGGCAGGTTCCAGCAGGGCTGAGACACAAAAAACAAATGCTGAGCATTTGACTGTAGCAAAATGATGACCTCTACAGCAGGAACATTGAATTCTATGCGTTAAAAAATTGCCGGATGTCATCTGTGGGAGCAGTCAGGGTCTGAATGGGGACAAGCTACACCTCTTGGTTGTGGAATTAAGAACAACTTCGGGTACTGGTAATCTGTATTTCACCTTGGAACTTGTGACTGCTGTTCTTGCATATCTAAACTTAAATATTAGATTATAACTCTCTTCCTTGACTTGGCTTAAGGCTGTAGTAGGAAATGAGACTGTCCGAATGCAGTCCTTGCAGCAGACTTGGTAAGCAATCCTTTATGATACTGTAAACAAAATGACAAAGGGCACGTTTTTCTGATTTTTACCTTATAGTATCTTGTAAGTGAAACTTCTGTGAATGGTGAAAGCCATGGTTATGGCATATGCAGCAGGTGGGATTTACTTGTTTTATGTTTCTGGTCAGTCAGCCTTGTTTCTCAGTAGAATCACAGAATGTAAACTTTTGGTAATGTCTGTGTTTATGCAAAATTGAGCAGAATGGAGGGATCAGTTCTGACTCAGACTATGAGTGCTACTCTACCTTGCAGGAATCGAGAAATATCTGGAATGTGACTAATAATTCTTTTGGTTTTATGTAAAAGAGATAGTACAGATTATTTTTAGTCTTTTCTTTTTACAGTATTGGATGCGCTAACTTGGTTATTTCTCATTTGAACTATGGTGAATGGCAGAGCTGCTGGTCAATACTCTTTTCCATGCCAAGTCTGTTTTTGCAGCAATTAATTGAGCCTACTGAAGTAGCAAGCCTTCCCTGCCACAATTTTGCATGCATAAACTTTAGCTCACAATAATTATTAAAGGGATGACTGAGTGCAGTGCTTTCATTTTAAAAGCTATTGAAAATGAGCAGAATATCAATGAGAAATGTCATTGCTTTCACATAAAATCTAAACTCAGAGACCCCAGCTCTTCATCAGTTTTAACATAATTTAGAAGTCTGTCATTTGAAATACAGCTATTATGAAAAATTACCCTTTAAATTCTGGTAGAGGTATAGCCTTTAATTTTTGACAGTTTCTGCTATATATATGTTGCAGAACATCTTAAAGCAATGAATGGAATATTTTTCACTTGGTATACCTGCAGACTAATTTAAATTCACAAATATGCTACTAAGTATTGCAAGCAATGATAGGCAGGAAATACTGAGGGTAGAAAAGAATAATGAATCTATACCCTGCAAGAACTGTATTTTTTTAAAAAATCAAAAGGTTGGTGCAAATACACTATGCACTTCAATACAATGTTTTTCTGGTATGTGAAAAGAATATTGAGGGAGGAGAAGAGTTTGCTACCAAGCTTTTTATGAATGTAAATAAAATTGTTTATTTGGTCTGCTTATTTTTGGGCACGACACTGCTTATTTTTGGGCATGACACTTGAAGAAAAAGTTCAGTTCTTCTCATAGATCTGCTGGTCCTTAGAAGTATAGTTCTGCGGAAATACTTCAGTGTTGTTGGGGCTGAGTACTTTTAGGTATTTGTAGAAATTTGATGTATTTTGGGGGGCCAAACAGGATTGCCTTTAGCTCCTTAAGAGAGGGTAAATTTGTTGCAGTTTATAAGCCATACACAGGGCAGGCAATGCCTGTTTGTATTAAGACTCTGCAAGTATGTTGAAATCTGAAATGTTTAAGATGTAGTGTATCTTTTGTACAAATAGAAACTTTGTTTAAAAGGAAGATCTGTGCGGTTACACAGTTGTGACACCTCCATCCGAGCCTTGGAGCTTTTTCTACTTCCTGTAAAGAAATTTGAAAATAGCCTGACAGGAATGCGTTTGTGGGTTTGTTTTGGTTTGGCATTTTACTTCAAATTATTTGGGAGAAGTAGTTTAGAGTTGAATAGAAAGTTTGTGGCAGGGTTTAGCTGAGGCTTTATTCTATGATACTGTTGTTAGGGAGACAGAAACAAGCAAGAAACTCTTTGAGTTGTATGTGTCCTCTATAAATTAACTAAGTAAAACCAGAGGTTCTGCTTGGGAGTTTGGCAGGTTCTATGCAAAAAAACAAAGCTGCATCTTACTGAGATGTAGCTACCAAAATGGTACTTCATGTTCAGCAGCACGAGGATGCAATCTGGAAGTGTTTGTGTTAGTGTCTACGTAGTGTGGTGGTTTCAGTTTCTCTTGAGAGCTGGCACAGATTACTGTTCAGGCTAATCTGTCAATGGCTTGGTCCACCGCTGAGAACCAAAGGTGGTGTTATCCTGAAGTGCTCTTTATCTGCACCTGAGGATCTTGGTTTTAATCTGTGAATCTCTTGGCAGTTTTGTTGGGAATGAAAGTTTAGCTCTTTTTATTTTAAAAAAATAAAATTTTAAGGGGTGATACTTAGCTCTTCTGGATGCTTTTTTTTTTTTTTTTTTTTTTTGTGATCTGCATTATGCGGTGTTCGCTGTTTCATGTTGCATAAGAAATTCTCTCAAGCACTTGAAAAATGTGTTTTACCAATTTCAAAATAAACACAAAGAAATTAAATAGGTTTTTTCTTTCGGAGTGTACAGTACTTCAAAGTTGCATACCATAGAAATGGTTGGTATCGCCTCAGCTGAGCTGTGATATGGTAATACTTTGTGGTTTGCCAGATACATACATCCTTGTAATCGGTTTCTGATGCTTAACATATATTCTAGATGGTGCTACTTAATCTGTCTCCACAATCTGACATATGTTTTTAATGTAGAGCAGTAATGGAATAGTGATAAAATAGTGAAGTGCAGTGCTACTCGAAAATCTTTTGTAGCTGGGGGTGTAAATTTAGGATTCTCTTTTTAAAGGTGAAATACGGCATGTGCTAGTAAGTCTCAGGAAAGTTATTATAAATTATATTACTATTAAGTCCTCTAAAATAGTAGTCCTTTTCAATATTTCTATAGAGTTTAAAAACTGTCTAACATTTTTTTCAGGCATCTTTTATAGGCTATAAGGGACTGACTAGAAGCCTTTGTTTGCTTTTAAAGCTTGAAATACCTAGTTGGAGTATTTTGTAATTTTTTTTTTTTGGTTATAGAATTTGTATTTGTGTGGGCAGTAACATGAACATCAAAATAACCATAATTCTTGGAATAGTGTTCTGTAGTTGTATTTGAAGCCCAGCATGTTACTTGGGGCACAATGAATCTGAATATTTGTCATTTTGCCAGTGAAGGAAGATACTTTTGATTTGTGCAGATGAATTACACATCGTAACAGCTGTGGGTTATGACAGAGAAAGCTTAACTATTACTTTCAAAGCTGGGTTATTGATCTGTGATGGAAACAAACTTTATCAGACTTGCATGTTTTAGCAATTCATACTTTATATGCTTCTATAGCTATGACAAGCTTTATTAAAAGATTTGAAATGAGGGGAATAAATTCCCATTCACTAACTCCATATGATTCAGTAATAATGAAATGAACATGAAATCACCCACAAAATTAATAACTTCCATTACCCATATTACAGCACGTAAGTGGTGATGAAGATGTATCACTGTATGTTTATAAAAATAATTAAAAAGTTGTTCTCTCAGTAGGGCGCTTATTCTTACGAGAACTGCCTTAGTTTTCACTTGCATTAATTTTCTGAATTTTAACTGTTAGACTGCACTCTACAACTACCTGAAAGAAAGTTGCAGAGAGGAGGGTGCTGGCCTGTTCTCCCAAGTGTCAGGGAACAGGACAAGGGGGAATGGCCTCAAGCTCCATCAAGGCAGGTTCAGGCTTGAGTGGCTGATAGGAATGGTTGGGTTCGATGATCCTATGGGTCTTTTGTAACCTAGTGATTCTGTGACTAGAATGTCCTAAAGAAGTCAGACGTATCCTGGGCTGCATCAGAAGTGTAACTGCCAGGTCAGAGGAAGTGATTTCTGCTGAGACCCCAGCCGGGGTACTGAATCCAGCTCTGGAGTCCTTGACACAGGAAGGACATGGGTTTGCTGGAGCAAGTCCAGATGAGAACCATGAAGATGATGGCTGGTGCACCTCTCATATGAAGACAAGCTGAGAGAGCTGAGGTTGTTGAACCAAGAGAAGAGAAGACTCTGGGAAGACCTTATAGCAACCTTCCTTGTTGAAACAAAGTTCTGCAATGAACTATGATTGCTCACCTCAGCCAGTGTGATGGGATTATTTTTTTTTTTTTTACTTTCTTGTGCATGCCACTTTTTATGGGAATGAAAATTGGCCCTGGCACTTTAAAGCCGAGGCTGTCTTTTTCTTTAGAGTTTTCTGGCTTTTCAGGAAATACAGTTTATAATGTATTTTTTGCCACTGTGTGTGTGGTGCACTGTTGTACTATTTGTCATTCATGGATTGGTGCCTTCCTTTCCCATACTGCTCAAACTTTTCGTGGAAAATGTTTTAATTCCTAATTTGTCCTTAACAAATGGATTTTTATTAAGTACTTATTTTTGGAAGATCTTTGAGAGAAGAGGTTATTGTTTATCAAAAACTATGGATATTGTGGCATGTAATTTCACTTAAATATGCTCTTGTACTGGATAACTTTGCAGCAGAGTTTCAGGGAATGAAATCCTATTGTTTCTTTCAGCCTATCTGCTTTTCAAATTTCAAACAAGGTCAAGATGTTATTGTTTGGCTTTTTTATGTTAATAACAGTGTATACTTTAATCAAATTTGGTTGAAATTTTTCTGGCCAGCTCTGCTCTAATGCATCTTCAGTGCATGGCAGTCTTGCTTGTTCAGGGTAGTCATATTGCAAGGCTGTAGCACCACTTCAGTTAAGCTGGTGTGCCCTTCACTAGTGTGAAGGTTTTATTCCAGAAGTGTTATTTATTAAAATGGTGAAAAAAACCCCAATAAAATAATTGTACATTGATAGATGTAGACATTTATAGAAAGGCTGTAATCATATTTGTTAACAAGTTGTAAAAAGCAAGTTTTGAAGAATGCTTTAAAGGAAGGTGGGTTTTGTACTAGCTTTGTTGTAGGACTATGCTAGTATTTCTTTCAACTGTTTTTATTGGATGAGAGTCACATCATTTTGCTGAAGTGTTTTTGTCACTCTTTCAAAGAAACTGAAATTCTGAGCACTTTATTATTAAGTATTGCCTTAAAATAGCTGTCAGTTTTCATGTTCCTACTTTTCAAATAGCATTCTATCAGTTTAAATCTGAAGCAACCTCAGGAGAAGAAAATCGTTCCCAGTGTTCAAGGACATGGGGATTTATTTTATTCTTAAATTATCTCCATCAAATTCTGTATTTATTTTTTTTAGAACATGAAATATGGGAAAGGCAGCTTGCCTTATCCATAGAGCACGGAATGTTTATCAGTCAGTGCGTTTATCTGCAAATGTGCTGCTTGGTAAATTTCAAACTCTGCTTTAAAAAAAAATATAGAAAGCAGGCACCAAAGTGAATAATTCTGAGTGCTGACTAATGCCAGATAAGGCAGAGTGAAGGTAAATAGTTTCCTGCCTTTTATGGTTGATTCTGCTGCTGTGTATCAATCCTAACTTTGATATTAAAAAAGTGTCCAAGGTTATGAATTATATTCATAATGAACACGTGCTTAGGAGATAATTTTGTTTCCATTCATTCTTTTATGCAAAATAAAAAAAAAAGAAACTTTTTTTTTGTTTTGTCTTGTGATTCTTGGCGTATAGAAACGAAGACCAGAGGGAAAGAAAATTGGTGTAGTTACTGCCTCTGTCAGTACAATCGCGATGTTCTTTTTCTTTTACTAGAGGTTGTTTTGCAGGAGATGAAAAATGGGAGAATTATGAATAAACACAGCACTTGCTACAGTCTTTTTTTATCACATAATAGTTTTTTTTTGTAAAATCAAATTGCCACATGTTCCAAAAAATGAGATGCAGTTTTTAGGAAGAACCATGTTTCTTTGTTGTGCGAGTTATAAATTTCCTATAGAAAAATCACTTATTCAGAATCTTAACACTTAATAGTCTGGTATTTTTGTTCTACTTTTAACTTTAGGGTAAAACCAATGGTTGTTTTGTGGCGCTCTGTTGGAAGCGGTATTGGTTAACCCTGGAGTGTCTGTGGAGCAGCTGGGTTCAGAATAGTTCTTGCTGGGTTGCTAGGAAAATAGCAAAAAATTTGTTGTAGGCATTTTGGTTGCATGGTGTTAGCAGGTGAAAGGAGTAGAGAGAGAGAGAGAGAGAGAGACTCCAGACCATCTAGTGACAAATGTGCAAGCTTATTAATGGACAGTAATTTGCTGTAGAAGCACAATGGGCAGCAAGAAACAGTCAAGGAGGTGTCATAATTTTTTTTGTCTTACCATGCAATAAGTTTGTACTCCTAGTTCTACTAAAAGTAGTTTTTAATGTGAAAGAGGATAACAGGTTTCTAATGAAGGACAATCTTACCCTTCTTTTGCCTGCCAAAGACTAACATCCAAATCTGTCCTTTATTATTTACATTTTCAGAATTGGTGCTGAATGGCAATAGAATGATGGTGTGTGCTACTTTACGTGGTGGAAAAATGGTTGAGATATGTCCATATAAACATTATCTCACCTTCTGACAAATGTAAATCTTATAATACATTATCAAATGCAGGTGCTAAAGCAATAAGACTTCAAAGACTTGATTCGGTTATCTAAATGTGGCATTTGGTCCCAGTTTGCACATGCCAATGTGTCCAGGATGGCCAGAAAGAGCAGGCAGCAATGGCACATGAGTTACAGGAGACCTATGTCCTTTGGGAAGCGTAGCTACTCTGTATGGGGGGAGTACTTCACAAAATCTACAAATAGCTCTGGATGTATATGTTTATATAATTCTTTTGGGCTGTTGGGCCTTTGTAAAAGCCTCATTTGCAATGTATTCACTTTTTTTTGATAGGTTGCCTCTTCCCAGCTTAAATTGACTAAGTAGTGCTTCAAAAATCATTAAATATTTTAATTTACAGTAAACCACAGTTCTACCAGCTTTGTTATTTCCTACAGAAAACTTCACATCTACAGTTTTGAATGCAGTATAAAGAAAATTTTCTGAGATTCAAAATATGTTTATTTCCTTTTGGAGTAGCAGATCTTTGCTAGATACAACTATATGGAAATCTGAATAGTTGTAGTACTACTGTCTGTTGTGGGGAGTAGGTACTGTGTGATCGCATATGTACTTGCAAAGTGTGATCCAATCTAAACTGTTGCATGTAACCTGTTAACATGTCTCAACTTCTATTTTTTTAAGTCTTATCACAGTGAATTTAAAAGTAGTTGAAGTTACCAAATGAATGAAAATTTCTACTTAACTGGGTTAATTCTGAAAATTGTCTGAAGTCCTTGAAAGCACATAATCTTTGAACTTGGTAATTCATGGTATAAAATTGGGCTTGAATTGTCTATTCTAAACATCACAGCAGAAATGCAGGGTCGGTGTGGTGCCTAAGTGTGTAATCACACTGGTGTAACAAGAGAGAAAGAATGCACTCTAAAAAAATGCTATGTTCTCTTAATGATACTGAATATTTTATAATAGTCTTGTGAAGAAAGTTGTATGTGGGGTTTTTCTAAAAGATTAAAAGAAAGAGGCTTACTACTTGAAGCTTGACAGGTCTCTCTTGACATTTGGCCTGAAATGTTTGCAAGACATTTCATATCCTCAGAGCAGAAATGAATATGAGTGGGTTGAAAATTTATGCTTACATAATTAAATAATGAAGATTCTTTGGCATTATATAAGGTATGTATGCAGAGAAGATTGTTAGCATTGCCTTAGCAAGGTTTCTGTTGTATACTGGGGCTAGATTTCATACTGGTGATATGATGAATGTATTTAACATTAGTATTTTGCAGGCAGCTTTTGATACTTTTGTATTTTGAAAGGCTGTGGATTGAATGAAGCCTTTATGCTGTGTTCCATATTAACACTTTTGTTTTGGCCTAATCTAAGTTTTAAAACATTAGTTCTCTGTGTGTGGTGTTTGGGAGTATTGAGTGGGTTTTTTTTGGTTTTGTACATTAAGGCAGAAATCTGGCGAACATAAATGAAACCAAACATAAATTGTTGTAGTGTTTTGTCAAAGAATTTTGTCTCTGCATAGTAAGAAGCTACGTGTTATTTTGCTTAAACATTTAATATTTTAAGGAATTTCATGTAGGGGAGTCTTTATATGGTAACTGTGCAAATATATAGTCTTCATTCCTTTGATAACATTAATCTTTGCATTTGTGCTTCTAGCAGACATCTAGATGGCTAAATTTCATTATTGAGAGATCAGTCAACAGTTTACAAAGTAGGATTGGTACGTCAGAAACCCTGGAAAATAACACTTGACCTGAAGAGTAATTTTTTTTTTAATCTTTTAAGTATAAAGAAGCAAAGAACTAGCAGCCTGCAAGTGCATTCATTCAGCTCCATCCATTTTCTGCTGTGGATGCATGGGCTGTCACACTTCATAACACAGCTTCCATTTGTGGATGAGTGTATCATGATTGTTGATTGCAGGCAGTTTATTCAGAAGACTTTTATTGTTCAAATTAAGCTGAAAATGATCTGCGGGATAAAGCTGTGACCTAGTTCTGGATTTCCATGCTTTGAAAAGCATTATATTGCCAAAGCTGTGCATGTGTATGCCTTTGTTTAGTTCCATTTCCTCCTCTTTGAAGACGGATGACTAATCAATTATTTTTATGTCAATAGTGACATATCTATAGAATGTGTGAGGTATTCTCTTCAATGTCAAACTTTAGGGCTTAATTTTTGTGGGAAGAGATTTTTTTTTTTCACCCAACACAATGTGTTAGAGAGAAGGTCAGCCTGCTCTGCTATGCTGGCTTTAAACTATCATGCATGTTTGTAGTATCAGTGTGCTTGCATACATAAGGAGAATTGTCTGCCTAATGTGTAATGATAAGTATTTGGATTTTGTAAGTTTAATAATGTGGATATTCCTTTTTTAGGAAACAATCAAGTCTTTATTAAGGAGCAAATTTGGCATCAAAATGCTTACAAATATTACAGGTTTTTTACAATTAGAATGAAGAGTTGTGGTTATAGTCAATATTTTGCTTTACTTTAAATTGATGAAATCTACGGCTGTGCTACTCTTAATGGTAACTTGACTTTTGTGGCATTGAACCTGCTGGTTAGGAGTCCACAGGACTGACAGAAGTTTATTTGCCCAATATAGACCAGTGTTTTCTGGGAAGATGTCTTCTATCTTCGCTTTTCCCTATACCATATGAACAGGTTAAGACTTTTTTTATAACGTAATAGAAAGGAATGGTACTCATTACTTAAAAAAAAAACCAAAAAACCACAAATCTCCTTTCTCTCTAAACCTTGTGGTGTCAAACAAAGAGGTTAGTTAACTCTTTTCTCTGTGAAGTTGGATATGGTGGCATGGCATGGAGGCAACTTGGTGGATATATGAATGAAGGAAAGTTTTCTCTCTTTTTTTTTTTTTAATCCTAACAAGCAGGGTAATGTTCAGGCTTGCCCTCAGCTTTTTGGCTTGGCATGCATTTAACTTTGTTACTTGAGGTACGAGAAAGTGATACTAAATATTCTCATTTCTGAGCATGGATTTTTTTAAGTTCTCAGACAGTAGAAATGTGGAATAAGATATAGTCCATAGAAACATGGGCTTTGTTCTAAACTTCTGTGTATACTGCAATAAATGTTTGGGTTTGTTTTATCTGAGAAATATTTTAAGGTTATTTAAATATTGTATCTCAGTTATGTTGAAGAATTATATTCGGGGGCTGAAGTAAAGACCAATTTCATAACCTGTGCCACCATCTGTTAAATACACCAGAAGATTATTTTTTTCCTGGATGAGTTTAGCCAGCTGTCCATTCTGCACTGTTGCCTACATGGAGGCGTGCGTTTAAGAATAACACGGTAGGTTTTCTCTGAGTTGACAAAGAAGCTTTTTTATTTTGATCCAAGACTCCTTTGGCTTGTCTGACACTTCCTTAAATTTAGTCTCTGGCTGAGGAATGTATCTGAAACATTCCCCCTGTTGCACTTCTCTAGTGTGTGCTTTCATCTTTTCGCATTTAGGTCTGATGCTGCTCCACAGGACAAGCCATGTGCCTTCCTGCTGAACCCTCTGCAGGCATGTGGATGTATTTGCTAGCTGCAACCCAAAGTCCATTCTAATCCTATTGACATCTAACCCAAGTGGATTTTAGTTAATCTGTCTGGCACTCTCTTCTCTTTATCTGACCCTGTGAGAGGATACAGCTTTTGTAACTTTGTTTTCTCTTAGATGAGTATTTTGGGATGATAATAGCGACCAGTACAATTTACTGAAATTATTTTCTCTTTTAAAACGTTATCTTAATGATAAATAAGACCTATTCCATAGTGGTTTTGGGGACACCTGGCAGATTTTAGCATTATGTTGTTGTAATTCTTAATTATAATTTATGTAAGGGCTGATGAGACAAGGAGAAAAGTTGGTATGTACAGAAGACTGAAAAAGAAATTGTTGAAAATCAGTTAATAGTTCTACTCTAGTGCTCAGTTTGCAGTGAAAAGACCTGTATTCAGGAAAAAAAATCAGAAGATGGTTACAATTAGAAACCAGCTCTTTGCTGACTGCAATTTAGAGCTGGTTTTAAAATATAGTTTTAGAAAATAATTTTCTGATGTCTGCAGGAGTTTTGCTTTTTTTTTTTTTTTAAATGGTAAAATAATTCCTAAGGAAAATCTAGCAGAAGTCAGTTGAAGAAGCTGCTGAGGCACTGCACTGTATTTTCTGGTTTGGGTTTCCATGAAATACCCTTTGTGCCACATCTGATCTCTCACACTTAGAATAGCAAAGCTGCTTTTGTCGGCTCACTCCATTCTGTCAGGTTGAGACTATTGGAATGGGAAAGGATTTGGCTTCATTTCATATGGAAGTCCTTGTTTGTTCTTCATCACAGAGTTAGCTAGAGGTGTCTGCACCACTTAGAAGCGTGAAACCTCTGAATTCAGTGCCTTGTATGAATACCCCAGTAAATACTCATCCTGTCCAGCTTTGTTTTCTGTTCTTCTTAGAACAGCAGCACTCTGTTTTGGTTTAGATTGATGGAGTAGCATTTTGCTATGTCTCCACAGCGTAGATAAGCATATGAAATGGGAACAAGAATTTGTCAGTATTGTATGGAGGACATCTGTGCTACTATTCAAGCCATGGTTTCAAAATATTTGAAATGCTTGCATTTCTTATATGTGTGTGTCAGTTGGATAAAGTGAACCCGAGAATTAATTGCATCCAGTATCTGCTGTTTGTACATGCTTTGCTTTGGCTGAATTTTGTAGTCCCAGCTCATCAGAGACTTATTCTAGGAAAATCAAGGACCTCAAATCTATGCTTTTAAAATCTCCTTTGCCCTGGCCCTTGTCTTCAAAGTCTCACTGGAGGCGTTGAGGCTAAAGCCAGAATGTAGAAGGTGATTGAAGGAATGTCCATTTATCTGTGTTCCTGGCAAGTGAAGAGCCAAACCAAGCACTTGATGCCTTCATTGAAGTGTTTTGATGAACCAGTGGGGAAGATTGTGCTATAGGCTCTCTTTTGGCAATTCATTTTCTCCCTCTACTTTCCCATCAATTCATTATGTCTAAATACAGAATCATAGAAAAACCAGGTTGAAAGAGACACACTGGGTCATCGAGTAGCCATCTAACATACTCTCCCAGCCCCATTTTTCCACCATGTTCTTATAGCAGGACTTAGTGGTCATGCAGCCTAAAGAGGAATTGACCACTGAGTGATTTGGTGGAGGAGTAACCTACCAGAAATTCCCTCAAGGCTTTTCCATACACCCAGCTTAAAACCATTCATCTGCTGATATTGGGTTCGCTAAATCTGACACCAGAAAAGGGAGAAAGTGGGATCATCCCTTTCATCGACAACCTGCTTTCACACAAGTTCTGATGTAGCAGAAAATACTCTCTCTTTATAAAAAGACAAGTTAGCAACATGTTAGAGACCCAGATGTGCTTACATTTATGTAACCACCAATGTACTGAGACAATGCCAAGTAGGATTGTAACAATGAACATAGCTTAAAGGATTAGTCGCTTGTCAGGCAAAACGGAAGCACTCTTTTCATTGTTTTTATTTTGTAAATTGGATATTAAAACTAAAAGGCATATTAATACCTAAAGAATTTTGATTTTAAGTAGTTATTGCTGCTGTTGTAAACTTCAGATGGAAATGAATAACTAAAAAGAGAATTAAAGAAATAAATTTCTTTCGTTTTAATACCTTTTTGATGTGATATTTATTCTCTCCCTTCTCCATGTTCCTGATGCCTTGTTTATTAGACATTAATCTCCCTACTAATGTTGCTTTGTGTGTGTGTAAATAAATCAGAGGAACAGTGAGAAATCTGTAGTAAAAAAAAAAAAATCCTTTGGCCTGACAGAGTATGTAAGTTTTATTATAACGTTTATGTGTGTGGGAGGCATTGACGGTGTTCACCTATTCCTCTAAACTATTCCTTTGTTTTGGAACGCCCTCCAGCTTATCAGTTGTAGTAATGAGATAATTGCATAAATTGTTAAGTTAGAATAAAAAACATTTTTCTTTTTAAGTCTTGGAGTCTCAGAATATTTGAGTCAGAGGTTCTTAGTTCCGTATGTATAATTAGTTCTTTTTGCAAAACTTATTAGATGGGCGTAAACCTGTTCGTGGGGCTGCCAAACTATGGTCTTTTAAGCTATGCTCAGTATAACAGTGTCTTGATATATGGAATGTGTTTAATACAAATAATCTTCAAAAGTGAGAAAACCTATGAGATCATTATTACGGTTAGAGGAAAGATCTAGAGGCTGTCTAGTCTAAAGCAAAGCTAGCTGTAATGGTGCCTCAAAGCAGGACTAACCTCAAACTTAGATTCTGTTATGCAATTATTGTGCACTTGAGTTCTGACTGTGTTCAAGGATGCCAGTCATGCTGCATCTTGGGGTAACCAGTGCCAGCGCTTAAACTATGTTCCGTGGAAGGGTTTACTTTAACTGCAGTGGGAATTTCCCTTGTGCAACTTGTGATCATCATACAAAATACTGTTGCATACCTCAGCTGTTTGACTAAGGACTTGCAGTGAAACTGCATTGGGATTACTTATAATTTGAGGTTTCTAAGTATCATTCTGCAGTCATGATTTCTCTTCATTAGGGCATTTATCTTCTCCAAGATTGTATTCAGAGATTGAATGGTTGTGATTGTACAGATTTATATTGAAAAATAGGCTTAGGTGAGAGTAAAAAGGTGAAAGTAAATTTATTTTTGGGGTTAAGAGTGACTTAAAAATAGCAAGGCACATCAATTAAAAATAGACCCCTAAATAGGGATGAAGAAAAGAATTCTCCCCAGATGCAAACCAGGATCTTGTATGTGTGGAGCTCTAGATAGGAGCAGTTAATAGGATTTTCTAAGGCTAAAACAATGAAGAAGGAAGAGGCAGGTTTTTTGTTTGTTTTTCATAACAGGAAAAATTACTTCAAAAATATATGCACGATGTTATGTTCTTCCTTTAATCTTTTCAGGTCAGATAGTAGCCTTTTGTTCCTTGCATGTATCATAGCCTCATATATTCTGTTTTGTGTGTTGTGTTTTTTGTTAACTTTATTTTTTCAGACTAATGAAAGAAACACAGAAAAGTGAAAACAGACCCCATCGGAATGTCTTATTGAGCTGAGTGGTGTCAATGATACTGAAGGAGGTACAAAAAGAGGTGCAATTTGTGTTTAAGTTATTCTCAAAAAAATAATATTGAATGATATAAAAGTTTGAAAGCAAAAACTGCAAGAGAGGTTCCCATCTCCAAAATATGTATCCTGTTGGAATTCAGTACTAATTGCTGGAAAAGAGAAAGATATTCTGGAAGAGAATTTTGCACTTTGGTTTTGTTGTGGCAGAGGCAGGGGGCATCAGGTAGTGATCTTGTCCCTGGCTGGGCAAACACTCCCTGTGTGCTTCACTGTGGATGCTTCACAAAGGTATCTGTGCTGTTGCTATACCTGCTGTTTATGTATAACAAAGACTCTTTTGTCTGAATATCTGGTCCCCTGGCCTTTTTTTAGCGAAGTATGATAAAACAACTAACGTTCTTAGTTCAGTCCGAGAAGGCCATTGAGACCTGTGCTCCTCCCAAGCGGATAAGGTCACATTAAATGTACAATAACTCCATCTAGGTATTATCAAGAAGTGTCATCCTCACAGGAGGTTGTGATATTGCCAGGTAGCACTTCAGATGATTTGACAGTATTTTGGATTACATTCTTCAGTTTGTAACTGCATGTTTGTGCTCCTTATGCTTTCTCATTCTAATACCAAGTGTAAGCATGCAAGAAGTCACAGAAGAAAAGCACGTTTATGTATTTACATATCAAGGGAACGTGAATGCTTTTGCCTGGTCACTTTTTTGATCCTTGCAGATTTACAGGAAAAAAATATTCATACCTATTGTATGAAGAAAGGATTTAAATTCTGAGAATAAAATTATGATAGAAGAAAACACGCAAAACACCTATAAAGCTTTGTAGACTCAATAAAGCATGTGGGTAGTATTCTAGGGAAGTGAAGCTTCTAAAGATCTTAATTTTGATGAATATGGTACTATGTTTTTCCCCTTCAAATGTAAGCACTGAAGAGAAAAGTTCATGCTGTTCTAATGAATTTTCAAAATTACCTTTTAGTAATCTTAGTAGTTACAGGAAGAAATAATAAAAAAGCACAAAAAAATACCTTCAAATCTCAAGTGATTTTTCTGAACAGATATTATTCCCTGCAATATGTTTGTCTTTCTTATTAGATTGAAGGGTTGCTTTATTAAATTTACATTTAATTCTCAGTGCCAAGGGATGATTATGAGTAAAATCAGAATAATTTTTAGGTAAGTTTCTATACCAACAATTGAAAACATTCTGATGAGACATGCCTTTCTTCCCTGAACTTTTGCCTGCCATAAGAGTCCCAAAATTCCTGCTCTGGTTGTGGAAAACGTATGTTAATTCAGGGATTACGTAGACAACATATTGCAGGAGAAGAAACAGAGGATTGGGTTGTGGGATTGGTTTTTTTTTTTAATTAGATAATGGTGGAGATACTGTAGGCTACAGCATAATAGAGTGCCAGCTGGAAACTGTGCTTTGCCCTTTGCCAAACTTGTGAAGCTTCCCTTTTCTGAGTTTTCTTCATTGGGGCTTTTTAACAAGTTCCAGTTCCTCTAAGCACAAGGATTATCCATCCTAATAATTGGAAAAATGAATAGGTGATCCAGGAGTCCAGCTTGATTGAAGAGGGAACCTGTGGTTGAATCATTGAGCTCAAGAGGCAGTCCTTAATAGTTGGTTTCCAACCTGTGCGTTGGTTATAAGCAGACCTGCAGGGGCCTGATGTACTATTGAGAGGGTTTAATATCTTTATCTGTGATTTAGAAGAGGAGACAAACTCTTGATGGTTGTGAATGCCAACCTGTAGGTGCGGTTGACCTGCTTCAGGTCAGGGCTGTCATATGAAGGGACCTCAGCAGGCTCAGGATCAGCAGGAACTTCACAAAATTCAGGAAGAACTAATGTAATGTCTTGCACCCAAGTAGACTGACCTCCAGAAGTGGTGCATGGTGCACGCCGGGGAATTGCTGGCTGGGGAGGGCAGTGGGCCAGACATGAGCTGCCAGCATGCCTTGGCAGGAGTGACTGCTAATAGCATCCTGGGTTCTGTCAGGAGTGGTGTGAGCCAGAGCATTAAGGGAAGTGGTTGTTCCCCTCTTCTTGGCACTCAGACTGCATCAGGAATGCAGTGTCCAGTTTTAGACAGCTTTTGAAGTACCACACTGGCAGAGGAAATGTTGATCAGCTGCAGTGTGTTCAGCAGAGGCCTCTGAGATGCTCTGGGCTGGAGCACTTCTCCTGTGAGGAGAGTCTGAAGTAACAGGACTTCTTCAGCTTGGAGAAGAGGTGGCTTTGGGGAGACCTAACACCAACCCTGTAGTACTTAGAAGGAGGTTATCTGAAAGACAGACACAAGCTATTTACCCAAGTAAAAACGTGGGAGAATGAAGGACGACAGTCACAGGAACAGGAGAGGGTTTGAATTAAGAGTAGAAAAAATACTAAGAATAACTGATGACATTGGTTTTTGCTTTTGCATTCTTCTGTCTGATGCTTTTGACTAATTCCTAAACCTGCTGCACATATTTAGTATTCAGGTTTATTTTCCTCCGACTAGTTGTATGCTAGAGAATTCTTCGTGATAGAGTTTCCTTTTCCTGACCCATGGTGAACCAAACCACCTTGTGCACCTTCTGAGGGTGTATATTTTATATTGGATAGCCAGCAGAATTTGCTGGGAAGTAAGGATTCTTCATTAATTGGCCAAATCCTTAGGCTAAATAACTGCTTTACTATTAATAAATTGCCTTGAAATACTTTTCAATTAAATCTATGTTAAGGTAAAATTCAAACCCACACTCTATTTATAGTATTTCCTGTAGAAAATGGAAATTCTATAAAGAACATAAATACAGAAATGGAAGGGAGGGTTATATTTAATTGATTTTATGTAAAGATTGAATCTGGAACACCTCCCTTTCGTATCATAGAATGGTTTGGGTTGGAAGGGACGTTAAAGATCATCTAGTTCCAACCCTTCTGCTGTGGACAAGGACACTTCCCACTAAACCAAGCTACCCAAGGCCCCATCCAACCTGGACTTAATGCAGCCCAGGATACAATTGGCCTTCTGTGCTGCAAGGGCATATTGCTAACTGATGTCAAGCCTCTCATCATTCGGCAGCCCGATGTTCTTGTCTGCAAGGCCACTCTCAATCACATCGTCACCCATCCTGTTTTGAAACTATAGATTGCCCTAACCCAGGTGTAGGACCTTGCACTTGGCCTTGTTGAACCTCATGAGATTGTCACAGGTCCACTTCTCCAAATTGTCCAGGTCCCTCTGGATGACATCCCATCCTTCTGGTCTGGCTTTCTTTAACCTTCCTTTTCTGGTTGGCATATGTGGAGAAGGCCTTCTTGTTAGTCTTTGCTTACCTTGTCAAGTTCAACTTCAGCTGCACCTTGGCCTTCCCATCCCTACACAACTGGGAGGTGCCCCTGTACTCTTCTCAGGATGCCTGTCCCTGCTTCCACTGCCTGTATGTTTTCTTCTTGCTTTTTAGTTTCACTAGTTTTCACCAGGTCTCGAAACAGTCATGATGGTCTCTTGCCTTCCTTTCCTGGTTTCTTACTCCTGAGGATTGAGTGCTCTTGCATTCTATGGAAAGCATCCTTAAGTATTTGACAGCTCCCTTGTCCCTGAGGATCCTACTGACTAACTCCTTACAGAGCTGGAAATTTGCTTTCCTAAAATTTAGGGTCCTGACTTTACTTTTTGCCTGACTCATTTTCCTCAGGACTGCAGACTTCATTCACCCAGGCTGCCTCTGATCTTGATGTCACTGATGAGCTCACTTGCATTGCTGACCATCAGGGGCAGTATTGCATCTGCTTGAGCAGGGGTTGTGTATTACTTGGGTTAAGAAATTATCTTCGATTCACTCAAGGAGTCTCCTGGATTACCTGAAGCTTGCTGTGCTACTTTCGCAGCAGACATTAGGGTGGTTTAAGTCCCCCAGTAGGATGAGAGCTTACAAGCATGAAGCCTCCTATAGATGGAGGCAGAAGACTTCGTTGGCTGGCTCTCCTTGATCTGGTGTAGTATACACCAGCCGCAAGGTTCCTGTTGTTGCCTCTGTCTTTTATTCTCACTCATAGGCTTTTGACCTGCTTGTGGCTATTCTTCAGGGACAGCTCTTCACACTCTGTTTCCTGATATAAAGGGCAACGCCTCCGCCTCTCCTTCCTGGTCTGTCCATTCTGAACGGCCTGTAGCCAAACAGCCACACTCCAGTCATGGGAGTTTCAGCAATAGCAATCAGGTCATGGCTGTCTAGCAGCACAGTGGCTTCCAGCTCCTGTTTGTTGCCCAAGCTGCCTGCATTTGTGTAGAGGCATTTTAGCAGGGCTGTTGGCTGTATCACCTTCTTAGCAGAACACCCTTTATCTCTTTTCAGGTGTTCCATGGATATTTCCATGTTGGCTCCTACTACTTCAGGAGCCCTCCCCATCTCCACAAGACTTCAACTTGGTATTTTATTTCTGGAAACCCACCTTGACAGAGATGCTATATTTCTTTGTGTTGTGTTCCATATGTAGTTGCTTCTCCTGGAATTCTGAAAGACTCTGAACATATTTAATCTGTCCCTTGAAACATTTTATTTTATACTTCAGAGAATGTCTTCTGTTGTGCTGGCACAAGTACTGTCTTGCTTTCTTGAGGATGAAATCGCAGTTTTGTTTTATCAGGTATCATTTTCAATTGGTTTTGTCCTGCTAATAACAACAAAAGAAGACTTAGAACTTCTTGTTCATGCTTCTGTGCCAGTGAATCTTTGAGCAATGTTGCCTTCAACTACATCATCTATCTGTGTCCAACATTCATTAAATAACACAGTTGTTACTAACATCTAAAAGATAAATTTGTATATCTTGCTCCTGGTTGTGGATTTGGGACCAGGCAGAGCAGTAAATTACAGCTTTGGCATGATAATGGATTTGAGGTAGTCTGTCCCTCAGGGATGCCATAACATTATTTTCTCTTGTTGTGTTTTTATTCTGCAGTATCTTCATTGCATCCTCTTTAAATGACTCTTTAACTGTCTTCTACTCTAAACTTTCTTGTAGAGATTTCACAACACTGTCCTTGGTATTTTGCTCAGTTGCTATTGCACACTTATCTCTGCTCTGTCTCTCTCTACCAAACAGTTCCTTGTTCACAGGAAGAACCATATATTGTCAGGTTTGTGTGAAAACCTCTAGTACAGGCTTGTCTCCTGGTCCAGCTAGAATCTGTCTGTCCCTCTAACACATCTTTGATTAGCTAAAGCAGAACTGGGTTTAAGGTCGTCCACTTTACCTCTGTTCTGGTTATGTGGGCTGTTATCAGCTTTCCCATTGTTACTTGGGTGTATAGTTTGGGTACCATTTTTTAATGGATTTAATTGAAATGCCTTAATGACATCTTTATCTTAATCTTTTGGATTTTTGTTTCATAGCAACTCTAACTAACTTACTTTCTCTTTACCTGCTCCTGTGGCCAGAATTCTCCATATTTTCCTCATCTTGTATCATTTTTTTTCAATTATTGCAGCAGTCCTTATCTCTGACCCCTCTTATATGCTTCCAGAATGGTCTGCAAGATATAAACATAATGTTTGCATTCTTAATACGCCTGTTCTCTATCTCTTTCTTCCCTAGTTCATGAAAAATAGATTGCTTATCTTTGTATCGCACACTTATGTTTTCTCGTGGGTTTTTTGGCTCTCAGCAGCTACTCCTCTTATACATGGATTTGATTATCTAGTGAGCACATCTTGACCTTTATCCCAGGCTGCCCATTCTACTGAGAAAGAATTTTGTATACGTGTACTGAAAAATTAAGATTTCTCATTTCATCCTCTCCTGAATTCTTGTGTGGATTTCTGCAAGAATTTTGACAATGTATAGCTGATGTTCTGAGAACGTTGTCCAGAATAAGTCCACAATAAGTGGGCAATACTATCTTTGTGGTTTTTCTGTAGGAGTTTTGTATTTCCTTGCCAACCTTGAGTTATAAGTGATAGTTTCTTTGTTTTGATTAGACTTTGATTTCTAGACAATATTGTGACACAGATAAGTAAGGAAAATGTGGACAGTGCCTGTCTATGTTCATAAGAGGGGGTGGGGGAATAATATTCAAAGCAATTTGAAAATTTTAAGTTGTGCCTGAGTGGTGAAGTCCTGGTCAGTACCTATTCACAGTAGTCAGAAAAGTGGGATAAGGGTAGTAGGTAAAAGTAGGACAAGAATTTGAGGGCAAAATGTAATCATACCTACAGATGAAATGAATTGTCAGCTATGTAGGAGACTAAACTCAGGGGAAGTAGTTCAGTGTATAATGTCAAATAAATGTGCAAACACAAATGAGTCACCTAGCACAGGGTGCTGGTAAGTAGAAAACACTGCTGAAAGGGGGAAAAGATATGAAAGTTAGTAAGAAAATTGATAGGAAGCTGAAGTGTTATAAGAGAGGGGGAGGGCAAAGAACACGTGGGATCACAGCAATCCAGAGGAGACTAGGGATTAAGCAGAACTGTCAGAGTGTTTTATTGCAGTTCTTGGTCACCTTTCAGAAACAAATTAGGTTTTAGCTTCTGTACAAGCAACAGTCAAACAGGAATACAATATGTATTTTCTAGTGATTTGTGCTCATTTTTCCAAAGGAGAAAGAACTTTCCCACCTAGAAAGAGTAGAGTTAATTGCATAGGATGATTCATGAGGGAAGCTGAATATGATATGCAATGCTTATATAAAGATTTCATCAGCATTGTATGCTTACCTGTATTATTGTGGATTGTCAGTTTCTTCAGTTGTATTTTCTTCTTTATGTGGTTGCATCTAATTTATTGTGAACTGAAGTAGGAAATAAACCTTACCTACAGACAGTAATGTTGGCCAATGAATTAATTACCAGAAAGCTATCAGCTAAAATGACATCTGCAAACTTGTTGCAAAGCTTCCCCTTAATATGTAACTCTTTTAGGTAGGAAGGAGTAAATGATGTATTCTAGTATGGTGCCAAGAGAATTGTAAATAGATAAATTTCCTTCTCTTGATTTAGGAAGTAGCCGCATATCATCCTGTTGATGTTGAACGTATGGTGCATCACTCAAACCTTACCACTGGACTTTTAAATTTCTTCCATTTGTCTTGTTACTATTGTTTTGAACTTTTAATTTAAAAAAATTGCTTTTCCCTTCACTTCTTGCAGAAGTGGTTGGTTGATTCTGGTCCTCCTTTCATATAAACAGAGCAAGCCAAATGTAGATGACCAAGTAAGACCCAGTGTAGAAAATCTCAGCTTCAGAGATGAAAGATTCAGAATATTAAGTGTGATAATGGCAGAAAGCTTCAGTAGGAAACCCTGGTTAGTGTTCACCATCATTTTCCTTCTAACACCGTATGTGTTATTAATGCAGTAAGTCTGAGTCTGTCTTTCTCTAAAGATGTTTTTCTGGACAAGTTTGAGGAAGATGTACCACCTGCAGCTTTATACATCAAAAAAAAGCAATCTTATTGTATTAAGAGCAATTATAATAGTTGTGACTGCTTGAAAACCAAACCAACTCTACCAGCTTTTTATTGTACGCAAAAAGATCTAATCTGTTAAAAGATATTATATGTTTATAGTTCATGAACACTTAATACTTGTTTTTATGCAAGGGGAAGTAATCGGTGTTATTTCGAGGAGTTAAGTATCTGTTCTGCATTTTTGTATTTCTTTCATACTTAAACATGTGCAAGGGGGAAAAATATTTTTATTAGTAATACAACTTCCGTGTTAGAGTACACTAAGTGTTAAGAAAATAAAAAGCTAGCACAAAGAATATATTGAAATTCTTGAAGGTATCTTTAGAATAACTGAAAGTTGTTCTCCATATTAAGCACTCTTGATCAGAATTTGTAAAGTTTTTCTCTGTGCCTGAAGTCAAAGTGATTTTTACGGTTCTGGTTTGGTTAGTGAGCAAAAATCTGTTAATTTTGGAAGCTGATTGTTCAGT
This sequence comes from Coccyzus lansbergi, assembly GCA_033558105.1. Taxonomy (NCBI): domain Eukaryota; kingdom Metazoa; phylum Chordata; class Aves; order Cuculiformes; family Coccyzidae; genus Coccyzus; species Coccyzus lansbergi. The sequence continues at coordinate 3,816,248 of JAUMJK010000151.1, forward strand.
AGTTTTATTCTCTGCACAGTGAACTACTGTCTATGGAAGACACCAGTGAAAAATGTTTGTGGTTCTTTTTTTTTTTTTTCTTAAGCTCAGACTAAAAGCATGTACTTGTTAGTACTTTCACACCCATTTCCAGGGTCAATATATTTAACTAGAAGTATTTAAATTGTGCATAGGCACAGCACAGCTTTCCAAATGTAAATGGAAGGGTTTCCTAGGTTGAAGCTTATGTCACTTGGTGTCATGTCATGAACTTATGCTTCCAACTATTAATCTTTGCTTTGCTTATGTGATAATTTTTTTCTCTTGTATGTCTTTCTTAATGTTTCTATCTGCACTGGCTTATGTGCAGGAGAAAAATAATGTGAAAGCTTGTGTATGTTTTCAGAGAGACAGAGTGGATGGAGGTCCACTTAACAGCTTGTGATCATTGATATTTTTCTTTGCTTCTCTTTTTAATATTTTTCTGTGAAGCAGTAGCAACATTTAGAAAAATCTATTTGGTTTCAGCATGTTGTTGCAAGACTCCAGAAGAAGCAGCTGGAGGAGCTGCAAGTCAAACTTCTTGGTCCCCTTCAACCATATAGAAATGTTGCAGAGGGCTCTGTCCTGATCTTCTCCTGTAGCATCAGCGTTAGTTGGACACTCTGCAGCCATTCAGAGGACCATTTAGTTGATTGAGGGAGAGGACGGGGGAGGAGGGGGAAGGAGAGTCACTATGACTTTGTTTCATGTGGTTTGCAATGTCAGTTATGCTTCCTTCCTTGATGAAACAAACAGTATAATAACAAGGGAGTATTAATTCCCACTATTTTCCTTTGGAAAGTTTGGAAGTCTTTAAGTGAGGAGCGTCTGAATGTAGCTTGTGAAGCAGAGAAATAAGATGAAACATTCTTTTGATTTATGTCCTTCCTAGTAATTTAGCTTACTATGAGTACTGTCCCTCTGTGCAGGCGTGTTAGCAAGCCACAAAAGAAATAATTAGTAGGTAAGAAACATTTGGGTTTGTGTTGCAATTTGCACAGTTCTGAAGAAACGTGTTATCCTTGTTTGCATGTGTATGTGTTCTGTGGTAATGATTATCAATATTTAAAGAAAGATAAAAATTACAGTCCTTCAGACCTCTCTGTGCAGTTTAGACTTGGTGTAGTTGTATTTGACTTCAACTTTATCTATACATAGAAATATCATGTTGTGAATTATGTTTACTGTTAAACATTAACTTTGAGAATATGTGTTCTGAGGAGCTGTGAATTGTTATTAGCACTTGAATTCAAGGAGAAATGCAAAGATTGGGTATATGCAAGGACAAAAATACTGTTTTGGGGTTAGAATGACACTTCTTGATTCAATGCAGTCCTTCAAAATACATCAAACTTGAGTGGGCAACGTGCTGAATTATTACCTTTTTTGGACATTAAAAAAAGTGCTTGTTCCTTCATTTGAGGTAAGAAAAAGGATAGAGCAGTGCTGTAGGTGTTGATATCTATATAAACTGAGGCAGGTGAACTGTTAAGATTTAGAGAGCATAGAGGTTGTGTGAGGTAAATATTCAGTAGTATTTTCTTATTTGATTTAATGAGGCAAAAGATGCAATTTAATAAGAATAGTTGAGAAAATGATTGTTATGACTTACGTCAAACTGAGCTGTTAATTTTCAAGAGCCAAAACCAGTCATTGAAGGCAGGAAAAGCTTCTTCAGTTATGGCACTGTTAGACTGAGCCTCCCCTTAAAGGCTCTCTCAGATACCCAGGGTAGGATTGATGCCAGCCATGTCAGATGCTTGGATTGATGTTTGGTGACATTGTTTATTGCTTCAGTTTAACCACAGGAGGCAATTTTTATTTCCTTTCTCCTACCCCCTCTGTTGCAAAATGACAGGGTACTCTTATTTTTTTTTATTATCTTTCACCTGAATTTTAAATTCTGCATTAAAAGACAGGCATAGGGAAATTGAAAATTTTGCCGACTTCTGTGATTGGGTTAGATTTAGTTTGAGATTCTTACACTGTGATGTAATAATTGATTACATAGGATAGTTTTGCCATGCGTTGAAGTATACCATGAGGAGATCCATCTGCAAGTTAGTATTCTCCAAAAGTAAGTTTCATATGGGGAAGCAATAACTGTATTAATAATTATGGAAATGTTTGGTACTGTGTGGACATTTGATCTTTTATTTGTTTAGCAGAGGCATTCATGGGGAAATGTAGAAGTGTAATTTATAAAATATCAATAATATTTGAGTTGTAAAGGAAGTATCTCAGGAGTTTAAGGGAAGTTTAAACTTGAGAGCATTCTAGAACGTAAGATTGAAATACTCTCTCAGTTTTCTTTTATCTTTGTGAAAGCGTGAATTATGAATAATGTATTTAGAATCATAGAAAGCTGAACTCTACAGGTAATGTATCTTAATTTTTTGTAGTGGCATTGAATGTGGGTTATTTTTCATCAAAATGAAATCAGTTTGACTCAGTGTATGTATTCCAGATAATGCTTAAAACACTAGTGTTTTCTAACAACGTTAGTCACTTTTTCACTACTTGTTCTGTTTTCTTACATGCATTTATGCTTGATCATTATTTTGAAGTTTCAGTTCATTTACCTTTCTCTTGCACTGCATTTTACTAAATACCTTTATGGAGGCTTATTCTTGTTTTTGTATTCAGTGTGTTGAAGATTGTTCTATTATGTTAATCCATTACATATACCAGTATTGTGTATATGAGTGTATATGTAAGTAATATTACATTTCTTAATGGAGAAATTAATGAATTCCATTCTGTTCACCTCTAAAGAAAGGAAAATGCATTATGGAGAATGGATACGTTCCCTGTTCCAGAGTCTGGATGGGTGCAAGACTGTGAGGTCTGTGCTGCTTAACATGAGGCACACATGCAGTCTTTCCTACATTGTTTTAAGCAGATGACACCAAGGCTTTTGAGATTTGGCTGTTTGCAAGTAATCACAATAATGGCCTCTGCTTCAAAAGCAAATCGTACCCTGATGATTTTACTGACGCAGTTGGGGAGGCAGGTGAATATGATCAGCTGGTTTAGTACTTGCATGAAAAGCTAATTAAACTTTCTAATCCTGCCTTTGAGGCATGTATTGGAAAGGTCCAAACTACCAGGGGTTTTGAAAACAGAGGTTTTGCTTACTATCTATTACAGTTGTCTGTGCTGCAGTTTTTGAAATATGAAAGTATTTTTTGCCAGAATAGAGTATAATATCACAGAATCACAGAACAACCAGGTTGGAAGAGACCCATCGGATCATCGAGTCCAACCATTCCTATTTTTGAGTCCAAGTCCTAGATTTTTGAGTCAAAATCTGAGATTTTTGAGTCAAAATCTAGAGGTTTCTGTTCCCTCCCCACCCCCAGCTCTGGTAGGGACTTAAAACTGGTGGTAGGGACTTAATATTTGATTAAACATTTCAAAACCTTTGCCTCAGAGGTACTTCAGGCAAGCTTTCAGTTGGGGCCTATCATGCTAGGTGTATTTAACTGATATTTCTATGAAGCATTTGCAGCTTGAGAGAATCAGACAATTATTACCCTGACTTTACTTATTTTTAACTGCTTGGCCATGAAGACTTGCGGCCGTTTACTCTTCATGACTTGGAGCCTTGTAGGCTTCATGTAGCTTTACAAAGATAGCAGCTGATGGCCATCAGTCTAATTCCATGCCTCATTCATTGCCCTTGTTGTCGATTTTCTTCCTTTTGCTGCTGTTCTGTTTCTCTTGCTTATGTTATTCCAGTGTTCTTTGCAGTCTGGAACTGGGTTGGTGTTGTTCTGCCTTGGTTTTTGTTTTTGTTTTTTTTTTAAATTTTTGGTTTGTTTTATGTTTGTTTGTTTGTTTGTTTTCCGGGAAGGCAGTTTCCACCTTTTGCAAGCTTTCGTACCCTGTCATCTTGTTCCACTTCTTTCCATTGTCGTTCTTCTCAGCTGTCTTGTTTAGTTGCTTTGTAATGGTTTCAAATGTTTTAATAGTCTCTTAAATAAAAAAAAAAAAATTTTGAGCATCATTTACACTTCATTAGACCAAATCAGAATCAAACTGTCCCAGTTGATACTTACCTCTCAGTTAGCTGTCACACTAACAAATGTATTTCCAAGATGAGAAAGTGAACTTTCCTGTAATGTGGTGATGTTTAGATTCTAGGCAGTGTCTGGCACAGTGTACACTTACCCAGCTACTCATATCCTGGATTTGTAGTGTAAATGCTACACAGTGTGCATGGAACACTTTGTATAATTACTTGTATGATTTATTATAAGTAAACAGTCTTGCCTGCTGAAGTAATCAATGCGATAGTTATGTGCACGTGAGAATTCCATTATGTTCTTTGAAAGCTAATTTCTGAATGAGAATGTTAATATGAAAAGCAGATGATGCCATAATTGTGTCTGGCACCACTGAGTGACAGTATCACAAGTCGCAGGTTGATGCAGATTGACTCTCAGCTGAATAGTCGTCCCAGCCATGAGTGGCTTAAGACAATAGTTTTCTTGATAGCTGTTTTGTGTGACAAATGCACTTTTCTTTCTAAACGCCAGATCCTCCTTTCAGCTTTGTATAATTATTTGTCTCCAAAACTATTGGGAAGAATTAAATAGTTCTGACTGTGTGGACTTGCATTCTCTTCCTATGGAGCAGCTGTATTTTCTGTACTGTCTTGTGAGTGTATGCTAGAGTATTTGCAAGAAGTAGTTATATCTGCAGTTCTGTTACTGTGCTGCAATTGTGCCTTAGTAATTAGCTAGAAAATGTGTTGGCTGATAACTAGAAAATTTTGAACTATATCACTAAACATCAGGTTTTATGCACAGAATTGTCATTTGGTGGATACATAAAAATATACAGTTTTCCCCCAAGAAGATTCATACTAATGAATACTGTGTCTCCTGACAGAGAGCGTGCTGAATTCTGGTCTTTTACTCTTCTCACCAAAAACATAGTTGCTTTAACTTTTGTCATGTCAGAACAGAAAATGCAAAGATAGGACATCTTTTTTTTTTTCCTGCAATGAAAAGATGTTTTGTCTTCTCTGTTTTTTTTTTTTTTAAATTGATTAAGATAGGTCTTCATAGCTGACAGAGACATCTATCCACAACTCGAAGTTGAGCGTGTTGAATCCCAGTAAGAAAGAGGATCTTCTGACTTGTTTGGTTTTGGGAGAGAGTGTTTGCTGCTTCTTGTTACATCAAAGTAGTGCTTCAATTGAGATAATTACAAAAGTTTAGTAATTGTCTGGGAAATAATTCTTCATTAACTATAGTTAGTCATACGCAGTGGTACTAGTGAGATTTTTCATAACATGGTCAGTCAGTGATGCTGTCTTTCTAGACTTTCATGCTTTTTGCCTTCATGAAAAAGAAGGTGAAAGGGTCTTTAAACCTCATTACAGAATTTGTGGAACTGTTAATAAAACACTCTTAGTTTTACAATATCTGTTCTGTAAATGAAGTGTAGCCTGGAAGTATTATATGTAAAGCAAAACAAGTAGCTATCCTAAAATGATGATGATCTGAGTACATAAACAACAAAAAAGGAAAAACAGGTCATCTCCATGTGTCAGAGAACTTGGATATGTGGAGGTGGAGAGTAGTATATCCTAGCTGCATTACTAAAAACATAAGGACGTGAAGGTAAAGGATTTGGAACGTAACAAGTCTAAATTGATTTTATTCTAGTGGAAGTCACAATGTTTGAGGAGAAAAGCCTGTAAAATGGTTTATTGTCCTGTTGCCTATGTATATAGGTTCAAACAAATCAGTTCAGGGAGGTAATACTAGTTCTTTTTTTCTTTTAAAGGTAAGAATCATAAGTACTTTTGGGAACTTTCAATGACATACCTCTGTTGCTGTCCATACATAGTGTTTTGTAAACCATAATTAAGATGCAAGCTGGAACACATGTTGCCCCAGATTCACAGAGGCCAACCTTACTCACTACTTTGACACAGAGCAGATGGCTTGTTATAGTGTAGTTGTTGATGCAGTAAGAACTGAGAGGCCTGACTAGTGTTGCTTATAATCACTAGCGATTAAAAGACTGTAACGCCTTCAAGAAGGCATCACTATTCTCCCATTCTGCTAAGGGCTTAGTGAGATCCTAGATGAAGATGATATGTATACTTAGAAGATGCCTGATTATCAATTGGATATTAAATCTGTGCTTTTTGTATTTGTGTGTAGATAGATTTTTTTTTTTTATCTAGAGGGCTAGAATTAAGCATTTTTAGGTAATCTGATGTGTTTTGTATAGAATCTCTCCGTACAAGACGAATGAAGAAAGAAAAAAGATATTACATGTGTGCACTCTAAAAAGCTTTTCTTATTAATTCTTTTTATTTTATTTCCTCAAAAAAGTCTAATTTTCTTTGAAGAAAACTCTTTTTGTTGGTGAAAAAGGTTAAGGTACCTTGCCAGCCAGATGCAGTCAGCTTTGGCAGCGCGTGACTGCTGTGGTGCTAGTACTTCACAGAACTCTGTGGTAGACATACAGAGATGCTGCATCACAAACTAGATCATCCAAGGAAGCTGAAAAGTAAACTAACAACTAGTAAATTGTATGTTTCTAACTCTGTAGAACGCTTAACAATACCAGAGAAGGAGGAGGGTAAAATGAAAGGGCAGCTTTAACTGTTTTAGTCATTAGTAAAGTGTCTAGACGCGCTAGTGCTCTTCCTGATGGAAATAGGATAAGAATTACTATTTGCCAGCTGGGTTGGAAGAACACAAGCATTTGACTAGCATGCAGTAACAGAGAGGTAGATAAGCTGTCCCTTTTAGTATTCAGCAGTGAGTGAGCAGCACAATAAATAACTGTGTCACTCCATTAACTTCAGCAAGTTGACTTTTGCAGGCTTGCGGATGACTTTTGCAGACTCGGAGATGAATTAGTGCCCATAATGTTTAAATAGAACAAAAACATGTAAACTTTCTATAAAGGTGTCTTACATTTTTTGTTGAACAGTTAGGGTAGCTCATGGAGGAAGTTAAAAATGGAAGGTAAAATGTGTTCATTATTCTGTTCTGAGAAATACAGGCATAGGTCAAGGTCGAGCTGTTTGCTCTTGAAGAATTGTATTCTGAATAACTTGGCATCAACACCACAATCCTTGATGTCTTATCATATAATTCAGTGTTTTCTCTGGGCTATTTTAGGAGGAAAACAATTAGAAAAGGTTGCGTTCTCATTCGTATCAGAGTTGCTTGCTTTTGCTAGAGTAAGTGGGATTTGTGGTCATTCGAAAGTCCATTTTTATTAAAATTTGAACTATCTTTTGCATCAGGGACAAAAATATATAACATCCTGTCTGTTGCCTTTAATTGTCACAGTTTAGTGATTCAGAGAGTTCTTTGGAATAGCAAAATTTTGGCTGACTTCCATGATACACAGTAAGCCCAGAGAAGCTACAATTTGGTAACCAATATTAAAAATCTAATTTTGTGATATTTCCATGCAAGTTAACTGAAATACATCTCTAAATCAAGGTACAACTCTTTGCCTCTTTCATATTTTAGATGCTGTTTATGACTTTTTCCATTTTGTCTTTGACACACTCACTCAAAGCTTGAAAAATGTAATGCTTCAGTGTTGACCAAGGTACAGAATCATCTGAGGCAAAGGACATGTCAGCAGAGTCCCGTAATGACTCTAGAGTGAGAAGCTGCAAACTTACTTTTTACTGCTGGCATTTCCATTAGAATGTAAGTCTTGAAGAATTTGGGGAAGTGTTTTTTCATTCATACAATGTTCAATATTAATAGCTTGGAGCTGATATGAGGGGGATTACAGAGGGCCACATCACTCTTTATTTGTCTTTAGGGAGTAACCTTTTTTCCCTAGAATTTTTCAAACTGTGCCTAATTTAAATGGCAAATACTATTTATATTAGCTATAATTTGTTCTTGGTTACAGTATGTTTTTTTAATATTGTCCAGTAAACTGCATTAAAACCATATAATGCAACAGTTAATGCAATTAAAAATAGAAGACAGAATCGGTTTCAGAAGGTTTTTTCCCTGCTTCTGTTATTCCTCTTCTGCTCCACATCAGGCTATACTTGTATTTGTTTGCCCTCTATGTGACCAAAATTTCATATTAAACTGAGTATGTAATTTTCTCTGTTTCATGGTTTAGTCACTTTATTTCAAAGTGAAAATAAAATTATTTCAACTCTGGGTTGAAAGTCTGAACTTTGAAAATAGTCAGCTTGAGTGCCTTGTGATGAACTTTCTGCCAGTGATGCTACCTGTTTGTATGAAACCTCAGTCTCAAAACAGGGTCTTTTTTATGTTGTACTTTACTCATTATGGTCATGAAGGACTTAGACAATTCTGTCATAACTTAGGAGAAATTTATTTTGTATGTGCAAGGCAAAACTGCCCTGTCTCCAGCTAATGAGTATTCAGAGTAGGTCTTACAAAAAGGTCTGACTCTTTCGTGTCAGAGTAGATTTGCTTGGGGCCTGCAGGAGAGAAGTTAATTCTGTATCCTGCTATTAAAGGATGCACCTGCAATACAGTAGACAAAATGCTGTTTGAGCTGAGAAGAACAGATACATGAATACTTACATTCTTTCAAGTAATGGAGTACCTCCATTCTCTTGCACTGCTGGGAGAGAAGTTATTCCTGGATGGTCATCATTTCTGGATTTTATTTCATCAGATTCTTGAGAAGTCTTTTACTGATGGAATCAATATGTTTCAGGAAGAGGTTAATCTTCTGTTTTTATTATTATTGTCACAATTTAGCCCCTCTGGCCAGGTCAGCAGCTGAACACAGGCAGTTGTGGTCCCAAAAACCCGATTTTCAGTGAAAACTTTTAACTACCTCCAACTGATGCTTTGATGTCACCACCCTTCAAGATGAAATAAAAACAAACCCAGTCTTGTCACAGGAACACTAATAGTTAAGATACTAATGGAAACAGTGTGTATACTCCACTGAAATCCGTTGTATTCCTCTGGCTATTTATGATGATGTCTGTATTAATTTATTTTGAAGAACAATGTTTCTTATTTATTTTTAGTTAAAAGATGACCCTCGAACTCATAGGAGGATATTGAAGAATCCTCCGTTGTTCCGGTGTGATTTGAACTGAAGTGAGGGAATGGATGAAGTGTGACCAAGGACTGTGATTTTAAGTTCAAGAGTGTCTTGGTTTCCATAGTAACAGCTAGCTCTGTCATAGATACTGAGCTAAATGCTCGTAGGATTTTGCTTCCCCCCCCCCCCCCCCCCCAAAATAAAATGTAATTATTTCATTTCTCTTCAGGCTTCCCTGAAATTTGCATTTTCATGCAGTTGTCTCAGCCATTCCTTGTCTGAAGAAAGCGGTTGCACATAAAAACATGTTTGTTTCTCTTGGTAGTACTCTAAAGATGAGTATGCCGTTGAACTGGCTATGAAGTTCACCTTAGTCTTAAGTAGGGTGATGTGAGGTTCTGTCACACTTTCATGGTGTCACATTAGGGTTGCCCTACTTCCACAAGCGGCGTGGCTTTGAATGAGTGACGCAGGTCTGTCAGCCAGCTGGCATTGAAACTTCAGAGCTTTGTTCAGTGACATTGATGATGTATGTCACTTCTTATGTTCCATATCCATTTTTTCCATCTCAAGTAAACTTATTGTAGGCACAAGGTATTATAGAGGTAGAGCAAACCCCCTTTGTGCACCTGAAGGAGGGGTTCTGAGTGTTGCCTGAAGTAAATTTTAGATGTTCAGTTGTGGAAGTATTCTTAAGTAACCTGTATTCCTTATAAAGCATCTGGTGAAACTAGGGTTCTAGAAAGTGTGATTCACATGAATTGTAGTTTTATTTATTTTACCAAGTTACTCTGAACAAGAGTCAAGAATCAAGCATGTCTCCTCTCCCACGAGAACACTTGCTTTGTTGGGCTACAGATTCATACTTCTTGCTCTCTTACTTTCTTACCTTACAAACATGTATGTTGTTGTCCCTCTGCCAGATAGAATCTTGTACAAGGAGCTATTACTATTATTCTAGATTTATCTCTGTTAAATTACATTGGATCCGATGATCATGAGCTTATATAGTTGAAATGAAATGGAAGAATAAAGAAAGTAGGAGTGTCATAAAGGCTTTGGATTTCAAAGGGGCAGATACTGATTAAACCCAGTGTGCTGGGTTAATATAAGGACCATGTCTGAAGAATTTGCATGCTTGAGGTTTCATCAGGTCAAAGATATTTAAGGTATAAAATATCTGCATGCTAGGTGTGTGAAAGGATGTAGAAAGAGGCCTTGAATTTGACAGATGAATAATCACCTCAAGAATTATATTGAAAAGGAAAGAGAAGAAATAACGGAATAAAATCCACAATATATATTTGCTCAAGTCAGATGGTGATGGATTGATTAGCCAGTTTTCTTTGGAAAAGAAAATTCTTTTTTCAGATGAGGGAAATGGAGAAGAGCACAATCCAGACTCTGTCAGCAGATGATACTGCGTAGGAAAGGATTTGCTTAGGAAGGCTGGGCTTGATAGTGTGTTACTCAGGTGGAGAAGGTAGCAAGATATAATGTTGAATATAGAAGTGTCAGACTGGCAGTTGTTTTCAGTGGAATTCTTTGAAGATTCATTTTGTGACCAGGTATCTTTCAGATGGTTTAATTTATGCCACTGGCACAAGGAAAATCAGTATGCTGATGGAATTTATTGATGATGAAAAATTTGGAGACACCAGTAATAAAGAGGAGGATCATGATGTTGTATGGAAAAGATTGGGTTATATCAAAACTGAATTAATAGGAATAAAATTAATTGCATTAATATAAAAATACCTTGTACATCATGGGTGGTTAAAAGCAATATATTTTTTAATGAATTATTGATGCTTTTGTCATGATTGGAGAGAAGAGCATTGCAAGATACTGCACTGCAAATATGAGGCAGTTGTGATTTTTTTTTTTTTTTTATGGAAAGTGGAGAGGTGTTTTCAGTTGATTTAGTGAAGTTCTAGTAAAACTATAAATTCCTGAAATACTATGTACAGTTCTAATCGTACATATTTAAGAAAGATTAATCAAATCTAAAGTGAGATGCAGATTGAAGTGAGTTGTAGAATCATTCACTTTGAAAAGTCCCCAGCTCACACTCTTGGTTAAAGCAAGGTCGCCACTGAATTCAGACAAAGTTGCTAGGGACTTTATCAGTTGGGTCTCAAAAACACCCAAGGCCAGAGCTTCCAGAGCATCTCTGTGTAACCTCTTCCACTGGTTTGGTGTCCTGAGGGTGAAATTTTTTTTTGTTATAAAAGCTCAAAGCCTATTGTTTCCATTTATGACTGTTGTCTCTTGTTCTTCTATCTTGGATGTCAGTAAAGTGGTGGTTGTCTTGGTAATTTAAGCACAGGAAGGCTGCCAGTAGGTGCTCACCGGGCCTTCAGGCTGACCTAGACCAGTTTCCTTAACCTCTGCTGATGTGCTTCAGAGCTTTGAAGACGGTGATCACAGCAGGGACCAGCCTATTAATGAGGACAACCCTTGCTTGTTTATTTTAGCAAAGTGCATTCTTGTCTATAGATGTAGAAGAAAGCCATCAAAAGCTCAAGGATGGGGGAGGAGCAGGGGAAGCCTGTTATAAATAAGATACAAAGTAGGTCTAGCATAACTGAATATAACCTGTCCAAGAATAAACTGGGAATTACAAGAAAGCTCTGCTCCATGGAAGAGTCAGGTTTTTGAGCAGCCTTCTAGAAGGGTGAAAAGTTATGTTCAGGTGGTTACATTGCTGGAAGGGATTACATGAGATGGATATATCTACCTTGGGAGTGAGCTGGAGTGTAGAACCTGCAGGTCCCTGCTGCCTTGGCCTGCGTCATGATGCTGTTTCACTTAAATTGTTATTCAAGCTTGGTTCAACCCCTTATGTGATTCTGGTGGAATCCAGTCAGTAAGCTGCATTATGTGATGCTTTGAATTTTCTCTTTGGCCTAGACTCATTAAGAAACTAATGCATCTTTAGAGGACAAACTTCTTTCTTATGATTGTGAACTTGAACAAGGAACTAAATGTATTGAATTTTGAGAAGTAAAACTGCAATCTATTTTTCTGAATTCTCTTATTTATTGCTTTCCCTTCTGCTTTATCCCTAGTTTTTAATTCAATTTAACATCTATTAAGAAAAGGAAAAAAAAATCTTGTACATGTATTTTAATTCTTAACTGCTGAAGAACAGCAGTAAGTTTAAAAATGTGGTGGTACAATACTTTTCCTCCTCTGCATTTTATTTGTAAGATGGGAAGAATGTTAAGCTGCTGCTGGAGCGTAAAATTGCTAACTAACTAACTTGTTTAAATGAATAGATGAGAAGTCACTTAAACATCGAAAAACATTGTGTAGGCTGTAAATTGCTCATTTCTTAATGTTTGAGAGACTACCCAGTTATTTAACTTGAACTGTGTGCACTGTGGCACTAAGACATTTTATGGTCATGCCTTAAAAACTGAGCAAACTCTGTTGCAGATGCCTTTAACAAACAGAACACAGCTTATTATACATCTGCGTATATGCAACCCAAATTTCTGTTCCAGAAGTTGTGGTCACATTTGTTACTACTGTATATAATATGTATTTTTTTGGTTTACTGAAATTCTTTGTTGTATATGCAGTGCAACTGATGGAGCAGTTACTGGAGCTGTAATGATCAGATCGGTGTTGGCTGTGATGTGGGGGAGAGCGAGGGTGAGGTTTGCATGCTCGAGATCACAGAGAGAATGTGCTGTTATATAACTGTGCAGAGGGGATGTAGTCCACAAATTGCATTTAATCCTACTTCTGATACTGTGGCTTCTCTTAACTCAGTAACGCTGCAGTTGGTGTTATCATGAAGAAATGAGAGGATGTGATCCTCATCAGTTTGCTGTAGAAAAAGGCTGGAATTCTCTTTGGTAGCCTTAGGGGGAAAAAAAAAAAAATCAATGTGGTCATTGTTCTGTCCCCTGTGGAGGACCAAACTTGTCAGGGCCACAGGAATTGAGCAAATGTCTCGGGACCAAGACTCTTTTGACAAGAATAGGTGAAGGGGCTCTAAGCATACAAGGGACACCAATACCTCTTCCTTGCTAACTTTTAACATAAGATAAAGGGTAGCCAAGACTACTAAGAATCCTTTTCATAACTTGAAAAAGTAAGATTTGCTGCTTTTGTGTCAGTACTTATCTACCTAACTGACATATTTTCCCCTGCACTTTCCTTTGAGTAAATGCTTTTTTATTTCCTTCTTTTAGATATGAACTTTCATTAGTGGTATTTTGCCAGAACCGTTGTTTCAGATCCCCTTTAGTTTGGTTGAAGTAGGGTTCTCAGGCTTACAGAGTAAGTAGTACAGCAGTTGCAAGACATTAAACTTCCCAAAGCTCTTGAGGGGAATGAGATTAGAGTCTAAATTTAAAGGCAAGTTTGGATATTCTTTGCTTCAAACCATTTGAGGTAGTGCGGTGTGCAACTGGAGACTAAGATTCCTTCAAGCTAAGATTAAGAAATATAAAGATAGATACATATACACACCATATATATATATATATATATAAACATGCAAACTAAATGTGCCAGTGGCATGCTGTACTATAAATAAGAAAATACTTTAACCTTTCATTAGAGCAGCTGTTTCCTTGCACTTGATGCAACATCTGCTTGACTGATTTAAGTATTTATTTTGGGCTTCTGCTGATATTTGGTGATATTCTTTTTTTCAAATGAAAATATTCCTCCTACATTTTACACATACTTTATAGTATATCCTGTAAAATTATTAGCTGATCTTGATGTGCCTTTTGTATTTCAGAGTAAGACTATAAGAAATGCTCTTCAGCGACAAAAAAAATTGAGTGCTATTAGGTTATCCATCTTGAGGGGTTGAAAGGGGTGAAAAAAGGGAACTAACAAACATTTTTTCACATTCTTTTCCACAGCCATTGCTTATATTGATTTTACATTGTATTTTAACTGCAGAAGTATGACTTAATCAAATGTTCCAGGAAGCCAAGTTAGTTTTGGTTATTTCTCTGTGATATTTTTCTCCTTTCTGTATTCACTTCAGAGTGTCTGGTAAACTCAAAGCTCAGTACTAAGAATGAAAAAAGATGTGTCTCCTTAATATTATGCTAGCTGAAGAATAGCTTTAGTCCTATAGTAATGCTACTCCCTAATCATATTTTAAGTGCTGATTTAGACTAATCTTCTGGGGTCTTTTAGTGATCTTGTTGGGTCCAAATCAGACAGTTCTAGGGAGCTGATGGTTTGGTGTTATGTCTGCTGCCTAGGAAAATGCTATGATCATCAAACCAGGTAATCCCCACTAGAGATAATCTACACACAGATGAAGGAAAAGAAATCCTTGGATAATCTCCATAAAATCAGTGTTAGTGGACTGCTTGACCAGAGGGAGCAAGCGAGGAGGGGAAGAGTCTCTGGAGCCAGTTGGAGGAAGTGAATGCAGGGACACTCAAGTAAGGAGTAAGGGGCAGGAGGGCTTCTGGTGAAGAAGCTTCTTATTACCAGTACCTACAGCGGAGTATTTGGGTTTGCTTGGTTTGTTTGGTTTTCCAAACTGGCAGCCCATTTCCAAGTACAATAACAGTTTGTGACGCAGCCTAAACCGCCTAGATTTTTGGCAGTGTGTTGATGTTGTAATGAGATGCGTTAATGCTTAAAGGATAATTAAAGATAATGAACTATAGAGAAAGTGGAATGGAGTGCAGTACACAACGCCTCTGAAAGCCAGAGTGTGGCAAACTGACTTTTGATGAAAAGAACTTGTTTTGTACACAGACATTTTAATAGTTTCATCTGAGTAAGTACAAAGTAATGGATGCGGTGCCATATTGCAGGCTATTGGTTCAACAGAAGAAATTAGGATTTAACAGAGAAATCATGGGGGTGTGTAAGGGCATAAAGGACCTGACTGAGAGGAGGGGTAAACAGGCTTAGAGAGAGCTCCTTATTTGAAGCATTATAGATCAACTGTTAGATCAGCCTGATGTTTCCCCATTCATTTAATGACAAAGATAAACATAAAGGGAACTTGCTGCTAGAATTTGATGACATTGCTTGAAAAATGCTTTTTAATGTAGAGAGAAGGAATTGTTACACAGATTGGGGGTTTTTTTGAGGATTTTGTAGGCCATGGGCCCAGACATGGAGGAGATCTGAAATGCCTTTGTGGTGCAGGATACTCCTTTCCATCTAGCCTCCTTTCCATGAGAAGGATGGAGTAATAGGATGGGGATGCATTTTGGAGACTTGCGCTTCAGGTCCTTACAGCCAAAATGCTGTTTATAAGCTTGAAGGCTGAAAAAACAGAAAGGATCAAAGTAAGGAAGGATGCAAATAACTGAGCAAACCACATGGTGCAGTTATGAAGAAGGTATATGCACTCTTCATACACAATCGTGGATGTTTCCATTAGACAGAGGAAATTATTAATGATACTATGTGAGCATCTGGTGAAGCATCATTTAGTATGCTTCTGAAATAATCATCTGTTTTGAGGAGAAACGACAACAAATTGAAATGTGCAGAGACGTTAATCCTAGGATGAATAGGGAAATAGGCATCTCAGTAGAGAAAGCTTGAAGAACTTATCTTGGGTAGTCCAGCTAAAGGAGCCATGTGTGTAAGTGTTGTCCATGCTTACAGAGGTGGAGGCATCTAAGAAGGGAGAAACTACTTGAACTGAAAACAATATAAGCAATACAATAAACAGGCATAGTCTGGCAATTGCTGAATTTATGCATAACATTTTGAAGTTGTAATTCATTGAAGTAGTCAGGGGTTTGGAGTAAGTAGGAATAGTGGAACTTGCTGTGCTTTTCCTGCTAAATCTTGGTGAGATTTGAAAATAATTCCTTAATCGTTCTGAAAGTATCGAAGAAAATGGAACTTTAATGATTATATCCAGACATGTCCTGAATTTTATGAATAATTGTCTTGACTGAATAGCATTCCTGCAGCTTCTCTCCTTTACATATTTTTGTGATTTCCTGGTATGCAACAATGTTCTCTAAGGGTGGCTGTGGTGTGCTCTCAGGAACACCTACTGCTGGGCTTCTTTCCTGTGCTAATGGCACAAATCGTGTTTTCTGGAGGATTTTAGCAGAGGGACAAGGAGGGGAATCGAGCCATTTCAAGCAAACTGTTTTTATCCTTGCTACACAGTGAAATAGAGACTGAGTTGCTTTTCAGAGGGGTCATTTTCTTCATTGACCTTGAAGTGTGCAGGATGAGAGATTGTAATTTGGATACCTCCGTTAGGTGCTTAAAGATAGGTCAGATGAATCCAAGCCAAAGCATTCAAAAGGGAATAGACAATCTGTCTGGAGAGTTGCTGAAGTAAGTAGTGAGTTGGTAACTGAGGCAGGGCTGTTATGGTATGCTGAGATTTGTTATCCTGCAGAAGTCTTGAAAAATCAAGTATTGCTGTAAATTTTCCCTTTTGCATTTGATCGAGGAAATAGTTTACTGAATTCCAACAAGGAATGCTTTGTTGAAACAAAACTTGAGAGCCACAGTTTGAGAGTGATTTGGAAAAAAGTATCCAAGCAGTTACTTTGCTAAAGCCTTACTAACAGTTGATTCAATTTGGGCTTGTAAGCCAAAACACAAAAGCAGTTGAAGTCTTGTTTGCTGCTGGCATTGGTAGGTGCTAACCACCCAAATGTGTTTTGTGATCTTAGTAGCAGTTGCTTGATGAGCCCAAATTTAATCTCTTGTGCATTCTAAGTAATGTCATTATGAGTTCTTTATACAGGTTATTTTAATGCTATATGGAATGGGAATTATAGTCAATAACTTGCAATTAGAAGAGAGAAAAATTGTAGCTGAAGATGCTGATAGGTAAAGAAAATCACTGATAGAAAAACTATGATGTGGTGTTACTACTATATTGCATGCAGATCTCAATCACTTTGTTTGGGAGGAAAGACAGTGATGGAACACAGTTTTGGGTGCAGAAGACTGGCAGAGGGATTCAAGTTCTGTGGCAACTGGGACTGAGGAAGGATGCTGTCTGACTGGCTGGTGTTTTTTACAAGATGCAGTGGGTGAGATCAGGGCTGACAAATACCATACTGGAGGGAGTATACTGGGGCTTTCACTGAGGCTCACAGGCTACTCAGGTGTGGATTTTGATATTTTTTAGTGCTTCCTGGGTTAATTTTTCAGGTTTATAATTTTTCCCCTTTATTCAAGAAAATATGTTGCCGTAGTTTGTCTCTTGGCTGGAGGTTTTTTGTACTCTGAAAGCTTTTTTTAATGGCACAGCTGATTCAGTCACTACCTATCAGAATCTTCTGATGTTTATCTTCAAAAGTGCCTGCTGTTAGAATTTAATCTTCTTTATTTACCCATACTCTAGGAAGATATTATTTACCTCATAGACCCTATTTTTAACACCATCTTAAAGTGTTTTCTCAAACCACTTGGCTTCAATCTTCTAAAACCAATGGTAACTTTTTAGTAACTTAAAAAAGTTAATTTGTTTTCTCTGAGTACCTTCCTAATACTTCATTTTTATTTTTTTTATTAACAGATAAATTTGCGCCTCATTTTGGTAAGCGGGAAAACAAAAGAGTTCTTATTTTCACCAAATGACTCTGCTGCAGATATCGCAAAACATGTGTATGACAACTGGCCGATGGGTGAGTACCTGTGTGGCTTTGGCTTTTCAATTGGCCAACTAGAAACATCCTTGCATTTTCAGACTAAAGTGTCAATAAACTCATCTTTGTTCTCAACATTCAAATTAAGTATTATTATTGTTTATCTGGGCATAGATTGAAATAAAAATACAATTGTTGTCTTACCTTCTTTTTTCCCCCCTCTTTCTTTGGTTGGACAGAGTTATAGATGTCAGGGCTATTTCCAACTTTATTTCAAAAATTTCCTTTCCCAAACTACAACACTTCTTTCCCCTGATCTTTAGATGCTTCTCTTGATTAGTTTTGTTAGAAGATCTAGTAAGTGTGAGGAGATGTTGGAGATTAAAGACCTCTTACGTGAGGACAGCTAATATAAAGCATGGCATGTCACAGGAGCACAGCAGTGAAATTGAGTCTGACATACTTTTCCTTTACTGCTTTATCTTGGAAAGGATCTGTAATAATGATATTTTTCCAGGAAAAAATCAAATATAAAAGAACATTTTAAAAGACATTAAAAGACTGAGGGAAGCTGAAGTTGTTTCTATGAATATAGTTAGTGCAATGCAGGAGGACTATCTTTGGAAAATGGAATTGAAAACTTAGGATGTCTATTCACATATGTGAATAGTTCCACAAAAACAAAGTGCTTCTGTTCTCCCTGTCTATGACTTCATGGGAAATAGCCAAAACACAGACATAGCATTACATAGGATGAAAGAAAATGATTCTTTGGGTACAGGACTTCATTTGGGTTACTGTTTTGATGTTAAAAAAGACTACTCTTTATGCAATCTAAAACATTGCAATATCTGAATTTGTGGTGCCTTTGTCAAAGAGATATGGTAGACGTTAATTCATGCTGAAAAGTTAGTGTTGATAAACACTAAGACCTTAAACTGGTCTTTGAGGTCAGGAAGAAAAGAGTTTCAGGGGATTTGTTTGCTCTTTGTTTTGCTGGGATGCAGCATTGTGTGTTTAGTGAAACCTCCTTCTTCATTACAGATTTTAAGTCCTCTGAAGTGTTAAGATAAAGATGTAAAACACTTTAACACTAAGAAATCTGGTTGACGTAGCATCTGTGCAGCTACTGTACATATTTTAATGTGTGCCTACAACATAGTTGTCATGACCATATGTTCTTTGTGTACTTCTATCTGAATTAGTAATGGCAGAATTGGAGGGTTTTTCTTACTCAAGTTTATTCCTGAACATGTGTTCTCAGGTTCCTGGTCTTGTAGACAGCTTGAAGGCTTTAGATTCTGAGTTAAGAGTTGAGGAGAAACCCAGACTTTGAAGTCTCCTTTTTAAAGAAAAGAAAACCAGAAATGGAAACTTCAGTTCAAAACTTGCTCTCCTGAGGGAGTGATCCAAATCTTTAGGAATATTTAATTGCCCTGTGCAAAGAAGAATAGTGTCCATTTAAGACTGAGGAAAAATCTGCTTCAGAATAGTGTATAGGTTTTCACAAATACGAGCCAGCTAGCTGTTGTCAGGCTGAGAGTGCTGCTCTTTGTCACAGGACTGAGAGATCTTGATGAGGACTGAGGTTTCCGTGAAATAGAGATGATACTAAATGATTGGTTTTACCACCATTTTGACTTGTCATGATATTGTAGGGGAAAAAGTAAGTCACAAAATATCCTTAATTGCATAACGGCAGCATTAAGGCAAACTTCTCCTCCCTTCTTTCGGCAAATCAGTTGATAACGAGTACTCGTGCATTGTAGTGGAAAATGCCAAATTTATATTAACCTATATCATCTAGATAAGCTACCTCTTCAGCCCTTACTTCATCTAAATCCTGTTCAATTTTTTCTCGTTCAGCAATTATCTGCTGAACTTTTTTAAGAGAAAAAAAATGTAGTAGGTAAATGTTTTCTCTGTGGCTCATTTAGTAGTCAGTGGGAATTAAAATCTGAAATCATGTCAGAAAGAAATGTTTCAGACTGCCAGCCAAGAAGCAAAAATTAAAAGGATGGGAAAATTGGAAGCTTAACAATGAGCAAATACCTGTGCCAAAATAGTCTGTGTTCCTTGTTTGCTGCTTTACGTCATTATGGCACTGTAAACTGACTGAACTTCTCTTTACAGCCAGAGTAGAGTAGAGTTCAAACTGTATGGAGAAGAGAAATGAAAAAAAGATTAGTATCTTCAGAAAAATCACTTGCCCCTAGCAGCGTGGTAATTCAGATCCTTAGTGTAGCCCACTTCACAGCACAGCAGCAAGGACATGTGCTTTGATAGCATAACAATTAAATCAGACCTAGAGTAGAAATACTTGAAATTCAAATAGCATTGGTTTCCTAATTTGATCTAATCTTTTAAACCAGCCACATGGCAGCACCCAGGGATTTCAACAGCCCCTGCTGTTGGTACCAGCCCTGCCTCCACTGCAGTCTGTGCAGTGCTGGGGCTGCTATGGCTCCTGCTGCCTGCCTCTCTGCCTGCTTGCTTTTTTCATACCAGATGCCTCTCCTCTCTGTCGGCTCTCTGCAGCCATGGCTTTTGTATTAATTGCTTCTCCTCTTTTCACTTCTCCTTTTGTGGTGCTGCTTGCCACTGCCTATATGTTAATTGTATGTTCCCAGTGAGCAGATTGGTTTCTGTTGCTTGTGAGATCCCTTGCTGAATATTCATTTTGGGACATAAACACTACAAAAGCAGAAAGAGAGAACATTTGTGAACAGCTGTTGCCAGCTATCTGGTCAGCTAAGAAACAGAAGACACTGTGTTCCCACAGAGCCCATATAAATTCAACATTTCAAGGTTTTACGGTATTTGTTCTGAAAGCAAAGTGCATATTTATTTGTTGTTTGCATTGTGACAGGGAACAGTAAAAGAGTAGGAAAAGATCATTTAAGCTTATAAATTATGTATTGTGGCTTAAGCTTTATAGGAAGTGTATTATAGGAAAATGCAAGCTTGCATTTCCCGAATCACTGTTTGCCACATAAAAACATGCACTGTTTGTCTTTTGAGGAGTTCCTGAAAATGTATCAGTTGGTGTGTCCTCTGTGAGAGCCTTCTGTTCAGGCTTTCCACAGTGACTCCGGGATGCTTGGGTCACTGCCCCCTCTGGACATTTAACTGGTTTGATCTGACCATCATCAAATGCCATGGAGCAGCCTGAGGAGCCGCCAGTGCTGTGGTCTGAGAATCCTATTCCAAATGACCCATCATATGCTTTTTCACTCTGTGTGTGGCTACTTTGCCTTGCTGGAGAGCAGCTCTGGTTAGACAGTCAGCTGAACAGGAGGACGACGGCTTCAGAGTCTTCTGAATGGGAAGAAATAGCAGAAATCTTAGCCAAGCAGATGTTAAGCCTTAGGAAGCCACTTGCATTTATGAAATATTTTGTGTGGGACATATATATGCTAAATATCTCACGCAGTCTGTGAAGTAAGCTAGTAGTATTCATACTTGCAGGTATAAAATGCGCAATGTCAAATAATAAATTTTAGAATACATTTCAGACGTGCTGACCTTGAATTATCTTTCTGTATCTCCAGCCTTTGTTCTCTCTTTAGTGTTTCACGTGAGAGTCATTTTCTTAGTTTTCTTCCTGGGTAAAAGTGAGAGAAATAACAAAAGTCGTTTTTATTACAATGTGAAAAATTCTCCTCTTCTTTTCAGACTGGGAAGAAGAGCAAGTCAGCAGTCCAAATATCTTGCGGCTTATTTATCAAGGAAGGTTTCTTCATGGCAATGTGACCTTAGGAGGTATGAAAATAATTTTCATTAGGCATGTTACAGTGAGGAAAAAGGGATATTTGTTTACAGTGCAGTAAGTACTATGCTCTTCAAGATCACTGTGTGGTTTGCTATATCCTATTTTTCCTCTACATAGGGGACGTTGTATCTTACTGTGTGTTTTTCCATCTTGTTACCACCAGTTGCTGAACTTTAGGAGGTACCACCTGCTAGGTTAAGTCTCTTGTGCACAGAGAAGCATTTATTTTTTGTCTTTCCTTAGAATATTTTGTTCCACCTCTCTTAAACTGCACTTGTAGAGTAAGCTACTTCATAGATGTCTGAAGTATTTTAAAATGTTTTATAAGCTTTATAATAATTGGTTGAACAATAGTTTAAATCATAGTGCAGGACACTGTATGAATGAGAATGAGGGGAAGCATTCTTGCTGTCCAGTGCTCTCCCAGGGATACAATCGCATGGTTATGTGAAAACAGAAGTAAATGGCTTCACTTCATATGCTAAGGAACTGCAATTCAACTGTGCCCCCTTGTGGCAAGTTCTTTTTTCCCACGATTAGGTATTTTGATGGGTATCTTTGACAGAGCTGTGACACAGATTTGTAACAATAATCTTTCCTTTTGTAGATAAAAGTTACCAGTGTGAATACTAAACCAAATAGGAGTATCTCTTTGTGCCAGTTTAAAAATAAATTAATACTCCTGCTTTCCATATGTGTTGACATTGTTTACACATTTCATACTTGAGTGCCATACAAAGAGGAGACTATAACACAAAATTACCAGTGAAATCCTTTTGAAGTTAAGGTGAACCTGAAAAGGATAATTCTGGACTGCTTATGGTTATCTTCCCATGAAGAAGTGACTGGGATGATAGATCCATTGATTCACTTTCTACCATTACGGATGTTGGCTAGTGATGTTCTTTTAGAATAGATTTACTCTCCATATAAATCAATTTTTAATGTCGCTATATATATATACACAAGATCATTGTCAATACAACTGGGAGAATTCTGAAGTTTTTATTCACTCTCTAATTTGTGTCTTTACCAGATGCCAATGGGTGCAGCTAATAGCAGTGGGAGGGAGGGTTGAAAGACAAAAGTTAAGGCTTGGTTCCTCTTTGCTTTTAGAGATGGTGGTCTTACCCTATGTGTTGCAGGCAAGGAGAACTAAATGGGATTTCTTTGCCATTCATCTGTAGGTGTTGCTCTTGACCACCAGTTCTTGTTTCCTTTAGTGATATTTGTCTAAATCTGGAACAACTTTGAATATGTTTAATGGTTTTAATATTTTGTTTAATGAGTTAAGCTGAAAACTAATAGCTGCGTGCTGTTGAATCTTTCATTAACTCAGGTCTCTGGATTTCGAACAATTGGGTTTAGGGCATTTTAGTTCATTCTTAATCATTCATGCGTTGCAATTTAATATCATCATGATATTACCCTAAGGATTTTACATGTGTATTAGTGTTTTTCAGAGATCTTTTTGTTGCTGTATTGTTTTAAGAAAAAGAATCCCCAAACCATTGGTTTGCTGTGGTACTAATTAAGTTATCTGGAGTAAGATTATGCAGCTGGAAGGGGAACACCACTTGATGAAGCAGCCTGAAAAGCCTGTCACTTCAGTTTGTGGTGTTCATTAGATGTAACCCTAAGTGAACTAGTTATCTTTTAAAGGCAGGGCTGGGTGGGGAAGGGTAGGAATTTCTTGTGAAATACAAATACTTACGTTTCTTATACTGTTAAAAAACGATTCCATTCAGCTTTTCGGTCAGCTCTCTATAACCGAGTTATAGCACCTAGTGTTCTGTTTGCTTTAGGTGATTAGGAAATATTGACTGGAATTTGGACCTACTGTGTACTGAAAGTCATTTTGTCAACTAGTGAAACAAAAGTTTCCAAGGAAATAGTTTAGTGTTTTCTTTTTTTAACAGGACACCATTTCTGTTCACATTTAAAAATGACATTGTGATATTCTACTTACACTACATTGACATGTGAGGCTATATTATGACTTTGAGATTCCTTTAAACTAAATAGCACCAAAAAACGACAAATTGAAAGGAAAAACTGGCTGTTGGGTGTTTAAAAAAAAAGTAGTTTAAAGAAACCATGTCTTTTGCCTGACTCTCTGAATGGGGTGTTAAGTACAAGAACAGTGAATGGCACTGGTGAAGAAAAACACCATTCCACTCTTGCATGTGGTGCTTGAGCCATACTAGTTTGTTATGTTTTGCCTGTGTGAAGAGCTAGGGAGTTTGCTAGGGAGGCAGTGTCTGCCTTCAAACAGGAAATTTCATCTATCAGCTAAATATTTGATCTGCAGTTTGCATTTGAAATAATATTAATTAGGTAGGTAAAACATAATTGACTGTGTCTTGTCAGAGCTCTGTTTCTTGTTAGAGCGTGATAATCAGCAACATTTTATTTCATCATTTACTGGGTAGGGGGAAGGGAAACCTACCCAGTGAATTCTGACAATAGAAAATTTGGAATAAAAGTGGAATTAAACAGATGGGAAAGGAGCTGAATAAAAGTTTAGTTAGTAAGATAAAGGGATGAGAGAATGAAGATGAACAAGAAATGATTGCTCATCATAGGTTAGGGTGATCAGATTCTGTCATGATACTCTGAGGAAGAAGCTGGAAATTGCTAATATGAACTTGTGTGAATTATGCAGACTACTAGCTGAAATTATTTAACTGAAATATTAGCATGCTTTTACTTGATTACTGTGAATAATTGATCTCCATAGCTCACTAATCAAGTTTCTCAAGTGTTTTGGTATTATGAAAGATGTCCCTAATGTGATTAATTTGTAGTATTTTGAGCTTTCCATAACGAATTCTTAAGAGTTTGTCATGAAGACAATCCTTTTCCATTGAGTTTAACAGACTGTTAATATGCTCTTTGCAAAGTTTTCAGTTGTATTGCAGAATCAAGTGCCCCAAATACTTAATACTTGCCAGACTTCAAGCTGTCAATAGCTCTTAGTTGTAGGCACAGCCATTGCCTCAAGTACATGAAGCAACTTTCAGATCTACCTTTCTAGAGAGGTGGCTTTTCCCAAAGTACAGCTGCTTCCAAGAAACTTGTGGATATGTGTGTTCCTCCGTATGCTTATACCTGTGCTTTAATCACAACTTTTTTTTCAAACGAATACAAAGCCAATGAACATTGACCAATAGCAATGTTATAACTAGACCTGTAGTGAATACCCATACTACCCAAATATTAGGGTGGGGTGTTTTTTTATTACTGAATTTTGAATCTGTACTGTAGTGATTAGAATTTCTCTTCAGGTACCTTTAGTTTTATTGAACATCTATAATTTACTTAGTCACTTAAAATGCTTTGGTGCACTGTATGTGAAAACAGAAGATGTAAATTTAAGTTGAGAGGGCAAAGTCTGTTCAAGACAATGATTTGTGTGCTTAGGGTTAAATTCTTTATCACTAACTTTTTTTCTTCCATAAGGGAGGGAGGATAAAACATACATTTCTCAAAAATAATCAAGAAAGGTGCTTAATGTTAGGAGTGGGAAAAAGGAAACAAAACTAATGTTATTTAAAGAACTTGTAAAAATACCAGCCCTTCCAAATAAGTAGAAAAACTCAAAGTTCAGAATATTTAGTCTGGCAATGAGAATCTGTTAAATATAATGAGTAACAGAGAATCCTTTCATTTTGATGACAGTAGAAGTTCTGATAACTTTTCCAAAGTAACTAGTGATAGGACAAGAGAGAATGTACTCAGGTTGTGCCAGGGGAGTTTTAGATACAATATTTGGAAAATATTCTTTGCTGAAAGAGTACTGAAGCACTGGAGCAGGCTGCTCAGGGAAGTGGTGGAGTCTCCATCCCTGGAGGTCTTCAGAAAAACATGTGGCACTTGAGGACATGGTTTAGTAGGCATGGTGTTGGTGGGCTGATGGATGGACTTGATGGTCCTAGAAGTCTTTTCCAACCTTAATGATTCCATGATTCTATGATTCTATAAATATACTACAGTGCTAAACCCATAAATGCAACACTATGTTAATATAATTAAGTCAGAAGGTGAAAATGATTGTTTTAGAATTGGAAAGAAACAGAACGAGTTGGGAAAAGCTCAAATTTTGTGTTACTTGAGCTCATAAAGGGTGATTCTCACAATCTGATTTAACATGTTTTAAATTACATATTTTTCACATGACGCTGGTGCTACTGATTAATATTAAAGGCAAAATGCAGACATTATGTATTTTGGATAATTTGTATTGTGATCCAAGTACATTGAAGGAAAATATGTTTTGCAGTAGCGGTCATTGTTGCCCCAGGAGTAACAATTTAGTGGCTGAATTAGCCACTTACTTGCATGTTTATCAACAAAGAGTGCTTAGTACCCCAGTCTTGGCGTGAATGCTCCCTTCAGCTTTAAGTAAAAGCGGAAGGCTAAGTTTCCCAACAGGAATATCATGTCTCTGAGAACACAGTTTTTTAATCACCAGATTACAAGACCTTGATCTATAGAAATGCTTTTATGAATCTATTTAGTAAGCAGTTGAACTTAACATTATGAGCTTTTGAACAGACACATATCCAATTATAGTTACACTTGCGTGTTTTGAAGAAAGGTGACTGTTGTAATGTATTAATTAATCTCTTTCTCCTTTTACAGCGTTAAAACTTCCTTTTGGCAAAACAACAGTGATGCATTTGGTGGCTAGAGAGACGTTGCCAGAGCCAAACTCTCAAGGTACACTATGCGCTAGAGGGATTTCTTACTCAAGTACATGGCAAAGTGGTCGGATCTCTTACAGGCTTTTTGAATATTTCATAGTAGAGAGAAAAGTTAAGAGAAAAGTTAAGTCCAAGTGGCCTTTTGTGAAACAAGTAACGGAATGCTTTAGTACACACTGCTTGTCAAAAACTAAGAAATCAACTTTCTGTCTTAGAATTTTTGTAGAATGCAGAAATTTACTCAAATTGTGAAAGCTGTAGTTTGTATTGTTAAAAAATTACTCATGATTTATTTTTCAGATATGTATAGATGTGTATAATAGTAGTAAAAATATTTTTTATTAAAAATAAGAAAAAAAACCCATACTTTTGTCAAGCATGTTTGCACATAAGACGAGATTGCTTTAGAAATGGTGTGTAAGCAAAACTTTCTTCTTGCTCCACAGGTCAAAGGAATCGTGAAAAAACTAGGGAAAGCAATTGCTGTGTAATCCTGTAAACCCTGTTAGCTTTACCTGCTAAGTGTGATGTAATATAGTCTTTGTCTTTCATGCTGCTGGAATAGAAGAGGCCCTACCTTGCTTCAAACACCTATAGGAAGAGCCTGTCTGTAAATCCATGGAACTGAAATACTACACAAACACTGTCTCATTGGTCTTTTTTTTTTTTTTTAAGAAAAAAAAAGAGGAAGATCTTTGAACACTTTCATTGTTTTTCTTTTTTTTTTTTTTTTTTAAATTCCTGCTCTTTGTTTGTTGAATAATCTTACAGTATGTCAGCTCTTGAAAGAATTCAATCTCCAGAAAAGTTAATGTGTTCTTTTCCATAGCAGGAATCATTTTACTACTACAAAAATCTCCATTAACCGGATCTAATCAAGTCAAGCTTTCTGGATGCAATTTGCACTAAATATGGTTGACAGTGTATTTCTCATCAACAATCTCTAACAATATTTGAGACACCTAGTAATAACCTACAATGTATAATGCAACACTGGAAAATAGTATATCCTTGATTAAAACAAATCTCACTTATGGCCAAATCAAAGGAAAAACTGTTAAGTCAGTTCTACCTAAGTCAACCTTGGTGGCCAAACTGGCACAGAATACTAACTAAACCAAGTCTAACTATATATATTTTCACTGCAACAAACAAAAACTATGTGCCTGTAATTTAAAAGCACTCTGTAGAGGGCTGATGAAACTGATTTTTTTGTTACTGCACTCTGATCTCATGCGTTAGTTGAGTGCTTATTCAGACAGCACAAACAAGTGCAGAGAGTGCATTTCCTAGCCTTAATATGGGAGGGGTAATTTCCTGTAGTTCATAGGCTTTTATTATTGTGCATAAATGTTAGAAACCATCATTTACTAATCAGTTTTATGCATTTGAATATTGGCAATTGGTGTTTTTCAGTCATTTTCTCATCCGTACCTTAGTGTCCAGTGTCATGCTTATTCATTAGAGACTTCAAAAGAATTATTAAAATTCAAAAAGCAAAAAGAAAAACCTCTTCCATAGTACTAGTTTTGTTTCTTTATGTAATCTGCATTTGATATTAGTGCTTGCAATTGTATTAAAATCAGAAGCTGATTTTTGAGGGCAGACATAATAAAAAAGGATGCCATTCTTTTATTTCATATCAATAATTTAAATGTTGATATGCTAAAGAAATTTGCACAGCACTAAAGCATGAGCTAGTTTCATCTAAACCTGTAAAAAATAAAAATAAATAAAAATAAAAAAATATAAAAGATTTTATATTTTTTCACTGGGGAGGAATTCTTCCTGGGTGAAATTACAAATATGTGTAGAATATATTTAATAAAAATCTTATAAAATACATAACTATAGAAGTTAAATATAGATTGGCGTGTAGTATAATAGAACGATATTCCATATAAATAGCTTTAGCCTTTAAAAAAACGAGTCACAGGTTGACATTGTGTTCTGTACTTAGGTGTCCACAACTCTTACAGATGTTCTGTGTAATTGTTTTTTCGAATGATTGGCATCATTCAAATGTATTCAGGTTATTTTATTCAATGTTACTGCTTTGATGAAATGCTTTATATGCAGTAGATTTACAAAAATATTGTTCATACTGATCAGAATTAAATTTGTATAGAGCAGAGTTTTAAAACAAATTGTAAATAGCACTAAACATTTTCTTTCTGCAACCTGTACTGATAGACTCTTCTGTAAACTAAATAAAATAATATTGTAGTGCATTTTGGTGTTTTAAGGGTTGTAATTGAGTCTGTAACTACTTCTAACAGTACTTGTTAATCTGGAAACCAAGTAAGGACTTAGTTTTATTTATTGTTTTAAAAGGGAGGGGCTGTGAAACTTGCTGAAAACTGCTAATGGGATTTATCACTTCAGTTTTGTTTTCCTTTCATGTCAAAAGAAGGGCCTAGAGGTTGTGGGTTTTTTCCTAATGCAGAAGAATACAAACATGGACAATTACACTTGCAAATGTAGAGCAATGCCACACTGCTCATGCTGTAATCCTTTGCAGTCTTCACTCACTTAGAGCCAAGAGCATGCACATACCTCCTAGGGTGCTGGAAACTTGGATGTTATTATGTGCTCATTGCCTAAATTAATTTCTGGACGGGGATTTCCTTGTACTCTGCAGTGGAGCATCTCTCTAGTTACTTATTTAGCAACAAACTTTCTTATATATTTTTTTTAAAAAAAATTTGATAAAGATCAACTTGAGAAAGCTACTAGGAACATATGATCATCTTTAATTATAGAATGAAGCTTATCTTCTCCAAAATGCTGACCACCTGAGTAACACAGACTTAGATAGAAAACAGATCTGACAACAGAAAAAGAAACAGTCTGAGGCAGGACATGTTTTGAATTAGTTAAGTGCGTCTTTCATATGCATTGATTTTGCAAAAATGTGTGTTTGAAATGTATTCTTGGTTTGAAGAAGTAGTGAGGTACTTCATACAGTATAAATACATGAAAATCCAGTAGCTTCCAGTTAAAATACTTGGCAAGCTTGAGCAGCAAGGTATGTGGAGATTCCTTTTGTTGCGATTAATAAGATGCATATATGTGCATGTTCAAGCAAATCCTTAAATGATAGTTAGCAGTTAAAGTGTGAACTTGCCAAAATAACTCCTGCAGAACGCGAGTAGAACCATTGCCTTAATACTCCTGCAAATTGTCCAGAGTTCTGCCCACTGCAGAGTGTTTCTGTCGTGGTGTGAGGCTGGTGAAAAACTGGGGGAGAATTTGTGCTTTTTTCTGTGGATGCTTTATATTGTGGGTTGTACATTTGCCAAAACAAAAGCTGTAGCTCTTAACCCCATATTCCTCTGTCTTCCCACAGTTCATGCATATGCTTCTCTTTCTACATTGATCGGAGTTATGAGGAGTCAAGAGTCTTAATAAAGATTAAAGACAAGCCTTGCAGGATCAGGCTGCTGGACAGCCTGATAATATGCTGAAGGGTTTGACATTTGATTTTCACTGTTAAATAGAAATTACATTTTCCCTTTGGAGGAGTTAATAGATGTCATGAAGGAAGAGGAGGAGAGGATGAATTGGAGTCCTTCATATTCTGAAATACCGTGGAAGGACCACATCTTTCTTCCGTATCATTGTGTGTGTTATTGATCACAAATTAATTTTCACATGTATGAGGAATAATGTCTGGTAGCAAGGAAAGTATTCTGTAAGTTCTGTTGTCTTGAATGATAGCAAAAATATGATGTCGAAGCAATCTTTGAAATTAGCTCAGTGGTGGAGGAAGAGAGTGTGGCCACTGTGATGTTGCCATCTTTGCCAGGGTGCTGCATTGGTATTACTCCAGCGCTGTCTCTGCAGTCTCTGGATACCTTTCCTCAGTATGTTGCATTTCCAACAGGAGAGGAACAGTGATTTAATTTAGAAGAGACATAGATGGCGCTCTGGAAAACCTTCCTTCCTCTGTTATAGGTGAGAAGGCAGGTGGTTGTTTGGCTGTTTCTGGGCTGTGTGCCCAAAGTCAGGAGGTGCTGCTGCTGCTCTTTGGGGAAGCTGCGTTCTGTGCTGCTACGTGTGCTCTGATAAGAGTCATTGTACAAATCTTACTTCAAGAAACAATGGGAAGATGGATGTATTTCCATCTAAACTTCTGACTAACTCTATGCTCATTATAAGGGTAAGCTTAAGCAGATTTGGGGTTCTATGTCCTGTCTAAACTGGCACTTAGATCATTAACAGCAGTCGTACCATTGAAACCGATTAGACTTTGCTTGAATCGGAGGAAAAGCCAAGGTCTGTTAAGATTCTTAAAGTCCCTACGCCCTTTATTTCTTCTGAAGTAGACCCATCTTGGCTGGAACTTGTATCAAGCGTATTTTCAAAGCACAATAAAAGGCCTTTATTTTTATCCAAGAGACTGACACTAATGTATGGTTCATGATAAGAAGTTGATAGAAATCCGCTTAAGGTGGTAGCATGCTTGTCCTCCTCTGCCACGTGTGCGCACTTGTGAAGAGGTTTACAATGTAATAGCTAATTTGCTTATGCCGATTTATTTTATTAGACTGTAAAATTACAAAACCTTCTTTATGCTCTGGGTTCTTGAGTAGTTATGATTGGACTTGATCCTGTGGGTCTTTTCCAACTTAATGGTTCTGTGATTCTGTGATCTGTTTGGGGTTTATTATTAATCTGGAAAAGGAATAACCAGTGAAATAGGCAACAGCAAAGGTTATTTAAGTCAAGCCCACAAAAATAAGGAAAATTTATTGATAGCTTATGAAGCTCTGGGAATGGATCACAGTGACAAAGTTCAGCTTTGAATATAAAGGACTGCATGGCTGGAAAAAGGAAAGTACCTACATAGCTCTTTTAAGATCACCTGGATCAGGGGACTGAGTTCTGGGCAATAGGGAAATGCTTTTTATGGCAAGTTCCTTAAGCTTTGAAAAATGGTAATGAAAATAATGACACAGCAGAAATATTATAAAGAGATTGAAGAGAATGAGAGGTTAAAATAGCTACAGTTATGACTAACACAGAGAAAACAGATGGAGAACTTCTATTTTTGTCTTGTAATTTTATTGGCCCAGTTTTTACATTTGTCTTTAAAGTGGAGGTGACAAATTCTAATCTGATAGAAACATTTTTCATGAAATCAATGGCACTCACTTCCACCAGAAGTAGTTTGAGGAGAAAAGCTAAGCAAAATTTAGAAGGAAAATGGATCATTGCATCGATGAAAATTGATAGAATTTCCAGAATCAGAGATGCCAAGCTTTTTCTCAACAAGGTGTAGTGTTTTTTTTTTTTTCCTTTAGCCACTACATTAACTTTCAATGAAGAGCCTGACTCTTAGGAGGAAAGTATTTCTGGCATGTTGCCACCTCCATGACGTACCAGATACTGACAACATGAGTCCAGCCTTCACAGGACAAGTATATTTGATACCCTGGTAAGAGTTTATCTGTACAAACCTGCAGCTTAATGAAAAGAACCAGTCAGAGTCAAGGTGGTGTTTGTGCTTTCCTGGAGCAGGCTTGGGGGAGCAAGTTACTGCGTTTAGCTGGTGGAGAATGTGAACTGCATGCGGTTCCTTAGGGCAGGATTTAATGGCTCGAGTGGTGCAAGATGAAAGCACCCTGCTCTTACCAATTCAGGGGATGCTAAATGTATAGGTAGTAAATGTTTTGGCTTTTCTACCAGAAAATACTCTTCGGCTACTGGTTGTTTTGGGGTGTTTTTTTTATGGAGACAGGGTAATGGGATGAAACAGAGAACAATTGTATTTTTTTGCTGTCTTTTATGTACTCTTTGAACTAAAGATTAGGAAGAAACACTGGGAGAAGTTTTAGATGCCTACTGTAGGATCAGCCATTAAAGGGCTGGTCAAAATTCACCTACCAGCAGCCACCCAAGCCACAAAGAGCAGCTGTGGGAAGGACGTGGCCGCTGCTTGCAGTGTGGTAACTAATTGCCAGTGATGTGGCTAAGGCTGTGTATGCAGGGCAGAAGGGAGTGATGTTTGGTCGCTTCCTGAGGATTTCAGTTGTTACCTGGCAAAAAAAAAAAAAAAAAAAGAGGACTAGGATCTTGCAGTAATCATTGCGGGTGAGAATAACAGAGTGGAACTGCCTCTAGAGGTGATACTTAAAAAAAGTAGTAATATAAAACTAAATCCATAATACAGGAAGTCAGTAATGCATGATGGATGGTACCACACTTACAGACCAAGACAGGGAAGTACATACTGGTGTTGATACCCGCATCTGTTTGTCGCATTTGCTGGCTAAATTAAAGAAAGATTGAGTTTAAGTTGTTTAATTTCTGCAACTCACATGTGTCCCTAACCTAGGATTGTTCATCCCTGCTGCTGCCACGTTATGTCTGTCCCACAGCTCCAGCAGAGCTGGCTGGGAGCTCACACCCTGCAGCCTTGCCAAGCGAGAAGTCAGTGCCGTGACTGCGCACACCGGTGTGAGATAACAAACACGTAGAGCTTAGGTGGGAGGAAATGTCAACGTGGCAAGTCAGCAAGTCCCCAGGCAAGAGAACGATACCCAGTCCATGTGACAGAACCCTGGCAGCTGAGTTTTCTGTCCCTTGGTGAAGTAAATTCAGTGGGTGTTCTTCTGGAAAGCAAATACGTGAGAGTTTTCTTGCACTCTTGCATTAACTAAGCGATGTCAGTGAAATCTTTTGGTGTCTGATGACTCTGACTGCCACCATCCCTGTGAAAAGTCTTCTCTCAACAACTAGATCTGAAGGCTGCCTCTATTTTTCTTGCCTTCTGGGCAATTACAATCTCTGACTTTATCGCTAAAGTCTTGGAGTGTCCTGTCGTCCTGATTTTCTCCCAGCCTGGCATTTCTGGCTGCAGACAGCTGTGACCACCACTGGACAACTGCTCTACCAAGTCCATAGCAAGGACTGGAAAAAGACATCATCAGTGTGGATGCGGTGCCCCTTCAGCAATCCCTGCTGAGCTGTGGACAGGTCTCTCTGTGGCTCTGGTTGTTGGTGGGTAGTCTGAACTGCTTAGAGGAGAGGAACACACTTAGAGCTTCCAAGCCAAGGGCAGACCCACTGTTTGTGACACTGCAGACAGGCCCCAGCTCCAGCTGCATCTGCTTCTGTCAAGTCAGGTAAGTCCAAGTGTATTGCAGCAAAGAACCTCACTGGTGATCAAACTGGTAAGAGCTACTGCCCCTCTTCAAGCAGGGAGGCTGTAATCCTTGGGATGCTCTTCCAGGTCTAATCATGAAGGCAAGCATGGGTCAGGAGTACCCTTAACTGCTGAGGTGAGCACCACACTGGTGTGGGGCTGCCCCTAGAGTGTGGGGAGTAGGCAGGGGGGAAGAGCATGGGGAGGTGGTTGGGGACGTGACCATGCTCCTTGCAGCTGCTGGAGCTCCTTGTCACTGTGACAGGCAAGTCCTTCCCAGGGCAGCTTGGGACTTGCCTCGGGGCTGCTCTTCTGCCAATGTGGGTTTACCGTCTTGAGATTTGTGATGATGAGAGTAATACTCCACTGGCTGTTGGGATGCTAGGATGTAACTGTGGGGCTGGGGCACCCTGAGCCAGCCCAGTCCTTGGAGAGCTTCTGGGGAAATGCAGTCAGTGCAAATCTCTTCTGCCAGCTTCCTAGGGCTTCACAACTGCTTGTCTTTTCTTCCAGCACTGCTTTTGGAAGCTGACAGTGCTTCACGGCTCAACCTGTCTACTTGGGAGCAGCCTCGCTGCCTCCCCTCTATCCCCAAGATCAGCTGGTACCTCTTCTGGGGCAAAACAGTTCTGTAAGCTTCCCAGAGGCAGTGTTGCCACTGGTGGAATGGGGGTACTTGGGCTTCCAAGTGCACCAGTGGAGGACCAGATCTGAGCCTGTGGCTTTTGTTTGCCCCACTGGCCTGGCAGCCAGCAAAGGCATCAGCACCCCCTTGGCGTTGTGTGGGTGGGGACTGGAGGAGCAGTGGGATTGTTTCACTCATCAAAGATGTGGTTTCTGCTGCCTGGTAGTTAAAAGCTATGAGGAGGCTTTTGTTCGTGTTCAATATTGTGCATGTGCTTCTGTGCCTGGCTGTTTTAATCAACTGAAAATTAATGATTAAGCTCCAGAGAATGCGGCTGGGCACTGAGAAGCCTCTCGTTACTTCTGGAAATGAAGACAGCTGGGAGGTGTGGTGACTTGCTGCCTGCTGTATGTGCCAAACACCCACCCTGCCTTTGAGAAGGGCTGTCTTGGTGCTCCGTGGTGATCCCTGTGTGCGTGGGGGATCTGGCTGTGGCAAGGATTGCAAGCACAAGTTCATGGGCTGCCTAAGGACATGTGGTCTTAAAGATATTGCCTTGGTGTAGTGGTGTCCCTTGCGATTTAGCAAAGAATGTTTCTCCCACTGCCTCGAAAAGAGAACCCATGTGCACAAATTATTCAAGTCCATTTTTTTTTCAGATAACAGCTCTGCTGGAAATAGTTGCCTGGAGGGCAGATGTGGGTATTCCCCTGTGCTCCAAAAGAGGAGAGAGAGTTGGCCAAAAGATAGCCAAGGTGGAGCTTCATTACACCCTACTTAGGGTGAAATGTAGCTGCTGCCAGGGAAAACCTGAAGGGTTTCTCTGATCCCCGCAGGCTGATTCCAAAACCTGGAGAGATTCCTCTCCTTTATCAGGTGGAAAAATGAGAAATGGAGACAATTTTTTTTCATGTTGATGGTTCAGAGCAAACACAAGAGTTTGGAGGTAGTGAACCTTCCAAAAGCATGATATAATTGGTATCCAAAGCTCAACTCACACACATTTTCAGCCACTGAGAAGAATTTAAGTAACAGATTCACAGAATCACTAGGTTGGAAAAGTCCACTGGATCATTGAGTCCAACCATTCCAATCAATCACTAAACCATGACCCTCAGCACCTCATCCACCCATCAAATTCATTCATTCCCTACACCTCTGGGATGTTGCAGACATTAGTGCCTGGGACACGTGTGAGAGAAGGGCAGAGAGAAGACAACTTTCTGTATAAAACATTGAGGGTACTTGAATGTAGTGGACTCCCCACCTTGCCAAATCTTTTCTTGTGAAGAACCAGTGGGATTTGCAAAATCCCTGACTGAAGCTTATTATCTGCTGAGTGGGAAGGTGATGAAACTGGATAACCCTCCAGTGCCCCCAGCCCCATGTCAGGCAGCGAGCCGTGGGCAGCCCCAGCGGCACCAGCCCCAGCGTGGGCAGGAGGGAGCGGGGAGCTTGGCTGCCATGTGGTAGAGTTATCTGCGGTCACACTCTCTGTGCAAGAAGGTATTAATTAGAGGTGAGTGGATCCCTAATTGCTCTGTTGGGCCAAATATGTCAAAGGGGTTTTCAGCCAAAACTAAAACGAAGTATTCATGGAACAATAAAAAGACCACACATTCAACTCCCCTGAAGCAGAACTGCAGTCAGAGATGCTGGTTTCCAAGGTGAAAGGTAGCAAGGTTAATGGTGGGGGAGGAAAAAAGGCTGAGTGCGATTTGGCTGGGGAAGAAAGCCGGGTACCGCAGTGTCTGGGCAGCAGCAGTGAAAGGCTAGTCGTAAATAATGCTGCTCCTGGCACTTTGGGATTTTGCAGACTGTGTTATGAGGGCTATATTGATTCCTGCATACAGATGCTGAATTTCAACACCTGATAGTCCTTCGCAACTGCAGTTCTTGAGCTTGTTTCTTTACAGAAGTACTATTTCTATTGGTAAAAAGAGTTTTGCGTCAAGAAATGCTCTAAGAGAGAAGAGCTGGTTTTAATAGGAAACGCAGAAATGACTGGCATGGGGAGAAGAGGCTGTGGCTTTTCAACTGACGTTCTTGCCAGGTCCTGACAAAGCGCTCACAGCACCTGCAGATTAGGACTTTCCTTCCTCTACCTGCTGCTAATTCTACATCAGGATATTTGTTCTTATTGTCATTTCCTTAAATGTGAAAATAAGGTCTCATTAAATGGCAAATACCAAAGCAGACATTCTTAGTCAGCTTTACAATACTGTAGAAGCAGCTTAACTTTTCCTCCTAGTTTTGGCATTTTTAATTCTACTGAAAACCAGGAAAAAAAAAGATACCCTATGGTACAGTAAAGATGCAGAAGCATGTAATAGATGCTATTATTCATTTCTAGGCTGAAAATCCAGCCATAGTGTTTGAACCTGATTCAGCAAAAAAACTGCTCTTCTTTTTTGTGTGTGTGTGTGCTCTCCCTTCTTTACACTTCTTTTAAGTGCTGAATTCACTTCATCAACACGAAAAATCGCCTTTCTGTGTAGCATAAACTCTTGGCAATACTGCACCATCAATCCTGCTGTGCCTGTAAGAGGAGCTGTATCTCCTTGTCTGTGGCTGTTCCATCACCGCTTCCTTTCGGTGCTGCTGGCAGGAGCATGGAAAAAGGCAGAGGTGGTGACCCTGCCTGCTCCTCTGGGTCTGGATCAGACCTTGGCTGAAGCTGCCAGGTTTTCAGGTGCTATCAGAAAACTGTGAATGGGCAATTCCCTAAACTTCTTTAGTAAGACCCTACATAAAGCTGTGTGGAAGTGTCGATCTGCTGGAGGGTAGGGAGGCTCTGCAAAGGGACCTAAACAGGCTGGACCACTGGGCAGAGTCCAATGGCATGAGGTTTAACACAGCCAAACGCCAGGTCCTGCACTTGGGGCACAACAACCCTATGCAGAGCTACAGACTGGGAGAAGCCTGGCTGGAAAACTGCCAGGAGGAGAGGGACCTGGGGGTGTTGGTCAACAGCCGACTGACCATAAGCCAGCAGTGTGCCCAGGTGGCCAAGAAGGCCAAAGGCATCCTGGCTTGTATCAGAAATGGTGTGACCAACAGGTCCAGGGAGGTGATTCTCCCTCTGGACTCAGCACTGGTGAGGCCGCTCCTTGAATCCTGTGTTCGGTTCTGGGCCCCTCACCACAAGAAGGATGTTGAGGCTCTGGAGCAAATCCAGAGAAGAGCCACGAAGCTGGTGAAGGGGCTGGAGAACAGGCCCTAAGAGGAGAGGCTGAGAGAGCTGGAGTTGTTTAACCTAGAGAAGTGGAGGCTGAGAGGAGACCTCATTACTCTCTACAATTACCTGAAGGGAGGTTGTGGAGAGGAGGGAGCTGGCCTCTTCTCCCAAGTGACAGGGGACAGGACGAGAGGGACAGGGACAGCCTCAAGCTCCACCAGGGGAGATTTAGGCTGGAGATTAGGAGGAGGTTTTTCACGCAGAGGGTCATTGGGCATTGGAATAGGCTGCCCAGGGAGGTGGTTGAGTCACCTTCCCTGGAGGTGTTTAAGGCACGGGTGGATGAGGTCTTGAGGGACTTGGTTTAGTGTTAGATAGGAATGGTTGGACTAGAGGATCCGATGGGTCCCTTCCAACCTGGTTGTTCTGTGATTCTGTGACAGGGCACAGGACAAGAGGGAATGGCCTCAAGCTCCGCCAGGGGAGATTTAGGCTGGAGATTAGGAGGAAGTTTTTCACACAGAGGGTCATTGGGCATTGGAATAGGCTGCCCAGGGAGGTGATTGATTCACCTTCCTTGGAGGTGTTTAAGGGACGGGTGGATGAGGTATTGAGGGACTTGGTTTAGTGTTTGATAGGAATGGTTGGACTCAATGATCTGATGGGTCTCTTCCAACCTGGTTGTTCTATGGTTCTATGATTTTGTATCTCTGTGTGGATCCTGCACTAGTGCTCTGTGTATTTATATACCTGTTTTTTTCATTAATGGAGGAAATGCTGGATTTGGTTAGCCAGGCTGTAGAGCAGCAGGAGTCAATCTTTCCTCATACGACGTATGCATCTTTTAGGATGCAGTTGAGCACGGAGTGATAACTGCTGGCTCTAATGCAGTCATTACTAAGCAATCATAGGAAAGGTTCAGAGAAAATAGCTAAGAACCACATCCCACGAGCCATGCAGGGAGGGAGGAAATGAGACTGCTGTGCTCCAACCCAATATGTAAAATGCTTTAGATTATAGATGGAAGGTAGGCCGATGTGCAAGTACATCATGTGATGACTGTGCTTGAGCTGGCGTAAATGAACATCGTGGAACACCGGGGACCAAACTGGAGGGCTGTTGTCTGCTCTTTCAAGCAACCAACTCCAGCCTCACTCTTAGATTCCTCTTTCAGTGCATTACATCTTTGAGGCATTTTGCATTCAGGTTTTGCCAAGTTGCCGGACAATGTTCACATGTGACGAGATGGGGGAAAGAGAGATTTTCCTACCAGCACGTAACTACAAGTCTAACCTGATATAGCATCCCTGTTAAGAAAAGGGCAGGTGGAAAAGGAAGTTGCACTGATTTTGCCTTACTCAGCTTCACCCCTGTGTTGGTCCTTCAGTGGTTTTTCTGCATCTTAAAAGCACCATATGTAAATAAATGTAGGTCATGTGTTACACGCTGCTGTTGTGTAAACTGATCTGTTAAAATCGTCAAACCTAACTGGCCTGATGAACTGAGAGCTAACCCTACAGCTGCCTGATAGATTTTGCTCAATCCTCCTCAGCCCAGACTCCCCTGGGATTCATCAGAAAACTAGAAATTGCTGTACAATTTCCTTTCTTTCCTTTCAAAGGCTACAAATTGTGACTGGGGTGCCTTGGGCAACCATTGGGAATCATTCAGCAACTGCATGTTGTCTCTGTGCAGGCATGTGCTCTGCTGCAAATATTTAAAAAAAAAAAAAAAAAAAAAACAAAAAGGCTGATTCTCATTCATGTAGAGGACCACGTGTACCATGAGGAAGGTTTCAGCATGAGCAGATGTGCAGTTTGCATGTGGATGGAGCCTTTCGATGTCTTAGCGCTCACGGCCATGTAAAAGGCTTCCATCCTGATGAATCCAGAGGACACTTGCTTGATCCAAAACAAAGTGTTCCTTATTAATGGGTGGGTGATGGAGCATCCTAACTGAGCACCACACATGGGGAATAACTGCAAAAGGCCCCAACCAGGGCTGTGCATCCTTTGGAGTCTCCTCCAGAAGAAATTGTATGAAATGGCCTGCACAGTGAGAGATATAGTGAGATACAGTGTCGACACAACTGTTTTTTGAACTTTAATTAGCTGAAACTTCTTTTTTTTTAAGCTATCCTTGTCACAGGAAATGATAATGCACTAAGAAAAGTAGCCAGCGCGAAGCTATTGATTTTTGGGAGTATGCTGATAAATAAGGAGCACAGGAAGCAGACTTGGCTGGTCTCCAAGGCTTGCCAATAGATAGGAGTAGGAAAAAACAGATACTGAGAGATGTGGCCCCATCTGACTCCCACAGGAGCTCATGGAAAGTATTCTATTGACCCAAGTCTTTTTTTTTTTTTTTTTTTTAATTTGGCTCATACCAAACATAGTGAGAGCTGTGGTGAGGAGGGCTACAAAGATGATCTGGGGGCTGGAGCACCTCTGCTATGGGAACAGGCCAAGAGAGTTGGAGGCTCTTCAGCCTGAGAAGAGAAAGCTCCGAGGAGACCTTGTAACTGCTTTCCACTACCTGGAGGGGCTACAAGAAAGCTGGGGAGGGACTGTTCACAAAGGCTTGTGGTGATAGGATGAGGGGCAATGGGTATAAACTGGAGAGGGGCAGAGTTATACTAGACATGAGGAATTTCTTCATTAAGAGAGTGGTGAGACTCTGTCACAAGTTTCCCAGGGAAGTTGTGGCTGCCTGGAGGTGTTCAAGGCCAGGTTGGATGGGCCTTGGGTGCCCTGACCCAGTGGGACGTATCCCTGCCCATGGCAGGGGATTGGAACTAGAAGATCTTTGGTGTCTCTTCCAACCTAGACTATTGAATGTCTCCATGATTCTATGAAAGTTTTCCACTGAAAGAGTTAATCCCTCATCTGAATTCAGATCTCAGTCCTTTTAGAGAGCAGAGTCAAGTCTCTTTGGTATGGGGATTCCTCTGGATGTCTGAGTGAGTCAACACCCAAGCTAGGTCTTCCCCTCATGTAGTTTTCCTCTGAGGACCTCCTAGCAAGGGGCTAGAAGGGGAGAACATTCTTTCTCTTGATGGACTGTTCTTTCCCCATAGTGCAAATACAGCCATGGAGGGATCTGAAGATGTTTATCTGTGTAGGTAATTATGGTATCACTGCACCAGTGGTGCTGTTGTGTTTTACTCCTCCTAAAGCTTTATTGTGTTTACTGTCTTTGAAAGCAAGCTGCTGATCTCAGGAAGACTTGTTAGTGTTCTTCTAAATAATTAATGAAAAGATAATTTGTGAAGAGGAACGAAAGAGTTAGTAGTGCTAGCTGTTCAAATCTACACCCTGGTTTCCTTCACCAGATGCAGTGTCATGCACATGATCCTCCTTCTTGTAAAGTTCATGAATATTTGCTTTGCAACATATTCCCTTTAGCAGAGATCAGCTTTGAAAATATACTATCATCTTCTTACTCCCTGTTGTTGTTAGGACTGAAGAACACAAGGTAAGAGGTTTGGAAGGTTTGTCACCATGCTCACCTGAGTGTAACATCATGAGTCCTTAAGCACAGTTCAGAGATGATAAATGGTGCTTATTTTGGAAAGGTTATGGAGATGTGCGAGATTCCTAACAGTGGGAGAAAAAACACCTGCCTTAGTAGGAAAAAAAACCCCCAACCAAATCCAAACAGCCAAAAGTATGATCTGGTAACTACAGGCTGGTCACTCCTTTTGTTTGGTCCCTGGGAAAATCATGGAGTGACCTCTCCTGCATGTTCTTGTGTCCAAGTGAGGACATGATGGTCCAGATGGGTGGGAAACTGGATGGGTTAAAGTAAAAAACTGGCTGGATGATCAGTCTTATGGGGTAGATGTAAATGGGTTGTGGCCTACCCAGAGCCCAGTAACAAGCAGGGTATGATGGGCCCACCATGGGACCTGTCCCATTCAACATCTTTATCAATGACCTGGAGGACGTAACAGAGTGTGCTTGTCAAGTCTGCAGATGACATCACACCTGGATGGAACAGATCCTCCTAGAAGCTGTGCTAAAGCACTTGGAGGACACAGAGGTGATTAATGGCATCCAGCACAGCTCTACCAGAGGCAGATCCTGTATGACCAATCCAGTGGCTTTCTATGATGGGGTAACCACAGCAGTGGCCACAGGAAAACCAACAGATGTGATCTATCTGGACTTCTGTGAAAACCTTTGATACAGTCCCCCACAACATCCTCCTCTCTTAACTGGAGAGGTATGGATTTGATGGGTGCACTGTTCAGTAGCTAAGGAATTGGTTGGATGGTCAGTGGCTTGAAGTCCAGATGGAGATCTGTTTAATATTTTCACCAAAGATACAGACAGTGAGGTCAAGTTCACTCTCAGCAAGTTTGCAGATGACACCAAGCTGAGCAGTGCAGTGCAGTTGTCACTCCAGAAGGATGGGATGTCATCCAGAAGGACCTGGACAATTTGGAGGAGTGGGCCTGTGAGAATCTCATGGGGTTCAACAAGGCCAAGTGCAAGGTCCTACACCTGCTTTGGGGCAATCTGCAGTTTCAACACAGGATGGGGGATGATATGATTGAGGGCACCCTTGCAGAGGACTTGGGGGTGCTAACTGACAAGAAGCTTGACATGAGCTGGCAACGTACACTTGCAGCCCAGAAGGCCAATTGTATCCTGGGCTGCATCAAAAGAAGCATGACCAGCAGGGGGAGGAGGGTGATTCTGCCCCTTTCCTCTGCTCTTTTGAGATCCCACCCGGAGTATTGCATCTGTTTCTGGAATCCTCAGCATAATAAGGATGTGGAGCTGTTGGAATGGGTCCAGAGGAGGCTACAAGGATGCTCAGAGGGCTGGAGCACCTCCCATGTGAGGACAGGCTGAGAGAATTGGAGTTGTTCAGCCTGGAGAAGAGAAGGCTCCAATGCGACCTTATAGGGACCTTCCAGTACCTGAAAGGGCTACCAGAAAGCTGGGGAGGAACATTTATAAAGGCTTGTGGTGATAGGACTAGGAACAATGGGTATAAACTTGAAAGAGGCAGATTTAGACTGGATTCGAGGAGGAATTTCTTTAGGATGAGAGTGGTGAGGCACTGGCACAGGTTGCCCAAGGAAGTTGTGGATACTCCATCCCTGGAGGTGTTCAGAGCCTTGGGCAGCCTGATCTAGTGGGAATTGTCCCTGCCCATGGCAGGGGGGTTGGAATTAGGTGATATTTATGTCCTTTCCAACTCAAACCATTCTATGATTCTATAAGGTGACTGGTCAATATGCTGCCATTCAGAGACCTGTGAGCAACCTATAGGAATGCGTCAGCAGGAACCTCATGAATTTCATTAGGGGCAAATGCGAAGACCTGTCCCTCTGAAATGACGCAGACCAGGGGACTGCCCGGTTGTGGGCTGCCAGGCTGGAAAAACCCTGTTATCATATAACTGAATGTCCACCATGAAGGTGCACAGGTCTTGGGGTGGGTTGTCCAGGGATTGTGTCCTGTCTCTTTGTCCTCAGAAGCTTTCAAGACCTGATTGGACCCCAGCTAACCTGGCTAGATCTTATAGCTTACCTTGCTCTTCAGATCCCTTCCAGCCTGAATTATTCTTTAGTCCTAAGATCAATGAAATGCTGAAACCTTGTCAGAGCTTGATGCATCACCCTGACGCACGCAGCAGCCCCAACTTCATTTGGTATGTATCTTATTTCTAAATAGCTTCCCAACAATAGCATAAAGCCAGAGATAATCCCATTAAATACTGCCCCACTGTGAGCAGTGATGTCAAATGATGCTGCTGATTGCTAGGTCCAAAGATATTTATTCCTAACTCTGTTAGAAACCTTCTCACTTAAAACTAGGGACAGTATAAAAACTGGATGGCACAGTACTAGAAAAAGCCAGTCCTGCTCTTTGAAGTGACCCTGGAGAGGATGGAATGAGCAGGAATGGCCACAGCATCTTCTGATGGGGCTCTGTTGACACAGAGGAGGAAAATTGTGATACCTATGCACTGCAGAGGAGAAGGAGGAAGCATCTCTCCAGCCTTTCCTTGAATGGTGGGGGCTTGGTGTGCCAAGTAGTAAGGAATCCCACACACTTAAAAGCTTTTGTCTTCTAGCTTGTAGCAAGGCAGGTAATCCATATTCAGAGAAATGTAAGAAAGGACAGCTTGAAAAGGACCTTTTATTTTCTCTGTTGCATTTAGCAGTGTCTCCAATTCAGATGATTCTGCCAAAAAAACCATGTGGGTAGCGAGACAAAAGTATGAGGTGGTTTGTTTCCCTATCCAGGTCATCTTTTTCCTCTAGCAGATACCTCGCAACTTCAAAAAAAATTTTACAGCTTCAGCTGGACAGCCCTGGCTTTTCTGTGCATCCTCTGCATGTATGTGGTCTTGAAGCCCCTAAATCAGTATATTCTTTCCTGTCCCTCTGAGATCACTTATCTGTGGTTACTTTGCTGCTCTTTCTGTGGATGGCTGAGCTTGTTGGCTTGCCTGTTGGTCTGGGCACATTGCAAAAAGGTTGCAAATCTCCATGTCCCAGCTCAGTTTGCTGGTTTGGAAGCATTTCCCTGGCCCCTTGCAGGGCTGCGCTCACTGCATTCTTGCAGGGCTCAGATCACTCACAGGCACGAAGCACACACCACAGCTTTTACATGGTTGAATGGTTCACTTCTTGCCTGTAAGGAGAGGGGGCCAAAAGAAATGCAATGGTTTCACAGCAGTTTATGCAGCAGAACCAAATATCATGGTGTTTCAGGGAGAGAGTCAGCCCTCGGCATCGGTAGGCGCAGACAGACCCAGGGGCTCCTCCACATCAGGAAACGGGAATGAATGGGTCATAGCTCAGCCCTGGCCCTTCCCCAGCTGCACATATGTGTTTGTCCTGGCATATCTCTCCTAGCAATGAATTTCATCCTTGATGCAGAAGGCTTCTCGAGCCAGGGGTGTTGGCTGTGCAGTGAGAAGTTGGCTCAAGGAGGCTGTGCTGGCACCTACAAGCTTGAAAATTTTCCCTCACCCTCCTAATTGGCATAATTATCCAATTACAGGACTAAGATGTTGACTGAGATTCATGTCAAAGGAGGAGCCAGGGAAACGGCTGCAGCAAGGTGAAATTCTGGATGAAAAGCAGAATCCTTCAGCTGCAGCTTCTACTTGAACACCAGGAAATTTCCTCTTGTGTCTGCCATTTGTCTAAGACATTTCCATTTTCTGCTGCCCTTGGTTTTGACCAGGAACCAACCAGGAATTCTGGCAGAGGCTGTGCATTATTTTTGGATTTCATGAACACAGAAACCCATCAACTTGCCTTCATCTGGCACTGGCTGCTGGACACATTACTGCCATGGACAGTATCCCAAAGCTGGCAAGAGAGTATCAGGGTGCAGCATGTGCTTCGTCTCCTATAAACTATGAAGAAGGAGAAAAAGGGGAGGAAATCCATTCCAGCAGTGTGTCTTATGCATATACAAAATTTGCTTTTATTGGCTTTTTAATGCTGGCAGAGGCAGCTCCAAATCAGAGGGCATCTTGGATGCTCATACTTGGCCTGCTGGATGTGATGACTGCAGGTAATCGTTC
Organism: Coccyzus lansbergi; assembly: GCA_033558105.1. Taxonomy (NCBI): domain Eukaryota; kingdom Metazoa; phylum Chordata; class Aves; order Cuculiformes; family Coccyzidae; genus Coccyzus; species Coccyzus lansbergi. The sequence continues at coordinate 3,860,875 of JAUMJK010000151.1, forward strand.
TCTGCTTCTCTGAGCAGTGTTGGCATCTCCTCAATACCAGCAAACTGCGATGAGAAAACAGGGGCAGTTTAAAATGCCACCGGCAGCACTGAGTCTGTCATCTACAGTAAAGCAGAGGAGCACTGAACATAGGCCATTTCCCTGCCTGAGGAGCAGCCCCTGGGTTCTGCTCATCTATTTTTAAATTACGTTTTATTGAAATGTATGTGTGCGCAGCAGCACGGAGCCTCAGCTGAGCTCTGAAGGGAAGAAAGCATTTGGGCTCCTGCACAGGCTTCGCTGAAGATAAGTTGCCCAAAGTGAGTTCAGAAGGGCTTTTTGGCCCCTTCCTTACCTGCAGCTTCCAGCATGGCCCCTAGCATCCCTCTGCCTAATGTCCTAATGTCCAGCCTAAACCTCCCCTGGCAGAGCTTGAGGCCATTCCCTCTCTTTCTATCCCCTGTCGCTTGGGAGAAGAGGCCAGCACCCTCCTCTCCACAACCTCCTTTCAGGTAGTTATAGAGAGCAGTAAGATCTCCCCTCAGCCTCCTCTTCTCCAGGCTAAACCCCAGCTCTCTCAGCCGTTCCTCATAAGGCCTGTTCTCCAGCCCCTTCACCAGCTTTGTTGCTCTTCTCTAGACTCACTCCAGAGCCTCAACATCCTTCCTGGACCTGGCCCAGAGGGCACAGTTTTCTCCCTGTGGTCAAATCAAGACAAGGCATTTTTGCAGCGTGAGAGGTCTGAGGGACCAGGCACTTCACCTCCCTCCTGCCCCTGGAATCTGCACACCTTTGAGAGGCCACACACCCATTAATTTAACTCCTACTGTGCAGGTTGCAACCACAGGGAAACCCTGATTTATGCTGCAAGTGAGTGCAATTGTGGCAAATAGAAAGTGTGGCACTGCTTGGCAAAGAATGGGGAGCAAATGGTCTTTTTTACTCCAGTAGATGTGCTCTCTGAACACAGGGCACCTCGGGGTTCATAGGCTCCACACAGCAGAGGGATGGTGGGGTGCAAAGAGGAAGTGTTTTTCAATTTTAAAAGAAACATGTTTAATAACTAATAGTAACTCCTTCCTCATTTATCCTCTTTTCTGTCTTTTCTGTCCCTTTAAACATGTAGCTTTGGGTTTTTTTTTAAAAAAATCTTAGTGAGATTTCATCCCAAAATAATTCCCTATCTCCTAAATTCAAACACATTGAGTATTTTGTTTCTAAGCATCACAAGCCACATGGTGAGGCTGCAGGGCAAAGGACATTTAGTTAGCACCAGGGCTTTGCCACATTACTGGTTTTATGGGGATAAAACTGTGCTGCAGATTTGGCTCCAGGAACCTGTGGCATAAGACCCCTCACTTTCTCTAAACAGTTATAACAACGTTTTTGACAGATTCCAAGTAAAAAGTAACCTTCTTGGACTTAGGGATGACATTTTGCTGTACTCAAACATCTAGCCAATATTTAAGGTCCTGCCAGCTATTTTCACCTGGAGAGAAGACAGCCCCAGGGCTGGTATTCAGTGTATTTCAAAGATTTATTCTGCTGTTACTAAGCATTTATGTCTGTTGCCTGCTGGGTTTTTTACCTCCATTTTTAGAGTCATGCTTGTTTCTACTTAGAATCATAGAATCGCTAGGTTGGAGAAGTCCTTTGAGACTTGAGATCACCAAGCCCAACTGTACCTGTCCACTATCAATCATATCACTAAGTACTTCATCTACCCGTCTTTTAAACACTTCTAGGGATGGTGACTCAGCCACCTCCCTGGGCAGCCTGTTCCAGTGCCCAATGATCCTTTTGGTGAAGACATTTTCCCTAATGTCCAATCCGAACCTCCTCTGGCACAGCTTGAGGCCATTCCTTCTTGTCCTATCACCTATCACTTGGGCAAAGAGACCAACACCCACGTTTCTACAAACTCCTTTCAAGTAGTTGTAGAGAGCAATAAGGTCTACCCTCAGCCTCCGCTTCTCCAGGCTACAGGGGGTTAAATTTCTCTACAACTACCTGAAAGGAAGTTGTGGAGAGGAGGGTGCTGGCCTCTTCTCCCAAGTGACAGGGGACAGGATGAAAGGGAATGGCGTCAAGCTCTGCCAGGGGAGGTTCAGGCTGGACATTAGGAAAAACAATTCACAGAAAGGGTCATTGGGCAGTGGAACAGATTGCCCAGGGATGTGGTTGATTCACCTTCCCTGGAGGTGTTTAAGGCACGGGTGGAGGAGGTTCTCAGGGACATGGTTTAGTGATTGATAGGAATGGTTGGACTCAATGATCCATTGGGTCTTTTCCAACCTGGTGATTCTATGATTCTATGATTCTATGAACTGTATGTGCCCTTGGTTTCATAGGAAGCCACATCACTGCATCTGCCAGAGCCAAAGCCTTTTCCATAAGGACTGGTGCTGGTGAAAAGGGGTATACGGAGGTGGGCTAGACTGAGCTTGCAGTGGTTTCAGAGAGGGGTCTCCCAGAAGTGCCCTCCTCTTCCCACTTTACCAATCCAAGTAGGTTCCAAGAGGCAGCAGCAGAGCTGCCAACCAGCTGTAGGGATGCCAGCTCTCACTGGGCCACAAGAGGAAAGATGCAGCGAAATCAATGGGCAGTGTCCGTTTACTGTAAAGGGCTTTTGTTTGGGTCAATAGGTTTCTTCCTCCTATTAACTGTTGTACTCCACCATGCAAATGCAGATAAAAGGGAAATAATCCCGTCCCTGCACAGAGCTGAGACAACTCATTAGCAATGTACATAGTGCTTTCTCACTTGTATTTGCTCTATCTGTCTTTTAATTGTAACTGGGGTTTCAAGTGGAGGAAGGGCTGGGCTCAGTTTGTATATTCATTTTTCATTAAAAGGAAAGAGGTGTCCTATGCATAGGTTTCTCTGATTAATCCCTGACATTTCTGAGAGTCAGAGGTCTCCCTATGCTCTTCAGCTTCCTGACAACCTTTTCTTCTAGCTTAACTGCTGCTGAAATTAGATTTTAAAATTACTCAGTAGTCCACGCAACTCCTTACAGAGAAGTCTGTATCAGGAGCTTGTCCTGTGATGGGAGCTGGGTGAAGGCTCCTAGCTGTGTGCTGTGTCCCTCACCACCTGTTCCCTTCCAAATCCATGTGGAAGCCAGCTGCCACATGTGCTCACTCATCCCAGCCTTGCTGGTGTTCCTGCTCAGTGATGGGGACCTGCCAACCTGCCTCCACAGGTGTGTGGGAGCCAGATTTTCACCCCCAAGGGGAATCTCTCACCTGCTCCTTCCAGCAGAAAGTATCAGCAGCGAGGCACCAGCACAGGGAGAACTGCCCATCCATCAGTGCCAGATCCTGGTGCAAGTCACAGGTGGTGAGGCCGAGGCTTGGTAGGACCCAGGCTCGACATAAACAGGGCTTGGCTCTCCTCAGGCTGATGAACCTTTAAATGAATAATTAAGCTGTTGGTGATTAATAGACTTTAAATGGAACTAGGACTTGGAGACAGCACAGGGAAACACAAGCTGCTTACCTCTATGCCCTGACACACAAAGGAGCTGTGCCCATCATATAAATTATTCATTACCATTTTCCCAGCTCAGCTCTCTTGTTGACCTGGTATCACTGAAGAGGTGGGACTGAAAGAGCAGGAAGTTTGGATGGAGGCTCAGCATGCAGGTAAACATCATGAAAAACAATAGGAAGAGGCGAAAGAATCAGGAGGTAAAAAAAACAAGGACAAGCTGAAAAAATTGGTGAACAAATGTCAATGAAAACATCTGTGAAACAGGCACCAGGACAAGCACAAGGCTAGAAATGATGCAAGGACTGGAGTGTGCTCCCAATGTTTTGCTGAAGCCGGGAATGAGCACACATAAGACAACTCTGCTAAATGGGTCAGGGTGCTGGAGCATGAGAAACAGCAGCAACCCGGGGATGGGGACCATGGAAACGAGCCAGCTAGAAAGCAGGCTACAAAAAATGAAAGATGATGTGATGAGAACACATGATAACACAAGAAACTGCTGTGCTACTGAAGGGTTGAAAAAGACAGCTGTGGTGGCTCAGACGCATGTCAGGAATGACCTCTAAAAGATACGTGGCAGCACTCATGGGAGTGTGAGGCACTAGGAACAGAAGATCGCTAAGCATGGGGCAGGCAGAGTGAAGAGCAAAACTGAGCTAAATGGCTTGAAGACAAGGAAACCTACTCCAAGACCAACAGGGTAGAAAGAAACCTTTTTACTGAGCTGATGGACTAGGAAGAAAAATTAGAAGTACACTGTAATTTTCTCAGTTCAACTAATTCATTGGAGGATTTAAACCTTCACTTGACTTGTCCAAAGAGTATCTCTTGCCCTGTGAAGGGCCTGCTGGGGGTTGGACAGTGCCCCCTGGGAGGGCTGGGAGGAAGCTGGAAGGAGCCATCCTACTCCAGGGAGGGGATTAGGATCCATCACTCCCTTCTAGCAACTACTCATGGCCAAGCCAACAGTGTGCAGTCAAGGTCAAGGTCCCTTGTGAGTCTGCAGGAGATGATTCATGGACAGGCCTGGATATTTTACTGAAACCTGTGAAATAACAGTCTTCGGACCAATCCAGCCACCTACATCCCACTGTAATCCTTGAAATAGGGGTTGGTGCTGGAAGAACAACATCCTTCTTTAATGTTTTTTTTTTCTACCATGGAGGAACCACAGGTCATCACAGCTGCCTGCTGGGAGTGAGGACAATTCAGGAAGCTTTTCCCATTCAACTCTGATGGCTTTCTGAAACTCCTCTTTGCTCTGATTTACATTGAAATTTATATATCCCTAGCTCGTGTTTTGCAGCTTTGAAGTGTACTTCAGGTGGCAGCAAAGGGGTGGCAGCTATTAAATGAATAATGAAACAAAGAGAAGCAGTTAGTACAGCCACAAAGCAGTAAGTATACAAAGAAATGATCACATCACTCTTCTCATAAAAATAAAAGACATTCCTTATGCACATCAGGATATTTGGCCTTCAGGAGTTCAGATGGGGTTGACTTAGTTGAAATAACAAATATGGCCAAGAAAGAAGACAAGAGCTTTGATTTTGGTTGTTGAAGGAGTGCTCTTCCCCTGGCAGGGCAGCTTGCACTGCAGTGATTCTCATCATCAGAGAGGGCCATGACTCTGGGCAGAGATACCAGAGAAACTTAGGGTAGGAATCAGTGCAACAAGTGAGGGTGTGGTTGCTTAATATTCCTTAAATGAAAGTAGTGCTTGCTCTCAGTCGCCTTCAGGGAGACACCCTGAAACCACAAACCTCCTCTCTTTCTGCCATTGGTGACGTGCACCCTGTGGTGTTAGCTCCCAGGTTTGCACAACCTCCTCATGACAGGAGGTTTGTAATTTATGGAAAATTTAGGGCATGGATAAAGTGTTTGCATTTTTTTCTTACTGATGAAAATCTGTAGTCATAAATACATATGCAGAGCTGGCCTGACTGATATAGCCATCAGGGCTTGCTCTTCTCCAGGATTTAACTGTCAGCCTGTCAAAGGCAGCTGCTCAGAGACTGAATTTTGTTTCTGCTGCCAGAGTCATCAAATTTTTAGTCAATCCCATCCTGGATGGTTGCTGTAATCCTTCACTGCAAGAGCTGTGCCACTAGGATTGGAGATCAGGCAAGTGCTCTACCCCCTTCTGGGTGTCACCATGGTCTAACTCCAGCTCCTCCCAGGATGGCTGGCACTCAAGAAAACCTGAGAGAAAGGAAAAAGTGTATTTTTCATTTCCATAGGGCTGTTTTTTCAAGTATTCAACGAGTGCTAGAGGTGGACCTGTGGCTGCAAAAGCAATAGAATTTCTTAGCTTTTTCAGCAGTAGTGATAAAGGAGAAGCTATCATTTCAAGACAAATTTTTTGAGAGAACATCTAAAGAAAAAGTTTGAATAAATTCCTGGAAGCAAGGAAGGAAGTATTGCACTAAAGTAATAAAATTATTTTGCTTCAGTCCTTCCACAGTGAAATACTTGGCTTATTCTTTGGGAAGTCACATGTTCTTCTGAAATTCATATAATGTAAGAAAAAAGTCCTGTCAGTTGTTGAAATTACAACAAACACTTTGACAGGCTTCAAAGGATCTGCTTGTCTTTCTCAAGTTTCAAAAATCCCAGAACTTGTTTGGTTTGATCCAGCTGAGAATAAAAGCCTGTTGCAAAATCAGGCGATTCCTCACAAAAATGGAAATTCCAGCTTCCACACAGCACTAGTTACTTTCATTAGTTTTAGTTTCTTGCTTTGCACACTCTTTCCCTCTGCTTCCCAGGAATCCCTGATGTAAATGCAGGAGGGCAGCGCAGGGCTGCAGCTGTGGCCTCCTAGGAAAAGCACCATCTCTGAAGGTCGAGGAGGGAGTGGGAGCTCACTCAGTACAGAAAAAGTTGCCTACATTTCTTTGTGTTTTGCCACAAAAAAACATCCCAGGAAAAAAACACAACAGGGCTGGCAGTTTGGCTGAATGTGGTCATGAGGACTAGGAGTGTGTTAGTACCACTGGGAGAGGACATCTTACTGAGGAGGGAAAAGATTCCCTTCCAAACTTGCAGGCAAACTGAAAGAAGGTTTGAGCAAATTGAATGCAAAAGGGCAAAATCAAAGCCCTGCTAGGGCTGCAGCATGAACAAAGGCTCGTCCTTCCTGGACCCTGGCCCTGGAAGGAGTGTGCCCATGTGGATCCTCTGCCTGGGCAGTAGTGCTATCTTCCTTACCTGGACATTCATATCTATCAAATGAATAGGTTTACTCTTATTGCAGCTAATCCCTGCTCTGTAGTTAGGTTATTTGTTGAGGGATGGACAGATGGATGTTGAAGCATTTGTGGGAAAACTGCTTTTCTCCCTCCTCAGCATGACTGTGCCAGCTGATCCCCTTGAAAACTTAGCCAGAAGGAGGTTGAACATAAAATGATTTAGCACTGAACAAAAAAAAATCATGGGAAATGTTTTCCTTACCCTAGTGTTTTATTTCTCTATCTAGTTTCTGTACTTCAGCATCACACAGAGAACTGCTTTCCATGGGAAAACCTTACTCACCATCAGGAAAATCAGCTTTCTGCTCTTACAAGCAACAGAGCTGCTTTCCCAGGCCAGGAGGCTGCCATCCCAGATGTTCTTTTATGTGTGCTCACCCTGGCTACACCTGGGCACACAGCCCTGGGCACACAGGTCCAGCATGCACTGCAATGTGTCCATGCCTTCATACTTTGTTCCTTGGCACATTTGGGGCCCCTCATAGCAAAATATTCCAGGATGAAGCTTCCTGAGAAAGAGGTTGCACAAGAGCCTCAGCTTGGACTCCACATTGCAGTTCTTCAAAACATGTTTAGAATCATAGAATCACCAGCTTGGAAAAGACCCACCGGATCATCGAGACCAACCGTTCCCATCAGTCACTAAACCATGCCCCTCAGCAACTAATCCATCCATTCTTTAAACACCTCCAGGGAAGGTGAATCAACCACATCCCTGGGCAGCCCGGTCCAGTGCACGATGACCCTTTCTGTGAATGTTTTTTCCTAATGTCCAGCCTAAACCTCCCCTGGTGGAGCTTGAGGCCATTCCCTTTCATCCTGTCCCCTGTCACTTGGGAGAAGAGGCCAGCTCCCTCCTCTCCACAACCCCTATTCAGGTAGTTGTAGAGAGCAATAAGGTCTCCCCTCAGCCTCTTCTTCTCCAGACTAAACAACCCTAGCTCCCTCAGCCGCTCCTTCTAAGAGTTGTTCTCCAGCACCCTCACCAGCTTCATTGCTTTTCTCTGGACTCACTTCAGAGCCTCAACACCCTTCTTGTGGTGTTTGCATTATGTACATAATCTTTATGCAGTCCTGGCAAACAACTCAGTTGCAGAATGTATGAAAGCAAAGAGTGTTGCAACCTTTGAGAGCATCCCTGCTGGTCCCACGTGCAGGTTGTACCACTGAGTCCCACCACCCAGTGACAAGGGGGAGGCACTAGCATAAAGACATAAGGCAGGATGTGCCTCCAGTCAGGGACAAATAAGCAACTTTTATGAAGGAAGAAAAACAAAATAATTGAGAGAGGGAAGGGGAAAATTAATGAACTGAAAGAATAGATTCATTTGATATGACATTAAAAGAGTTCTTCGTTGTTAAAGAAGAAAGCACTCTCTGGTTTGGTTTCTAGTTGTACCTCCCGTGATTCACAGACTGACTCATATCAGAGCATTGCCAGAAATACAAAGGGATGTATTCCTGAAAATATGTGTTGGCCTGAAATCTTCATCATGAATAAAAATCGGTTTGGGGCCTCTATTGTTATATTGTTGGATCACCCTGACAATGACATACTCTGGAAAGAATAAAGAACAGGCTGAAGTCACACAAACCTGTACTTTAACATTAGGAACTCATGAAGTTTATGACAGTAGCCACTCCCCTGCAAGGTACATTCAAATTACTCAGTCACTGACAGCAAGGCAACTAGTCAGGATTTAGATGGGGATAAATAAGACCAGGGCTAATAAACCCTATTTCCACTTCCTAATGAAAATACTCAGGGAGCCTGAGGGCTGAAGGACTGTTAGGATTCTCCTGACTCATCAAATCGAACCTCCTTTTGTTCACAGACTTTCACCCCTAGTGCTTCTTATAAAGTTACTCTTCTTTAGACCCAGGTGGGGCTTTGTACACTGTTGAACCTGTTGGGACCCTCAGTGAATGCCCAGCTGAACTGCTCATGTGGCAAGCTGCTCCCAGTTTGCAGGTGTAACAGCACTGGTTTGCAGTTCAGAAAGCTTCCCCAAGGAGAAGGGCCTATATTCAAACTGTAATCTATAGGTGTATCACTGGGGTGTTTTGATGGCTTCTCTTTATTGACCAGGCAAGTAGACAGGGTCTGGAAATGCTGGATAATTGTGGTTTGAAGGAGGAGCCAGTGCCAGTCGTTGATGTCACATATCATCTTAATCTCTTTTCTCAATCATTTTTCTCACTGCAGACATCATTGATCTGAACAGAGGTTCTTAAAGAATTATTTTCTCCAAATAGAACTCCAATAAAATCCCATGGTTAATACCTTAATTATTGCTAGACAACTTCAGCATAATTGCCAGCTTCAGCTGAACAGAACCATTGGGACACAAGGGCATTATAGCTAAAGCAAACAGATCTCTGACATATTTCTTCACAATATTGTGTTAAGTAAAATCATTGAATTCCTCCAGTGTTATTTTAAAGAACTGCCTGTGATAAGTCAACTTGATTATGTACTCTGTGTGAAAAATTACCAAATATCCCACAGGGCAAATATGAAAAAAACAACAGAGAAGACATTCTGAAGAAATGAGACACTGTTGACTTTTTTGTCCCACCTTCAAAGACCATCAATCAAATATTGTTGAAGATTGTGATTTCACAATTTCATTGCAATTCCAGAGGGTGGGTAGTAAAGTGAATCTCATGTTGGCATATCATTGATTGTGTGATTTTTCTTTTTTGAAACAAAAAAGAAACATAGCAAGAGAAACAGTAGTGATGAAGAGCAAGGAAACAATGGAGTACTTGATTCAGTTCCTTCTGGTATCAATGACTGCTGGTCTGTCACAGGACAAGTTTCACGCGGAAGAGAAATTAGACAGGAAAGCCAAATTCACCATCAGGGAAATGGCTTATGACCATTCAAGAAAATATGGATCCCATACTTGGGTTGGTTTGAGGATTTTTTTTAAGCAGAGACATAATAAGTAGTATAGACAGGTATCCAGTCTATGGTACATTTTTATCCTTGCAGTTGCCAGATACTGCTCTTTCAGCAGATCAAAACTGAATAAAGGCTTTTACTCTGTGCCATATCATGTGTCTGGTTTGCAGATACTATGTCTTGAATAGAAACATCAGCATGTGATAAACATATTAATTCAAGAAGGACCACCCACTATCACAGCTGAAGTTCAGCAGTAAAACTCCCAGTGATGAGTTTGTGCAGGGGAGCACAGCTGTCCACTCACACACGGTTGCATTAGCTTTCTCTGTTTATTTGACTACAAAGATGTAGAGTCTGCTCTACCACCTTCTTTCTACCATCTACTCTAAACCTTTCAAAGTCCCAAATAATACACTCCACTACCAGGGGCAACCTTTGATTATTCTCTTAGCAGTAGGTCTCATACTTCAAGGGCCAGAAGTTTTATCTTTCTTCCCGTTTAGACTGCATACAGATTCTACCAATGTCTTTTTATCTATTTATACCTATTTTTACATAATTCTAGCATAACCCCTATCTCCAAAACCTACACAATGGACCTGAGAACAGAGATCGATATCCTTCAGTTCCTTAAATGGCTTTGAGATACTTATTTTAAAGGACTACTATGAATGACACCAGGTGAGGATCTGGTACTGGTAATTTATAGAAGTGATAATTTTTAAATACAGTCTCTGAGATGAATTTCTGGTGTGAGCAGTAACAGAACAGGAGAAACTGGGGAGAGCTGCATGATGAGGAGGCAAAAAGGAAGCACCAAGGATGAATGAAATTGCATGTGAAATGGTAAAACAGAGGAAGGACCGGGCAATAAATAATCTGAGGTAGCTTGTGCTAAGTGATAGCACCCAGCTGTGGGTGAATTGCTGCTGTGAGGTGATGTCACAGGTGGACTTAAAATGTGCAGGGGCTTTTAGAAGTTTAGCTGCGATCCTGTTTCCAGATGTTGCTTCTCAGGGTTTGAATCCAGATGGAGATGGTGCAACATGAGTTCAAATGCTGCCTGTTACAGATGCTTCTTCCTAGAAGGATGTGAGAAGCTGTTTATCTTAAAGTTTCAAGTGGTACGTCCTTGAAATGTCACTAAGTGTGACAGTGTGATGAAAGGGATTTACAGCAAGCTGACAGAATATGTATGAGGGGACAATGGCAAGAAAGAAAAGAAGGCAAGGAGAGAAGTAAATGGGTGAAAATTAAGGGTTTATTCTTAACGTAGAATTTAACATCTCAATAATAATCCAGTTGTTTGCTTTTACATCATAATATGTGTTATACATCAGTGCCTCCTGCAAGGCTCTTTCTCTTCGCAGTGGGAGCTTTCCCTTCCTGCTAGACTTTGAATCTGATTTCCAGACTATCTTAATTGCCTTCCAACTGAGTCAAAATACTGGAATGTTTCTTTTGGAATTGTCCAAAAGGAGCTTTTTCTTCTTTTCTTGGAGGTTCACTTCTATTTCTGTATAGAGTTCACGAAGACCCCAGTCCTAAACACTTCTGCAGCTGATTAGTTTCAATAGCAGTTTTGCAAACAAGAAGCTTTGTCCAAACAGAACCTTGCTGCTACTGTAGATGAAATTTGTTAAATGATCTACATGAAACTGCCTGATCAGACAACTACTTTGCAGTAAATTTAAAGGGAGGAGAATATCCAGGTTTCCTGGACAGCTCTGAGCAATTTTGCAACTATTTCTGTGGTGACAGTGGCTGATGAGAAAGGAAGTGAATGATGAGGAGATACATTGAGCCATTTATCACTGTCTGCTGAAAGGCAGATGCTGTAAATGAAGATGGGAGTCTCTGCTGAAGTCACTAAGAGACACATGCTTTGATGGAGAACAGCAGACAGGCCAAGCAGGATTCAGATGTGAATGTTGCTAAGTATTATGTTTACCCAAGAGTTAAGGGAAAAAAGAAAAACAGGCTTTTCTCTGAGTTTAAAAAATTGAACAGTCTAAATGATCAGCTGTAAAAGGCCTTCTCACATGAATCATTGATGAAGTGAAGTCATGAACCTTATTTCACGTATCAGTTCTTGGAAGGAGATTTTGGGCTTTTCACTACAGAAGAACATTCCCAAAACTAACTGCATAATCAGTGGGATTAGCACCATCCAGAGTTAAATCCCTACTGAAATCAATGTTACCTCATCAGAGGTTCAAGACAGTATTTGGCTCTTGTAAGTGGTTATCCCTCCTTGTGCATGGAACAGGGAGAATATAGCTGAGTGATTGTGAAAAATGATTCTACTTTAGCTCAAACCACAACCCTGATATAGCTATAGTACATGGGACTGTATTTATCTCTATGCTGGGCAATGATCTGACTTCTCTCCTTTTGCAAAAGCTGATTTATTTTGTGTTCTTGTTATTTATGTTATTCCTTGAGTTGAAAGACTTCCTGACTGGAGTTCTATTTATTCTTATTGCAGACCCATTCCCCATCTCATTGTGCTTAATTTACTTTCCGAATGTTGCTAAGTTGCTCTCAAAATCAGAACCCAAGTTTTGATATATCAAAAATATCAAGCAGGAGAACAGAGCCTAGGGCAGGAGCTTAGGGATGCTCTAAATTCTGGGGATAAAATGCTTGCAGTGGACATGGTCCCACGGGGACAGTCAGTGGATGCTGGAGGAGCCACAATCTTAGCTGGGACATGGTTTCCCAAAGGATGGCAGCTGGAGGGGTGCAGGCAGGGAGCTCTGGGAGGGTTGGTAGGCAGTGGCTGTTGGTGAACATGGCTTGCTGCCCTTTCCCCTAACAGCTTTTGGTTGTTAAGTGGTGTAAAAAGTCTTTTACCTGTGTTTGAGCAGATGTGGTTGGACTCGATGATCCGATGGGTCCCTTCCAACCTGGTTGTTCTATGATTCTATGATTCTATGAAAGTACAAGCATTTTGAAGCCTGTGTAGAATCACCACCCTGGAGACTAGTGAAATACTGGAGCGAATCTTCATAGAAAAAGATAGCAAATAATAGAGCTATTTTTGGAGGTTCTTTTAAAATCAATGGCTTCCTAAGAAAGGTAACTTCTAGCACAAGTTTCACTGTAACTGGAAAATGGATCCATCCACAGAGCTCAGTAACACATATATCTCATAGGCTGACAGCGCTCACTCTATTACCAGTGACAATTATTTTAATGATGATTATTCTAGTTTGAACAGTTCAAGGAATTTTTGATACAGGTAAGAAGGTGTAACTTAAAAACCTTTGCTTCATATAATTTTGCACTATAGTTGATTGCATAAGTCTCTGTGATACAAGCCCTAGAAAAAGATCTGAGTAAAACCTATCATTTTATCTCCTTTGAGATATTTAGTTTCATTAGACAAGGTTGTCCATTCTCTCTTTAATTATTTGTTCTGGCAAGAAAACCTTTGGTGGTTGTTCCATAAAATAAGCCTGGAGTTCAAAAACTCCCAGCAGGAACTGTGGTGAATATAATTTCATTATACATAGCACACAAAACATTATTCCATTTGCTGAACCCTTTGTGGTCTATAGGGAGAGTACTGTAACAGAGAGAAGATGCCTCCTTCTATGGGTTGCAAATTGGATCGTATCTAAGCTTTAATTTTGAGCTCTGAGATGACAGTGCCAAATGAGTCACTGGCCAGGTGGAGAAGAAATACAACAGACTCCAATTTTCTTTTCTGCTTATCAGTCTTGTCTTGACCCTGTTTTGGACACAAGAAAGACAGATAGGTGCTTGTATAAACCTCATCCATTCTGTAGGGAACAAGAGAACCATGAAAGTTGCTCACACCATATCTGTCAGAAGAGAGATTCCCATCAGGGGAAACACCCTTGCCAAGCAAACTGCAGCAAGGGGATACCAAATGAAGAACAACACCTCCTTTTCAAGAACAACCATTGCATTGGAAGGCTCTGCAGCTACTGGTGCTTCTTCTTCTCAGGGTAAAGACTAGGGCAGGACTGGCTGCATCTGTGTTGGACATTTTCCCACTTACTACCATTGCAAAACAGGGGATTACCCAAGGATTTTCCCTGTTCTGGATCGTCATGAAGGCAGGTGTGCAAGTCTGTGATGAACACATTAGGAAAGGGGAGTTGCTGCAAGCCACTGTGTTTTCTCCTTATTTTCACAGGGGAGGAGGGAAGATGGGTCAGCATCTGGTCTAGTCTTGTCCTGTTTCTTTCAACCCAGTGATTGTGGCAAGGAAAAGGCAAGACCAAGTGGTGTAAGGCAAGGCAAGGCAAAATGTGGCTAGAAGAGTGTATGTTTTCAGGTAGAAATTGGGATCTTGATATTTTTCTTTGACTTGTTCCTAAATGCACATACTAGCATCGAAGACTAAATTAGCCCATTTGGTATTCAGTTGGCATGAAGTGTCTAAAATAGACATCATACTTTTCCTATTGTGGTTCCTTTTCTATTCCTGATGAATATATACATATATATCTCATAAATTTGTGATAAACGGGAATAAATGTATCAATAAGAGAACAGCCTTCCCTTCCACAGTAAAACACAATAAATCCATAATACCTTTTATATTTTATCAACTCCCACTAGAGAGACACCCATGGTCTTCAGCTCTGTCTCATTGTGTTCTACAAACAGGGAAGTCCCGAAGTTGTGTGGCTAATGTTGCAGCTTTTATAAAAAATCAGCTCTCTTCTGGCATGCTAGGTCTTGCAAAGATGGATTTTATGTGACCAGAAACAGCATAAGGAAAAAAAAAATCACCAAATGTGCCTAGCTTAGAACAGTGTGATACCAGTCAGACATGAAAAGACTTCGCTACCTGCTCAGGTGAAACAGGTCAGCTCCTGTTCATTGACAAGGATGTTTGGAGAGGACTGATTGCCTGAATGGTTTGGGCTCCTCTGCTGTTCCCAGACACCTGGCACACAAATCTGGATACATCTCAGCAAAGAGATCTGGCCCTAACATAGTGTGTGGTCACAGATCAAAGCACTCTGCAGTGCCTCAACATCCCTCATGCATCCCTGGGAATGTTTCAGTCTGCATGGCTTTTGAATGAGTCAAAAGTACCTCTTTGTCAGCAATCCATGAGGACGGGTTGTCTTTTGCCTGTGTTCCTAGAAGATTTGGTGTCCTGAAGGGCAGAGCTCCTTTGATCATGTTTCATCAGCTTGCTTTGCCAAGCAGATTTCAGCCAGCTTTTGATCTGTGGCTGGCAAAGCAGCCCTAATTAGCAAGAAGCCAATTCTGCAACCAGATGTCAGCCTCTGGCTTCAAGAAATTGGCTTCTTGACAGGGTAACCCTGGGCCTCCAGGACCACAAGTTATTGCCTTATTGTACACATCTGGATTCACTACACTCCCAGTGAGAGCAAGCTGGGACATCCTTACAGGAAGAATGACTTGTGGTCAGCTGTGAAAGCTACACAGAAATTGTCTGAAATCTCAAAAGCAGTCAAAACACCAGCTGAGTGCCAGAATTGCTTTTCTTATCTGCAAATGTACCTTCTCTCTATGGGATTGCATTCCTGAGGGATCATCAATTCTGTCTCTCCATGGTCTTTCTTAGTAGAAAGTTTCCTCTTCCATGCCACGGTGACGGCACATTTGTGCTAACAGAGAACAGGTGAGCTCTAAGGAGAGCTAATGATCATCCTGTAACATATTTCCTCCTGTGCACACCCTCACTTCCATTTCTGCCCTTCAGTCAAAGCAAAGCAATTCAAAGATTGCAAGGTGCAAGCCATTTTTGGATACTGCTTTTTTTTTTCAATAAGTTTGTCACACACAGATAAATGTTCAGCTCCAACATGCTGTCAGATTCACCTGCTCTGCAGATGGCCTCAGCCTATTCTTGCCAGGAGAGTACTGGTCGTGGAATTGAGAGCTTTCTCTTGTGAATCCACATTTGCTCATGTTCAGGTGAGTGCAGCTTCTTGAAAAAGTCATGGCATTTTGCTTAGATGATCACTGAGCATCCAGACAATAAGGCCATGGAGTAGGACAGGTGAAGGCCACACTTGATGAAAATTACATTAGGTGGCCAATTGTCTTTTCAAATCATGGATGCAAATGAAATTTCAAAGAATAAATATCTGAGTCTGCATGTTTGAAAATATCTAATAAATTTATAAAAAACAGCTGAGATACATAAGCATAATACTAACAAAATGCCCTTTCATTTAAAATCTTGTTGGTACCATAATTTACCAGGTCAAGTGCATGTCTGGCTGTGAGATATGCTAGAGGTTGTGTTCCAGATTTCCCTGATCTCTAAGTTGCCAGATGAACTTGCAGGACTCTTATCACCATGACAAGAACACCCACCATCCAGGACACAACCAATTCACCAGCTGGGACCATGCCATGGACCCATCTCCTTTGTGAGTTTTATTGTGCAGTGTTCTTTTTGAGGAATATCAGATTGGCTACAGTAGTAAATAAACTACAAAGAAAGGGATCATTTTTCTAATTGTTACCAAATCTGTGTGGAAAGCAGGAGAAAGAGCAGAGAGTTAATCTGGTTGTCACTATTAACCTGGGCTGTTATTGTGGATAACTCTGTTTTGAGTCCTGTGACAACAGAACACACCACATTACAGTTCTGAGGAGTGCTGTGGGCTATCAGGCAGATCCTCTGCAGGAACCGATGCTGTGCAAGGTCCATTGGCCAGCCATGGCTTGCCTTTGGCCTCTCAGCTTGAGATGGGATTATCATTAAGCCTCTGTCATAGGCCTAGTTCTTAATTACAGCTCAGCAGCAGTATTTAAAAGGTTTTAAGTCAGCAGATGTCTTCCCACATGGACACCATCTCAAACCATGCTGATGCCCTAGACACTGACCTTGGCTGCAAGGGTCTCTTTGGTAGATATCATAGAATCATAGAGTCACAGAATCATAGAATCATAGAATAGTTTGGGTTGGAAGGGACCTTAAAGATCATCCAGTTCAACCCCCCCTGACATGGTCAGGAACACCTCCCACAAGATCAGGCTGCCCAAGGCCCCATCCAATCAGTCCTGGAACACCTCCAGGGATGAGGCAGCCACAGCTTCCCTGGGCAAGCTGTTCCAGTGCCTCACCACTCTCATAGCGAAGAAATTCCTCCTTACACCTAGCCTAAATCTGTCCCTCTCCAATTTATACCCATTGCCCTTAGTCCTATCACCACAAGCATTTGTAAATGTTCCTCCCCAGCTTTCTTTTACACTCCCTTCAGGGATCAGAAGGTTGCTATAAGATCTCAGAGCCTTCTCTTTTCCAAGCTGAACAGCCTGAACTCTCTCAGCCTGTCCTCACATGGGAGGTGCTCCAGCCCACTGATCATCTTTCTAACCCTCCTCTAGACCCTTCCCAACAGTTCCATATCCTTCTGACACTGAGGATTCCAGAACTGGACACAGTACTCCAGATGAGGTCTCACAAGAGACGAATAGAGGGGTAGAATCAAACTGCTGGGCACACTTCTTCTCATGCAGCCCAGGATGCAGTTGGTCTTCTGGGATGCAAGTGCACACAGCCGGCTCATGTTGAACTTCTTGTCAACCAGCACCCCCACGTCCTTCTCTGTAGGGCTGCTATTAATCACAACATCACCCACTGTGTACTGAAATAGGGGATTGCCACGACCCAGGTGTAGGACCTTGCACTTGGCCATGTTGAACCTCATGAGGTTCTCACAGACCCACTTCTCCAGCCTGTCAAGGTCCCTCTGGATGACATCCCGTCCTTCTGGTGTGACAACTGCACCACTTAGCTTGCTGTCATCTGCAAACATGATGAGAGTGCATTCAATCTCTCTGCCTATATCATTGTTGAAAATATTAAACAGCACTGGTCCCACTATGGACTCCTGAGGGACACCATTTGTCATGATCTCCATCTGGACTTCAAGCCGCTTGGCAACTACTCTCTTTGAATATAACCATCCAGCCAGTTTCTTATCCATGAACAGTGAACCCACCAAGTCCATATCTCCCCAATGCAGAGAGAAGGATGTTGTGGGGGACTGTGTCGAAGACTTTACAGAAGTCCAGACAAATTATATCTGTCCATTTACCCGTGTTCACTACTGTGTTCACCCCATCATAGAAAGCCCCTATGTAGATCATACAAGACTTGCCACTGCTGAAGTCATGCTGGCTGTCATTACTCACCTCCTTGTCCTCCACATGCTTTAGCATAGCTCCTAGGAGCATCTTTTCTCTGCTCTTCCTAGGCACAGAGGTGAGGCTGACAGATTGGTAGTTCCCATATAATTTTCTCCAAATACAATAGTACTTGAACTGAGCCAGAGGAGATTTGAGGGAGTGTCAGACCCTATTGTAGTCTTGGAACAGACTGTCCTGTCACATTATGGAATTTCTCTATTCCAGTGATTTATCCCGTCTTCTCCCAAGAGGCAGATGTGTGCCTAACAGCCCTTGTGTCCTCTGTCACCTGAGCCACTGGAATAAGGCAGCTACTGCTGCATCAGATGCATACAAAGGCTTTTTAGTTTTGCCTTACCATCAGCGCAGGCTGCTTTTAGCTTGTTTGGAAAAGCTGCTGCAGATGCAGGTTAATACTGACATTTCTTTAACTGTTGGCATCAAGTAATAACAGCCGATGTTTCCTAGGGGACTAGCTGGAGCCTGCAACGTGTCCTGATGCTTCTAGGTGCTCTTGGCTTGTATATCTGCTGTAATTGCTTTCCTTGGCATCAAATCAGTGTCAAGGTATGGCCTCTCTGACACCTAGTGATCTCTCTTACAGCAAAAAATAAAAATCACTCCTGTAACATTTAATCATGAAACCCGCTGGTGAATTCTCTGCACTGTACTGCGGTGTGCAGGGCTATGAAAGCTTCTTCGATAGAATCAACCTTGCACTGAGAAATAAAAATCCTGCCTTTCATGAAATATTAATTCAAGTTGCCAATATCAGCAATTTAGGATTCTGCTTTTTCAAAGTCATCAGATTGGAGTAAAACATTATTTCAGCCCTTGGCCCACTAAATACAGAACAGAGTTTTTCCGAGAGTTGTTTGTCAGCCTGATCCTTGCCTAAACTGCTTGAATCTTATTTTCGATTTGGCCTAATCATCCCCAGCCTTGAAATGAATTGTTCCGGAGCCAGTGTCTGGCAGCGGGAGCACCCAGACCTTGCAGGCATTGTTAGAGATGGGTTCCCGCAGAGACTGTTCAGAGAATTCTCTCATTCTCTTCCCCGGATTTGTTTCCCCACGGTCACCATATAGTGTTTTCTTATTTAAATAAAAGCTGCCCATCTGGTCTGGTCTCCACGGTGTGCTTCTAGTCAGATTTTAGCAAACCAGCCTGAGGAAGCGCAGCACTTCATGGGAAAAATTCCAGCAACCTCCCTTCTCCAGTAGCCTATAAATCAAACCTCATACTAAAGCACCCCCTGGCAGGAGGGTGCAAAAATGGTATTGTTGCGGAAAGGTAAGGAATCCCAGAAATACAGAGAGAGAGAATAATAATAATAAGAGGAGATTGGCAATTAGGCATTCCTCATCAGTAACAGTGTTTTAGAGGCTCTTGCTGGAGCTACTTAGGGCACACTGCAGTGCTGTATAGAGGCTCCTGCTACACAGTGCTAAAATGCTAATGATCAGGTATCGGTATCGCTGAAAGGAGCAGGCTGTGTCAGCTGTCTTAGCTCTGCATGGTTACTGAGGGCCACATGGTACCACATGTGAAATAAAATGGAAATATCCCCAGTGAAATAGGGAAACTGTTCAAGGAAGAGACACAACACAAGGAGCAGCAGGCTCTGTAGTAGATACCACAAATAGAGATGATGCTTGTCATTTGGAAAGAGATGCAAAACCTGCAGCATGTCTGTCACTGCAGCATTGACAGAGGTTGCCAACAGCTCCAGAGCAATTGTGGGTGATCAACCCAAAACCAAACTGGGCATTTGTTTATTTTAAATTGGATACAAAAGCCAGAATCATCATGGTGGTGAAACAACTTTTTAAACACTGGATGGGATACCATAGATAATGTGAGTTATCTGTGCAGCAAACCCCATAGACTTCACAAACTAATCTTTACTGAGGAAGGATGTGAAATGCAAACTCAGGTAAGTACCAAGTGAATGCAAATTTGTTACATTCAGGAATGTGTATTTGCAGGAAACTGAATGTCTTTATTATCTGGGAAATCTTAAATGCTGGATTTCAACACAAAGGACTGGCACTGAAGAAAAATGTGGTGGAAAGATGTGAGAGATAAAAACTGGGAACATTCAAAAACCTCTACTGATGGAGAGTTTTCAAAGGATTCCTGTAGATTGGACGGGAGTGATTTCACTGCATGCAAAGGGAATGTTTTCTTAAGGGTATACTTGATGCCAGTTATTTTTCTACACTTGACACTCCAGCATCAGCAGGTCTCTTGGCAAGGCTGTGAAAAAACAGCACATGTTTGTTCACATTCAGCACTCCATTTGGGAGATATTATTTTCTCCAAATACCACTGGATTTGCATTCAGCACCCCAGACGTTTCATCAGGCCAACCAATCACCTTTTGTTTCTCTCACTGCAGGGAGGGATGGAGATTGCCCTCACAGGTCTTTTGAAGAGCACATGGAGGAAACAGATATCTGATGTAGTACTGGTAAACCTGGTGCTACATATGGGGTAAGAACTTGACACAGTCCTCCTTCATTCTGTACTTTTTCCGACTGAGACCTGGCAAAACACAGTAGAAGAGACCATGCCAACACACCAAGTTGTTCCGACACCAGCTGGAGCACTTGGGCTACAGCAAAGTGACAGTAATGGAAGACAGCTGCAATATGCTTGTCCCACCGCACAGAAAGATTTAAGGAAAAAACTGTGCCACATCTTCCTCAAGCAATACCTGAAAGCTGCACAATACACAGATGTCTTTAAAAGGGGGGGATTTTAATCTTACTCAGGCAGAGAAACCAAAGGAATCACTTCAATTCCTGCTGCAAGGGCAACAGCAGGTTGGCCAAGACAGCTGTGGGAGGAAGCAGGAGTGGATTTGTCCAGGTTGCAGGTATTTCAGCATAAGTGTCAAGAAATACACCTCAGAAATGAACAGGGCATTTTAAATCAGTGAGGCTGTTTCTTCATGCTGGAAGCTATGTATTATGATCATCTTGACTGTTACTTGCTATTACATTTGGCTTGAGAAAACCAGGGGTAGGGAGCTGCCTCTTTAAGAGAGCCTGGCAAGAGCCAGGCAGAAAAAGCTGTGCTTGCAGAGATGTGTCACACAGCTTGGAGCGGCTGGATGTCAGACTTTGAAAGGAGTGTGTCCCTGTCAGTGTCCTTTGCTAAGACTGATTGCAGAGCATATTTAGCTTTCTACCATTTAAATGTACAAATGACTACTCTGTGACTCAATTAGTAGCTCCAGTGCTCCTGGGCAGCCTCTCTTCCTTGAAGGGCAAAAAGCAGCTCTCTGTGACTATTAATGCTCCTATAATGCTGCAGACTTGTTCTGATTTTTGTGATGTGGCACTCCAGACCCACTGTGCCAAGCCAATGTTTGCATCCCAGCTGGCCCTCCTGGAGCTGCCGACCCACTGTGTTGCCTTGACCAGGGCAGTGTGACATACATCCTCCTCTTCAGGGAGAGATGAGGGGTCAAATCTTTTGTTTCAGAGGAAAATTGATACCATTTCTGATAGAACAAAAGTCACTCAGAATTGATCTATTGCCCCTGAGAAAAGGGTGAAACCAGTAGGCACTCACCTCCTTTCCAGGCAGTGGGACCCATTCCTGACATCTACAGGCAACTCTCTGCTACCCCACCCAGCCGCTATGGGAAGGGATCGGAGCCTCATGCTTCTCCTGTCCTTGCAATGTGTGGTACTAATGTGAATGGCTCCAACTGTGCTGTGGGTCCCTGCAGTCCCAGGACACCCACAGTCACTGTGTCATCAGACAGGAACACAGTGGCTCCACGGTGAGCGCCACAGGGACAGTACTTGCTGAAGGACAGTGACAGTCTTGTCAGGGTCAGTGAAGCCTGCTCAGGATCAAGGCCACGGGCTAGGTGGTTGGGCCTCCAGAGGCATGGGATTTCCCAGTGACGGAGACATGTTTCCATATAACACTTCTTTGGCTTCCAAAGAACTTTGATTTGTTTTGGGTGAAAACATTGCTTTAGGTAATGAGGTATTTTCTGACTCAATATCATTTTGCCAGAGTCTGAGAAAGGCAATACAGTGGGGGAAGTTAGAGACCGTGAACATCAAGCTGCTAGATTTCAGAGAAGACAAGGGTCCAAGAGAACAGGGCAAAGATCAGAGCAACCTCTGCTGTCAGAAAGACAAATGTTTATTGAGAGAACGGCAGAGGATATTGTGCTCTGGAGAAAAGTATTAAACACATTCAATGTGAGGGCAAGGCTGGGTGATTCTAAATGGCACCACAAGTAGGGTGGAACACAGAAACTCCTCTGGGAAGAACCATAAACAACAGCCAACCACCATGATATCTCAAAGGACTGCATCCAAGATATTTGCATTAAAATAAAACCATATTACACACTTAGAAATGAGAGGTAAATGGAAAAGAACATCCAAAGTCTCCTAATGCTTCAGAGGAAAGCCACATGAGGAAAGCATAGAGATAAATCACCACATACACATAATCCAATGCTGCATTTTTATTGTCACAGAATCACAGAACAACCAGGTTGGAAGGGACCCATCGGATCTTCGAGTCCAACCATTCCTATCTAACACTAAACCAAGTCCCTCAAGACCTCATCTACCCGTCCCTTAAACACCTCCAAGGAAAGTGAATCAACCACCTCCCTGGGCAGCCTATTCCAATACCCAATGACCCTCTGTGTGAAAAACCTCCTCCTAATCTCCAGCCTAAATCTCCCCTGGTGGAGCTTGAGGCCATTCCCTCTTTTCCTGTCCCCTGTCACTTGGGAGAAGAGCCCAGCTCCCTCCTCTCCACAACCACCTTTCAGGTACTTGTAGAGAGTAATGAGGTCTCCTCTCAGCCTCCTCTTCTCCAGGCTAAACAACCCCAGCTCTCTCAGCCGCTCCTCATAGGGTCTGTTCTCCAGCCCCTTCACCAGCCTCGTCGCTCTTCTCTGGACTTGCTCCAGAGCCTCAACATCCTTCTTGTGGTGAGGGGCCCAGAACTGGACACAATATTCAAGGAGCGGCTTTGAATCATCGAGTTTCCTATAAGGGTATCACTTTCTCCTTGAAGACTATATGAAATATTCCTTCCTGATTTCCTGGTTAGAGGCAATCATTTCAGGATGGGAGAGAGAGACAGAGGAGAAGGAGTGAGGGAAACCCATAAGCAACACAAAAATTTTGTAGGAAGGGAAATGAGCAGAAATACTAGAAACATGTTAGTGTCTGGGAAAGATGTCCATATCTACTCCTTAATGGTTTGGTGTGGTGCAGCCTTGGGGGTGGAGGGAACAGAAGGAAGCAATCTTGAAGACGCTAGTGTGGGAGAGACTGATTTTAGGCTATATCTGATCTAGACCAGTTTACCCTGCACCAGAAAGACTGTGAGAGTCTAAAGCAGAGGAGAAGACAGAGGCCTGAACTGTCTCACTGTGGCAAAGTTATTGAATACAGAAGAAAGATTAGGTCTGAAGGGCTGGAAAAAGTTAAACAAGCCACCTGAAGGAGAGGATCTGCTCAGAAGCTTCTGAGCTTATCTTTACGAGACTCAGGAAAGAAGAAGAGCAAGATCCTTGCAGGACCACCTCCAGCAGTACAGAAGATGCCCCAATCACTGCTGGAGGCTGAACCCAGGAAAATGTGCAACAACAAGGAGTAAAGAAAGATCCTCACTTTTTGACCCTAGGAAGAGGTGTGGATAGTCAACCAAAATTCAGGGACTGCCAGCATCCAGCCTATGGAGCAGCCAGGAACAGAAAGGCATGTAGAGAGTCTGAGAGCACCTATCTCCACAAACACTGAAGACAAAGGAAGAGTGATGTTCCTTTAGTGATGGGGACTGCAATGACATATACAAGGTGGCTTTGCCCAGGTGCACACTAAGAGGAACAGAAAGTCTAGGAAGGTCCTGAGTGTTGAAAGCCATCCAGACAGAAGGTGCCTGGCCAATGGCATCTTGGCTTGTAACAGAAATGGTGTGACCAGCAGGCCTAGGAAGGTTATTCTACCCCTGTACTCAGCACTGGTGAGGCCGCTCCTTGAATCCTATGTCCAGTTCTGGGCCCCTCAATACAAGAAGGATGTTGAGACTCTGGAGCGAGTCCAGAGAAGAGCAATAAAGCTGGTGAAGGGGCTGGGGAACAAATCTTAGTAGGAGCAGCTGAGGGAGCTGAGGTTGTTTAGCCTGGAGAAGAGGAGGCTGAGAGGAGACCTCATTGCTCTCTATAACTACTTTAGGGGAGGTTGTGGAGAGGAGGGAGCTGGCCTCTTCTCCCAAGTGACAGGGGACAGGAAAAGAGGAAATGGCCTCAAGCTCCACCAGGGGAGATTTAGGCTAGAGATTAGGAGGAAGTTTTTCACACAGAGGGTCATTGGGTATTGGAATAGGCTGCCCAGGGAGGTGGTTGATTCACTTTCCTTGGAGGTGTTTAAGGGACGGGTAGACGAGGTCCTGAGGGACATGGTTTAGTGTTTGATAGGAATGGTTGGACTCGATGATCCGACGGGTCTCTTCCAGCCTGGTGATTCTATGATTCTATGATTCTATGATAAGAGTGACGCTCGAAGGAAGGATGGACCGCGGGTGGCGGAGAGGAGGGCGCAGGAGACGTCTTGGCCACCAGGGGGCGCCGCAGGACGCGGCCGGACCCGCAGCAACGCCCGGAGCAGAGCTGGGTTAGAGCTGGGGACACGGAGCGAGGCAGCTCGGTCCCCAAGGTTCCGCTCAAGAAGGGCTTCTCCCGGTTCAGGTGGGAAGGCAGAAATAAAAATAATCCATGTATTCCTGCAAGGTCAGAGCTGAAAAAAAAAAGCGAAGCAGCAGAGCACAGGGCAGGGATGTGTATAAGCAAGAGGACGGGAGCCTAGGAATGAGATGTAGGTCTGGAAGAATATGTCCACACAGAAGCATCTGTGGTGGATCAGACTGAGGATGCTTCAGAACACAAATCTGCTGAACTGGAAAGAAATGGAAATTGGAAGGTTATCCCCGGGGGAGCACAGAAAATGTTTGTAGAGTCACTTGCACTGCTCTTGTCACAGTGCCGCACCTCATGGCCACTGCAATGCAAGTAACTCTACTAACATTCATTATACTCCTCCAGGAAGAATTTTTCCAATTTCCATCTCTTTCCAGTTCAGCAGATTTCCTGAACGCAGAAAAGTTTCTCTTTAGCTCTGACAGATCCGTCTCTCTGCCAAGCAGTTGTCCTGTGCTCCTGCATGTTTTGCACCTTAAGCACCATTTGCTGAAAGCCTCCACAGACCCACCAGGCACAGTGAAAAGGGCTGTGTAGAATCATAGATTCTGCCTTGTCCTATCACTACAAGCGATTCTGCCTTGTCCTATCACTACAAGCTTTTCTAAACAGTCTCACCCTAGCTTTCTTGCACACCTCCTTCAGGTATTGGAAAGTCTCAGAGCCTTTTCTTCTCCAGGCTGAAAAGTCACAATTCTCTTGGCCTGTCCTCATAAGGGAGGTACTCCAGCCTTCTGATCATCTTTCTAGCCCTTCCAGCAGTTTCATATCCTTCTGACATTGAGGATTCCAGAACTGGACCCAATAGTCCAGATGACATCTCAAAAGAGAGGAACAGAGGGGCAGAACCACTTCCCTCAACCTGCTGGCCCCACTTCTTTTGATGCAGCCCAGGATACGGTTGACCTTCTGGGTTACATGTGCCCATTGTCAGCTCATGTCAAGCTTCTCATCAACCACCACCCCCAAGTTCCTCTCTGCTGGGCAGCTCTCAATCACATCATCACCCACTGTGTAGTGAAATCAGGGGGTTGCCCCAACCCAGGTAGAGAACCTTGCACTTGACCTTGTTGAACCTCATGAAGTTCTCACAGACCCACTTCCCCAAAGTGTCCAGATCCCTCTGGATGACATCCCATCCTTCTGGTGTGACAACTGCACCAACTCATCTTGCTGTCATCTGCAGACTTACTGAGGGTACACTCGTTCTCACTGTCAAAATCATTGATGAAGATATTAAACAGCACTAGTCAAAGTATGGACTCCTGAGGGACACCATTTGTCATGGATCTGCATTTGGACTTTGAGCCATTGACCACTACTCTCTGAATATGACCATCCAACCAGTTTCTTATCCACCACACTATGCACTCATGAAATCCATATCTCTTCAATGTAGAGAGAAGGATGTTGTGGGGGACTGTGTCAAAGGCTTTACAGAATTCCAGACAGATCACATCCATCTGTTTTCTGTCAGCATCCTCTTCTTAATTTTAAAACTGTCTTATGCCATTTGACTGATCCTGGTTCTTGTTCTGGAAGAGAAGCAAACGCCCTCTCAATCAACACATGGGTTCCACCTTTCCTACTCATAATTTTTCAGCTCTGTTAGCATATCTTCTGAAGCCAGTCATCTCTTTCTGAAACTGAACAATTCATGCCTACTCAACCACTCCTTAAATGTAAATCATTCCATACCTTTAGTGTTCATCCTGTCTCTTCTCTTAACTTTTTAGGTTCTTGTACCTGCTTTTGGAGATGTGGACACAGTTTTAAGAGCTGAGCAAACCAGGACCATTGCAATGCTTTCTGTACTGTTTTCTCTTCCTTTCCTAATAATCTCCAACACTGGGTTTGCCTTCTTTTTTGTTATCAGAAGATGGTACTGTGACACAAAGTGAGACAAGGCAGGGAGAAAACAGAATGAGTTGAGGTAAAATCCTTTGAGGAAGGATGGTGAAGGGGAAAGTTGAGATACTGTTAGAGACCTCTTTTTTAAAACCTTAGGCCTTTAATATCTCTTTAATATAAATAATAAATATTACTGTGAATTGTCAGTATACAAGAGTTCCAGCTGCAAACTCAAGAATCAAGGAATGTGATATTACTTGCTTATCCCCAAAAGCAAAAGGGGATGTATTTTGGATCTGCGTTTAGTAGTGAACATTCATAGAAGAACTAGTTAAGTAAAATAATTTTGGATCATAATCGACAGCATTAAAATGTGAAAAAGGATTAAAACCATCATTTTGGGGTTTTTTTTCACCCCACAGGGAAAATTTAAAGAAATCTAAGAAAAGCAGTGAGTGGAGTTAACCAATTATATAGGCTCAGGGGTTGCATATAAAGGAGTATTTGCGTTTTCATCACTGGTAGAAGATCTTTCTGGAATTTGCATGCTAAACAAGGGAAGAACTAAAGAGGAAGTTCTGCAGAGGTACCTGGGTGAATGACTGCCCAAGGAAGGATGCTAGGTGTAAACAGTCTATGGGAACGGATAAAAGAGGTCAGTTGGTCTAAGCAGGTATGTTTTGAAGGGCAGGAAACGTAGGAATTCAGTAACAAGTGCCAAAATCAAGCTGAGTTAGACCTTGAAAAGGTCTGTGAAGATAAATGCTAAAAGGTTTGGTATCTGTATGAATAGAAACAAAAATTAAAAAAGGAGGAAGTAGGGCTGCTGTGCACAGAGTAGGACACCAAGATCAAACACAGTATTTGGATTACACTTAGATCAAGGGCCAGACTAAAGAGGGTACACAGGGCTGGAATGGCAGGAAGTTAGTTTGGCTTGGGGAATACAATTCACAATGCTGAGGAAGATGTCTTAAGTCCTTTGTACATCAAATGAGAGAACATTACATTCCTGGGACTAGAATCTACCACAACCAGTGTGGTGTCTGAGCTCCTCATGAGAAAATGGCGAACGCACCTGTCTGAAGCTCTTGTCTGGTTCTTAGATTCAGCCTCTCTGCCTACACCTAAGCTAGTAAATAAAAAGTGGCAAGAGTCCAGGACTGTGTACCAGTCCATGATTACCCATCCTGTTTAATAGTTCCTGCTACAGATAGGGTCTGTGCAAACAGCCCTCTCCCAGACAATGCCTGGGAACAGTTTACAAGGAGAACATAGGATTGCTCATCCCAGTGAGCAATTTGGAGGTGGCCACCTTGCTTTGGACTTGTTCTGGAGAAGAAGAGGGGTTTGCCATGTGGGGTGCAAGCTGTGCTGTGCAGCTTGCACACAAGGACACAGAACAGGACATGGCACATTGTTTTAGTAACGTGTAGCCTCTGAGATGGAGGTGACCTAAATGACTGAGATGTTAGCAAGTTGTCTTGGATGACATCAAATATCTACTGTCAGGGGCTGTTAGCCACTGATAAATGTTTTCCTTTTAAACTGGCAGGGAATTCCTGCATGGTGTATTAAAGGTTTCTGATATAGAATCATAGAATCATAGAATAACCAGGTTGGAAAAGACCCACTGGATCATCGAGTCCAACCATTCCTATCAAATTTAAACCATGCCCCTTAGCACCTCATCCACCCGTGCCTTAAGCACCTCCAGGGAAGGTGAATCAATCACCTCCCTGGGTAACCTGTTCCAGTGCACAATGTCCCTTTCTGTGAAATATTTTTTCCTAGTGTCCAGCCTGAACCTCCCCTGGTGGAGCTTGAGACCATTCCCTCTTGTCCTGTCCCCTGTCACTTGGGAGAAGAGGCCAGCTCCCTCCTCTACAACCTCCCCGCAGGCAGCTACAGAGAGCAATGAGGTCTCCTCTTAACCTCCTCTTCTCCAGGATAAACAACCCCAGCTCTCCCAGCCATTCCTCATAAGGCCTGTTCTCCAGACCCTTCACCAGCTTCCTTGCTCTTCTCTGGACTCGCTCCAGAGCCTCAACATCCTTCTTGTGGTGAGGGGCCCAGAACTGAACACAGGATTCAAGGAGCGGCCTCACCAGTGCTGAGTACAGAGGGAGAAGAAACTCCCTGGATCTGCTGGTCACACCATTTCTGATACAAGCCAGGATGCCTTTGACCTTCTTGGCCACCTCGGCACACTGCTGCCTCGTGTTCAGTTGGCTGTCAACCAACACCCCCAAGTCCCTCTCCTCCTGGCAGCTTTCTAGACAAACTTCTCCTTCTCTGTAGCACTGCATAGGGTTGTTGTGCCCCAAGTGCAGGACCCGGCATTTGGCCTTGTTAAACCTCATGCCATTGGAATCTGCCCAATATATAAGCTAATCTTAGACCCTTCTTAATGTGCTCTTGTCTGACCTGCTAGGAGAGTTCTTTAGGCAGCAGGATACACAGCACTTCAGATCTACCCATTTAAGCAGAATCTCTAGGTTCAGAGGAGTGTGAGATTGCTGTGCAGAAAAGGACAGCGAGAGACAACATGGCACTCCTTCTGTGACAAGGACAGTCAGATTGGCAGAGGGATTCTTAGTGTTCAGTTGCTGCTTTAAAAAGTCCTGCCAGCACCATCTGAACTCAGTGCTCACACTTTGTGTTAGTTCTCCAAGTGTCCCCAGTGTAAGCAGGTTTTTCATAGTAATGCGATGGTAGGGGTCATTTCATCAGCTGGCATCTGAGTTATTCAGCCTCCTTAAGTCTGGAAGAGGATTCGGACCACTGCTCTGAGTGCAGAAGCGTTTACTCAACTGAAGTCACATGTTAGGATGCCAAGTCCTTCTTTAGATTCTGTCCTAACTGGACAGCAGTTCCAGCAATAATACCGAGAAGGGCAAATCAGCATTGCTGTTGGGAGCAGGAATGCGCACAACTGATGATAAAACTGTTAGAAGAGAACCTATAGATTCTGATGTATGCTAACAGATCTTCTCCATCCCACAGCTATGGAAAGATGTGAGCATGTAATTGAAAATCTGGAAGTAAAAACTTTTGTTGCACTTATTTTCAAAATAAGAGGGTGGTACCACACAACCAGATGAGTAGCAGTGATGGGACTCTAATTTTAGCAGTACACAAGGTCACAAGACATGTTTTGGAGTGTCTCTCTAGGCAAGAGAACTGCAGCACAGCCAGTCTACTTGGACTGCAGGAAAGTAAATGATACAGTGCTATCTCGCAAACAGGCTGAGCTGAAGAAAGTGTTAATACATGAACTAAGTGTCAAGAAAGGTGAGAGGCAGTAAGGAACTAATGACAAGAGAGATGATATTGACTGTGTTTAAAGAGGGCTACCAACCTGGAGGAAAGTTACCAATAGAGTTCCTTCAGGATCCATCTTGGCATCAGTTTTATTTTGGTATTTCTTTTAATGGATTTAGCATTGAAAAATTAATAGATTGGGTAGATAAAACTTGATATACAAAGTTGAGAGATACCAGAAATTGAACAGTTTGGATTTCTGATGACAGTTCTATTGACTTGACTCGGATCTTTCAGTCCTATTGACTTCATTCACCCTGTGAAGAAAGGGACTTACTAGCTGTAAAAGTACTTTTATTATTTATTTCTATAGCAATAAATAATATATAATAATTAGAAACATAGCCACAGTTGTATGGCATCATGGTGGATCGGAAGTGGAAATCAATCTGGACATGTTAAAGGGGATAGGAAGACCTGCAAACCTTTGAGCAGTACAGATGGACAGATGCTGTTTGGTACAAGTTACAAAGAGAGATAAAGGAGAGCTGCAATGAGAGAATCATTAGGTCAATACACCAGACTAGGTAGGGGGGATCTCTTTATAGAATTTTGGTTGGGTATGAGCAGGGCATGCCAGAGTTTGTCAAGGCACAAGAAAACAGCATTATAACAAGCAAGGAACAAGACAGGAAACCAAACGATTAAGATATCATGTCACTGCCTTTTGTCTCACGTAGTCACAAGAAAAGAATTACCCTAACATTGGCACCACTTGGTTCAGAAATGCAAAGAGCATCCAGTCAACACCTTCCACCTTCATACACACTCTGCAAACACTGGTGCACACTGTAAACTACAACACACCCTTTCCTCCTGCTTCCATTTTTCCAGCTGAGAGCTTTACCTGTGGAGAGTGAATGAGAAAACTAAAGGACCTGGACATAGTCTGTGAGCTGACAGCAAGAGAATTAAACAGCTTCTTCTCCAAACTCAGTTGAATTTTTTCAGTTTATGGACTATAGATGAAGAGGCAAACTAGAACTGGAAGGACTTTCTGTGTTTTAAATGATTTAAATCACCCTAAAACACAGTTTTGACAAAATTATGCATATTTCCTATGCATAATTCTGGGTTGAAATTGATTTGGGTCTTGAGATACACAGAAACAAAAACTATCCAGAATGTTCCTTTCACCTGATTAATACATTTATTTGAGATACTAAATCCCAAACATGTACTTGAAGGTGACTTGAACTGATATTTTGAACATCAGAGCTGCCTCTCACTGGAGAAATGCTTTAACACTGAGGCTGAACTTTGGGATGCTTCTTGCCTGGTTCTGCTATTATTTACAAGGATTAATAAAACCCCAAACAAGAAAAAAAACCCTAAAACCAAACAACAAACTGACAGCTTTTAGTTCCTCTTGAATTCTAACTTTAAATAATCCTTTTCACTTAGGAATGATTATTATAGGTTTTAATTTTTTTATTTTTTCCCCCCAAACCTGTATAAGCGGTTTTCCACTAACTAGGAGGAGGACAAAGGCCTGGCCAAGTAGAATGGACAAATCCTAGCATATAATTTGAGTGGAAATTTAGTTTGAAGACCACTCAATGACTACTTTATGTTGAGCTCAGCAGAGTAAGAAGGTGTCCCTTTAGATGGTAAAATGAATGTTTTATCCACTTCCTCATAAATCAAGACTCTTGCACATTCCCAGGAAAGATTACATGGTCTTTCTCAGCTGTCTTTGTCTCCAGCACACAGAACAGCAAGTCCTGTGACAGACTGTGATGTGGGTCCTTCTGGGGTGAGGCTCCTTCTCCCACGGGGCACAGCTTGACAGGAACCAGCTGTACTTGGTGCAGGGGGGAAACCTCCAGTCCTGTCCTGTCAATGAGCGAGCTACGTACAGGCTCAGCTACAGAAGAACAGGGTACAGGAGATGATCAGCTGAGTTTCTTGTTGTGCATAAGAATTGTGATGAATCTGCAAAGCATAAAAGAATTATAGTGTGTCAATGACAAGACGGTCAGTTATGGTAAGACTATGTAGCTGTATGGTTTGTAGGTCTTGAATACTTTATTTCTGAGGATTTAGTTTTTTACTAGTTTTAAACATGCAATTCAAATTTCACTAAGAACTCCACCAAAATTCCCTGAAAATGAAAACTAAACCATCTGCTCTGCAACACATGGGAAGTCCATTTAAATCCAGACTATTCCTCAACTTTTTAATGAATGTACAAAGACAAAAGGACAACATAGGACATAAACCCTATGGTTTTCCATAGAAAATTGTTCCAGCATTTCTCGGTATCCTCTGGCACGCCTGGATGGAGCCTTTTCCGTGCTTCTCCTGTGAGTGGTATAATTTCACAGCTTGGAAAACTCTAGATGACTTTGTCAGAAATAATGATCTTTCAAGAGCAAAAAGTACAAAAGCCTTTTTCATCTCTGGCGCTTTGAGAGAGTATAAACCATGTGAATTATACTAATTCCTAATAAAATCATGGCCTACTTCCCTCCAAATAAACAAAATATTCTGAAGGAAACCTGTTACACCCATTGAATCCTACTGGGGGAAAGAAAAAAGAAAAGGGAGAGGATGAATGAGAAAAGTAGCCCTAGCATGTTAGCAGGTGAAAGCACAATGTTGTTAAGAACGGGACTAACCAAAAGCGGTAACAGGATGTTAGTTCTTGTTTTAAGAAAAGATTTCAGATAAAAGGGTGGTGGCTTCAGATAAAAATCATCTATAAGTGAATACAAAAAGCCCTACGTTACTGCACTACCTCCCACAGCTTTGGCTAAGAGTGTTCCAAGGCATCTCCTTAGATTTATACTAAAATGAAGAAAATGCATAGAAAACACTTCTTGCCATTTTGCTGTCCTAAGTCTGGGGTGACTCCATTTTTGGCAGTTACATGTCTCCTTGTTTTTCAGCATTTGGCCAGAAGGACTTTAAAATCCAACATCTGATTCAAAGGTGACCTCTTGGCCCAGCTCCTGTTGCATCAGCTTTGTTTGATGCATTTCTTTTGATTCCTGGGTCCCTGAACTCTTGCTGAATTCATCAATGCACAAGCAGAGAAAAAAAGAAATGGAATAAACCAGAAAGGATAAAACATGAGTGCATCGCTCTGGCCAAAGTAGGAAAGAAGATTCTCCAACTGAAACGGAAATATCTGTTTGTAATTATCCTTCAATATTTTTATTTGCCAGGGGTTGCTATTGTAAGGCTGAATAACTTGGGAAGACGCAAGTCATACCTGCACCAAGCAAGAGGAGGAAAAGAGACAGATAAACAGATCATCAGAGTTCATTTGATTTATTCTGTGTATTGCAACAAGGTGCATTTTAAAACTGGTTTAGAGACTTGCCTTGCCTGTCACTGGGACACATCAGTGAACATGGTGTTAATTTCAAACATAAGGGTGACCAAAATATCTAGGTTGGGCATCACCATTCTTAAAGACAACATATGTCCTCAGATGGGACTGGGAGGTCCAACGTTGGAATTCCACCCTCCAGACCACAGATGGTTGTGGTGGGCTGCAACATAATCTTCTCTGCAATCAGCATTGTGGAGTTCACAGGACAGAGGCTTCTGCCATAGGTGAGAAATACCTTAGGTTGATGGAGGGGCACATAGCAGGACTCAAAAAGCATATCAAGAAAGGCATTTATGAGAGAACATCTGCCAGCTCTGAGAACTAGGAGAGACCACCTCACCCAGAACAAAGACACCACCAGCATTTTGGCTCTTTGAAAAGCAATGTCTCTTCCAATGCTTTATTCTGGCCACGTTGGATGAAACTTTGAGCAGCCTGACCCAGTGGAAAGTGTCCCTGCCCATGGAAGGCAGGTTGGAACTAGATGATTTTTAAGGTCCCTTCCAACTCAAACTACTCCAAGATTCCACAAACTGAGCCCTGCAGCCTGCTGTGAGGAATTGTGCCCCCTTTGCTCCACAGAGGGCACCTCGTCCTGCACTTTGGCCACATGTGGCTGTAACCAGCCACAGGGTTCTCCACTTCCATGCTGAACGTTCCTGCGCTCTCCCTTCATCATCAAAAGGGGGATGCATCAAAAGAAGTGTGTCCAGTGAGTAGAGGGAGGTGATTTGGCCCCTCTATTCCCCTCCTGTGAGACCTTCTGAGAGAAGAGGAGGCTGAGGGGAGATCTCATTGCTCTCTATAACTACCTGACAGGAGGTTGTAGAGAGGAGGGAGCTGGTCTCTTCTCCCAAGTGACAGGGGACTGGACAAGAGGGAATGGCCTCAAGCTCCACCAGGGGAGATTTAGGCTGGAGATTAGGAGGAAGTTTTTCACGGAAAGTGTCATTGGGCATTGGAATAGGCTGCCCAGGGAGGTGGTTGATTCCCCTTCCCTGGAGGTGTTTAAGGGACGGGTGGATGAGGTGCTGAGGGACATGGTTTAGTGTTAGATAGGAATGGTTGGACTCGATGATCCGGTGGGTCTCTTCCCACCAAGTGATTCTGTGTGTGAGAGGCCAAGGGGTAATGGGTATAAACTGGAGAGGGGCAGATTTAGACTAGACATAAGGAGGAAATTCCTCCCGATGAGGGCGGTGAGGCCCTAGCACAGGTTGCCCAAGGGATCCCCACTGCCCCATCCCTGTCATGCTCAGGGCCGGGCTGGCCAGGGCCCCGGGGGCCGGGCAGGGGTCGGCTGGGGGCGGGGCCTGGGGCTCGCGGCGGGTGGGTGTGGGGCGCGGTGGCGCCTAAAGTGCGCGCGCAGCAGTGTGCGGCGTGCATCTTGCTCTCCCGCTCCGGCCCCCCCCTCTGCGTGCGCCGGCCCTCGGCGGGGCGCGGGTGAGTGAGCGCGGGGCGCGAAGCCCCCGGGCCGAACCGAACCCATGGGCACGGTGGTGGTGGTGGTGGTGGTGGTGGTGGTGGCGGTGGCGGTGGCGGTGGCGGTGGGGAGCGCGTGTGAGGGGGTTGGCGGAGGCGTCCGTGTTGTGCAATGGAAGCGCGGCGCAGAGAGCGGGGCTGCGCGGCGCCCCCCCTGCCAAAACCGCCGCGATCCTCCGCAGCGCCAGGGCCCCCTCAACGGCAAAGCCGTCGCTCGCCGCTTTGCGCTGGACGGCGGAAGGTTTAGAGGAAACGTGGGGAAGAAATTCTTCACCATGAGGACGGTGAGGCGCTGGCCTGGGTTGCCCGGGGAAGCTGTGGCTGCCCCATCCCTGGAGGTGTTCAAGGCCAGGCTGGATGGGGCCTTGGGCAGCCTGATCCAGTGGGATGTCCCTGCCCACGGCAGGGGTTTTGAGCTGGATGATCTCAGGCTGGACATCATTAAAAAAAAAATCACTGAAAGGTTCATTGGGCACTGGAACATGCTGCCCAAGGAGGTGGTTGAGTCACCTTTACTGGAGATGTTTAAAGGGTGGGTGGATGAGGTGCTGAGGAGCATGGTTTAGTGATTGATAGGAATGATTGGACTCAGTGAACCTGGGGGTCTTTTCCAGCCTAATTCTGTGATCTTGAAGGTGCCTTCCAAGCCAGACAGTTCCATGATTCTACGATTGCCGCCTCCAGCCGTGCTCTCCCTCTGCCAGGGCAAGCAGCAAGCCAGGGCATTGCTGAGAAACAAGATCTTAAGTGCATGCATGTTTCCCAGCTTCCCTGTTTCCTTGCCTGTCCTTGCTTTGCAGCGCCATAGAGCGCACGCTTTGCCGGGAGGTGAAGGCCCAGGTGTCAAGGAGAAACCCTGAGCCGTTTCCCTGAACATCTTCCCATGTCCAAGGTAACTCCTGTGTGATTGGTGCACTGTCCTTTGCCTTTTCTTTCAAACTATGAAAGGGGATGAGAAGTGACTGAGAATGCAGGTGTCATTGGCAGTACTTGAGCCAGCCCCGTGCTCTGCGAGTTGCAGTGGTCTGCGTGTTCCTGAACCTGCTCTGGTGGCGAGGGACTTGTTTCCATTTTGTCAGGATTTTGCAGGCAGTTGGCCTGGCTAATAGATGGACTATTTTTTCCCATATGTATGTGTGAATGTTAGTGGCAGATGGGGCAGAGAGGGGATAAAAAGCATGACTAAAAATCCTCAAGAGGGATTTATATATAGCTAAGGTTGGACTGAAAGATTTGGACTATGTATAGAAAAGTCAGTTAGTTGTGTGGTTGGCTGGTAGAAACTTTAGTTTTGGAGCATTATAGGTGCTACGCAGACTGGACAGAACAGCACTTGCAGGTCTAATGACTTCTCAGGCTGCAGATGTTGGCAGAAGAGCTGAGGTGGTCACAGCGCTGCGGCTTTGGGTGAAGTGTCTCATAGTGGAGTGGTTTTGCCAGATGTGTGTGGCATGCGGGGTCAGACTTCATGCTTGAGTAACAGTGGTGATGTCTGGCATCAGGTGAAATGATGGGACACTCTGCCTCCCTCTGCCCTTCTCTGTGGGCAACTCTGAGCCACAGGGTCAAGTGGGGATGACATGGTTGTGCATGTAAGTGTCACGTGGGACCCTCTGCAGTGGAACATCACTGCCTCTTGAAGCTGTTCACACTGATGTTTGGCTGTCTCTGCCAACTTCAAGTCAGAAGCAAATACAATGATCACTGGGAGAGGACAGGAAGAAACTTACCGTCTGGTCAGGTACTCTGTGGACTTCTTTGCATTCATTGGTCATTCAGTGGTCAGCCAAAATGCATCTTAGACAAAATTACCATATAATGCATAAGTGTGTAATTGCACAGGCTGCATGGCTGCAGATGCTGAGCATGGCAAAAGAATGTGTGAGCGTGTGATAGTTACAGCCCTCAAACTTTCAAGTATTTTGCATATCTTGTATTTTGAGTGATCTGAAGGGGACAGACCTTGTCTGGGCTCTACTGCATGCATGATTTAGGCAGTCACATTAGATGCATTTCCTGAGCAGGACTGGCAGGTGTTTATTCCCCAATTAATACCATTTTCCTGGGCTATGTAAAGTTTTAGAGCCTTGCTGCTCGTAGGCTTGTGCTTATCAGTGAGGAGGCACATTAAGAAGGCACTCCTTGTTTTGGGTGGGCTGTAACGGAAACTTGAGGGTAGCTAGGCTTCCAATTCCAGCAATTCAGTTGTGAACAGGGGTGAAACGTGTGATTGCGCCTATGTAATATGCTCTTGGCTCTACATGGAGAAAGAAGGACTCGCTGTACAAAAGGAGTTAGCTTAGACAATAGAGGGAATCCATATCTTTTTCTCTAACGTAACTAGTTATTGGAGTAACAGGCTCTGAGGTGTATTTTTGTTGAAACCTGTGTCACTCCCTCTTGTGTTTTTGTTTTTTTTTTTTTTTTTTAACTTGTCTGTTTCCTGTGTAGCATGCTGCCAGATTTCAGGTAAGATCCATCCCTGTATGGTGAGCTCTGTCTGCTTTAGGTTGTATGACGACAGAGGATTGATGTTTGCCAGTCTAGCTGGCATTAAGTGCAGCTGATAGTCTGGTCTGTGCAGGAAGGAGGGCTAAAAGTTGTGGTGGTGGTTATTTACTCTCAAACGGTTAAAAAAAGACAGGAAGAAATATAAGAAATATAGTTCAGGTGAAGGAGGGCAGGGGTCTTCCCGCAGCTACTGCCTCTACTACCTTTTGTTCACCATTGTTCCTAGACCTTGATCTACCTTGACAGGTTAATGAGACTTTAGTGGACTTTCTGAAGTGTCACTTTCAGTTGTCTCGAAGCGTTCAGAGAACATAAAACAAAGTAGAGATGTTAATTCTATTATCTTGGCCTGTATCTGTGATGCCAAAAGCTCAACTGCATGTAGGAGGAAGAGGGAGTGATTTACTTTGCCTGCAGATGTGCCCTGTAGATGCCTGCTTCATCTTGGTGATGTTTATTGGCTCAGCCACTATGGTGTCAAAGGGTAGATGGAGATGTGGCAGAGGCCCACTACCTCTCCTGAAAGATCAGCCAAGATGTCCCACTGACTTAACCAAGTATGTGAGAAACTAGTGGCATTGACCAGCAGAACCAGAGGCTGGATTGCATGGAGAACTAGCTCAGCAGTTCTGGGCAGTGTTGGTTGGGGTCAACTTCCTAGTCAATAGTGACCCAGAGTTTGTAACCCTGGGTGGATCTTTTTAGCTGTCTACGTCAGTGCATTTGGCAGTATCCTGCAGTTTTCCACTACCTGTTATATCCTCATCCTTTGTTATTCTAGGGCCAGAATCCTTGCAAGATCTGTCATGTGCTGAATGGTGTTGAAGGTAGCATTAATCTGGCCAAATGTAGTCATCTATGTTCAAGGTAGCCAGCCCTGGATATGTCAGCCAGGGAAGGGCTGGACGTTCCTGGAGTGTGATTCATCTCAACGTGGTACACTGAAGCAGACGTGTAGAGACCTGAAAGCTGCTTACCACGGACTATAAAAGGAGGCATTGGGGGATTAGCTTCAATGTAAAAGCCTGCACTGTAAATGTCTAAATGTTTATATTTATGAACTTGTGAAGTTTTCAGATTCCTCAGTGACTTACGGAAGAGTTGGGCCTGTTTACATTATGGGTGGGTTTGTTCTAGTATTAGAGCCCTCCCTTCTTGGTGCTGTTGTTGTGATGTCACTGGCTAATTAAGCCTATGGGGCAAAAACCCAAAAGGAAACAAAGACATAGATCGATCTCTTTAGTCAAACAAAATATGGGGGCTATCACCTGCCCAATGATAGGCTCACTGGTTGCGGCATTCTCGACAACTGCCTGTGATTTGTGGGCAGTTTGGGGGTGTCAGGAACTGGAGTTTCCACCTTCCCTTGATGATGGGTTGGCAGCTGCTGCCCTTACAAGGATCCCTGACTCCAGTGGAGACCACCAAGGTGGGGGGTCACAAATTCCCTGAACAGCATCTGATGCAGAAGTGCCTTATTTCAGAGCTTCTGAAATAAAATACTGTGAGATTTTTTTGTTTCCACAACATTTTTGAGTTCCTAGGTTTTTTTTTGCTTAAGTGAAAAATGTTTCAGAAACTTATTCCACGGGGGTGTAATTTTTGTGTGTTCAGGGATTGCAGTAAGTGCAATAGGAAAAAGTGTACTAGCTTCTTTGCTGAGCAGCATCCCTCATTAAATTTTCCCATTAATATGACCTGTTCCTCAGTGGCTACAAGGCTGCGTCTTGACCCCTTTTCTGAGAAATCCACACTATTACTACATGTTCTAAAATACTACATTTATTGCCACCTACTTAATGTAGTAGTATTTAGCTTTGTATTTTTGTTCACTTCTTTCTCCTGTCTTTTTCTGAAAAAATGGAGTAAGTATTGGGTTCCCTTTTAACAGACTACCAGACAAATATTCTTTTCTGAGCTGTTTGGATTTCGCAATTCACTCTTGCCTCATTATTTTCCTTAAACTTGCCATTTGTTTGTGTCTTTCCTTGTAGATCTTATTCATTTATTTAATTTTTAAATTACAAGGGTGAGGATTTTGCTTCGTATTCTGTTTCTAAGGACTTGCAGTTAATTACTGTCCTTATTTACAGAGTGAGCTATGCTTTTTTTTTTTTTTTTTTAAATTTAGTGGCTATTTGGCAGTCATCTGCTTCTGAAAGTTTATTATAAGCCACTGTGGAGTTCTAAAAAAAAAAAAAAAAAGAACAATGAGCTTTTTATTGAACTAGGGTTTGTCCCTGGTACTGGTTCAGGCAGACGGTTAAAATCCCCTTGTACCAGATCATTCATTTATTCCTGTTCTTCCAAATGAGAAGGTATTCTCAAAATAAATAGCTATGTGTTTCATGACCCATATTATTCCTGGATGTGTGTGGGTCTGACTGTCTTACATTGCCAGGTATTTTAATATCTGCGAGAAGACCTGAGTAGGGTAGGTGCACACAATCTCTGGCTGCAGTTGTGCCTGCTGAGAAATTTGCTGCTGCTGACTGCTTACTGGCATCCCAGAGGCAGAGGTGATTGCTGCTCCAATTTTCTGGCTAATACACATTAGGAAGCTTGCCACTGACTTGTTTCAGCCCAGGTGAGCATAGGCAGCACAAGCTGCTTCAGTGGTAGCTTTATGCTAACTCAAGTTAACAGCTAGCTTACATCTTTGACGTTTCAGCTGGAAAAGTAAATAGTATGGCGTGTCTGTAGAAAATATTTGCTAGCTCGAGTTAGCAGCGTTTGAGTGAACTGGTCCAGGATACTGTACAGGTAGCTCAGTGAATGTAGCAGAGAGGAGGATGATGTCTGGGAGGTAGAAGACAGAAGTGGTACCGAGCATTTAGGGACATTTACTTCTGTAGCCAGTGCACTTGAAGCTATTAGAAAACCAATGCCTACATTAATACAGTACTGCTCTGCCTGTCTGCAGTGAACCGCTTAAGTTTAGTGGTTTGATTAAACCAAAGGTGAGTTTACTTTGGCTGTGGGATATTTGAGGGATGTGGTTTAGTGCCACTTGCCATTGTTATTGCCATTGTTACAGAAGAATTGCCATGACAAATCACCTTTTTATTTTCTGAGTAAAGCATGCTGAGATCAGGGCTTGGGAAAACTTGCTTGCAAAGGATCTGCTTCCCAGGCTTCCTTTATAGTGGGGTTGGGGTGTGGTGTAACTCTCTGGATAGTGGGGAAACAGTAGTCCTTCCTGGGAAATCTGGAGTCAGTCAGAAAAAACAATTTTGCAAAATAAGAAAGGAGGAAGAAAAAAAGTACAAACTATAGATGATAACACGATCAGGCCAATGGTAATTCTAGTAATGTTACATTGTGAGTGCTTATGTGGGAGGTTTATTTAGATGTATATGTGACAGAAGTAAACTGAAATAACATTTCTTTAAGCTGAAGAAGCGCTTGCCTTTGTCAGGCAAAAGATTTTTAAAATAAACTACTTGGTAAAACTGCATTATTGAGTTTGCAGAAGTAGGTTATTTTGTTGAAGTGATTCTCTTATAAAGCAGTATCAGCTAGAAAGGCAAATACTGTGATGTACCTTCAGAAAATTTTGCAGAGGGGATTAGTTGGCTCAGGTAACCAGTCTGTCTTTAGGTTGCTGATTAAAACTCCACTCGAGGTTGCACGCTGCCTGACAGCAGTTTGATGACCCATGTGATATAATTCCCAAGCAAAGGATGCTGCTGAATGCTGCACCAGTTGTTTTTTCCTTCCAAAAGGTTCTCAGGAGGCACCTGTGACATAGGTGATGTGAAGATTTTCAGTCTTTATCTCACTTTGCAGTGGCAGTCTGTACATCAGACTGATTTGTGTACTTTAGAGACCTTGAAAGCTGAGAGCAGGCCATTAAGAAAAATACAGCCAAATGAACCCTTCTTCTTTTTTTGCTCTACTTGAGTAGCAACAGAAAGGGGATTTTTTTTGCAAATTATTTGCAATAAGAATCATGTATCCATTAAAAACTGTTGACAATGAATGTATAATGTAATTGTCATAAAAGGAAAAAATGTCTTGTAGTTGAGGACCTGACTAATTTGGCCAGCACCGTTTTAGCAGCCTAATCACAATCAGAGAATGGTGTGAGTTGGAAGAGATCTTAAAAGAACATGTAGTTCCACACCCCCTACCATGGGCAAGGACAATTCCCACTGGATCAGGCTACCCAAGGTCTAGTCCAACCTGACCTTTAACACCCCCATGGATGGGGCAGCCATGACTTCTCTGGGCAACTTGTTCTAGTGCCTCACCACCCTCATAATGAAGAATTTCTTCCTTATGTCTAGTCTAAATCTTCCCCTCTCCAATTTATAGCCATTCCCTTAGCCCTGCTACTCCATGCCTTTGTAAAAAGTCCCTCTCAGCTTTCTTCAAGGCCCCTTCAGGTAGTGGAAAGCTGTTACGAGGTCTCCTTGGAGCCTTCTCCAGGCTGAAAAGCCCTAACTGTCTTGGACTATCCTCATAGCAGAGGTGCTCCAGCCATCTGATCATCTTTGTAAACCTTCTCTGGACCCATTTTAACAGCTCCCTATCCTTACGCTGAGGAGACCAGAACTGGACACAATACTCCAGGTGGGATCTCATAACAACAGACCACAGGGGGAGAATAACCTCCCTCAGTCTGCTGGCCATGCTTCTTATGATGTAGCCTTAGATATGTTTGGCCTTCTGGGCTGCGAGCGTGCATTGCTGGCTCATGTTGACCTTCTCATCAACCAGCACCCCCAACTCCTTCTCTGCAGGGCTGCTCTCAATCACATCATCCCCTATCCTGTATTGAAACTACAGATTGCCCCGACTCAGGTGTAGGACCTTGCACTTGGCCTTGTTGAATTTCATGAGGTTCACACAGGCCCACTTGTCCAGGTCCCTTGAATAAAGGCCTGTGGGTGTTGTATAGAAAGGAAGTGATTAAAACAGGTATTTAAAAGTCTGTTCCACTTGCTACCTGAACTTGTGTGATCCAGGTTTGAAGTACCAAGGTGCCATGCTGACCGCAGGTGCCTTAGGCAGGACCTTTCTGGCTGTTCAATCTGCAGGAAGAAAGGAGCAAAATGTTCTGGCACACTCAGCAAGATGAAAGTGCAATACCCAGAAGTTAACAGCTGAATGATGAATTAAGGCGGAGGTGCCATGTCTTAGAGGGCAAAAACAATGGGTGTTTGTTCGGGATTTTGGAAGCAAGAACTTCTATGAGATTAAAGTGAGAATTTGGCCTCTAGCATCCTTTTAGTTCAGGAAAGGCACTAACACAAGCAACAGAGTGGAAAGCATTAACAGTTAAGCATCTGGAGAAGAACAGAAGCAAAATATTTATGCTTTATTCTGAAAGCGCTAGAATTGGTGCTTGGACAATCCTGAAATCTAAAGTTTTGTCCAGAAAACACATTTTTGAGGGAAGCAAGTGTAAGAAGTCATTGCTCTTGTGAGGGGAGTGGATTTCTGAGTTGCCAAAGCCCAAAAGACCACTCTGAGATTTACACATCTTTCAGTTAACTGTCACAGAAAGACAGGTCAGAATTCGTCAAAGTGGTTTTGCTTCTGCT
This sequence comes from Coccyzus lansbergi, assembly GCA_033558105.1. NCBI lineage: Eukaryota > Metazoa > Chordata > Aves > Cuculiformes > Coccyzidae > Coccyzus > Coccyzus lansbergi. The sequence continues at coordinate 3,903,479 of JAUMJK010000151.1, forward strand.
GGCTCTAGATTCAGTAGGTTTTCTGTCTTGAGGGGCAGTCTGGTAGGATTTTCAAAGATCTCTGCTAGAGAGAGCACTGAAGCAGCAGGGGAAGGCAGGCATCTCTGGAGGGTTATTCCTCCTGTCTCTCTTCTGAAGGGATGAATTTATACTTAGAGGTGCCTGTCTGACTACAGAGTGGGCTGAGATGGTACTCTGAGCCCAAATTTCATCTTTGGAATTGGCTAAGGCTGGTTGAGAGGAATTGTATCCCTCTTAACCTATCTGGCAAGTGAAGAAAGAGGAGTATGCCCTCCAAGGAAACTTGTATACAAGTGCCGAAGCCACACTGTTGTGTTTTGGCTGCTCCAGATAAACCATCACAGATGTTAGAGTACTTTTGAACCTGCGTTTTCCTTTGAAGGAACTACCCAGAGAGCAGAGCAGCATGGTGCAGGACACCATCAAAAGCACAACAGCAGCTCTTTCCTTTTTATGCTTCTTTTCAGACTCTTGGGGGAAAATGCTATTTATAATTTGTTGCAGTTATTTTACTTTAAAGCTACCAGTATTTTTTTTCACAAGTCCCAGTACCTGTGTGGAGCTAAGCAGACTATTTACAGCCAGTGATTTGTTTCCTTCCTGCTGTTGCTTAAAGAGGCTAACAGCGACAGAGCTTATTAGACTTCAAAGTTTCTTGTTCTAGATAAGTGACATGGGGAGAGATGGCATTGTACCTGCTCAGAGAAGTACGTTGAAATGTATAATGCAACACCTCTCAGAGGCTGTCATATTTAGGCCTCTCTGCTTATCTTCCCCCTGCTCTGTAAATAGAATTAAGAGTGATTTCCTTTGATGCCAGAATGATGATTTGGAAAAATATATGATTTTTAAAAGTTATTAGGATGATATTAGTGTTTTTTCTCCCAATGAGAAGTGCATGCTTATTTACTCCAAACACTCTACTTCTGCTGGTAGGGACACAATTATTTTTAAGGTTAGTCATATAACTTCCCTTGACTTCCCCTGTGTGCTGTGTGGCTTCACTTATCTCTGTTGATGGGCTCCAGGTGCGGGTTTTGGGGCAGACTGGGATTCTGCAAGATTGGCAGAGAGGTACAGGTGACAGTTCCAATAAAATGAAGTATCTGAGTGAGATTTTAGCCAACAAGTTGGGCAGTTACTAGTGGTGGGGTTGAATAACATGTATATGGCAAATCTTTTTCTTTTTTTGTTCATGGGAGTTAATCTCTTCTGTAACTTGACTTGTACTTCTGAGGGAGCCAGAAAACCTCCATTGGACACATGTAGGTTGTGAGAGCTGACATTCTACTGCACAGACTGAAAAATATACTGTAAGACTGGCTGCAAGGTATCGCCTCTTGTGCTAAAAAAGGGGCTGAGTCTGTGCTATTTTGCAGCAGCTTCATGATTGGGCTTTGGCCAAATCTACCAAGCTTCTGCATTACTTACCCCTATGTCATCCCCGCTCTCACCTCTCCCACAACTTCACATGAGGGCTGTGCCTTTCTCCGCATCCCTTAGGGGCGGTTATGAGCTTTGTGCCCAAATCCCTTTTTGGGCTAGCCGGCACTGAGGGGCTTCTAGGTTCCTCCATGTGGCATCAGCAGTGGGACAGAAACATGCAGCCTGTGGTCCTGCTCCTGATTTGTCTGGTGGGTATTTGGTTTCGGGGAAAGAAATCTTAAGGTCTTGATTCAGGCCCAGGCAGGCGTGGGAAGCCTTTTGTTGTACATTGAGAAAGGGCTGTGATTGGACATCTCTCTTCCTCAGCCTTTCCCCATTAGCAGCCCTGCAGGCTTGAACACTGGGTTAGGTGGAGGCAAAATTCCCCTTAGATAACAGTTCTCCAGTCAGACAGCAGAGGAGAGCGGAATGGTGAGCTTGTGGCTAAGAAAAGTGTGTGCCCAAAGCAAATAAACTCCACACCTACCTCTGTGAAAGGTAATTCTGCTTCAGTGTATCCTTTCTGATAAATTTATTTAGGTAGAATATATGAAAAATGAGTACTGATATCTCTGACTGGTCTGATGAGGGGGTGACCAACCACTCCTGTTTTCACACAAACATCCATTACTTATTTTAGGACTAAATGCCTAAAATTGGTGCAGTTTTCAGAGGCATTTTGTTTTAAATCTATCAGCACTTTGGAGCTGTGTAGTGTGTATCCTGAAGGCTTGTGGGATTATTTGCAAAACACTTCTGAGACCAAATTTTTTCACACTGTCAGACCCAGAATCCCATTCCATATGTCCTTATTTTTTTAATTAATTGGGTTCTCCTTTTTTGTTGAATGTGGGATTTTACTGGCTTAGGCAGTGTATAGGACTGAAGGGCTGCAGAGCCAGATAGGATTGGGCCAAGCACTGAAACAAGTGTTAACAGCGAACGGGTAAGAGCATGGACAAACCTGCTGTGGAAACTGCTTGTAGTATTTGCAAAAAAAATTAAGCTCTGCATTGTTGCTGTTCCTCGCTGCCAGCTGGCTTTTAGTTGCCCTCTCTGCATGTGCTGACCGGGAATATTGTGGAGGGCAGCTGCCTTGGGAAAGGTGGTAAGATGATGCAATGTGAGCAGCTTGTGGCAGGCCTGGAGGCTGCCACAGGTGCAGGCTGGGCTGGGAGATCCGGGGTGTGCAGTCATGGCCAGGATGGTTTGATCCCAGGAGAAGAGTGTTCCCCCTGCCTTGCCATGGTAAGGGATGGCAGAAGAAACTCTCAAGCTGGGAGGCGAGTGTGGTGTCCATTATTTCTAGGTGTGCTGGCTGCACTCCTGGAGGGGAGATGCCTCCTACCTCAAATGTGGGGTGGCAGGCAGCTTTTATCCCCTCTTTCCTTCACACAGTCCCGTGCTGTACCTCATCTGTTCCACCTCTTTGCGCTGTCCTTGGCTCCGTTTTTGCTGTGGGTGGATGTCTAGACTACACTGACATGGACATATCCTGTGGTCCTGACAGCCAGGCTCTGCCCTGCTCAGCCCAATTTCCAGCCCAGTTTTCATCCCAAACAACGGTCTGTGGCGAGACATGTGTCATGGGCTGGCAGGGAGGTTGCATGTGTGTCATTAACTGTCAGGGAGTTGGGACATCACCATATCCTAGTTACAGTGGAAGTGTGGGCATTCCATCTGTGCTCAGCATCTTCCTCTGCCATGGTCTGGGCTGCCTGGACTGTCCTAGGGATTGCATCTGTGAGATGCTCCGATCCTCGTGCTGCTCCCAGGCAGCCAGGGCATCAATGGCCTCTCTGAGTCATGTGCTGTTGGCTCCTCTGACACTGAGTAACCCTGGTCAGTTGAGTGTGTCTGCTGGAAAGGCAGTACTGGTTTGATTGGATGGTAGCATTCAGTCATTGCTTTTAATCCAGCATGTTGTCAGGGCACTGTCTTTCAGAGGAAGGTCTTCTTGAAGAACTCGTCAGTGGAAATTACTTGTATGCTAGGCAGTTGTGAAAAGCTAACCGTGAAACTGCAGGTACACAGTGTCCTCTTGGCTGCAGGAGAGTACATGCCTGCTCACACCAGCCGAGCGGGGTGCAAAGTGCTTGTTGGTGCCTGCAATTACCAACACGTGGGGCTTGGGAGGAGATGATCCCTCCCAGCCCCTGAGTTATGCCTGAAATGTGGGAATACTGGGTCTAAAAGTAAACATTTTAGCTCCTTTCTGACTAGGCTTTTCTTTGGTATGTTCTAAGTCATATTTGCAGAAGCTTTAGTATTAGGTCTGTAGCCATGCAGTTGCCCTCAGGAAGGCTGTAATAACTTTTGAATGCGGCTGTCTTGCTTAATAAGAGACTTTGTGGGTTTTATTGAGAAAAGGGAAGCTTTTCTTAATTTCTCTGCTCTGTTGAGTCATTGTCCAACAGCTACATCCAAGTGCAGGGCTGGCAAGTGGACGGTCCTTGAAAATGGCCTCCAAATCATGCAAATGTATTCTAATTATTTTCTAATGGCTTTTTGACTGCATAATCCCAAAGGAGTGATATAGCATAATTTGGTGTTTCCTAGAATCATGGACTAGTTGGAGTTGGAAGGGACCTTAAAGTTCATCCAGTTCAATGCCCCTGCCATGGGCAGGAACACCTTCTACTAGATCAGGTTGCTTAAAGCCCCATCCATCCTGACCTTGAACACTTAATTTGCAGACATTGTTACCTGAGGATAGTGGAACATTTCTCAGAAGCCTCGGCTCATCTTGTTGTAAGGTACAGGAAGACCTGTGACTTGGCCATGTACAGCTTCTATTCCCCTTCGTTCCTGCATGACTGCGTGTTCAGCACAATCAGAGCTCTTCCTCGTGTGAACAGTTCTTCTCAAGTTTCTTACAGAGCATGTCCTCTAAAAAAATCCCTTCAAACTCTCCCACCTTTTGCACAGAAACACCCCTTCCTGCTTTCTTAGTAAAGCAAGGGCTTCTTTTGCTTTGAGTGAGTACCCATTGTAGTAAGTATTTAATTGGGACAGCAGTGTGGTGAACTGTGCACCAGTGCTAGGAGTTTGCCTGTTTGAGAAACATCTGACTGGCAGATTCGTTGGTCCACAGCGGTAGTTAGCCCTGATATGTAGTCCAACACGTTGCTCGGGCAGGATGTCCATGGACCACTGGGCAAGGGTGACCAGGGTCTGCTGCTGCCACTGCTCACCACTGGCTACCTGCTGGCCTCCACCTGCTTCTTGCTGCACAAGGAGCAACTCTCCACAGGGACAACTCAAATGACCAGCTCTACATGGGGACATCTCTACACGAGGAACTCCAAATCCTATCCCTAAACCCTCCCTGTGGAGAGTTGTCCCTTTCTGTGGAGGAAAATCCACTGATTTATACCCACTCTGATCTGCCCCTTGTCCACACCTGAAAATCCCCACTTGGTTGTGCCCTTCCTCCTGGTGAAATGATGGTGTTGGGGAAAGCCTTCTCCTTCCTTCCCTCTCTCTGTCTCATTGGATGACTCCCACATCTATACAAGACTGTGTGTGGTTTTTTGCATGAAGGTTGAGGCTCCTAATCTTTTTATTTGTTTATTTCCTCGCTACTGTTTTAATAACAAACCAACTTCTGTCTCTGTCAGCCTTATCTCCTAAGGGGCATTTCCCACTTTCTTCCAAGGGCAATTGTCCAAGGACCATAACTGGAGCCTGTTGAATGGCATGGCTGGGCATTTTGGCTAAGCAAAGCTTTGTCTTCATTTTATCTGGGTTTCATAAGATGGAGGCTCACTTATTTAATATTGTTTTCCAGAGTATAGGTTTTTTTCCTGCTTGATACCAAGGCTGAGTCCCTTGCAGTTTATGGGTGATGTGTCACTTTGAGTAGACCCTGGCAATCTGTCTCGGGCTTTCATTTGGGAAATCTAATTATTATTGGCGATCCCTTTGGGTTTTCTGACAAATTAAAGAAGTTAAATCAAGCAGTTTTCATGGAGAGTGTAATTTGAAGCCATGCTGAGGGACTATTTGAGGAGACTGTACTAGAGCTTGGTGGGAGACTTTTCAATTAGATGCTTTTTTGATCAAAAAATAGTCATTAATGTAATGGGAGAGGTGTGACACCCTTTATTGTCTAGGCAGGAAGACATCTCCTTAACTTTTTCATCCCTGAGAAAGTGTAAATGGCAAATGTGATGCTGTCCTCCTCCAGAGAGCTATGTGCTGTTTTGAGCTGCCAGAGGATCTTCACCAGCTGAAGTCTAAGGTATGGGCTGAAAGGGCTAGGAGCACTGAAAGCAGCTTTTGTGGGATGCTACTTCGCAGATGGAAATCAATCCTGGAAAGCGTCCCATCCCTCAGCTCTGCCTTGTCTGCTGGCTGTGGTGTCCTGCCAGCTGGTCAGTTGTAGGCACAGGCCTTGGTTTGTTTTGGTGATGCTGTTTTTCAGCACAATTCCCCAGCTGGTTACTCTGATACACTTTACAGAAGTGATAAAGCTTGGGGACAGGAACACATGGTTTCATAGTTTAACCCTGCAAACCTGTTGTCTAGCTGCACCTGAATCTTTCCTGCTTTGAGGCAGGATGCACTACATCCAGTTTGTGTCTAACGGGTATATATCTAACCGGTTGTTGCAGCACTTGGGTGGTAGAAGCTCTCATGTTGTATCCTGTCCCAACCTTTCATTGTGCCTGCAGTTGGAAACTGATTCTGACATCAAATTCCCCACTGCAAATTAAGCCTAATACTTTGTGTGTTTGTGCAGAGACAAGGAGGGGGATTGCTGTCTATCCAACCTTTTACTTGTTGAATGGCTTTCTGGGTGCCACATTTGATGTCAATCCCAGCTGCAGCTTTGTGGAGAAGAAGGGGCATCCCTGAACTTCCATTTTGGAAATTTTGAAGCTTGAAGTCTGGGAGGTGGTAGCATTCCCCTTGGGTCTTTCAGAGCAGGAACCTCCCTCTTTTATTTGGTCAAAAATTACTACTTATCTCAAAATTAATTTCACAGATCATCACAAATAACCCAGATTGAGTTTTCTGCAGGTATTGAGACAAAACATTGAAGTTTACCTGCTTTGAAATTTTGGGCAGGTTGAGACTTCTTGTCTGGACTTGGGGAAAAGGACAGGAAGTTGTCCTGGGATGAGAAGGGAATTTCTGACATTGATACAGCCAGTAGCTGGGATGGTTTGGAAAGCAGGCAGGTGAGTGGCAGCACTGCACCTTTTGCCTGAGGCAATACTGGAGCACCAGCACCTTCTTCGTGTCCAGTGGGACTTGTTTTTCCCCTTTCAGTAATTAGTCGCAACATAACCTCTTTGCATCTAGGAGTCTGCAGTGAAATATGACACCCCAAAATATCTATGATGCTAATGGCAATAGTAGGAATTGAGGTTTTCTACCTCTTTTTTTGGCACAGGGCTTCTCTGTGAGCGATGCTGTCTTGGAGATAGAAGTAGTAAAATCAACCCTTTTGGAAAGTGCTCCCAAATGGATTTGTTACCTGTGTGTTGATAAAAAAGTTAGCATCATCACTACCTGCTTATTCAGGGAGCTGACCTGTGTTTAAACTAAAAACAGAGGGTCAAAACCATTCCATGTTGTTTGCCAAACATACAAGTGTGGCACAAGCACAAGCTGTTTGTTCTGCAGATGAGTAGCAGTGATTGTACAACTGTACAGGGGGGTACATTTGCTGAAGACCAAAAGGATGCTGGGGAAATACAAGACCATCCAAGAAACATCATTTTACTGTGAGAGAAGGGTACTTTGGCAGTAGAGGTTACATACATAAGCGTATGTGAAACAATGTTGAATGGGGATTTCAAACACTAAACCACACCCCTCAGCACCTCATCCACCTGAAAACTCCTTGTTCTGTGTAGCTGGGAGGGGAGAGGAATATTCTCAGGAGAAACAAGGCCTTGAAATAGATAAGGAGTGATTTCCAGAAGATGAAACGCATCGTACTTGTTTAGGCAGAGATATTACTACTTATGTAAAATGGTGTCCTGTCAGCTTATTGTTACTCGTGGTGTTTTATGTTTAGCGGGACAGATGTTTGTTACCGCTTATTTTTTGCTATTAACCAGATGCAAGAGTGCTTATTTTCTTATGGAATTGTTTTAAAGAATGTCCCTTTTCAGTGTTGTTAATGGGGAAGGAAATCTATGAACCTGATATAATAGGTATGTTAACCATTAGATAAAAGAAGGAAGAATATCTTATTTTATTTGAAAATACAATACATTCAAGACACAAGGACTTGGAAAAGGAACAAAATTAATAAACAAAATGTGCTATAAATAAAAGACATGGACCAGGAGCAGTGGGTGGAATGTGGCCCTGATTGAAGTTGGTGGGAGCTTTGCCATCAACTTCAGTGGGACAGGATTTCACCCAAGGATGTGGCCCCTGCCCCAGGGTCCGCATTGCTAGGTTATCTGGGTGTGTCATTGCTTCCCACCACTCTCAAAGCCTTTGGCTTATGGTGAAACATGAAGGTGCCCAGAGCCTTGAAGTGAAGCCATTTCCTACCCAAGGTCTCAGTGAACAAGGCTTGCAGTTCAATATTTCGTATCAGAGAAACTGCACCTAAAGCTGGGGTGAGAGCTAGGTATGTGAAGAACAAAGGTAATCTAATCTACATTCATTCAAATCAAGTTTCCACAGCTTGAAGGTAGTCATGTGCCATCTGGTAACATTTCTGGCATAATTTGTTATTTTATGTGATTAGGACTGCACTACGCCACACCACAGGAATACTGACTGTACTCATCTTTTCATGTATGGTTGGGAGTGGGAGTGAGAAGAACCAGCCCAGAACGTAGTTCTTCACTTCAAAGGCAAGAACGGCTGTTTCAGGAAGTGAGATCACAGCCAGATCCAACTTCTAAGGAGGGGAAAAACCATAATCTCTGCCCAAATCACCCTTTGATGCTATTGCAGAGATAACAGATTATATCAGAGGAAAGGTTTGGGGCAGAGGTATCAGGCCCTTGTACTGCATCCTGCTAAGCCAAAAGATCCCCTGAAAAAACGTCCTGCTTGTCTTTATTGAAGGTCCTTTTGCCAAGCTGCAGTGAAAATAATTGAAAGTGAAAGGTTGATTTAGGTACCTGCTGTTTCAAATCCACAAAACCTGCAAGAAATTCTTAGGATGGTGATCAGTCATCTGTGAGATGAAGGGTAGCTCTGTGTGAGAGGGATGCAGAACATTGCTGCAACCGTGCCCTGCACCCAGATCCCTCTCTGTTATCTGCAGGCCATAGGTGATATTTTATTTTGTTGATAAGAGAGGCATTCAGACATTCTGATGCTTCTTGAGCAGGATGAAGTTGATATCTTAATCTTGAGATCAGCCAGAAGAGTACTGTCTGCTGGCATTAAGTCATTTCCAGGATGTTGGCCTTAATTTCCAGGGCTATCATAATTAAATAGTTCCTCTTCTAAACAAATTATCTACAAAAAGTGGTTCTGCTTTTTTGTTGATAACCACGGTACAGCTGTGAACACCTGTAGATATGCCTGAGGGTGCTTCAAACTGAAATTGCTTTGAAATATGTTTGTCATGCTATACTCTTGAGTTGTACATAAGCTCAAGATAATTCACTAGATTTTTTTTCTTTTTTTTTTCATTTAAATTAGTAAATCCTGTCTCCCTGCTCCCAAAACCTTACCACATTTGTGCCATAATCTGCCATCCCTGTTTGCAACAGCAAGGGGCTGTTTCTCCCTTAGGAACATTGTCCTTCCTAGCCTTGTTCTTGTGCAGTGAATGATTTGTTGTGTTGTGTGTGACAAGGGAGGGCATGGGGTACCAGATCTGCATTCATTTTTAATGCAGAGATGCAACTTCCACTGGCTTTGGACCACTAAGTCATGTTAATTTTGCAAGATACCAGGTTAAGTTAAATTTAATTTAAATAGGTAGGAAATAAAAGGTCTGTGTATTGTTAGGCAGCATGTTTTTGAAGTGGAGGCCCTGAGCCAAACCCTGGTAGAGGTCTTGGCATCCTCAGCTCCTCAGGTGTCAATGGTAGTGGAGGGAGAAGGCAGAGCAGCTCTCATCCGCAGGGAACCTTGGTCTCCTGAAGGCACTTAGGTAACAGTAATGTCAGGCTGCACAGCCTGACCTCTGCCTTTTGCTTTTGTTCACCACAGAGCATGTCCTCCTTGGAGCTTTGTGCATGTATGGGGACAGCAGGTTATTTATTCGCTGCAAACAAGCATATAGGTAGTGCTACCTAGCTCTTAGGGTTAGCCCTGTTTCCATCAGAGAATAAGCATCAGAGAAGAAGCCCATGTGTTGAAGAGTGAGTGCACATGACAAAACTTCTCCTTGTGCACATTTTTTTTCCAACCCTGCAGGATACTTTCTCCTCACATTGGTTTTCCGTGTAAGAAATGTGCAGCACTTTGTGGGATGCTCAGCAAGGCTGATGTCAACATGGAGGTGCAAACCCTGAGGAACACAAAATAATATGTAAGTCAGAGTAGGTGAGTTAGCTATTATTAGACTTACTATTGGCCCCATTGCTGTGCTCTACTGGGAGTTGAGCAAAGCCTGGGACTCATGGTGTCCTAACATTAAAAACAAAAAAAATCATAAGAGATGATGCAGTCCAGCGCTCTTGTCATCTTATCTCAGTTTAAAGTTCAGGACTGCTCAGTCCCTGTTTTTTGGTAAGATGGGCGTGTATCCAACTGAAAGCAGTCCCTACTGACATGGATTTGGTATGATGTATGAGTACGCTTAGGTAACCAAGTCTGTCTGTCTTCTGAAGGAAGAAAATAGTTTTCCTTCTGTGTGTATTTTGGGAATTTCCATTGTTCACCAAATGGGAATTTTGTAAAATTGGCTTGAGACTTGCCTTTCTCCATTACTCTGAATCTGTGTTTCTTGGGAGCATGTTAGAGAGCTGTTGGTGGGTGAGACAATTCCTGACACAGTGGGATTTGTAAATCCTCAACCTTGTTCCAGCAGTTGTAATTACTTTCTCGTAGTAGGGGAGTTAGCATAAGGCCAGGAGAATGGTATTTAAGCCACAGCTCATGACTGGTGTCTTCAAAAAGTGAAGATTTTGATTTTGTAGTTGATTGATGCTGTGGCAACAAAATTGAATTATTGTATTTAATAGCTGACTCAATTAAGTTTCTTAGTGTTCATATTCCCACATTTTATCCTGGTTTTTTTCAGCTGTGGCGGATGAAGTACCTATCTCAACTGACCAAACTATAAATTGCATTTAGTAATGCTTTTGCTTACATGTTGTTCTTGGCATACTGCTGATGTTAGTGTGAAATGTATGCTGCTGTTCCATTATTGGTATACGAGGTGCTGTTATTTGGAAAGGTAATGCTTCAGTCTAAATAAGACAACCTTTTTTCTTTTCCATAATTAACAAAGAAACATTTAAAACTCTGCTCCCAAATTTAGGCTTTATGGTACAGTGTGGATGTCTGGCTGAGGGTTCTTAGAGGTGCAGGAATGTGGTCTGGGATGGAAGATTATGTTCATCTGTGTAGGCTATGTCCACATGAGCAAGCAACACAACCCGTAGATTTATAGAGCTGCTGGGAATCTGATGTCTGCACAACACATCTTGCAGGTGAGGTTATCCTGGAGAAGCTGCTCCTGTGGGCTGAGCATTCATCAGATGTTGGGGTGCATCACATGTCCATAGGTTTAGTTTCATCCCCGTGGTATTGGGTTTGTGTGCTTCATGAATGCTGTGCAGCATGAACCAGAACTTGGTCAGTGGGGACAACTGGGACATTGTTAAAGTACTCTCATGCTCGGAACAGAAATACTAACAGGCAGTAAGTTGTTAAATGCAGGTCTTAGAGTAGCAATTGTGGTGCCTGGAGCAAAGTCTGTTTGTAAAAGCATCATAGGTTGTTGTCAATGTCAGCTCTGTTACTCTGGCTTCAGTTGGCTGTGGTCTTTGGTTGGTGTGGTTGGTGTTTGATGTGGGGACGTTCAAAGCTTCTTTGTGCTTGTCACAAATGTTGGACTTTCTCTGCTGGATGCCCATTCAAGGTGAAGAACTTACCTTGTTACAGTTCCCCAACACTGATTTTTAGCATATGATTTTGTATACATGAATTAGGAATTACACAGCAGCTCCTATGGAAACATGCTGACTGTGGAGAGCATCATATTTTCCAAGTGCCAAATTCTGAATGAAGGTGGTGATGGTGGGATGAAATTGGGATGGCAGAGCCTGGGCTGAGGAAGATGACTACAGGCAGTGGGAGCGACAGTCAGACAAGGAGAGTCAGGGATGGGTAATTAGAAAGAACCGGGATGTGAAAACCATGATAGTGAACCAGCAAAGTGAAACCTCTGTCAAAATAGGAGGTGGTGTCCATTGACTGGGAAGAGTGTAGAGAATAAGTGAGTTTACCTAGGAAAGACTGGCAGATTCTCCAAACAGCTCTATTTGATAAGAGGCACGGGGAAGGTGGGTGGCTAATGATTGTTTTGGTTTTGTTTTTTTTTTTTTTACTTTTATTGTTAACTGGAAGAACCTTAGCTCTCCTTTATCTCGACTTGAGTAAAACTTTTGATGGGGTGCCACACAGGAAGTTATTTAAGAAGGTGAGGACTACAGGGAAACTGGCACAGTGCAGAAGGGGCTTGTTAAGGAGAAGCCAGGGACTGAGAGAGGAAAAGGGGTACCAATAGAGAAAGTACACACTGAACTTCTTAGTAATTGCTCTTGGGATGTTCTTGTTGCTTCTAATGGTTCCTCTAGATGAAATGAGTAGACGGATGCTAGTGGGATATAATGTTGCTCAGAGGTGAACAGTTGCAGGCAGGGCAAGGGACTGCCTGTGTCCTTGTGGCTTGGATAGTTTACCTTTGCAAAACAAAGGCTGAGAGGTTATGAGTGATCTCTGAAGACACACTGGATTAAACTACTAGAGCAGGGAAAGGCCATTCTTGACACAAGAGCATGTGAGTAAATGCTGCTTACTAAAGCATTTTGGCTGGAGAGTAGAGGAGTGTTGGTGGACCTTTCCAGTGGTGGAGATAAGGGATGTAGTATTTTTTAAGGGAAGGCATGATGTTATACCTCGGTTGCTCATGACAACTAGGAGTAGACTTGGCAGTGTAAAAAGGAAGAAATTCCATCTAATACTGTGCCTGTAGATTTGAGTAATGCTGTGAGGAGTTGCTCTTATAGCTGCTTTCTAAAGGCAAGGACAGTTTGAAGCAACATACTTCATACTCTTTTTTTTTGCAGAAAGAGTAAGATAGAACTTCCAGACAAAGGCTGTATCCAATGACATAAATGTTGAAGGGACAGACTCCTTAATGGCACTGGTTGCACGGCTGTCCTGGAGGAGCTGATCCCACTGCTGAGTGTGCTGGTTTGACCTTTTGTAGCTTTTAATGCTGTTGCCATCCGTGTAAGATGGACACTTGTGCAGATGGTTGAATTTATAAGGCTTGATGAGTTGCACAGCAAAATCATCCTATGGTGTAGCACTGCAAGATAATGTGTCTTTCATGGGAAGAGGATTTCCTGAGGGATCCCTCCATATTGAGGGGTTTGCTTTACTCTGTTGCTAATCTCATCATAAAGTCCCAAGCAGAGGAGTTGCATGTGATCTGCTCACATGCTGAAACTGCTGCACACCACTGTTTGGCTGTGCCAGCAGGTCCATACACAGGAGCAGTGCCGTTGCTGAAATGGGACCATGGCTGGAAACCCTGCCCCATGGTTTCATTAAACACTCCTGCACTCCTGTCCTGTAATGCTCCTCTCCTGGGTGGGACAGGGAGGTTCACAGATCCCCATTGTGCTCTCACTTTAGTCATTGCAAATGCAAAATAATGTGAGCTTTTGTCTCAGTGTAACTGAGTTTAGTAAAATCAAATCTATGTGTCCTTTTTGCTGTACGATACTTGTTTCAACCTGCACAGTTGTAGACAACAGCAGCCTGTGTTGCTGTCTATGACTGGAGCTAGAGCTTAGAGAGGGGAGATATCCCAGTGGGTCTGTATGGCTGCAGATGGTGTCACTGACTGCAGCACATGGCTACCTTGTGCTCTGCGGAGAGTAGCATGTGTGATGCCTTCTGGGTTGTGGTGGATGTAGTGGTCACTTCATAGTTAAGACTTAAGAAATTATATGAGTACATCACTCCATCACTCTCTCTATATCTATATCTACATCTATGTCTTTTTTTTTTTTTTTTTTTTTAATTCCCAGCCCAGGAAAACCACTCTGAAATTGAAAGACAGGCTTTGTATTTTTCGTTGTGGAGCAGGGTGGAGTGGAATAGAGTACTGCATCTCTCCTGGGATTGTGCGGGCTTTGCAATGTGACTGGGAGCGGGAAGCAGAAAATGCTTTGGTTTTACCTCTTATAGTTCCTTGTACTAAGCTTAGGTAAAATGCTAAAGTAAAATGCCATGTGAAAAAGTTTCATTTGCTGAAATGTACCAGGGCTGTAGCAGCGTGCCTGTACAATGACGCTGTTTCTCCTGGTCCAGGTAATGATGGCAGTGTCTTTCTTGCAGGCCCAGACGCAAAGATGGAGTGTCAGAAAATTATCAATTTTGGAAACCAGCTTCTTCGCCGGAAAAATGTGGACTGCACTCGAGAAGACAGTCGGCTGTCGCGATGCCTCAACACATTTGACTTAGTGACTCTGGGCGTGGGGAGCACTTTGGGTGCAGGTGTTTATGTACTGGCTGGAGCTGTGGCACGGGAGAATGCAGGACCTGCCATTGTTATCTCCTTCTTGATTGCTGCTTTGGCTTCAGTGCTGGCCGGTCTCTGCTATGGAGAATTTGGTGCTCGAGTTCCTAAGACAGGATCAGCATATCTTTACAGCTATGTGACTGTGGGCGAGCTGTGGGCTTTCATCACAGGCTGGAATTTAATCCTCTCCTATGTTATCGGTAAGTATGGTGGGTGTGCTACAAGACCTTAGCTTTACTTCAGGATGACAGCCCCTAAGTTTGTCAGATCAGCCTTGTTAGGTTGCCTGTGTTACTGTGAGAAAATAGATGCCGCACTCGTGTGCTCACCGAGAATTTCAGGAGTTGTCTGCAGGGTGTGTTGGTGGTGTCTCCTGTTGGTTGGTGAGGTGAATGGTGTGCCATGGGCTGAGGGTTTGTCCTGAAGCTGGATTACTGCTGCTGTGACTTCCTCTGAATCTCCATGTCATCCCTTTGTCATTCCCTGGCTTCACACTTGCCAGGGAGCAAAAGCATGTCCTCTCTGCCAGGCAAGAAACTGCTGGTGGAAGAGTGCTTTTATAGAGCAGTATCTGTACTCCTGGCTGACTGAGGATTAATTACTGGTCCCTTTGGAACCTGTTTAAAGTACCTGCAGATCAGAGTTTTGTCTTGTGGATGGCTGCAGGATTAAGTTTAGGGTGACATGCAGTTTCACATCCCTGTCTCTGAAACGTTGAAACCAAATCCCTTCTAAGCCCTTGACTCTCAATTAGAGGAGCCTTGGATCAAGCTCAGAGCATGCCGTATACTACTCTGCTGATACAGTAAAACTGAGACATGCTCTGATAATTAAGAACTTATGTATTTTCAAGCACATTCTTGGTATGCTTCTTGTCATCATGCCTGTAATTAAGGCTGCAACCAACCTGCTAGTTGAGAGTGAAGACTTACTAGTTAAAATGAAAACCAATGTTATGCTACATTATTAAAGGGAGGGGTTTTCTTTTAAATGCATTCAATGGGATGTCTGAGTGTTACCTTGGAGATTAGTTCCCATGGTGCTGTCGAGGGCAAGATCATATCAAGAATGATATGGTGATGTAGCAGTGCCTTGTTTGAGCTGGCTCTGCTCTGTGTGCTACCTGAAACCTTTTTCTTCTACTCCTTGTTTTTTTTTTTGTTTTTTTTTTTTTAATAAGAAATGTGAGGATAAAGAGCCAGAGTCAATTAAACTCATCTCTTTAGGAAATCTGAGTCCTGTTATTCTTTTACAAATCAGATTCATTGCAAGGAGGGGATAAAAATAGTTTTTCAAAAAGGTAAGCATGTGATTTCATCCAGACTTCTAAAATGCACTCTGCTTAGGCTAGACATATTAAAATTGAAGAGACTTCTTGGTGATCTGTCTTCTGTTCCAGAAAGGTAATGTTATAAATTATCTCCTCCCTGCTCCTCATCTAGTTAATTATGTGGCCTTTCGCACCATGATACTAGACCACTAAAATGACTGACATAGCCATGAATGCTGTTCCAAAACCTGACTTTGCAAATGCACAAAGAATAGATTTACATACTGAATGTTACAATCCCAGGATCTGGGCTGAGGCTGGTATTTCTGAAATGTATTTTTCTGTCCTCTCATAATACCTTTCAAATCACTGCCTCAGCTTTTGTTTCAGAGTTGACTGTTCAGTCTATTGTCACAAAGAAAATTCAGTAATAAATAAATAAATATTTTCCATTAATGTGGTCAAACACAACTTTGTTCCTTTTAATTTAATCCTGTGAAGAAATGCATGTTTGCAACTGTCTTCCTTGTAATTTGGGAGAAGGTGTGGCTAAGCAGTAAAAACAGCTGGAGAAAGATGTGAACTATAGGAGGTCTCTTTTCTTTATCTTATTCAGCCTTCCCTCTCATCCTAACTAACCCTCTGTGAATAAGTGCAACTCCCAGCAGCTTTGGGTGTGTGGAGGAGAAAGATATGTTGTCAGGCACATGCTGCAGTTCAGAGCTGCAGGTTGAGAGGGGTAGAAAGCCAATTTCTTTCTCCATTATGCTGCAGAAAATGCCAGTCAGTGCTGCTAAAACCAGGTAGCGTGAAGGGAGCTTGCATCTGTAAGTGACTCGGCCAACTTGGTATTTTCACACTGAGGTTCACGAACATCTTTTAAGAAAGTAATTATGGGTATGGAAAAAGAAATCTGTAAGTTGTGGCATGGGTGGCCAATAGCTTGTAATTAATTCAAGTGACTTGGCTTGGGGAAAACTAGTGTGGGGTCATGGAGGTGGGCAATGAGCAAAAGTGGACATGCAACTGATTGATTGTGGTTTAGACAGGAGGAGGAAGGTGACAGGAGGAGTCAAGATCTGCTGTGAACTTTCTTCTGGGATGATGTGGGTTTGAGGAATCACGCCAGATTGTGGGAAGCATTTTGGGAACTGGTAGCTGGTAAAACAATGACTAACAGTATCCCTGGTGAATTGCTGCTGCTGGGGTTTCTTGGGGCACATGGTGATATCCTAGCCTGTGCCTGTTCCTGCAGTGAGCCCTGCACCTGAGCTCAGCTGCTCCCCTGGGAGCTTTGTGCTGCAGGCAGGAGCCAGCTCAGTCTGGCAAGGCTATACTACCCAGAACTAGTAAATCCTCCTGAAAACAAGCTGACTGTCTTTGTACCGTGCTGTCTAGCAACAGTAAGATATTGCTTAAGTGTCTGTGATGTTGGAAGAATGTCAGATTCCCCCAGTTCCCTCGAGGCTGTTAGTTACAGAGTGTTTGGGATAAATGTCCGGTAGTTACATGGAACTGGCATCCAGGCAATTGGCATCTGATACAACACATGCAGGAGCTGGATGTTCCTGTCCTAGAACATGAAGTACTAGAGCTAGGACAAAAAAAATAGTACTAAGTAGTACTGAAGAAATGGTCTCTTCATTGTGCTGAAGTTAAGCTCAAAAATTGTAATGTGGTATACAATAACATTTGGAGTTTTGCTGGATTAAATTGATGGCAGTGATGTCCCACCTCTTTTAAAAGCATTCACACTGTGCGCTTTGCTGTCTTAGTCAACAGAAGAGGCTCCTAGCAGGTCTGGCCTACAGCTTATTTTTGTACTGTTGCAAAGCTGGATTGGAATGGTGAGTGTTCCCTGCTCTGCTGCAGGTCCTGCCCACCACTGCTGCAGAGGGTTTAGCTGTGGGTGTGCAGGGACATTGTTTGATATGATTGCAGGTGCTGGATTTGGAACATTAACACCTGCCTGCAGGTGAGTGTGTCAGGATAAACCATTCTGAGTAGAAGGGGGCCCAGATGGCATCTCCTGAGGAAATGCTTTGCAAATTGAAACCAAACTAACCTAATTTTTTAATTAGGTAATTATGTACAGTAGTAATTATATCATGCAATTAGATGCTGTTATATATAGTGTTCTATATAAGACACTGGTGGTATAATGATAGCCACTTTAATGCTGGAGAGAGAGAAGTTGACTGTTACCTAAACCTACTTACTTTAAACACTGTCACTGTCTGGTGGTAGCATCTTCATTGTTACTATTTCAGTTCTCTGAAATAACTCTTATAGCCCAGACAGCATCCTGGACTTGGTCATCCTCAGACTCCAGGTTCAGTTGTCACTCTGACGATCTCTGTGTAGCTTGATGCTCTCTCCTTTGTGTGAAGTTTTTCACGCAAAGGGTCATTGGGCATTGGAACAGGCTGCCTGGAGAGGTGGTTGATTCACCTTCCCTGGAGGCGTTTAGGGCACGGGTGGATAAGGTCCTGAGGGAGATGGTTTAGTGTTAGGAACGGTTGGACTCGATGATCCAGTGGGTCTCTTCCAACCTGGTGATTCTATGATTCTATGATTTTAGAACCATAGCACCCAGCAGCCCCAGAAGAGGAAGTGTAAGTGCTTGCTGCAGCAGTTGTGCTGCTTGCTGGGTTCATGACCAGTGTTCTGCAATAGGCTGACTTATAGTCAAATAACCTGTAAATTACATCTAAGTCTTTATCCCGCTCAGATGCTCAAGCACTGGAGGTTATAGCAGACCTGCCTGTAGCTGGAGTGCAGAGCTACCTGAGCATTGTGGTCCAAGCTTTGGTGCTCCAGCATCATGCTGCCGGAGGCTTCTGTAAGGTCCCTGTGCCTGGGCTGCAGTCACCCAGCCAAGGCTGCCATGGACCTCTGCCAGCATGACACTCAGACCTCTCTAGCAGCAGGAATTACCAGGTTCAAACTGCTGGGGATGTAAAGGAAAGGTCAGTCTAGTCAGTACCTAAGGCAATGTTGAGTTTTACTAAGAAGTGAAACCAGTACTTTTTTTATCTTGTCAGCTGAGTGTGCACACCTGTGTGTGTTGCCATCAAAACAGATGCAAGGCATGAATACAGGCTGTTGGCTGTATCTGCTGAGGAAAGGCTGCTCCCAGCACCTGGGAAGTGTGTGCAAGTTGCTTTGAGTCCCTCTGTGACCAAATACCCTCTGTTTGGAACATGTGTCATCCACAAAAGGTAATTTGCAGTCTCTTTGTCCTCTGGCAGGAACCTCAAGTGTGGCCAGAGCTTGGAGCGCGACATTTGATGAAATCACAGGCCAGCACATTGAAAAATTTTGTGAAAAGTACATGACGATGGAAGCTCCTGGAGTGCTAGCAAAATACCCAGACATCTTCGCCGTGGTGATAATTGTCATCCTAACAGGTAAAAGCCTTGGAGGCATTTGTGAGTTTTGGACCTCTTCTGTAATTTCATTATTTGCTTCTGGATTAAGCACAAAGTCTTCATTTATTTTGGACTACATATTAAGGGCTCTTTCTTTGCTGCAAGTGTTGGATTGACCTATATAGCTGCTGTGGTGTTAGCTTGGGGCATAGCCTGTTTACAAGGTTTTTTTAATTAAGGAGAACATTCTCAATATTTTTTGAGCCACTTTTAAAACCTTCAATCAAATACTGTGTAAAGAAGAAAAGAAAAGATGACTTGTTATCCTCAGTCAGTTATAGCAGCTTAATCCTTCCCTCCGCAAATCCTATTACACAAGAATTTTATTCTTTTGCTCTACCACACTAACTCCCCCTTTGATAATCTGCCAGTGTTTGGTGCCTTGAACCAAGAAAGTGAGAAAAAAAAGGGACTTGGTAACAACCTCATTTACTACTGTTTGGGTTTTTTTAAAAAATATTTGTGAGCTTCAGTTTGCAGCAGTGAATGCAAGACACAAGAGAAATAAATGTATAGTAAACAGTCAGGTCCCCCCCCCTTTTTGTCCTAAAAGTGTGCCAAGAATTTGATCGGAATTTGAAAAGTTTTGAGAATTTGTAAAATTTAAATCCTTCTGAACTTCTACCGCTGCTCCAACTGGATGTTGCAAATCTTTGCCAAATTTAGGCACATTTAGAAAATAACACTTTTCATGTTCCTCCTCGCTGTGATTTCCAAAACACAGAAGCTATGGTGTTACCCCAACAAAGTTGTCATGAGACTTCCCCCTCTGATCAGGATTGCTGTTACGCAGTCATCATGGGGACAGTCTGCAAAAGTAAGACATGCTTTGGCATCTTGGTTTGCATTTGGATTTAGGACTGTACTGAGGACTGCTAAAGTCAATAGCAGACCTCTGTTTTCAAGACTACATCTGAACGGGAGAGAAGATTTTTGTCTTTGTTCATCTGTATGTAATAGGAATTATTCTAGTTTCAAATTAGAATCTGGTCTTTTGCCTCAGGTACAATTTACATAATTTAGGACTCTTCACTTCAACACTTTTGAGACGTAGAAATTATACAGGTTACTTATGGCTTTATTCCTCCACATGGATAAAATTCCCTGGATTTTAATAGAAAGTGCAAACTATTCTTTTCTACAAAAGCTGCAAAATGAGCAGCTTTAGTTCCAAATATAAGCACTGAAAGGTTGTTTCTGCTTGCACCATTTTGAGCTTCAGATTTATGAAAGGTACCTTACAAGTTTTCCTGCGCAGATAGGCAGTTTTATCAACTACTCCCCTGATGTGGCTGTCTTATTTTACTTGCTTTTTTGAAAGTAAAATCCCTGTCCTTGAAGTGCCTTGAAGTAGCAGTAAGGACAAGCTGTTGTGCTTCTCTTCTCCCTCAGGTACATGTGAAGTGCTTACCTTCTTAGATTTGGGTTAAAGGTTTGGATTCTTGAAAATCAGGCACCTGAAGAGCAAACACAGGTTAGCAGAGCTTGTCAAGCCGAGTTCTGCCTCAGTGAGATGCTAGTTACCAAAAGTAACAATTGTAAACAATGCTCCTAAGGCCACAGGCGGAGATCCTATTCTTGCTGAGCTCACTGGCAAAGCTTCTGCTGGTATAAATAGGAGCAGGATTCCCAGGATGCCACCTTCTTCTGTCTTCAGTACTAGAAATAGCTGTGCTCCTGAATTTGGTTGCTGCTTGCATTTTCTGGTGCTTCTAAAGCAAGTTGAAGGTTGTTTATAACTTCTGCATGTGGCCAAAACCTCTAAGAAAATATTCCTTTGGGAAGAAACACCTGGGTGCTTTCCTCAGATCTCTGGGAGGAATTTGTGTCCTGGTGGCATAGCATAGCACCATGAGGTGGCCAGAACTGGTGTTGAAAGCACTGGAAGCAGCTTTGCTCTGTTAGCAAAGCACTTTTAACAGTGGCATGTGCCAAATGGGTGTGCTAGGTGGGAATATATATCCCATCCTGCGGTACTAATGTCTGGGCTGGAGTCCTTGTCCTAGTTCTGGTTGAGTTAGTCCTACCTGAGGTACTTGACTTTGTTGAGAAATGAGGTGTGCTGAGTTAGGCAGAGCACAACATGAACAGAGCTGGACTGCTTCTGCGAGTCCCCAGTGCCTGCTGTGGTAGAATAGCTAACTGCATATCTGCTGTTTTCTCTCCAGGGCTTTTAATTTTTGGCGTGAAGGAATCTGCCCTGGTGAACAAAGTGTTCACCTGCATCAACATCCTCGTTCTTGGCTTTGTCATGGTCTCCGGCTTCGTGAAAGGGTCTATTAAAAACTGGCAGCTGACTGAACAGGACATCTACAACATCAGCACTTACGCAGAGAAGTAGGTTGGATCTTCTCAGCTCTGAAATGGATACATTTACAGTGGCAAGTTTATAGGAGGATTTGTGGAGTGATTTAGAAAAATAGTGTATGGGATGGCTGTCTCCTTTGCTAAATGCTTTACAGGCAAAGCTGGTTTTAGTGGGTGTTTGCTGAAAGCAGGCTGTGCTGATAGACTAAAACTGATAGAAGGTAGGCTGTGTCAACATGGACCCTGCTGCAGAGCTGACCATTTCCAGCCTTGTGAACAATACGGCATTTAAATTTGAGAGAAGAGTGTTCTGGACGACACCAAGCTGCCTCTGGTGCCTGTATGAAGCCATGACCAGGGATAGCTCTGTAGTTTCTTTGGACCCACGGGCAATATTCTTGAGGCACCATTGTACCTTTTGGAGACCTTGTCTGAAAAAATCTCAGTCAAATGACAGGAAACTGCAGGTTATTTTAGTACATTGCAGCAAGCGTATCACAAATCCATTTTTAATGACAGTTTGCTACTTTGCTGAAATCCGACCTTCCTATACAAGAATAAAATTAAGGAGCTTATAAGGGTTACCGGCAATACAAGACTGTTCCTTTTTGCTTGGACTGTACAACACAGAATGAGGGCCTTGAGAATCTCCACACACATAAACTCAGGCTTGCTATCTAAACCCTTTCTGCTGGCCTGTAAGGAAGCACAGTTTGGCTAAAACTGAATAGATTCATAAATATTACATGGATGAAGTTTAGCTTCTGTATCAACCCTTACTGAGCCTTTCTGCAAAATTCAGCCTGCTGCAAACAAATTGCTTATTTAGGAAAGGTCCCTCCTCCATCTTTACTGCTATCCCCGTGCAACACGCAATTAGTGCAATAGCTTCAAAGTGTAACTGTAGCTCTTTGACCCATAAAACTTACAATTTTTCTAAAGTCTGTCTAGGGTTTACTTTACCACTGTTTCCATATTTTGGTTGTGCTGTTTTTGTGAATAACAGGCCAGTTTTCATCTAAGTCTCAACAGAGCTTCTACGAGAGAGTTCAAATGCTTACACCTGATAAGGCTTGCAGATTTGGGATTTGCTTTAATTTAATTGCCTCAATTCACCTTTACAAAGGCTTTTCACAGAGAAAGTAACATAAGTTACTTGAACTGAAGGATATGTTATACATGACTCAACACAGGCACAGGGATGAGGGGTTCTGATCCAGAGTGCGCTGGGCTCAGTGGATGTCTGTTGACTTCAGTGAACTTCACATGAGGCTCAGCAGAGCATTTGGTGCATCAGGGTTGCAGGCTCCTCTTTGCTTTTAGCGTTGCAAGCACAGTTTGGATATGAGCTTGTTGGCACGGGGGATTTCCAAGTTGAGAATGGAGGACTGGATAGATTTCAAGACAGTCATGGCACCCTGCATTGCTCTTCGATGTCTACTCACCTCACTTTATCCAAGTCCATCTTAGGTGAAAAGTAGATGGTTTACTTTTTTCTTAGTCTTCAGCTTTCTTAATTATGTGTTGTGCATTTTTAAAAGCTTATGTTTAGATGAATATGTGTATCTACACACATACAGTAATACTAGGAGAGGAATTTTAATGTTCTTGCTATTTTCTCCTTTTTTTTAGCCACGACATGTTAACTGCCCACCCAAAACAGGTGGTGGGAACAAACCATGATCCCATTTTTCTCTTGTGCATTACCTAGGCTGTTGCAGGCCAGTCTTGATATCAGCAGTGGGTAGGGCTTAGCATTTTGCCTGGTGTTTGTATACTAGGGTGTGAAAGGAAGAGCGTGTTTCTTCCAACTCCAGCTTTGGATTTTGTTGTGAATTAAATGAATAGTTTTGTTACACCCACTTACGAGGAATGACTTCTAACCCAGTGCCATGCCTTTTAGTCAAACACAGGAAGAAAAGCTCTACGGTGTTGGAGGGTTTATGCCCTATGGATGGAAAGGAGTCCTCTCAGGGGCAGCCACGTGTTTTTATGCTTTTGTGGGATTTGACTGTATTGCTACTACAGGTAAGAGGGAATATGTCTTCATTTTGATTATGAACCTGGTTGCTGGCAGACTCACTTTCTGTAATGTTGCACAGTACCAATAATGAGTAATTCAGGGCACTGCTTTCATCATCCCTCTGAACCTCAGCCCAAAATATACTGTTGGCTCAGCTGCTTACAAGTCCAACTGCTGAGTATGTCCAAGTCCCTGCGTGCCTGAGTGCTGACTTCTAGCTTCTGTAGCAGGCAGCTAGACCACGTAATCCACAAAACAAGCTTTCTCCCTTTTTCTTTGCCTGCAGGGATCAATCTCATGGGTGGTCACTGATGACACTAAGCAGATCAGATCACAGAAAACACATCCAGCTTTACCAGTTAGGCTAACAGGGAAGGTTGAGGTTCAGGTGCCATATGTGGCTGGTGAAGTTTGAACCTGTAACAGCAGATGACACTTTAATCAGTAGGTTATTCTTGCGAAGGGCTTTTCAATGCCTTCAGCTGAAGAAGCTCCAGTGGCTTTGAGTATTTAAAGAGTCAGAGAAAGAGGGAGCCCCAAGGGAGTCATCTGTAGCATAAAGCTGTGCCTCAAAATCAGGGGGAGTTTTTCATCTCCAAAGATTCAGAAATTTCCTTCTGAGAGAGAAACCATTGGCATTGTTGTATTTCCCCTGACTAAGAAGAATCTTAATTCCTTGGAGAAAGGAAGGATTATCCTTAATTTCAGATGTGGCAAGAACTGAGTTGCTTCAAAGCTGGAGCAGAGCAAGGAAATCATCACAATGACAGTTAAAGCAGTACTACCTCTTGTTCCAAGAAGTGTGAGAAATGTCGGCTCCATTACTCAGGTCAGCCCTAGGGCCTCTCCTTGGAGAAGAAACACATTCCCTTCCACTTATAGGTGTGCAAGTCTCTGTTTATTAGTTCATCCTGCTGAAATGCCATACCTCAGGAACTCTTGCCTTCAGAGAAAAGCAGCTCCGTAGGACAGGGAAGCTGTTTCTTAATTAATCAGTGTCTGAAATTTGAAGATGTGTTTCTTTTTTACGTATTTGTCGTAACTTGGTGATCAAAAATTTTCCATTAAAAATAAAGGGACTCCTTCTTTCAGGAAGAATCTTCAAGCCTCTGTATGATCCCTAGGTGCTGTGCAAAGTCTGCCTTTCCCTTGAACTGGGCAGCTGTGGTGCTGTGTTCATTGTGTAATAGTTCTGGTGGATATGCTAAATGAAATGGTCACCCAAGGATATGCCCCATAACTGCACATTTGTGATCATTGAACTCTTTGAGGCTGCACCATCAGTAGGATAACAGGAGTAATTGGGGGTAAAAATAATCTTTTTGGGGCAAAGTACTAGTTATAGTCCAAATTTTTTTCTGTGCCTGAGTTTACAAGGCCTCGACAAATGTTTGTCAGAAGGAAAGACAGGAGCAGCAGGAGTGGGAGCAAACAGGCTGCAGTGTGCTGAGCAGATGGAGCAGACTATCAAACAGCACCTCACTACCCACAAAGCCTTTGAAAGCCCCAGCCAGCATGTCCTAGGTTGGGATAAAGTTCTTGCACGCCCTTCAGCTGATATATCTATTTCTTCTAGGCGAGGAGGTAAAAAACCCTCAGAAGGCCATTCCTATTGGCATTGTGGCATCCCTGCTCATCTGCTTCGTGGCCTATTTTGGAGTATCAGCTGCCCTGACGCTCATGATGCCTTACTACAAGCTGGATACCAATAGCCCTTTACCCAATGCCTTTAAATATGTGGATTGGGATGGAGCCAATTACGCAGTGGCTGTCGGTTCCTTGTGTGCGCTTTCTACGAGGTGAGACACTGCTCTTCCTTTGTGTATCTCTGCAGGCAAACATATATCTCCAGCTTCTTTAAAAAAATGCATCTCAGGGCTTTACTTAGCTGTGTTCCCCGGAGACAAGAGAGCGAAGATCACGGATGAAATTCAGAGCTATTGACTTCAAGAGGACCAGGATTTCACACTGTGATACATTTTAGAGATGCATATGACCAGTATTACTTAGCAAAATCTCCTCTTAGCTGCAGATCCAGAAGGTGCATCTCTGGAATATAAATCTGGATTCAGTGACTAAGTTGTGGAGGTAGCTCCACAGTGCAAATGTGCTTTGCCCACAAGACATCCTAACCTGCCAGATGGAGAGCAGACTTGTGTCAGGTTGCGCAGGGTGCATTTTCTGGAGCAGATGGGGCTTACTATATCCAGGGCTGCAGGCTGCCTGCAGGACAGCCATCTGGGTGGGAGGCAGGACAGGCTGGAGAAGAACTGTGCTGTTCTTCTATGCTCCAGAGACCTGTTGCAGATCAGCTAACACATATTTAATGAGGTGAGCCACTCACTGAAGTTATGTCTCTTGCTACCTGAAAATAGGGCTAAGTATAGTTATCCAAAATCTTGCAGCAGCACCTTTATTGCCAGGTATCAGCAGCATGAGTGTGCAGAGAGAGACCTTGAAGGAGAAGCTGAAGTGAAAGAAAACCACCTGTTCTGTGTTTGTACTGCCATAAACTTGCTTTTGTTTGTGTGCTTGCTAGGAAGTGATATAACCAGATTATTTCCTTCTTCTGTGTCCTTAGTCTCCTTGGCTCCATGTTCCCAATGCCTCGAATAATTTATGCTATGGCAGAAGATGGACTTCTCTTTAAATTCTTGGCTAGAGTCAACGAGAAGAGAAAAACTCCAATAATTGCAACAGTGTCATCGGGGGCTGTTGCAGGTAAGATCCAAAGACTTACACAAATGCATGGAAAAGAGACAAGACATAAGCTCACATAAATCCACCTGACTCTGACCCACCTATTCATCAGATGTATTATGCAGCACAACTTCTTTAGACCATTCTCTGGGTTTCCAGGGCATACCTTGAGGGGCTAGGTAAGCATGAATATCTCGCTGTGTGCCTGTCCCTCTTTTCTCAGAGGTCACTGCTGACGTCCTGTCTTGTGCCAAGAAATGCTTTCATCTGCTCTGTGGGTGCTCTGCTGGTCTTAAAAATAATTAACCCCTTGCAAGGTGGCAACCAATAGTGTCCCAGCATCCTT
Organism: Coccyzus lansbergi; assembly: GCA_033558105.1. Taxonomy (NCBI): domain Eukaryota; kingdom Metazoa; phylum Chordata; class Aves; order Cuculiformes; family Coccyzidae; genus Coccyzus; species Coccyzus lansbergi. The sequence goes on from JAUMJK010000151.1 coordinate 3,929,702, forward strand.
GTGGCTGTTGGCCAGGCTTGGCTGAAGACACTTCACCACCTGTGGGTAGCAACTCAGGAAGACACCAGAGCAGCCAGAGACAGGCAAATGGCCCCTGTGGTACCAGCATTTGTTCCTCAGTCAGTCACAGCTGCCAGCTGTCTTGTTCTCCCTTTTTCTATCCTCCCTCCAGGAATGTGGGAATTAAGCCTCCCAGATGGCAAGGGCAAGTGGCTTACCGTCTTCGCGCAGCCTCTCCCTTCCTCACATTACGTAGCAAACAGGAGAGTCTTGCTGCATCCTTTTTACCTTCTGCTGCAAATGCAGGAGGAGTTGTTGGTGTGAGCACATGCCATATTGGGAGGTTGGTGCTGAACTGCTGCTCTGGACTCCTATGAAAGGGCTCAGCTCTTGCTGCTGGGACCCATGAAGTTTCCTCACACCTTCCTCTTCTGAGAGTCTTGGGCCCAGTCTGGGAAAAAAGAGCCAGATAAAGTACAAAAAAGTTCTTTGCAGTCCCTTCAGGTGTCCTCATAGTGGTGTGTTATGCCTATGACTAAAGCACACATGAAGCTGCAGGGGCAGCACTTGCCTGCTGAGCCCGAAGGTTGAATTGGTTGTTGGGCCTTCAGGTGGTGCCTCGAGGGCAGGCTGGGCCAGGCTCAGCTATGAGATCTCTGCTCTCTCATATGAGTGGTGGCATCACCTGAGTGTTTAACTATGTCATCTGTTCTCTGCTTACTTTCTTCGTCTGAGGGCCTTTATACAAAGGCCTATACAGCCAGGGGTTGCCTGGTCATTATGTGTAAGCAAGTTAATGCCTAAAGGATGACGGTCTGTACCTTTTTCTGGGAAGCCCCAGGATGAGGCATGCTAACTCAAGATGCTCTTCTTGATGCTTGGTTCTGTTGTATGCACAAGCCTGGTTTCACCCAGCTGAGCTGAGACACCACAGTGAAGTGTTGCATGTCCTCCATGCCCTCTAGCTATTTTCAGGAGGTAATTGTGGCCTTAGGGGTGCTGTGGCTGTGCCAAGGGAACCCCAGCAACGAAGCTGTGGCTTAAATGCCTGCTCATTGCTGGTAGTTGGGTAGACATAGCCATATGAAGCAAACATACTGGTGTTCACTGTAGTAAATGATTCCTCTTGTTCCAGCTACTGAGGCTGTGCTGGGATATCCTGCAAGGCTGGGGCTATTCATGCACTGATTCCTGCCTCTCCCCATCTCGGGACAGCATGAGTTTTCCTGCCAGGTCCTGAGAAACAGTGACACTTGTGCTGCATTGTTGTTAATGCTCCCGAGATGCACATGCTCAGCTATGTTACTGATTTTTTCTTCTCTGTCTTGCCTTCCTCTCCTCCTACAGCTCTTATGGCCTTTCTCTTCGACTTGAAAGATCTTGTGGATCTCATGTCCATTGGGACCCTCCTGGCTTACTCCTTGGTAGCAGCCTGTGTTTTGGTACTAAGGTATGCATGTAAAAACAGCCTCTTGTGCCACACAGACAGAAATTCACAGAGTGATCAGATGCCTTCATAGTTTCCGCGGACCCAATAAAACCATGAACATTTCCAATTACAAGCATATGAAGAACTCATTTCTTTAATCTCATGGGGATTGTGCTAGCTGGACCTGCAAGGAGGTCCTCTGAACTTGGTTAACCCTTAGTTCATGCTGCTGTTGTTGCAGTCTACCCTGAATACCCTGGAAGATATGCCACCAGAGAGGGATGAGAGATGGATGGGTGGTCCTGGGTGCCTACATCATCATCACTTTTGTTGGCACTGCAGATACAGTTCCTGGTCATCCTACTTTTGAAGGAGGATTCAAGAGAAAGTCTAGCAGCAGCAAAAAAACCCTGCGAGCATGTGCTTGCAGGATCAGTGCTTTAGTGAGCATGTCTGTTAGAAGAGCCCATAGCTTCCCTACTCTAAGTTGAAAATTGAACATCTTCACTGCTTTGTCTGTCATGAACAGCACTCTCCCCATGAGGACTATATTTGAAGACTGTATTACTGGAAAATAACTTTGTGTGTTCAGTGATGTATTCGGAGTCTGGTGGAGGTTTTTTTACAAGCTCACAGCAAATGCATGGAACTGTCTTGCAGCAGTTGAAGGGCCATTGCTGTACTATAATGCTGTTGCTCTGTGCCCATGCTGTCCTCCTTACCCCTTTGAAAATCATTCTTACTTTTCCTACAATTTCTCAGCTGTCTGTCCTTCATACAGCTGGAAAGGGCATATTGATTTGTTTTTTTCAAGCTACTGTGCTTGTTGTGTGGCGTTTTCCCTTATAGATTTGCAGAGCTGACAGCCTGCCTTGTAGCAGCCGAAGCAACTGATTTGGCTGCCCTGTTGGCTGCCTAATGAAGTAGCAGCCCCATTATGACCGTCTGTCCCCATGGTGCCTCCTTCTCTGGTCTTCACTGCTGTCACCCAGTCATGTTTTGGTGACATGAGTGATGGGGTTATGAAAGAGCATAATTCAGTTTAAAACACTGATATATCATCCAAGCTGTAGGTGATAAGAGCTGACTATATTTACTTGCCATGGTGGCATTATTCTGTGAATTTTTCCCCCAAAACAGAAGGGAATAGACATGATGTGTTCTTAGTCTGGCACTATAGTGATCTGGGGTGCAGCTATCACTGTTTGTCTGGCTTTTAAACAAATGGTACCCTGTGCCAAACCAATATTCTCTTTGTTTCTTTTTGTCTTTCCCAGGTATCAGCCAGAGCAGCCTAATTTGGCATACCAGATGGCTAGGACAACAGAGGAGACGGACAACAATGAGTCTGTGAGCACCAGTGAGTCGCAGGCTGGATTTCTGCCAGAAGAGGAGGAGAAGTGTTCCCTCAAAGCAATACTGTGTCCCCTAAATTCAGACCCTTCCAAATTCTCTGGCTCAGTGGTGAATGTTTCAACCTTCATCATTGGTAAGCACTGGGCAGTGAGCCAGATGGCTGGTCCTTGTACTCACTGTTGTGGTAAAGTTCACATGTAATTTCGGTGAGCTCTTGTAATGACCAAAATAACTGAAGATCTACAGATTAAATTTGTGATTTAAAAAGAACACCACAGATGGGGGATGTATGCAGGTGTACAGGGGGAAGAGTGTTGTCTCTTACAGTTAGCTTTTTCATATGTTGCTGTCTTGTTTGCGGAGGTTTCAGATTCTGCCTTGCCTGCCTGTGGTTTGGTTTTGTTTCTACCCTGTTTCTAAAAAAAAGAATCAGCAAGCTTTTGGTGTCTATTCACAGGTTTCCTTATTGTGTGTAGCTGTATCCTAACTGCCCTTGAGCCAAGCATATTGATAAAGACTGTATGGATTATTGCTGGCATCCTTGTTCTCATTATCATCTTGATTATATGGAAACAGCCTGAAAGCAAAACCAAGCTCTCCTTTAAGGTGAGTGTCATAGGAGGTGTAGCTAGAAAAGAGCGTTTTGCGTGCTCTTCAGTGACAGTTTTTCAGTAATTCTTGGATTTTAACAGTTTAATCCAACCAGAGTTGCCCGAGGTAGTGTTTGCAGCTCATCTTGGGTTATGGTCTTAGAAGTGGAAACAGAAATGTTGAGGAGCAGAAAACTTTGATATCTAGGCTGTATCTTCTCAGCTTACTTCTGAGGAGATCTCTTTTCCTTACACTCAGGATGTTTTACCTCCTTTTTTTTTCCCCTCTGCCTTGTCTGATAAGAAAAAATTATACCTGTCACTGCTAAATCTGTAGTGACTGTTTCTTATCTCCTGTTGACATTACAACCTGACTGTGTAGTGATGTCTCTCTAAAATCTCTCTGGGAATCCGAAGCTGACTGGTTTCCTCCCCAGTTGTTTTTCTATATTTCTTTTTAACAGGTAATTTGTCTCCCTTCTCCAGTCTTTAGAGACCTTACCAGTCTACCAAGAAGTCTCAGAGATACCTGTTAATAGTTAAGAGATCGGTTCTGCAATCTCTGGGTACATAACTCACCCACCTAGGGAAATTTTGTTTGTCCCTATTGACTTGACAAAGCCTAATTTAGAAAAATATTATTCTTCCATTTTTGAATTTGTGTGTCCACCTTGTTTCTCTAATAATGTGAACAGCTGCTCACCATGAATGTGTTTTCTGTGAAGCTTAAATCAGGAAAGGCCTTACAGCATTACAGCTTGTTTCTTTTTGTAAATCTCCTTTTTCCTAGGCAGTGGAGTTCGCTTTCCTCTTGTTTTCACCATATTCACAGATCCTTCTATTGTTATAATTTGTCCTTTCTGATTTTGTCTTTAAATACCTGCGCTATTTCTTCATATTCTGATTTTTGCATTTTGGCTTTATTGTCTCATTCTTCTTTTATTTCAGATCACCAAGGCATTCTTGGAACAGCTGCACTTGTCTCATAATGTTTCCTGGTTTTCTTCTGGTCTGATATAATTTGCTTTATATTGCTTATTTACCTTGGTACCCTCTGGATGAAGTTCTTCAGGTCCCTCCTGACATTCTCTTTGCCCTCTTCTGGTCTTCAGTAGGTGTCTGTCATAATGGAGTCCTTAATTTTTCTGTTCTCTCTCTCCTTCACCCACAAGTATTTAGTATTCCTGCTAAAATCCATGAAACAAAGACAGCCATTCTTAAAATGAGTGAACAACATTGTTCACAGCCCTTTCCCATGGTGGGATGACCTGCATTTTCGTCTAACCTTGTCTTTTCTCAGAACTGGCAGCTGGAGAGTTGGTAACAGCTATCTCTTCCTGTTTACAAGGGATGTAACGTTCTTCCTTGCCCATGGATCTGTCCTGTGGATGTAATGTATCCCTCTTTCTTTTTCAGGTACCTCTTTTGCCCCTTCTTCCTATTCTGAGTATTTTTGTGAATGTTTACCTCATGATGCAGCTAGACATAGGCACATGGATACGGTTTGCAGTCTGGATGCTCTTAGGTGAGTTTGAGAGAGTTAAAAATGCTGTATTCAAAATTGCTAGATTTTGTTAACCATCAATTTATTGTAGTATTCCAGGAGGGATTCTGCACTCTTACCATACTAGGGCAATCCTAGTGACTCAACTGAAGCAGTTTAGGGAATGTGTCTCAAACCTTTTAAATTCAAGGGTCATGAAGCCTTTGTGAAGGCAAACAACAACCTGTGAACCATCCTATGGGTCTTGTTGCCAGGAAGAAACTATGCAAAGTTTTTAGTTGGCAGGCCTTGAACTACAAGATGGTGGGGCTTGTGCTTCTGGAGCTGAAGGAGCTGATCTCCATTCTGAGGTGCTTTGCCATGCAAAGAAGGCTGAACTGCCTGAAATGCCCAGGGAATTTGTTACAATTGAAACAATTAGTGTTTAAAATTAACATCAAGTATTGGATGTATTTTACTGAAATGGATGCTGTAGGCACAGAAATGGAGAGAGAAAGCTCTGAGGCAGAATGGCCTGAAGAGCGAGAGAGGTTTATTCTAATCAGGCCTCTGTTTTGGGCTGGGATAGATTGTCCTTTAAAGACTGATGGTGGTTCTCCACTAGACATTAGCCGTCAGGATGTCTGGACTTCCCCTGGTGTAACCTGTGTCAGTGCGTGTGAGCAGTGTTTTCTGTTACCTTACAGACCTAACAGTGCCTTTTCCCCTTGGCTTCTACAGGCTTTGTCATCTACTTTTCCTATGGAATATGGCATAGTGTGGAAGCTACCTATGCCACCTCAGCAGACGCAGAGAGAAACACAGATGCTAGTTTGGACAGCTGTAAATGACTTCATGTTTGTGTATGGGCAACTGGGGAATGGCTGCAGAGAAGGAAGCTTTGTGGCGGGGATCCTGAACCAGGTTTCATCTGGTTAATCAGTTATGCAGGAATAAGGAAGTGCAACACGGGACTCCCCATCCCTGTTGCTGCAGCTTGCAGTTTGCTTGATAGCACAGTTAAAAGGGATCACAAGGAAAAAAAGCCACACCTCTGGCATACTCCCAGCAACACTGTCAACTAATGTGGGGCTATGCACTTCCCTTTTTCCCCTCTCCTGTTTGTTTTTTCCAGTGCGTAGAAAGAAAACTGCTTCTGTGTGTCATTTACCCTTAAATGCTGCTATGAAACCAGGCCTCATGAAGGTCTTTCTTTCAGTAGCCCTGGGAATTGCCTCCCTGCTGATACTTTACCTGGTTATACATGGAACAGATTTTTGCAGTGCTGCTGTCAAGCTTAGACCTGATCTGTCCTTCACGTGATGTGAGCTGTACCCTTTGTGTACGTACAAAAAGGCTATCACCAAACACCAACTTTCACCTGCTTAAGAAAGCACCTGCAAGACTTACATTCTTTAGTGTATCAGGTCTCGTGGTTCTTGTTGTATTTGACTTTCTTTTAACTACTTACTCGTATGCTTTAAACCGCACTACTGCTGCAAAATGTTGGGAGGGTTTGTGGTTGCTGCTTCTTAGGTGAATGGTCGTTTGCCAGCACACAGATCATGCTAGCAGATATTTCTGCTAACTTTATGCACAGCAGAGGGGTTGCCAGATGTAGCCATAGAACTATTTGGTGTAAGTACTTGAATGGCATGAAAAGGTGTCTCCAAAGAGCCGTCCTACCTCTTCACCTCGGAAGCCAGGCATGGCTGCAGTGGTGGAGTGGCTATCAAAAGTAAGCCTAGGGGCCCTTTTCTTTCCTCTCCCTGCATCAATTTTGTGTGCCAGTCACATGTTATTAGCAAAGAATTTGGCTGTGAGTCTTGGTTTGGCACTGGTGGGTGGACCACATATCTGCCTTAGGAAGGGGAAGCACAGGAAGAACCTCAGAGGCTAGAAGTTCACCTGTGAGCGTTACCTGGTGTCTGCCTCTGCCCAGGGGAGGGCTGTGGGGGTGTGCAGCAGCTCCTCCCTCCCAGTGGTCCCAGTGGAGCATGCAGCCCAGAAAACATCTCCAAGCTCCAGAATCCAACTTGCTGAGAGGAGCTTTACCTTTGGGGCTGAAGATCATCTCCAGGTCATGGCCATCATGAAAGGTGGAAAGTTTGGAGTTGTGACCAGTGAGTGTCTCTGTTTGATTGGCAATGCCTTGATTTTGCTGTAAGATGAATTTTTTAAAAAATTCTCTCTAATACCTTTCTGTAGCCAAATTTGCTGCTCTAGAAGGCTTGTTAAAGCATCAGGAGGCTGGGTCATGCCCATGTAATGCCACTGATTTAAATCCGTGCTTCTGCTTGTACTGAAAAACAGATCGTAACATCACAGTGTGTTTTGTGTTGGAAGGGACTTTCAGAGATCACTTAGCTCTAACTCCCTTGCTCAAAGACCTGTCCTACTTACTTTGAACATCTCCAGAGATGAGGCATACTGAATAGATAGTGCAGAAATCCCTTCTCCCAGCCTGAGTGGATGCTGTCCTGGGTGTCCTCCATGCTGCTGCCTCTCAACACCAGACACCTTTAATCTGTTTGTCAGCTAGGTTCTCCCTGATGAAGGGATGAACTCTTGTCCTCGTTGTTCAGTTGGAGAGCTGAAGAACAGACTCCTATGTAACATGACCAGGCTGTAACTGGGCATCTGGTGTAGCAGAAAGAGGAGCCAAACCATCTTATAGATTACACGGCCAGACCATGGACTGTGTCTCTCAGGTGTTCAAGAGAGACATTATAGCCTTTCTCCCTACTGAGGAGTTTTCATCTTGGGCCTCCTTCTAGTACAGTGAGAGCAGACTTACCTTTCCAAGTCTAGAATTGGAGTGAGTGAAGGCATTGTGTGAATTATCTTCTGGGTGCATTTCAGGATGTTTTGATTGCACTTCCCGTATAAAATGAAGTTGGAGTTGTCTCCAGTTGCTGAGTCTTCACCATCTACCAAGCCTTTGCTCCTTGTTCATATACAAAATCTTACTTAAGCAGGGAGAGATGAATTTAAAAATTAAAAGCCACTAGGTTGAGATCTTTAAATGCAGGCAAGTTCTACACAATTCATAGCCTCCCAAGAAACACTAAAGGTGTCGTGGGAATGGAAGATGGAAACTTTGCTCTTTGAGTTTACCATTATACCGAAAATGTAAGGATGTATTTCCCTACCTTGGGTACTAGCTTCTGAGCAATTAAGACATTCAGCAATGACCATCTGGGGGTGAATTCTGACTGGAACTGTGTTTCCAAAGAAAGTTATTTTAAAATATGCAGATTTCTTGCTATATTTTTTTTTATATAAATGTTAACTTATTTTTACTGTCTACTTGGGCGTCTATCCTGGTATTTATACTGCATAACTATTCTGGTTTTTGTGGCATAAAATAGTGGCATGTGGAAGAAAGGGAAAACCCTGATGCAGGTCATTTTTTCCTCAGTTTCCTTTCTTCTGAGAAGGTTCACAGGAAAACCTTTCTCTGTCGCCAGATTTGGTATTTAAATCTGCCATTACCTGTACCAGCCTCAGAGTCACCTGCTGCAGATTTGCTGGTGGAGTTGAGGATTTAGCCCGCTTCTTCAACCCATGAGTTCCCTCCTCAGTGGTGGGTGCTGCCATCTCTCTTGCTGTTTCTTGCTACTCACCAGACACGTGGAGGTGGAGGGAGCCTACAGCCCTGTGCTGTAACAGGGAAGCTCAGGTATCTCCGTGGCTCTCTGCCTGCTTTACCGTGTCCAGCTGGATCTGGAGACCTTGTCTCCACAAGACAGGACCTGGGGAGTAAACTGGTGGGAAAGTGGTGAGTTTGACACAGCTGTGTACTTCTGCCCCATCCCCTCCAGGCTGTATCTTCCACTTTCTTTGCTGAAAGGCAAAATTTGCATCTTTTGAGGACAATGTCGAGGACTTTGCTGAATGGATGATTTTTTTAATTTTTTTTTTTTTTTTTTTTTTTACTGTCTCCTTGGCCTCCCTGCTGATGTCTGCATGTGACATAGATCAAGCCAGGTATCTTTGAAGACATGCAACTGCTGCTATAGCTTTGCTGTTGTGGGCATATGCCTTCATTCTTTTAAGCTTTCCTTTGTGTAAATAGTTCAGTTTTTATTTTATTACAAGGATATTTTGTACAGATGCAGAGCATTTTGCTGTATGAAATGGTAGGAATGGAGAAGTGGTACCTTTGCTTGGTGTGAGAATAGACCCTTCTCTGCTGAAGTTGAGAGATGCAACAGAAGTGGCCTGCCTGAAGATTCAGACCAGGCTGTGGCTACAAGGACTAATCTTGTTTTCAATGTATTTGGTTGTTCCCAACCTGCTCGCATGAGAGGAATCCTCCGGGAAAAGTGTTGGAAGGGCACTATCAACTGCTGGTGCGTGGCAGGTGGAGGTGTGCAGCACCGAGGCTGTGGTGTGCAGTTATATAGGAAAACTGGATATGTAGCCAGCCAGCCTTTCTTAGTGGAAAACTGCTGCCAAAACAGCTTTCCCTTGCCAGATTTTGTGCAAAATCGACTAGCTTTTGCTTGCTTGCATACAACTCTCATTCTTTGGTCACTGAAAAATCATTACTGCCTAGGTTTTGCCTCCAGTTTGCCCTTTTCTCATCCCTTGGGATGGAGTTTGTTGCTGGTTTAGGCAGTGAGCGCCTGTGCTGGGTGTTGGGCAGCTCCACAGCGTGACAGGGTGTGGGGCTGTCCCCCAGCTCCCTCCGGGCATCATGGGGGCTGGGATGTACTACAGACCAAGTGCTGCTCGTTCAGAGGAGCAGTTTGTGCTTGGCAGGGAAGAGAGGGCTGCAGGGGACCCTGCTAGGGAAAATATTGCCACTGCTGATGCCTTGTGTTGCTGTTTATTGCCTGGGTTTTGGAAAGATAAAGTTTTAGCCAGCAGTGCTTTCTATGAACACTCTCAGCCTTTGTCCACCCTAGACAAAAAACTCTTACTCGTAGTGTAAGGCGGATGCCCATCACTGCCCTCTGCCTCCATCCCTGCTAACTTGAAGACCAGAGCGCAATATGTTATTATATTTAGTAAAATCTGCTTCTGTAACGATTGCATTTTATATACTAATGAATTCTAGTGGGATTTTGTAAATACTCCCCAGAAAGCCACATACAAAGGTGTCATCGGTCCAGGTGAATGAAGGGTGACATGTAGATCTGGCAGATGTGGAGGGACTTGCCTTGAAGGGGAGAAGGAGGTGAGGTGCTGGTTTTCCTGCAGAAAGCTCCCTGCAGTCCCTCCCCTGCATGTGTGCCTCTTAGCAGCTTCCTCTTTCAGGGGAAACCTGTTCCCTCTGGCAGAAAAAGCATCTCCTAAAATGTTGAATAACCTTGTGACATCCACTGGGCCCAGCTTTACAGGGAGGTTCCATTTCTTCCTTCCCCTTACCAAGTAATTGCTCTTGTTCAAGGCTAAATCTTACACGCACACGGTGAGCTGACACTGCCCTCACAGCCATCTCCCCTTCCCATGGGGCCATCAGCCTGATCTACCATGCTGGTGTGCCTGCATCCCAAAAGTGAGACGAAGGCAAAGCTGCCTCACTGCACGGTTTGTCATTTATTTCCCACTCCAGCAGTGATGCCTCCCCCACAGCCCCTTCCCAGGCTGCCTTACGCTCTAAATTACAGTCACAGCTGGGGTCCCGTGGTGTGTCTGACACCCAGCTGGGAAACAGATGATCCAGGAATGTGTCTGCTAGCAAAAGCCAGACCTCGATTTTTCTCAGGGTATTTGCTCCTGGCTTGAGCTTCAAGACACAAGGTTTGTCTGAGACCTGGCAGGCTTCAGCTAGCGAGGGGCACCTGTTCCTCTCAACGCCATGTGAGGCAGTGGTTTTGGCAGCAACTTGTGGTTTCAAGATGTTGGGGAGCGAAGGGTTTCCTTGCAGCCTGGTGCCTTCCAGCTGCGCCGGGTGCAAGGAGCAGGAGGAGCTGCAGGCAGCCCAGAGGCAGCGTGCTAGCGAACCTGCGAGTTTGGGTCATGTCAGCAAAGGGATTTTATTTGACTGAAGCCATTGAAGAGTCTGTATATTTTTATTTTTTAATTGTCAAGCAAAATGTAAATATCTTTCTGTTGTCTGTTTGATGGTCTATTTTCCTAATGATTTCTCAGAATTTCTTATGGGCGTGAGAAATATTTTAATGCTTGTTCTGCAAATAAATCTATTTTTAATCTTTTTAATCTTTGTTTTGGTTTGATTTTTCTGGGTTTTTTTTTTTTTTATTGTGTTCATGTAAACAATTGAAGCCTTAAGTTTTAAAATGTGAACTTTGCCACCAGAGCACACCAAGGGTATGCAACTACTTTTTATCCTGGCAACACTGAATACTTCTTCCCTGAACTATGCTTTTGGAATGTGGAAATTCACTTGTAACTATGTGGTACAGCATTAAAACATTTTTCTCAATACCCAAATAAATGATGCCTGTTTTTTGCCCTCACTTGCAAGCCTGCCTCAGTATTCCATCTTGTTCCAACATCCGCTGAGTGTCCCAATCTCTGCAGGAGAGCCCTTCTGGGACATGTGTGTGTTAATCACTGCCCTCATCTTTTGGGTTTGCTGAGACCACTGGGATGATACAGAATTTGGGGAACTTGGAGCAGACTGGGGTCTATGCTCAGTGTGGAGCAGCTTCTTCAGCTTCTTGCTGCTGACGTTGAGGTGAGTCTCTCCCGGTCTTCTAGTACAAGTTCAGGTATTGTGTGGGACTTTACTGGCCTGCACTTTGCCTAGAATTTATCCAGGTGGTGTGAATTCTGCTGGCATTGAAAATTATGCTTGTCTCAGGAAATCAGGACTGGGTAATGAAGGAGGAGTTCAGCTGGTGGGGTTTTGCAGGGTTGGGTCTGCAGAAGAACACTGAAACCACCTGGCAGGAGGAGTCTGTGTGTCCTCTGCAGCCTCCTGGCATGTTGTGTGACAGAGGAGGTGGTGGCTCCACCAACACTGCTTTCCTTCTCTCAGTCCTGCTTCTTTCCACGGCATCATCTGTGCTGAGCAAGTTAGAGGTGCAATGAAGAATCATCAGGCACATTCCGAGGTGGGATTTGCCCAACCCTTTTTTTAATCCTTGTGACAAAACCTGACGACCTCTGTGCTCTCAGTGGGACAGCAGGTCAAGGGGAATGGGTGTTGGCACATTGGAGACCACATGCATTTGCTGCTGTGTCTGAACCACCAGCAAATGTTTGCCTTACTGCACGCTGAAGCAGGACGCTGATAAAAACGTTGCAGACCATGATCCCTGGTCTCCCAGGAGCCCCAGCTGTACAGAAAGCACCGTTAGAAAATCAATCTGTGAGAGTTTTGGTCCACTTTATAGCACGGGAACCATAGTTGGGTAATCCAACTAGCCAGCCCCACTACAAGGAGGCTGCGTGTCTGTCTCGCTTCTGTCCTTTACCCCTTTAGTGTGGTTTCTGTGTGTACAGGCATATGGAAAGCACTGCAGGACACACTGTTTTGTATGCGTCAGCCCATATGTGTGCTGGCGCATGTGTTTATTATCAGGAATATATTACACTTATCTGTACATCATAACTGAAATAATACAAACTCTTCCTGTAATCATTAGCCACATAGTAAACGGGACCACAGAACTCCTGCTGCGTGGGAAACTGTACAGAGGCTCCTCAGCGTGTCCATGGGACACAACCACCATCAGTGCAGAGACATAAAATACCTGATTTTTGCACTTGATAGTTTTTCCTTTCCTCCCCCATATCCACCACCACTGCAGGTCTTTGCCACTGTGTGCCTGCTGAGATACCCCTGTGTGCTGGCAGCTGCAGGAGGTGTCTCTACAGGGTCAATGGTGCTTTCCTACAGAATACTGGCACTTTCCTACAGTTTTCCCCATGCCCCCTCGCTCCCTGCTGGCTATCCTGCCATTTCACGGCTGTTACCTGCTCCTGTTGCCAGTCTCTGAAGCCCCTTTGGAGCAACTGCAGGCTGCTTTTATTGTTGCTGCAGCCTTCTGCACCGAATAAAGATTAACCAGCTCAAACATATCCATTTCAAAGACGTAGGGGCAGTAAAACCCAACTCAGCAGTGACTGCATGCCCTGTCCTGCAGGTGGCCACCCTCCCTTGCAGAACAGGAAAGCCCTTATGGTGACTGACCATGGCATTCAGGACATCTCCAGTCCCCCCAAAAGCAAAAGATTTCTCTTGCTAATCTTTGAGGTGGGGTGACCAAGGAACAAGAATTAGAGATTCCCACATCTCTGGGAATGCTAAGCTTACCTTGCATGGTCAGAGCTCTCTGCGGAGAGCTGGGGTCAGTGGCTCAGCCATGCACTCGAGGGGTTTCCATCCCCCTCCACACCTACTCTGGCATGCAGAGGCAAGGAGGGGCAGGGCAGGGGAAGAGCAGGAAAAAGGAATGATCATTTTTTGGGGGGCAGAAATCCATGTGTCTGGGCTTGCACCAGAAGGAACCACCCTTCACACCCCTGCAGGGTGCTGGATTGCTGGACGCCTTCTGGACAGGCAAAACTTCCTGCATGTTTGCTAATGATTGGGCAGGCCCCAGAGACCAAGGAAGAAACCAGTGAGAGGCAGGACTGCGAGGCAAAAGTTAGATGGGAAAGGGATTGGCAACGATACCAAATGATAGTGGAGCTGGGATCAGTCCCAGTTTTCCCACCATAAAAGCCCCACTCCCAATTCACTGCTGGAAGCATTTCTTGCATATGAACATAAATCAGCAAAGTGATAAGGAAAGCACCAGAAATAGAGGAAAAGAATGAATAAGCTAGAAGAGGACAGGCCCAGCCATCCCACTCTGGGCCAGTAGTATTATGCTCTAGTGTTTAGCGTGGAAAAGTTTAGATCAGCATTATGGTAGCAACTCTGGTTGTATCCTCTCACCCATTTTTAAATTAATAAGGAGGAACCTAGAAACTGCTGACTGACTGACTAGTCAGCCTGACTAATCTGGTGGCCAACAACAGAGAGATGGTTTTGGTGGATAAGGATAAGCAACTGATGTCACCTACCTGGACTTCTGAAAGGCCTCTGATACAGTTCCACACAATGTCCCTCTCTATAGATTGGAGAGAGATGGATTTGATGGATGAGCTATTCAATAAATAAGGAGTTAACTTGATGGCTGTATATGAACAGTTGCAGTAAAGGGCTCAGTGTCCAAATGGAGATCAGTGACAAACAGTGTCACACTCTGGAGTCTGTACCGGGACCAGTACTTCATCAATGACATAGCCAACTGGATGGAGTGCACCCTCAGCAAGTTTGTAGATGTTACCAAGCTGAGTGGTGTGGTTGGCAACCTGAGGGATGCCATCCAGAGGAACCTCAACAGGCTAGAGAGGTGGGCCTGAGCAAAGCTCATGAGGTTCAACAAGGGCAGGTGCAAGGTCCTGCACATGGCTTGGGGCAATCCCAACCACAAATATGGGCTGAGGATGAGGGGGTTGAGAACCACCTTGCTGAGAAGGACTTGAGGTACTGGTGGATGAAAAGTTGAACTTCGCTAGCAATGTATGGCCCAGAAAGCCAACCGTATCCTGGGCTGCATCAAAAGAAGTATGGCCAGCAAGTCAAGGGAGGTGATTCTGCCCCTTTGCTCTGCTCTTGTGAGACCTCATCTGGAGTATTGTGTCCAGTTGTGGAGTCCTCTGCACAGGAAAGACATGGACCTGCTAGAGCAGGTCCAGAGGAGGACCACAATGGTGATCAGAGGGCTGTAAGACCTCTCATATGAATAAAGACTGAGAATTGGGGTTGTTCAGCCTGGAGAAGGCTCCAGGTTGACATTATTGCAGCCGCCTTTCAATATATAAAGAGAACCTATGAGAAAGATGAAGAGAGACTTTTTATGGGTCATGTGGCGATAGAACAAGGGGTAATGGTTTTAAATTGAAGGACAGTAGATTTAAATTGGACATAAGGAAGAAAGATTTTACAGTAAGGGTGATGAGGCACAAGAATAAGTTGCCCAGAGAAGCTGTGGATGTCCCATCCCTGGAACTGTTCAAGGTCAGGTTGGATGGGGTTTTGGGCAACTTGATCTAGTGGAAGGTGTCTCTATCTGTAGTTGAGGGGGGTTGGAGCTGGATGATCTTTGAAGATTCCCCAACCCAAACAATTCTATAATCCTGCAATCTCACTGTATCAGAATTATATGGGCAGACTAAAACATGACAATGCATTAGGTATTGCAGATAGCTGTGCACTTAGCAATTATGAAAGTGATTAAAATTGTACCTGGCAAGGAGGGCTTCATATGCACATATGTTCTAGGTACCTATTCTACTTTCAGGTTGTACTTGCTCGACACACTAAAATCTATTAATGCATTTCAACAGTGGTGGTGTGGTATGATCTATTCTAATAAGATGCTTAATTTAGTCAGAATCACAGTATCATGCAAAAGCTGCTACAAAAATAAATTTCCCTAGAAAGAGAGAAAAAAAAATCACCTTTTGTTTTAACGCTGTGAAACAGACCACAGGCTCTTTGACAGTGATTGAAGCTGTATCTGAGCTGCAGTGTGAATCCTGGGTGCTTCTCAGGAAAGCTGAAGCACAGTTCTTATCTGAGCAGTACGGCAGGGCTGTGCAATCCCACCTTTGCTCATGCAAGGTGTGTGGATGTCACCCTACCCCCAGGTAGGTTAGCCACCCTCCCTGCAGCCTCCTGCGCCCCTGGGATTCACTGCATGTACCATCTCCTGCTTGCATGGGCCCTGGTGCTCAGGGCAGGAATGCACGCAGGCTCTTTGCCCCAAGCTGGGTAGAAAGGGGATGTATTTTTCTTGCTGGCAGGGCCCATGAGACCCCTGCAACTCGTCCCACCCCAGCCACTCCTCCACTTCACCACCTCCTCAGGTGAGGCTCACCCAAGCCGGGGTGAATTTTTTTTGCTTCTAGGTAAGGAAGTTAAAGGTAGTTTGTCCGCTCTTTTCCATGAATCTTAAAAGTGCTCTGCAACTTTGGGTAAGCTTTAGCAATGTGAAATAATTTATGTATGTGAAAGGAAAGAAATTCTGACCTCATTTGCAGCCATGTAGTGGACACCTATGTGTCCATGTGGTCTGTTTGGTGTTTCACATGGGAGGAGGCTAAGCCCCTAGCAGGTGCCTGGTATCTCATAATAATACTGAAAATCTCTTGGCCAGCAAAGATCAAGGACGAACAATTTTTTTTTCTGCTTCCTGCTCACGGGACTTGAAATTAATCAGAATGGACAGGAACCTACAGCCAGAGATTTGATTGTACTCAAACCAGAAAAATGTAAACTAAGATAAGATATAACTAGCATTTAAAGACAATAAATACACCGACCAGTAACCTCTATCAAATTTGCTAAAACCATCAGGGAAGCTGCGGATGCCCCATCCCTGGAGGTGTTCAAGGCCAGGTTGGATGGGGCCTTGGGCAGCCTGACCTAGTGAGATGTCCCTGCCCATGGCAGGGGAGTTGGAACTAGATGATCTTTAAGGTCCCTTCCAACACAAACTATTCTATGATTCTATGACTCTATGATTCTCATCTCTAGCCTAGCTCCACTTACAATATCAATGCTAAGAGTTCAAAAGCAGTGAACGGTATGTGTATCTTATCTGGTGTTCAATGCAAAGGTGATGGTTTTAAAGGCAGTACTGTCTCAGAATTTCAAAGTCGCTGGTGTTCATGTTACATAGAGTACCACTTGGTGGTAATTTGGAAGGCGCTTCTACTTCTGTGTATCTTTCTTTTGGGTTGGGTATAAATATTCCTGGGAGGCTAAACAGAAATGCATTTTGTTTTGATACAAGTCTTAGGCACGAGTTAGAAAACTGCTGACTGTAATGAAAATATATCAGCACTTAGTAGTATCCAATAATATAAAAAAATGCAATTCAGAGCATTTTCAACTACATATATATGTGTGTGCGTCTATATGTAGGTATAAAGGTACAATACATACATGTATATAAACACAGACACATACAGAAATAGTCACAACTAGAACTGTATTTGTAACTAACCTGAAATACTGCAGCAAAAGTTCATTCTGATGAACCATTAATATAGTACTTTCCAACTTTTGTCTCTAACCATAGTTAAAATGTTAACACATTGAACTAAACATTTTGCTATCCTAACCTTCTAGCTTTTTCCTATCTGTTTTGCTACCCTAATCAACATGTCAGAACCAAGAGCTCCTATTTGGGATGCTGAATCATCGCCGCAAGGTTCTGACTTTTGCTGGAGAGGAGTTCACTGAGGAGCACTGATAAAGAGAAGTGGGTGATGTGGGTGCGAGTTTCTTGGGGCTTGTGGCATCTCCTTCCTGCAGCTTCCAGAGGAGCTCCTCATTAGTCCTGCTGAGCCTCTTCTTCTCCTCCACTTCTTTTTCAACATATTCTTGAAGATTAGCATTCTCCTCTGACAGTTGTCTGGATAGGGAAGGAGGACAACACTTAAGGTGCACCAGTGTGGAGACAGTGGCATTAAACACACAAGAGACAAGGCCAGACAGGAGCCCGAGAACCTCCCTCCAACCCATCCACCTGCCCCTAGTGCTGCAGCTCAGCTAAGGAACAGCTGGGGTTCTGCACTGCCAGGTGAGAAAGGCACCTCCACAAGTCATCCCTGCCTCTCAGTGTCTTACTGCCTCCAGATGGGCCTGTCTTTGCTCTACACCTCTCTGAGGCAGATCAGCTGCCAAAGCTTAGGTGAGATGCACCTCAGCCTTCCTCTGTGGCCTCACGCAACTGTCAGCATCAAGCACAGCATGCAAAGGTGCCTAGGGCTTTGTGCATTGATCATGTACTCCAGACACTTTTGAAATGGCCATTGCCTCATATGGACAACAGAGTAAAAATCTGAAATTTCTAAAAGAAAAAAATGGTTTGTTTCTTTATCTGTATACTTGAAGGCAGAAAAAAATGCAAGGTGACTGGTTTTAAGAGAAATGGGGCAGTGCAGGCAGACTCTGGGATCTGATCAAGGTGTATTAGCCACACCACGGTCCTAAAAGTTGCATGTGGGAACACGTGGCTGCTGCAACCCCATTACACTTGAGCAGGAGCCAGGTCCTGATGTGATCAGCCAGGGGCAGCTCTGGGCATGTACTTAACCTGATTTACTGGCAACTTAGGATTTTATAGAGATAAAAAGGGAGGCACTTAACCTCCCCACTAGGTATTTCCAGGGTTTAGCAGCAACTGGGTGTGGATTTTGGATCCACACATGAAATTCTGCACTGCTCCTTCTCTGAGTATAGTCTGAAGCCCATAGCAGAAGTCATGGACCAGTGGTCCACTCTCTTTATGTCATCAGAAGTCTCTGAGAGGGTGGGGTTGACATTTCTGATTTTGTTTAAAAAAGATTTTAAAAGGATTTCTGGGTTTTTTTAGACCTCGATTCCTACTGAAATTGAGCTCAGGTAATCAATAATATGTGTGTTCTTCCCTCACTCCCTGAAAGTTTTGAACCATGGTTTGCAGAGTTGAAGGATTAAAAGACACAAGTTTTCAGAAAGCTGCTTGCCTGTTAGAGGAGGAAAATCCTATTCACTGTCTCATTGGGGAACCAGTTATGGCATAAACTCACGGTCTAACAGGCATAAGGAAATCCACATGGGAGCTCACCTTCAACAAATAACGAATAATAGGGAATCTCTTGCTTGATATGGAACTACTTTTTCTTTTGCAGTGTAAAACAAGATAGGCCATAGGAGTTATACACAAAGCCCCACTATATCCTTTTCCAGCCAGCATTCATTGAAAATAATTACAATAATCGAAAAAAGCATGCCTTCTCTGCCTTTGTGTGGCTCTTGGTGTATGACTGGCTTGTAAAGCTCATCCGGGTATTGGGAACAGTCTAGTCACACCAGTAGGGACCTCAGAGCACAGCAAAGGGCTTAGCTCCCTCCTCTGCTTGAACAGGGGGTAAGCGCAGCTCCCAGCTCATCAGGACGTATCAGCCTCTTTTACACTGGAGACTTAATGCTGCTTCCTAGAGGTATGGTAGGATGTACAGTATCAGTGTCCTCTGAAGCCTCTCACACAACAGTCTTCGCAGCACTAATACAAACTGCGATTTGTTGGCAGAGACAGGCTGCTAGTTATGTGCATGACCTGCAGGTAAGTAGGGAGACTGGCTACTGCTGCCAGGAAATGTATGTTTTAATAACTCCAGCTTTAAACTGCTGATGCTGTCCTCCTAGCTGTCCCCAGACTTTTAATGTTGAAAATGACTGTCCTCCACTTTGACTTTCCAGGCTGACCTCAAATTCAGAATTTCTCTCAGAAGGTGTTCTTCAAACCCAACACTTAAGTAGTTATAGCAAGAAGCAAAGCACTGCGGCCAGGTCCTGGCAAGGAGTGGAGGGAGCTACTTGCCCAGCCAAAGGCAGGTGGCTGCAGCGCAGAGGCCAAGCACCAAACCAGGTACCTTGGTTGCTGTCACAGACATGGCGAGAGATTGCCACTTCCAGACCACAATTCATCCAGCCCAAAAACAGGCGTCTCAAACTGGCTAATGAACCAGACCTTAAATATTCCTGGGTTTATTCTCCAAGCACAGAAAAGCTGTGAACACCCATCTCAGACGTGTGTGTTACAGGTATTTACAATTAAGTGAAATGAATCATCATCCTCGGCCCAACCTGAATGCTAGTACAAGCAATGCTGATTTTTAAAAGTGTGAATGAATTTTTTTTGATAGTTAAGTTGATAATAAAGGAGACATTACAAAAAAACCCCACTAAAATTAATGCTGAAGGCGACGAAGCTTTAAAGTCAGCTAAAACTTAAATTGTATTTTAGGCCAGTGGCATCATCTCTGGCAACAATGACAGATAGGAAGCTGGTGTGCTGAGACAAATTCAGCTGTAGCATCTCCCTCTGGTATCTCTTCTACCCGCAGTTTCTTGCCTTACAGCAGGCTACAAACTCTCTGGGATAGGGACTGTCCTATCTTTCTCTATTGCACCTAACACAAGAAGCTTTGTCACTATTGTCAAGTTGCAACAAAGGGGCAAACATACAATGCAGATGAGAAAATTCACAAAAGTATAACCCCACCTGGGTGTCAAGTGGCATCATTAATTTATATCTCCTGAAACTGCCCCATTTCCCATCTTTGTTACCTACTGACTAACAGATCTAAGGGCACTGACACTGTGATCTGGACACCAGTACACTTTCAGGAGAAATTAAGTTTCTCCCCTTCTGAAATAAGTGCCTGTCTTGCGCAATTAAGACCTGTGGTTTTGCTTCAAGCTCAGACAGATTGCAAATATCAGCACAAACCTTGTTATGATAGTATTTTGCTCAATCCTGGCTCTCAGTTCTTCATTCTGCTGTTGCAGCATGGTGATCTTTTCTTCCAGTTTTAAATTTTTCTCAGCCTGCAACAAAAGATTTATTAAGTCTGAAGAAAGTCCAACACCTGATCCAAGAGGATTTATTTTTTATCTTTGTCCCTAAAGCAACTTATAAAATTTGAGGATAGGTGGACATGGTCATCTCGACTGCATCTGGGACTTAGAGATCTGACTCATGCAACATCATACTGGTGAAGTAAGTGGAATCATCAGCAGAGCACTGAGCACAGGCAAAGCTGAACTAGCCCTTGCTTCTAACTGAGGAGGAAGGTCTTAGTCTTGTCCAGCACAAATAAAACATCTTTCTTGGTGGTGTTTCCTCAACTTTCATCCTTTGGGAGTCAGCATTACCAGCTCTTGTACTTGGATAGGGAGCTGGTGGCACCTGAGGAGCCAGGTTGATTTACCTTCCCTGGAGGTGTTTAAGGCACGGGTGGTCGAGGCACTGAGGGGCATGGTTTAGTGTTTGACAGGAATGGTTGGACTCAATGATCCGGTGGGTCTCTTCCAACCTGGTTATTCTATGATTCTATCATTCTATCATTCTAAGCAGGTAAGGCATGAAAAAGCAATACAGATCAATGGATGTGTGAGAGAAATCAAGGGTATCATGTGTAGGTGATGTGACAGGAAAAGATTCTTATTTCTGAGTGAAAATCTGGGACATGGTATGGTAGAAGCAGCTGTGTAGGTTGACAATGGAACAACACAACATAAAGCCATCTATGAACATCTTTGACTATGTCTTACCCCAACCCCATGTAGGGGTTTTCTCACCCCTTTTAAGTTCATCTTCTGTAACCAAACTTTTACTTTTTTACCTCTGTGATGTATCCTCTGCAGGAAAAATGAAAACTCACCTGTTTCTCTAGCTCAATAATCTTAATCTCCTGCTGGTGAATCTGATAGTTCTTCATTTCCAGAATATGTTTTAAGCTCTTCAGATCTTTTTCTAAGTGCAGATAGGGAGCTTGTACCATCTAGGGAACACACCAGTGATATGGATATCTGTCAGCCATAAATTCACCTTTAGCCACAAGATAAAATTTCCTCAACATACCCAGTGATCTAGGAGCCTCAGTGATGTGGAAAACACCAGGACTCAGGCCTCCCCAGCCCATCTGAACTCTGATAACTCTCCTCCTAGACCATCCCTGTGGCTAGATAGTCAACAGTACTTTTCTCTTGACCAGTCTCATGGCTAGAAGGATGAGATGCCAAGCTGTTCAGCAGCATCATTCCTATGCATAACTTGGGAAGTGCATGAGTTATTTTATGACTGTGTATTTTTGGCTTGGTAGAAGTACGAACATGAAACTGAGGAAACTGGGCAAGGAGACTGGAGGTGAAAACTATGATGTTCTGCCTTGTTTGCACCACAGCACCACAGTGCCCATTAACAAAGATCAGATCTGGTGGAAAAAAGTTCCTCCTCTGCTCAAGAACTTCAAATATAGGGGATACTAGGGTTTAACCCAGGGGCAAAAGATGGGCTCTGAATTATACTGATGAAATATTGTCTCTGGCTTCAGCTGCCCTGTGTTTCTCCCAGAGTAATTCAGTCCAGTGAGCTGCCTGCAGTACTTGGCATTAACATCACTGTGACAGCAGAATTTGTCCTTTCATGTAAATTAAATACCGTGGTGGAAGTGGAAAGGGACTGATGCTGCCTGTTTCATGTGGCCAAGCCTGTTTCAGACATTTGTGCTGCTTTCCTAAGGACTTTTCTCAATTAAAAACTTGTTGAGACCCTTTGCTCAACCCACTGTTTCCACTGACTGGCCCCTCTGTCATGTTTATATAGCTATCCATGGGATTGTGCTGTGAACACAGTGAAATGCTCAAAGTTAAAAGAAAATTCTTCTAGCAGGGTCATTTAAGGGTTATTTCATTTCAGATAAATAATTGTGGTAAAAAGGTGGCATGGCCACAATAGACAGCAGCGGAATAAATATTTCATGTGACAGGACTGTCCCACGCAAGTCCAGAAAAAAAAGAGATAATACAGAGGATGTCAAAGAATTTGGTTCAGAAGGCACAAAAAAAAAAAAAAAAAAAAAAAAAAGGAAACCTCAATGTGAAAAGACAAAAGTAAAGAGGAAGAAAGGAAAGAAGAGTAGACAGCAGTAAGGATGTAAGAGATGGAATGTTTTGGAAACAGAGCTACGAGTGCTGTGTAAAAGAATAAAGAAAAAGAAGTAAACTCAGACAATGATGGACCTAGACTAAGATTTCTGACTCCCCCTCACAGCTCAAGATTTGGGGTCTCAGTTAGGACCTGCCCCCCGAGTCCCTGGGGCATGGATCTCATTGCTATTCACTCAATCCTGTGATGTGAGCCATACTTAGAAACATGTATTTTGATATCTTGAAGACTGTATAGTTATAGCTACCATCTACCTTTAGTTGTTCATCAGTGCTTTTCTTCAGAGCCTCTTCAAATCGATCTGCTTTGGACTTAAGAGATTGGTTCTGGAAGGTGAGAGTGTCTATCTGGTCCTGGAAAGAAGACACACCAACTGTGTTATCACCCCTTTTATATTCATATAAGTCAACCTGCACTATGAAACCACCATAGCATCTGAACGAGTCTTAGAAACCCCAGTAAAATGATATTTTTTACGTAAAGTCACTTAAACATACAGTGGGGATTTTATCAGGGAGCCGTGAAACCCCTGTAAGGCTTGTAGCTGAATGACACTGGCTGACACTAGTTTATGAAATGTATTTGATATTAAATCACCCCATCTTATTGGGTGAGAGCAAGCATGTGCTTCCTTGAAAAAGTTGTCATTTATACCACAGAGACCATTTGTGTGATTTCTAGAGTCTGAATGAGGCAGTAAATATGCTATCCCTGCTGTCCCTGCTTCCTTCACCCTTCTAGGCTTCCAACATGGTAACAAGTAACAGTCAGTAGTGCAGACTTTAAATGATCATTGTTTCACCTCAGAGCTACACACAGGAACAACGTGTTATTTAGGCAATCACATTTCTGTTACCATCAAAGGCATTCCTGTTACCTGTCTATATAAAATATCCATAAAAGTCACAGTAGCTGTGAAACTAGTATTCTTATTTTTCATACAGGTAATTTCTTGGCAGCAACATTAAATAAGTGCTTATTGCAAAACTTCTGACATGCCTTGAACTGTCACAGATGCCTGAAGAAGGCAGTGACAGCTGGGGCATGCAACAGTATGTACACAGAGGTTTTAAAAGTTGTAATTCATCTCTGCCTACAAAACCAAAAAGAGTTTAAATTATTGTTGGCATCTTTCCTTGTTCACACAAGAATTTCCAGACTTAGCATGAATCACAAGGGTGTGTTTCTACCCTCATCTCCTTGGGATTTCTTCATCTAGAGAGTGAGAGCAGCACAGAGTTATTAGAAGGACTGAACAAGCCGTGATGATCTTGAGCTTGGTGTTAAATAGTGCGATATGAGGGTTATTATGTGCAGGGCTGGCTCTGGCCAGCCATAGCCTGGCTACCCAGCAGAACCAGTCCTGGAGCATCCCTTTTCAGAGACTGCATTGCTTCCTGGTGGAAATGGAGATGTCTGCACCTCAGGACCAACTTCCCTGCATTTAGACAGAGAGGAAGAGTTTAAAACACAGGGCCAGGCAGGGAGAAGTCCATGTATCTGAGCCCTGGGGATATCTGCTGGAGGGTACCATATAGACAAAGTGATGCTCACACCTGCTGCAGGTGCTGGAGCTTTCCACACGGTGAAGGGAGGAGCTCAACTTTGTCTCTTGTGCTGGGCCAGAGGTTGACACTGTCAACGTCTGCTTTGCTTTGTCCAGCTTACTTTTCCTCCCTTTAGATTGGCCCTCTTTCCTCTTTTAGCTAGTCTGTATTTTGCTGAGCCAGCAAAAGGAGAGGAAAAAACCTGAGGGAGCAGCTATGCTGCTAGATCCCAGTGCAGACAAGTGGAGCACAAGACGCGCTATAGAAGAAGCAATGGCCTGGTGCATAGACAGCTGGCGACAGGGCTGGGGCTGCCCAGTCAGTTGCTCCACAACATCATTACAGGGGAAATAATGAAACTGCTAACCTGGAGTGACAGCCGCAGTTTTTCAAAATTCTCTTCTAATTGCGCCTTTTCCAGTTTGTGAGCAGTATTCAGTTCTGGGGAGGACACACAGACATGGCATTGCTAAGTGAAGTCCAGCAAACCAGGGTCTGAGAGTACAGACATCAGAAGCCAAGCACAATTCAGGATGCAATTTTATGGCATGGAGGTTGAGTAGTAAACTGGTAGCAATATACTCTGTGACTTCAGGTAAATTGCTCTGAGGATTGAGATTTCATGGATCTTCACCAGTTGCAGGTGCCTCTGTTTCTACGTGACCAGCTTCTGATTTTTCAGAACTGCTCAGAATACCCTGCTCCAGGGGGAGCTGATCTGAAAAGATTCAGTCTGAAAACAGGTCATTTAGCAGTTCAGAATGAGCATCTCCAAATTAAAGATTTTTATATTAAATGTATTTAAAAGCTGGGGTTGCAATTGCTTTAGGGAGCTTGAGAGGTGACCAGCAACTCAAGTGCAAAAACGCAAATGACAGTGCTTTTCCAGGAGCTGCAGCAGATGACTGTGAGGTTTATTCTATTAGTGAGACTGACAGAGGCCGAAGACAAAAAACATACTCTATATTACACAATTAAAGGTTTCACTACTAGAACAACTCCCTCTGGTCTTAATAATAACCAGAAGTTTAATAACTGAAATGTAATAAAGTTTTAATCTCTTAATAAATAGCATCAAACTGTCATTCAGTACAGTAGTAGTACAATAGCTTTTTAGTATATGGACACTCTACTACTTGTGTCTTTACCCTGAGTCCCATGGGGTTCTTCCCTCTAACCACTGCTTACTAACCACAATAACAGCAGTGACAATACTAACAGCCTAGTGTCCTGTACAGTGCACTAGACAGCAGCTGCTGCAATGCCTTTTCTATGCACAGGAGGGCATTTCATGCGTGCTCCAGAAACTGGGATAACAAATATTCGCCACCAGAGCCTTGATAAACCACTGCCAAGTTTTATGATGAGAAAATACTAACAAAACCTGGACAGATAAAAACATCCTCAAGCAGGGAACAGCTCTTATTTTTATTTTCAAAATTGTATATGTTCATTTAAAAATGGTATGTCCCATACCAGCTCTGCCTACAGGTGAGGAGAACAGGTTATTCTCAGCTCATGTTATGCTCTTGATGGTGTCTGCAATTGACACAGTGCAGAGCTAAGCAATATGGCTTGGTTTGGGAAGAACTGTAGGAAAACTTACCAGAGCTATTTAAAAATTAGATCCCTGTGCTTATGTGTTAAAAAAAAAAAAAAGATTGGGGGAGATTGTACAGATAACTGTTAAATGTCAGCTAAAGCAAAGATGTGTGTTTAAATATTTCTAGGGAGGAAACTGCTCTGCCTGCAGCATCAAATATCAAATCCCGTGGAAAAAAAATGTAACACAAAATAAAGATAACAGTGCTGATTTGCACCAGCATGTGGCTTTGGTCCACTCAGCATGGGCAGATGCTACTGAAAACAACGTGTCTTATTTTTGGAAGCAGCGTAGACACCTAAAATCTGAGTTCTACCCTCCTGAGCATCCAAGCGTTAGGCTCTGAGGCGCTGAGGGTCATGGTTTAGTATTTGATAGGAATGATTGGACTCAATGATACGATGGCCTTTTCCAACCTGGTGATTCTATGATTCTTGAGAAACCTAAGTGGAAAGTGAGGTGGAATTTCGACTCTCTGTACAACAACCCATAAAGAAACCATTATTTTTAGCCCAAAGACCCCTCAAGTAGTCTCAGGTCCAAGCTAGAATGCTGTACACACTGCACACAGCTCTCCTTTACTCCTAGCATTAATATGGTGCAGCACCCCATGTGAAAGCACTAGGGCAACACAAATTTTCTGTATTATTTGCTCTGGAGAAAGGAAGTCCAGGCTTGCACAATCTCACAACAGTGCTAACTCCTGCTCTGGAATAGCTCTGCAGCCATTGGGTTGTCTCTGGCTTACCTTTAATCTTGCAGTCATTCTCATCCTGCAGTTCTGTAATGGCGACTATGTGGTTATTTTCTAACTGTAACATTGCAGCTTCATGTCCAGCTTTGATATCTTCCACCTATTGCAACGACAATGAGTGGAGATACAGAATCACAATTAGACATGTTGCAGCACATTGACAAACCACTACTAGGGAGCTCCAGTGAGCTGGAAAAAGTAAAGGGATCTATTAAGCATAACACTTCCAGCACCTGAGCCAGTTTTATTCATTATGAAACAAGCATGTTGTTGCCTTCAGTAGCAGTATATAGTCACTGCTGATAGTACTGTTATTTTTTAACTTAATGGTGATAAAAGAGGTACATAAGAAAGCAAAATGCCAGAAAGCCCCCTCGCAAAGAAGCCATTTATGAAATGTTCAGAAATCACAACATTCCATTAATCTAAATTATATTGATGCCCTCAGATAAACATGCAGAGTTCTAAGTCACTCTGATTTTTGTCTTCATGGCACTTTGCTGCAATGATTTTTATTGTAACATCTTGGATTAACTTCCATGGAAAGTGCCAATAAATTATTCATAGCTGCAAAATATTTATTTCTATTGAAATTATTATCAGTGGGTATGCAAAATGAATTGCAATCTACCACACTTTTACTTGAGAGAGTATCCAACAAAGTAGCCAGTATCCAAATTCCCATCTCCTCTTGATTAATGTATTTTTAGTCCACATCCAATAAGCTGATGAAAGATACGACAGCACCTCTTTCAGTGCAGATGCAAGAGTTTTCACACTGTGTGGAAGTAAGCAAGATGACAGCAAAGCCACAAAACTTTTTCCCAGTGTCATACTGAAGACAGAAAGAGGTCCTGCTGCTGCAAACTGCACTGCACACCGCACAGCCGTCATGAGAGCAGAGGATGCAGTTAGAAACGGGCTGCGGGCAGCCTATGTTTCAAACCCAATGGGTTTGGGGCTCCTTCAGTATGTTGTTTGTTAATGGACTTGGCTAAAGGCAAAGCGAGATCCCTAATGATGGTGTTTTGATATGCATCATTAAAGAAAATACAGTGATAAGTTGTGATCAAGGTTAAGTCAGTGGTCCAGAGTGGTTTCTGATTGCAATGTGTCAATTTGCTTTTTGGGGTTTTGTAGTCACAGTGATCTCATTCTCTATGTTTAAGACTTCATCTGTGATATCTGGCAGCGCAGAGGATCAACCTATTTTACTTTCACAATGCAACAGCTGATCACTGCAAAGTGACTTGACTTTAAACAGCCTTTTTGCTCTCTGTTATGTTATACAATGATAGAAAGTTACAGCAGCAGAGTATGTTCTCACTGGAATGTTATTTTCCTGCACTGAACTGTCAAACATATGCATTGGATTGCCCAACAGAAGCAATACATATGTGTTAGATTACCCAAAGTCATGCTTTTAGAATGAAAGACAGGTATTTAACATGGAATTTAAAATTATCCAAACACATTCTCATAGTAAATGGGAGACAACTCAGTGGTAAAAAACTGTTTGCAAAACAGTGTGGGCTCAGCCTGTTGATCCATTATATGAAAGAGCTGGGAAAGGGAGGCTAGATGGCTCAATGGGCTACTGATAGGATAGGGACTATCACTTGACTTCTCCCAGAGCACGATGTCCTTGTATATGATGTTTGTGCACTGAAACCGCATGAACATTGCTATGTCTTTACTGTGCCCTTGCTTAAGTCTTTATTCATACTCTAATTGCTTCTCAGCTGAGTAGCACCCCATAGGAATTATTATGCCCAACTCCAATGCCTTCAGAAGGTGAAGGGGTCTCCTTTTGCTGCCTGCATCCTTGGCAGGTTATTTATCTATAAAGCCAATTAAATATGTTTCCAGTGGTCTGCAGGGATTTTCTCTCTTTTGTGTGTTTCATATCCACATCCCAAATGATTCTTTTAAATCTTCCAGTGTGACCTCCTGTCTGCAGTTTTTCATAGCGCATAGTCTACTTAGACCTGGGAAGCAAATCTTTGGGATGCTAATTCCAGCTTCACCACTAATTTACTCTATAGACTTGATCAACTCACTTAACCTGTGTAATGATTATTTCTGGCTATGAAAAAAAAAAAGCTCAGGTGGGATTTTTAAGGCTTAATATAGTAAAATCAAGGGGAGGCTCTGGTGGGAGAAGTTCAATAAATTGGTGGACAAATTGGTTTAGTGTTAGATAGGAATGGTTGGACTAGAAGATCCGATGGGTCCCTTCCAACTTGGTTGTTCTGTGATTCTGTGAAAACAGCTTTAGCTGAGCAGTTTAATCGAGAAACACTGGCAAGTCAGGATCACAGCCTTTACCTTGCAATTTCCTTAGCTGCAAGGAGATATGAAAAATATTGAGGTGCATTGACGCACAAGTGGTTTGTGAGGAGTTTGGCTCTCATGCTCTGCTATGCTGAAAGAGCTGCCTCACCTCCTCAGACAGCAAAGCCTCCAAAATCTGACAGCTGTGTATCCAAAGAAACATCAGCTACCTGACACTAAACTAAACAGTGACTACAGCAATGCAGTGTGGAAGACTATATTATAACTGAAAACCATGGAAGCGGGATGACTAACTTTGAGATCTGATGTGTGGATACAGTAATACCTGCAGACCCACAGTTAAAAGTATTTTGCTGTTGTTATTGTCTTCACGAACACAAGATCAAACTTCCTCATGCACCTGCACAAGTCAAGGACAAGGCTTTTCTCGTGTCCAGTGAAAGACCTCTTTAGCTCATTGGTTAGCTGGCTGGCAGCCGGGCCAGCTCAGCAGCATCAAAGCTCAATGACTCTGATCCCTTGAGTTGGTTTGCTCATTTTGGCAGGCTCTGATCTGGGCACTCCTCTTCCTCTCAGCAGGGGAAGGAAGAAACAGAAAATTACAAACCTTTTGGGTCAGCACCTATTAGGGATCCTTATTCCTTATGCACTGTGGTTCCTAGGCTAACAAAGTTCTCCATTTCCTTGGCCAAGAATCATTTCTACTGAACAGTTTCCCGGTTTGGCTTGTCAGCCTTCTCCATTCCAAGAGCATTCAAAAGAGGAAAAACTGCTAAACTCATCATGAGATACTAACAGAAGCACAGACTGAGAAGATGAGCTTAAAAGATACTAGGGTCACAGCAACACTTAGAAAACAACAGAGAGAAATGTTTGTGTTATCTTCATTAATTAAAAGAACAAAGAGCTCTGGAGCAAGTCAAAGGGCTGAAGAAGAGAACTATTTGCCCATAGATTGAAAAATGTGTTTCCATTTCTTCTGTGTGGTTGATGAATAGGTTCACAATACATGAGAATATGAGAAAAATAAGTATACTTCTAGTCAAGTCCTCTGGTGAACTATATTGCCCTTTCTTGCACTGATCAGCTTGAGGGGAAAAAACCCACTATCCATTCTGGTGGCTCTGTGAGCTTGCAGAAACACTTCAAGAGTAGGAGAAACAAGCCATTAACTATCTCAGCAAAAACTAACTCATGGAACAAATTCCTTTGCAAATGCTTATGCCTAGTAATCCAGAAGAGGAAAGGTTTGCATCCAGAGCTAATATCTTCTACTAGGTAAACTGGCACACTGACACAGCAAAAACCAAAAATTAAAAAAAAAAAAAAAAAAGCTAAGGTTTTTGGGAATGCCACCCCTCCTTCATATCAGAAGTGACATGAGTGACCTGCAAGTGTCACCATCTTGGGGTTTACTTGCACTCGCATCCCAAGAATTTTTACAGTACATCAAGCATTGTCAGTAAATGATGTCATTTCTCTTTTTGCAAATACCTGACAGTGAGCTGCTGTGTCTGCTGTGCTGTGTTGGTGATCTCTCCCTTGAGCTCACTGCAGGCTGGTCCCTTTCCCTAGTTCCTGGAGGTGCCTCAGCTATGGGTGCACAGTACTGCACCTGCATTTAGCTTTTAAATGATGCAAATTAGCTCAGACACAGGCTATGCTGATGGAGTAGGTTTGCGTCTGAGCCCAGCTAGTGCTGTCATTGTCCTTGGGAACTGCATGGGGCACGCCTGCACCCTGCACCCCATTGCAGCACCTGCTGTCAGCCCACTCCCCAGGCAGGGAGCAGCAGCTATAGAACCCTGGCCACAGGCTCATGCTTCAGGCAGCAGCCCCAAAATAAACACTAGAGATATCCTGTAATACAGAGCATGCAAAGATAAAACCTTTTCCTCAGCCTCTAGTCACATCCATGCATCTCACAGACCACATCTGCACTGCACTGCTGCTGCCAATTTACTTTGCCTCAGAGAGTGAAAAATCCACCCTCCACCACCTCCAGCTTCTCTGGGCACTGGCAAAATCCCCAGGCTGGACAGAACAATGCTGGCAAACGGAGTCTGCTCTCATTTTGCAGATGACTGGTCCTTGTGCTGCATCAGATGCCTGCATGGCATACCCATAGCAGTGGAGGCTGCAGCATGTCAAAGCCTGACGGCACAGATTGCAGAGTGCACCCAAGTGCAGCAGATACCTGTGTGAGATAAGTCCTCACAAACTGCAGTGCTGGACAATGGGTAAAGTATTGCAGCTGCAAAAGTCAGAACTGTATCCGCTGCTCACTGAATGCAAAATGAGAAAAGGCCAGATAAAGACATTATTGTCATAATCTAGAGCACGATGTTCTGCCACCATGTAAGAGGTGCCCACAGGTGAGTTACAGTGTTTGTGCACTCCAGCTGTTAATTGTAAGACGAAAGTAGTTGCACGTGAGTGTGTTCCTTCCTATACCCAGAAAGCAAAGCAAGGAGAAACATTTGGGGTGCACAATCTAAAAGATTAGACTGAATTGTGGAGCAAAAGTCAGGGAACCTGGAGTGTATCACCTGCTTGATGCTTAGGCTGCATGTTGCATGAGTCCTATCACTGCATTGCACCGTCCCTTAACTAGCATTGCAAACAATCGTGGGCAGGGCTACACTTACCTGCCTTGAGCAGAGTCTTGTTCAGCCCCTTGTTTCATATAAACTGACTACAATAACTGAGTTTGGAAGCAGGCATGCATGGGGAGTAATTTAGTCTTAATATTTGTGTTATAAAACATCTGGAAGCAAATCAAGACAAGACATGGTGATGTAATGTGTTACTCTGTAGAAGTATCAATAGGAATAACAGAGAGGAATGTAGTAAAGGTAGTTGGGAATTCATTTTTCCAGTCATCACTTTGTTACCAGTGCCTTCATGTTGAGATGGTCAATATATTGTATTTCATTACCTGAATCCATGCAGTATTGGTATGGTCAAAACTGCCAGGCAGAGACTGACCTGATCCTGATGCTGTGATTTGACTTGCTCCAGCTGCAACCTGTGCTGCTCCTGCAGGCTCTCCTTTTTGGTGTTGTACTCCTCCTGCAGCCACTGCTCCACCATCTGCAGATCCTCCTGCT
This sequence comes from Coccyzus lansbergi, assembly GCA_033558105.1. Taxonomy (NCBI): domain Eukaryota; kingdom Metazoa; phylum Chordata; class Aves; order Cuculiformes; family Coccyzidae; genus Coccyzus; species Coccyzus lansbergi. The sequence continues at coordinate 3,961,349 of JAUMJK010000151.1, forward strand.
GTTTCCTGCGAAGCTCCTTCACTTCCTCCTCAAAACACTTCTCCAGCTCCTCCTTCTCCCTCTGTAGTTGCTTCCATTTCGCTGTGTTGAGTGCTGTGGAGGCAAGACCATACAGTCAGGTTGTGAACTCCTCAGCAGTAAACAGTGGCATTAGACCCATTTGTAAAGCACAGAGCATAATGGTTCTTGCTACCTCTGGGGCTCCATGAATGTCAGACATCAACAAGCTCTTGCTGTGATTTCTCTTTGTCCTGCTCTTTCACACACACATATTGCACCTGCATTTGTTTAAACAGAGGCACTGGCAGAGTATGCAAAAGCCCATGTGAAACTGGGATCTGATGAAGTACAATAATAAAAACAATAACAATAAAGTAGGGAACTTCATGGACCTGCAGGGTGACTGGATGTCCCCTTCCTGGTCAGCACAATCTTGGACCCACAAATCAGGTTCTTGGAGCTTTTAGTTTGACTTGCATATAAGAAACAGCTTGTGAGAAATCGCTTGACCCAAAGCCTTTCAACTGGGTTACAAAGGTTACAAGATTTTTCTCACCTCCTTCACTCAAACCACAGTCTTGGCTAAATCCTCACTTCTAGTGATGTGCTAGTAAAGGAGAAGTTGTCTGGGTTTTTGAGGCACATCACATGTACATTTTATGCAGGGGGTGTGACTGACCACTTGACAAGGAGAAGGAGATGGATCTCACACATCCCATTTTCCAGCTGTTAGAAACTGCTTACCCTGTAAAACTGTCTTTCACACTAGCTCCATTGAGGACCTCTTGAATTCACTAATGCACACTCGCTTAAAATATGTTTATATTCACATAATTATTCTGTGTGCTTCCTGGAATCAGAGAGTGCAAATGAAAAGCTAATTCTGAAGGCAATTGGAAAAACGTGAGATTTCTAATCTTATGAACTAACCCAGTGACCATTCACAACTCCAACTACAATTAGTTTCAGGTGGTGCAACTCCATCAGTTCTATCAAGTCAAGGATTTTCAAGTCTATTTCCCTATTTGGTTCCTCACCTATATTATGCCCTGGCTCCCGGGACAGCAGTGTCACAGACATGTCCTTGGCCTTTTGTTTTGCTAAAGAATGGCTGCAATCAATCCAGACACTGAAGACCTCATGCAAGTTGGACAAGGTCAACCAGATCTCATTTAAAGAGGAAGTTTGCTTACTTGCTAAGCTCTAACAGGTAAGAAGTGATTAAAATCACCATGACCATAACATTTAGAACAACGTTAAAGAAGAAATGTGTTTTTAATGGCACTGCAATAAATTCTTTCTGATTTAGATTCATAGGTGGTTTACAAAAAATATTGCCTTTTGAATATACCATCTGTATTATCCACTCAGTCCTTCCCCTGCCTTTCAAAATGCATGTGCCATCCACAGACCTGTATATGATGCTGTGAAACAGTGAACTGGAAGCAGTTGTTTCCCTGGACAGACAATTTCTGAATGTTTCAAAACCACATTTATCCTATGACTGTATCTTTGCTTAATATCTGGTAAATGCCCAACCTATCACCATCCCTGTTATTTTCCTGTCTCTTTCTACTATGGTACCAGACCGTGCTCTTTTTTTTGCGTGATAGTGACAATTTCTTGAAGTTTCCTACTGCTGTGACAGTAGGAACCCAAGCAAGTCAGTTTGGGCACCCAAGCTAACCATCCCCTTCCTCAGAGAGGTGTTTTTCACTCTGTTTGGAGCTCTGCTTCCACGCTTACTGGACACCAATATCCAGACTTGCTTAGTATGTCCAGACAGATATCATTACTGGGGTTCTGTTCTGATCCTGATGTTTTCTGGAGCACTACGTGCCCCTTTCAAGATCTCTGCTCCTTACAGAAAGAAAGGAAGCGAGCCTGAACCAGTGAGCTTAACACCACAGCAGCACCTCATAGAAAGCTTTTCCACATGCCTCAAGCCAAAAAAGGAACAGCACCATTTATATGGTCAATAGTGGAAATGTCTTATCTTTTGGAAGTCTGAATTATAGCTCTGTACCCTCTCCCTTGCTTTTTGCTTTTTTGTTTTCTTTGGCAAGCAAAGCAATCCCAGAGCTGGAGGACAACGGGTAATGCTTGCAGCTCTATGTTCAGTAGAATTCAAACTTACTCAAGCTTTAAATTGGAGCTGTAATGAACCCTGTCTCTCTCCAGCCTCTCTAATGAGATTAACCAGCCCACAAGGAGGGTTGGACAATGAAATTACACGCTCTAACCAAACGAAAGTCCATCTGAAACACTTTCTGTAATCTGAAACACAAAACTATTCATATCTTGCAAATCATACCCAATGCAGGTGCAACACAGACAGAAGGGGATAGTAGAGAAATAATGTCTATATGGCACACTCCACAGCCTGCCCCCCACCAAAGCGCTATTGGAGGCAGAAAATGAGGCCACTGCCCAGGAAATTTGCTCTGTACTGAATATCAAATACCTCTAACAAGAAGGAGTGTTCCTTGTTACAGTCTCCCAGATGGAGACAAATGAGGCCAAGGACTGAAGCAATGAGGAGAGACTGAATCTCCTCTTATATGGGAGACAGACCTTTGGTCGTGGCTCTTCTGGGACAAGAGTAGCAGGAAGTGACATTTTATGCAGCCCAGTAAAAGATCTGTGGCTCACTTACTTGGCTGAGGAGCAGGGACCTGTGTAGGAAAGCCTGTTTTGCTGGAGCCAGCTGTGGATTCAGCAGGTGTCTCTGGTGGACCAGGCTGAATCACCTCTAGCATGGCCCTGACAACAGATGCCTAAACAGAAGACCCACTAATGTCATCAGAAAACAGTGAATTTTGCTTTCAGACGTCAAGATATGCATACTGTAAAGGGAGCTCCTCTTGTAGGAAAAATAATTAATAATCACTAAGAAAAGTCACATAACAGTATTACTGACATAGAACAAGACAAACAGAGGACAGCTGCTATTGAAAAAAGTTAACACCCTGGTTTTCTTTTGCCTTCTTTTGTAGGTATTTCAGTAGCTGCTTACAGACTGGAAAGGACTTGGTTATCACATGGCATTTCCCAAGGTGACAGCTTGCTGGGTTAAATGACAGTGGTTGTCATTGCATCTAAGCTGCCTAAGCACCAAGTAGAATCATAGAATCATAGAATAACCAGGCTGGAAGAGACCCACTGAATCATTGACTCCAACCACTCCTATCAGTCACTAAACCATGCCCCTCAGCACCTTGTCTACCAGTGCCTTAAACACCTCCAGGGAAGGTGAATCAAACACCTCCCTGGGTAGCCTGGTCCAGTGCACAATGACCCTTTCTGTGAATTTTTTTTTCCTAATGTCCACCCTAAACCTCCCCTGGCAGAGCTTGAGGCCATTCCCTCTTGTCCTGTCCAATGTCACTTGGGAGAAGAGTCCATCATCCTTCTCTCTACAACCTCCCCTCAGGTAGTTGTAGAGAGCAATGAGGTCTCCTCTCAGCTTCCTCTTCTCCAGGCTAAACAACCCCAGCTCTCTCAGCCGCTCCTCATAAGGCCTGTTCTCCAGCCCCTTCATCAGCTTCGTTGCTCTTCTCTGGACTCACTCCAGAGCCTCAACATCCTTCTTGTGGTGAGAGGCCCAGAACCGAACACAGGATTCAAGGTGTGGTCTCACCAGTGCTGAGTACAGAGGGAAAATAACCTCCCTGGACCTGCTGATTACGCCTCTTCTGATGCAAGCCAGGATGCCATTGGCCTTCTTGGCCACCTGGGCACACTGTTGGCTCATGTTCAGTCAGCTGTCAACCAACACCCCCAGGTCCCTCTCCTCCTGGCAGCTTTCTAGACAGACTTCTCCCAGTCTGTAGCTCTGCATAGGGTTGTTGTGCCCCAAGTGCAGGACCTGGCATTAGACCGTGTTAAACCTCATGCCATTGGACTCTGCCCAGTGGTCCAGCCTGTTCAGACCTCTTTGTAGAGTCTCCCTACCCTCCAGCAGATCCACACTTCCACCCAGCTTAGTATCATCTGCAGACTTGCTAAGGGTGTACTCAATGCCTTCATCCAGGTCATTGATGAAGACATTGAACAGGGCTGGACCCAGCACTGAGCCCTGGGGAACCCCACTTGTCACTGGCCTCCAGCTGGATTTAACTCCATTTAGCACCACTTTCTGCGCCCAGCCATCCAACCAGGGGTTCGGCCAGCACATCTGCCAGCTCCTTCAATACCCTTGGGTAAATCCCGTCCAGCCCCATAGACTTGCGGGTGTCTAGTTGGGCAAGCAAGGCTCTGACCACCTCCTCTTGGACCATGGGAGCCTCTTTTTGCTCCTCTAGCTCCTGGGTTTGTACACAAAGGGAAAAGTAGTTTCTATAATGCACAGTAGAGGAGCAAAGTCCCTTTTCAGGTTGGGCAGAGGAGGGGAAGGGAGATGTCATTTATGGACTGATCTTCCCATGCAAAGCCAACCTGAAATGATGCCCTGTCTCCCAGCCCTAGCACTTTCCATTCTGGGGTTTAATTTCCATGGGAATCAGGGGGCTGGTGTCACATGGCTTTGTACAGGGACTGTCTGCTTCTGATGTAAGAAATGGGCTCTTTGTCCAAAAGTGATAGCAAACCATACAGACTGCTCTTCCTCCTGACCCTTGGTCACAGATTCACAGACAAATCATGGTGACCTCACCCAAGTTAAAGGTCCTCTGGGGAACATATCCAGGAGGAGTCGGCATACAAGCTTTGGCTTTCAAACTCTTGTCAACACAGATAAGACAAATTTTAAATTTGACATCTGATTGTCTTCCATTCATCTAGGTTTTAATGCATCTCCATACCTCCTCTCAACTCACTTCACATGTCATTTGTCTGGCAGCAAAGGAGCAGGCAATTCTGACATTTAATTTGGATTCATTTGAAGGGAAACAGCTGGTGTTCAAAACCTCTTTATTTCAGTAGTCTCAGTGTTGCAGCTGAAAAATGCTTATATTTATAGTTTATAAAGATCGGTGTTTTGAGTGTAGAATGATTGCTTGTCATGTTTTTCTAGACTGGGTATTTCTAGTAAAATACATGAGCAAATCTTATTGCATAAAATAACAAGTCAGTCAGCACTCACAGAGACCACATTCCTCCTCAGGGCTCGGAAAGGAGAAGCACTTTCCTGTTTCACTGCATGCTGGTTTCATAGCATTGATGGGAGTAAAGGTAGACAGTGTTACCCAAAACTGAACATTTTGCCTGGCTACAGAAGAGTGCAGGTCTCCAGAGGCTGTTTTACACATGCTCCATCATTGCTACTGCTTCAGCAGTAGTTTTAGGTACCAAAAGAGATTTATTCTAAAGTACATTCTGATTTTTTTAACACTGGACAGTGGATTATACCTCAGTTTCATTGCCTTGTATAGCAGAATCCTGCAGGTTTTTTTGAAGCTAGGAAAGACTGTGCTTACACAACCAAGCACATTCAGCCTCACAATTCTGAATTAGCACTATTGCCAAAACAAGAAAACATTGGACACACTGCCCGTATAAGCCCTAACTACTCCATTCTTGTTTTACTGCTTCATCCATTCATATTTGCATGGTGAATTTACACATGACAAAGCAAGAATTTCTGACCAACACCCATGCTGTTTAATAGGACTGCTTATTTTTAAATTAATGATTATCAATTTGACTAGAGTATTCAGAACTGCAACTTGGTTATAGTCAAAATAATATGCTCTGTAGATTTTCCCTACATTTCTTCATAGGTTCACCTATGATAGCTGCTGTCAAAACCCCCCCAACCGTTTCATCTTTTATTTGCATAAAGTTTGGGAGAATATGTACAACATTGTATAACATACAGAATCATCTGATATTGAGACCAAAATAATGCTCTTATAGCACAAGGGGTGTGTGTGTCTCCAATAGCATCCTTAGCTGTAGCTTGCATTGCTTTAAAGATAGCAAAGAACTTCAATAATAAGAACCACCCTCACACACATGGTATTTGCTATTTCACCTTGTCCACAGATTTAAAACACTGGTTGTTTCATAAATTTTAATTTCGTGATTTTCCTCCAAAGGAAAATCAACAGTCCAGCAGTTTTTGACTTACACTGAAGAACATACTCATTTACCTTTCATATATATAAATATATACCAAGATTTGTACTTCTGATGAATCTTTTCACATCCTGCTGGAGTACAATACCTGCACATGTTCTTTTTTTTTTTCCAATCCCTACTGGGAGTCCTTCTACCTGGGCATGTTGCATCTTAGGGTTACACAGAGAAGATTACATCCAAAAAGCAGGACAGATCACCAGCCTCTGGTCAGTATCTCATTGTTTCCCAGAGTGGTAGCTTGCTCAGATAGAGTTGGCCTGTGATGACTCCTCTCCAGTACACACGTCTACAGGACTACTGAGGAAAATACTCCCACACTGTCTTTCTTTCTGAGAAAGAAAGCATGTACACATCTATGACTAACGTCCCTTCTGAAGAAGTACAGCTCAGCTGAGACCTCAGACTGCTGTTATGGGGTATTTGAGGTTCTTAACAAAAATGTCTCCAAGTACCTCTTTGGGGCTCATATTTGTGCAGAGGTACTTATTGCTGCATGTGCAAGAACAACGTCAAGGGCAGGCAGTGCAGTGAGCTCCTGCTACTGAACATTCTGCTCCGTGGCCCCCAAACAGAGAGTTAAACCCCTGGCAAAGTTCTGCAGCAAAATCACTAGTGATTCATATTCACTTCAGCTGAACAAATACACAGTGTGAATAGAAACAAAGCTTTTTATCTCCAGTGCTGTACCTCTGTTTCCTTCCCATGTCACCACCACTTGCAGAAGCACTCATGAAAATTAATAAATCCAACTTGCTAGAAAGAGGTATGACTTTCAAATGAGAGGCAGGTATTCAATGGAAAGGTTTACATGTGTCCTGCATAGAGTGCACTAGCGGCAACAACTCCTCTGAGAGAACTGAGGAGGTGCAGAGGATGGATGAGGGTAGGCATAATGGAATAACTGGAAATGCTGTTTTGCTATTGCTGAAGTGACCTTTGGCTGTGGGGACAATAAAATTATGTAAGAAATGGTTATCACTCAAAAAATTTCAGAGGAGCACAGTAGGGAGCACAAGATGTTGGGCATCAGAAAAGTGCTGGGCTCAGCTTTTCTGCAGGGAGTTGTCATATACAAGGTGTACATGAAGCACAGGGAGGATCTGCAGTTCTGCCCACCTTACAGGGGCTTTGCATGAGCCCTCCTTTGTGAAACAAGTCACACTCTCACCACAGGGCACTATCTGTCCTTAATGTGTGACCTAGCACATAGGTTCCCACGTGCAGGAAAAGCTGAGAGGTCCTCCCATTCACAGCTCCAATCATCAGTGATTCCACTACCTGTTGATACTCATGGTGTTCTCAGCCCCAGTGGTCCTCCCTCCAGGTCCCCTTTCTCCTCTCTGTTTGCACGAGGGTAGATGAACCTTTTCTGGGGAGGTTTAAGCCCAAAAGAACTCAGCCTGTTGGCTGAAGCCAGCACCAAAGCCCATCCTCTCTCTCAAGAGCTGCAATGTTTTTACACCCTCCCTGTCTCTCCTGTCTGGAGCACAAACCAAACAGGAAAAATGGTGCACACAGATACACAGGGAATAAACAGACTGAACAGGACACGTTGAATTTGCCAACTTTCAACCAGACCTCAGAGATATTAATACACAAGTTCTGAACTTGGTGCCCTCCAGTTTGTAGCTGAAATGTAAAACACGGAAATGTACCCAAATAAGTGATACATTCCCAGTCACTGTGCACCACAATGTTCCTAAATTTCCATTTCTCATCACTCTGTGCTTTCTCTTTGACAGTGGTGGTACATAGTTTGCGAATGGAAGCTGTGGATTTATGAAGAACCATTTGTCTAGTAAAGATAATGCATAACTAGCTACAGTTTGTGTGGTGATAGATCCATCTTCACAACAAAGAAGCAGAATGTTGGTTCCCCAGGATGACACAAAGCCCCTTGCCACTGGGCTTCAGAAAAAACTTTATCACATGTATGCAGGTTTCCCAGGATCTGCTCACAGGGAATAATTACTTTTGTGTAAACTGAGAAAATCACTTTTGTTATCACTTTGCTTGTACTACTTACCAGTTTCATCCCTGATCTTTGCAAGCTCGACTTTTAACTCCTGTATTTTCACAAGGGTTTTTTCATTCTGTTTAAGGAAAAAGAGAGAGAAATATGTATAGTCCTCAGATTTATCCCAGATAAGCATTTTCACATGTTCACTTAGTAAAGCAGATTAGATTGATTCCTCAGATTTTTTTGCTGTGTTTTTTTTTTTTAGTTATTGTTTTGTGAGGGGAGATTATAATAAACTTACTCAGTTTTAGATCAAGCTTAAGAGCCACAATTCACTGACTACAAGTACCTTGTATCTATGGATACACATAAAACACACTCATGCGCATAGGACAGCACAGAATCTTCTACTTACTCCTTTGTGTCTAAAAAAGATATTTGCATTTTTCTATCATTTCATGCTCAATCTATGTACTATTCCTGGCTGGACTGCATGTAAAAGATGGTTTTATTAATTCTGTTAAAACACTTTCATCTATTTATATCTGCTTGTAACTGCCTCTAAGCATAGTAATATACTCACACAATCATATTTCATAGAATCATAGAATAGTTTGGGTTGGAAGGGACCTTAAAGGTGATCTAGTTCCAATCCCCCTGCCATGGACAGGGACATCTTGTTAGATCAGGCTTCCCAAGGCCCCAACCAACCTGGCCTTGAACAGCTCCAGGGATGGGGTATCTACAACTTCCCTTGGCAACCTGTTCCAGTGTCTCACCACTCTCATGATGAAGAAATTCTTCCTAATGTCTAGTTTAAATCTGCTGTTCTCCAGTTTATACCTATTCCCCCTTGTCCTATCACCAATTTTACAGAGTAGTCTACTGTTCTTACAGCATCCCAGGCATACCCATACAGACACCGCTAGTGCCCTGATATTCATGCCTATTTCCACATTAATTTATGTTATTTTATTTTCTGTAAAAGACAAGAACTCCTTTCCTCAACTCTCTCAAAATAAATCTGAATACTTACAGGATTGAAACAGAGGAGCTGGCCAAAGGAAAATGAAAATGTATTTACATTAACAGTGCTAATATATTATTACTAAAATGCAGGGACTTTGACAGCAGGTATCTCATGAGTACTGTGCAAGCCAACAAAGAAAGGCCTCAGTAAAATCTACTGGAGTTTGGTTTAGTACAATAAATCCCAGCATAATGGTTCAAGCACAAGGGCATTTTAAACTGGAATGTATCCTGAATCATGTTAGGAAAAAGGCAAAGGAACGTATCCTACTGGGAAGATCACTAATGATTAGGAAAACTAGATCAGGCTACTATAAATGTGTCCAGGTTACAAAAAGCCAAGAATCTTTCACAGAATCACAGAACAACCAGGTTGGAAGGGACCCATCGGATCTTCTAGTCCAACCATTCCTATCTAACACTAAACCAAGTCCCTCAAGACCTCATCCACCCGTGCCTTAAACACCTCCAGGGAAGGTGACTCAACCACCTCCCTGGGCAGCCTATTCCAATGCCCAATGACCCTCTGTGTGAAAAACCTCCTCCTAATCTCCAGCCTAAATCTCCCCTGGCGGAGCTTGAGGTCATTCCCTCTCGTCCTGTCCCCTGTCACTTGGGAGAACAGGCCAGCTCCCTCTAATTTGGCCGTGTTAAACCTCATGCCGTTGGACACTGCCCAGCGGTCCAGCCTATTTAGGTCCCTTTGCAAAGCCTCCCTACCCTCCAGCAGATCGACACTTGCACACAGCTTTGTGTCATCTGCAAACTTGCTAAGGGTACCCTCAATGCCCTCATCCAGGTCATTGATGAAGACATTGAACAGGACTGGACCTAGCACTGAGCCCTGGGGAACACCACTTGTCACTGGCCTCCAGCTGGACTTAACACCATTTACCACCGCTCTTTGGGCCCGGCCATCCAGCCAGTTTTCTACCCAGGAGAGTGTGCGTCTGTCCAGGCCAGAGGCTGACAGTTTCTGTAGCAGAATGCTGTGAGAAACTGTGTCAAAGGCTTTACTGAAGTCCAGAAAGACCACATCCACAGCCTTTCCCTCATCCAGCAGCCAATTTAAAAGCTCCACCGAAATGGACACTACAGAAAAATCATATTCCAGAGAAAGGCAGTGTAGTAGCAAATGGAATTAAAAGGAGTCCTAGAAATTAAATTCTTCAGTAAAATGCAAGCAAGGCTAATAAAAATCTAAGACACAGAAAAGATTAGTTCGTCAGTAGGATACATAGCAGATAGGATAGTAAATTAGTTCTGTCTTACCTAAATGAAAAGTGGGAAAAATAAGATTTCAGAGCTTAATGTTTCTGATTATTTTTCCTGAATTTAATTTTTAACTCTGTTAAGAGAAATAACACAACAGCTTTATTTTTGGTAATACCAGGAAATTAGAATCTGGAATTTAAATTAATCCTTTAAATGCTGCCCTTTTGGGACAATTCTACCAGATCCAAGGGACACACTTACTGGAAAGCTTTGCTGTAATGGAATGACTAACTGAGCGGATTCGAGAACCTTGGGGGCATGAGGAGACCCAGGCTACACAGGTATCTTTCTTATTCAGTTATGGGAAAAAGCCAGACATGCAAGGCTGGGCTGCTCCAAACAGCCAGTTCCACACACTGCTGACTAATGCACAGGGGTTGTGTGCCAGGACTGCAGAGTTTCCAATTCTGATTGACTGCATTAGGCTCAGAATAAAATGGAGTGGGTTATTTTGTTTAGTTTTAATCAGTAAAAAAGCTATGAAAAAACAAAGCCTATTATGCTGAAAAAATGTATTTCCAAACCATCACTATTACGGAGGTAAGTTTTCTGAAGAATATCACTGCATCTGCCCATCCCATCTAACTCATGGAGTCATTTTAAGAAGTGCTCTTGACAAATTGCCAGGACTGGTGCCCTTGAAGGTATGTGCACAGGGATATGCTGGATATGGACTCACAGATGAGAAGTACCCACTCAAATTACTCTAATTATTGTTTCAAATAGTTGCCCCTGTTTGAAACAAAAGCCTTCTAAAGCAAGGGAACTCCGTATAAATCATCGCCAGCATCCACAGATAAGTAGAACCCATTGGGCTTGTTTCTATTCTAGTTGTATGAAGTAGAATAATGCCTTTCTGAAGCAAACTGTTCTATGGTTCTATGAGAGTGAAAAGCGAATGAAAAAATTACATCCTGGGGAAAAAAAGTTCTTAAAATTTTCGCATAAGAAATATTATGTACTATTTTTTTTTCACTTTATCTTAGATAAGGTTTGTCCTACCCCTTAAGACACTTGGTAGTGAGACTCTCTCCAAAAGAGCAGAGAATCACCATGGTCCATCTTAATGCCATCCCATAACTCAAGCTCCAGCATAGACACTGCTCCATCAGGACAGCAGACCTCCTGACTGCCTCCCACAATAGTGGGTCTGTGGTTTCCAGAGCAGCCTCTGGTGCTATCTTGAGCAGCTGGTGTTGATACAATTCAGTTCACTGAATCACAGAATTCTATGTTCTTGCATTATATTGTATTTTATTTTGGTCAGAGCTTTCTGTATTCTCTTTCAAACCTCATATTCATGTTCTCTTGGAGGTCAGATGGATTGCCCTCGGTGACAAGTTCTCAAGTAGTCCCTTTTTCGCAGAGGGCTGTTTTAGTTCTCAACAGGACACAGTGCTTATCTTCCTCTTCTGTGGGACAATCACTGGAACAGGCTGCCCAGGGAGGTGGCTGAGTCACCTTCCCTGGAGGTGTTTAAAAGATGGGTGGATGAGGTGCTGAGGGGCATGGTTTAGTGATTGATGGGAATGGTTGGACTCGATGATCCATTGGGTCCTTTCCAACCTAGTGATTCTATGATTCTATGAAAGGCCAGGTGTAGTTTTGACTAATCATTGTATCAGCCCCACAGTCTCCTGAATGCACAGTGAACTTATAAATCCCTGACACGCTCTGTTACCATAACCTGCTTTGTCAGTGTAAAATGATATGTTTGGACTGCAGGAGTTCCTGCAACCAGTGTAAACACAATGCTAATATGAAATTAAAAAGCCTCTCCTTGTTATCATCAACTTGGATCTGAAGATAACCAGCACTTCAGTGTCAGTGCAGCTGGGGAACTGGGACTGCTAGTCCTTAGGAAACAAAATATTAGAGGAAAACTGGATCTGACATGAGAATGCAAAGCTATTGGGTCTAGTGCTGAGTTTCATACAGGTCCAATGTCAAAACATCAAAACAATTACAAAATTTACAAGCATGTGAGGAAAAATCTGCCAAAACAAACATCTAAGAGACAAAAATCAACAGTCTATCCCATTGAATTAATAACTTTTCATTAATATTTATCTCAATCAAGTATTTGAAAGAGGAGACAGAGTAACCAGGAACCTTTGCTGCCCTCCCAAGAGTTTTGTCTCTAACAGGCTTAGCATATCAAAGGAGCTTTATAGGCATCCTCCACTAGGTACTGGTTAGAGTCAAACCACTGAGAGTGAGTGTCTAAGGGCCAACTCCAGCACAGATTTAAAAATGCTTAGCAGCTACACTAGTGAAACTGTTGTTTCCAGTGGGTGAAAAGGCCATAAACACTGTGCTAATATCCAGTATTTCTGTGTGGCAACTAAATGGCATGTGAGAAAAAAAAAATTCTTTGATGCGGTTTGAGATTAATTTTTTTTTTGGCCAAAATGTAAAACCAAACCCATGGCCTTCGTACCAACTAAGACATTGCATTTATTTTTCAGGTACTTTTAATGAGTGATGGCTTTAATTACCATTTGGAAGACTGACGAGAAAGGTCTTCCATTGGCTGCATACCAAGAAATTACTCTGATACAGAAGCAATTTCATAAAATAAAATTCCACTCATGATGGACATGAAGGAAACTTTCTTCCTCATACTAGTACTCTAGAAGACAACGGCTAAGTCTCGTATCTGAAATGCATCCCATCTTCTCAGATGGAAAGAAAAATAGAATAAGTAGAATCATAAGTTTGCTTTGTTCTTTACTGTTCTGTTGAACAGAAGATGCAGTACCAACCCTTTTTTCCTATCATCAGCTTTATAACATACAAACACCTCAATATTTCTGCTGTGAGAGGCTCAGTGATGGATTGCACCTCATCAAGAGGAAGGAAGGAAGGAAGGAAGGAAGGAAGGAAGGAAGGAAGGAAGGAAGGAAGGAAGGAAGGAAGGAAGGAAGGAAGGAAGGAAGGAAGGAAGGAAGGAAGGATTTGTCCAATTAAATAACAGTGGCCAAAATTTAGAAATGTAGTTCAGCAAAAACCTGCACGATTTAGAAACAACCGTGTATGTGGACGTAGAAATATAACATGATAAAAGATGCCATGATACCAGCCTGAAGATGGGCGAGATGCTGGTAGTGTCCAAGCAAATTAAGAAGGGAAGAAGTGGCTAAGGCCTGGGGGAGAGGAAAGGCTCTGCTTTAGTCGCTTGGAGCTTCAGCTGATAGCTAGACATTGTTGAGGAGACATGGTTAAGCAGACAGGTCAAGATTTTACTTTGGACCAGGAAAAATTGTGTGATGGAGAGGTAGAGTCCATGTTTGCCTTAGAGAATCTCTCCTGTGAGAACTGCAAAGTACCTGAGAGATACTACTTCATTAGAAATCCTAATTATTTAAACCTCCAGATACTTTTTAACAATAGGTAAGCAATAGCAGATCCACTTCACAAATGGGTCAAATCAGGCAGGGAGCATCAGAAAGTTGGCCAGACCTACATGGTAAGTCAATTACAATTAGGAAGTAAACACTGAAGCCTGGAGTTAACACCCTGACATGTCTCCCCCCTGACAACATACATGCATATTTACTGAGGTCCAAATATTTGTACATTATATCCATGAACACATCCCAGTTCTCTAGAATAACAGGCACTGTGCACAGGTGCTCTGTGGCAATTGTTAAAATTTCTCCTTATGACCATTTTTTTAGCATCCAATGCTTTCAAAATATTAAAACATAATAAAATCAAAAAAAGGATCTGACCTGCAAATGGTGCTTAGTCATTGTTGTGCTTTGCCCTGAGTTCCCTGGGGCAACATCTTAGAATATCATTGGAAAGAGAAGCATATACATTGGGAATTCTCTTGGACAAACAAATATTTTAGAAGATACTTGTGGAAGCAATAACTGAATCCCACTACAGCTGATGATGAAAATTACCTACAGCCTTCCTTTTAAAAAGAGGTGTTTTAAGACTGCTGTTTCAATCACGCTGGTTATCAGGTAATTAACCTTCACAATACTCTTTAGGTTGAAGTTTGCAAGCACCTAGATATCCCCCAGTGATTGTACTTAAACAAGTTTTATATTAAGCCATGCATTTTGTCTTAACCTAGTTAGAAACACATCTCAGGCTATATTTCACAGAATCACAGAATCACAGAACAACCAGGTTGGAAGGGACCCATCGGATCTTCTAGTCCAACCATTCCTATCTAACACTAAACCAAGTCCCTCAAGACCTCATCCACTCGTGCCTTAAACACCTCCAGGGAAGGTGAATCAACCACCTCCCTGGGCAGCCTATTCCAATGCCCAATGACCCTTTCTGTGAAAAACCTCCTCCTAATCTCCAGCCTAAATCTCCCCTGGCAGAGCTTGAGGCCATTCCCTCTCGTCCTGTCCCCTGTCACTGGGGAGAAGAGCCCAGCTCCCTCCTCTCTACAGCCTCCTTTCAGGTACTTGCAGAGAGTAATGAGGTCTCCTCTCAGCCTCCTCTTCTCCAGGCTAAGCCTCCTCTTCTCCAGGCTATTTGAACATATTATTAGGTAAATGCACTATCAGCTTTTCACTAGACCAAGTATATGCGTATTTTAAAAAGCCAGACTCTTAACAAAATATACTGCACAAGGATGTGTTTCTGCCAAGATATTTTCTATTAAGCAAATTAAATGCATGTGTTCGTTCTCTCCCTCTTCTGTACATGCTTAAAATCCAGGCAGATTTCCAGAAGAACAGCAGCAAAAGCGGTGTTAGAAATGTCCCACAACTTCTCTCCCACATGCTATTCTTCTGCTACCTGTAGCTCTGTACTTACCTCTGTTTGTCACACGACCCATTTTTGTACCTTGGAGGTTTTCTTGGTTTAGATTCACCCTGACATAAGGAAACACAAAGCTTTGCCTCTCTTCATTTGTCTTAGAGCGGAGGATAAATCCTCCATCGGAAAGGAGGTTGATGAGGGAGCTAAAACCTCGGGACAGCTAGGGGTTGCATAATCTCTCTTCAAACTTCAAAACTCTGCGCGTGTTTCCTTCAAAACTCCGTACAAGTTCCCTTTAAGACTCTGTGCAAGTTCCCTTTAAGACTCTGTGCAAGTTCCCTTTAAAACTTGTACTCCACCAGGTTTATTAAGAAAGGCATGAAAAGCAGGGCAAGAAATCTGTCAGCTGGTACTACAGAGGATGCTCCTTGTTTCAGGGAAATCCGACCCTTAGGTTTAGACTGCAGGACAATTATATAAGGCACTGCAGCGCCCGTGGAAGGGACAGCGAGATTTGTCCCCGCGGAGCTGTAAATAAGCCGAGGACCGCCCCACTCCCCGTCGCCCCGGGATGCGCACACGGCGCCGGCGGCTGCAGGGGCTGAGCGGGGGACCGGCTGCCTGCCCCAAAGCGTGAAAAGAGGCAAAAAAGTACCGTCTCGTCTTCGCACGGAGCGCGGGGGAAACACTTGGAGAAGCATTTGCCCATCCTGGCAGGACGGCGACCGGCCGAGCGGCGAGCCCGGAGCCGGAGGGCGAGCCCAGGATGATGCGGCTACCGGCGAGGGATGCGGCTCTGCCGCTCGCCGGGACTGGCCGGTGC
This sequence comes from Coccyzus lansbergi, assembly GCA_033558105.1. Classification (NCBI taxonomy): domain Eukaryota; kingdom Metazoa; phylum Chordata; class Aves; order Cuculiformes; family Coccyzidae; genus Coccyzus; species Coccyzus lansbergi. The sequence goes on from JAUMJK010000151.1 coordinate 3,977,251, forward strand.
CTCCCGGGGACTCGGGGACGGTTTGCGGAGCTGAGGCTGTTTTCCCCTCCACAGACGGCCCTCGGCTGCCCGCTCCCTTCTCTGCCTGCGCGCTGCTGGTCACCGGCTTCCACAGCCCCACAGCCATGGGATACTAGAACTATGAGGTCATAGAAGTCTAGAACGGGCTGGGTTGGAAGGTACCACTAACACTCATCTCGTGTGTGTGTGTGCCTGTGTGTGTGTGTGCCTGTGCCTGTGTGTGTGTCTGTGTGTGTGTCCACAGCAAGCAGGGTTATTTTCAACCAGACCAGCCCCATCCAACCTGACCTTGAATGTTTCCAGGGGTAGGGCATCCTGTCAAACACTAAACCATGCCCCTCAGCACCACATCCACCTGTCCCTTAAACACCTCCAGGGAAGGTGACTCAACCACCTCCCTGGCCAGCCTGGTCCAGTGCCCAATGACCCTTTCTGTGAAATTTTTTTTTTCGTAATGTTCAGCCTGAATCTCCCCTGGTGGACCTTGAGGCCATTCCCTCTTGTCCTGTCACCTGGGAGAAGGGGCCAGTTCCCTCCTCTCTACAACTTCCTTTTAGTTTTGTCTATGGCTCATGAAAACTGGTTTGGTTCAAAGAGTTTCTGGGTGTAGCTCTGATTCATAGAATCATAGAACAACCTGGCTGGAAGGGACCCATCAGATCATCGACTCCAACCATAATTCTTCTGAACATCTGCTGTTCATTCCCTGAGACTAAAACATCTACTGAGAACTGATCTTATTCCCTTGAAAAGCAATACAGCAATACCTTTTCAGCTGTGGACCAGTCAAATTTGTAACTAATATTTTTGAATTCAAATTAGTAACTGAAGTTTCTGAATTATGTGTAAAATTAAAAATATTGCCAATCTAATATTTACTACCACCATTAAGAACAAGCTATACTTATTCATGTACCTGGTATGTGGGACACAGGTGCAGTCACAGGACAAATTCGGGTTGTGGAATAGATGTAGGGACAAGTTGGTAAATTCTGCAAGAATTACCTTCTTGCAAGGCAAGGATAGAATTCAATCCAGAGTAAAGTTGGGCACCTGGAAAGAGCTCCAGGTCAGCCAGCCAGAAGGACTCCCCAAGCAGCCCCCAGCGCTGGATGGAAGGAACAAACTTATTCAGTTTTAGGTATTATTTCCTCCTGATCAGAATAGTAAGAAGAAATGGGAACCACACGCCTCCACTGCAAGCCGTGGATGTAGGAACATGCTGTTTCTTTTTCCACTACTTAAACTGTGGCTGAAGTAAATTATTCTGGACAGAAAACAATGCAGTTGCAGCAGATGATTCAGATGTTTAGATTAACTTCTAAGTTACCTAGGCTTATATAAATTATCAGTCTTTACTTCTGGCCCTTCACGCAATGCCTAGGTTATTTTTCTGATCCTTATTTACATGATTTGCCTCAATCTATGAAGGACAAGGACAGAACAGAACTAGAACTGGCAGACAGCATACCTGAGAAAAGTAAATTCCTTTTGTTGTGTTTTATCGGCACCAAACATATCAATACTAATAAAAATATGTATTTTGCAATTACATTGAGAACAATCTACAGAAAGAGGTTCAGATTTCATGTAATGCTGACATCAAAGTTAAACACAATCAGAGAAAACTCTCTAAATCTTTCCTTTTAGTAAAATCACCCAGATTGTTTGGTTTTAAACTTAAAAATCTTACTACACTTATTAAAACATAGACTGCATTGTCTGCAATGAAAAAACAGATGTAAACCTACTCAGCAGTCAGGAGAAAATATTCCTGCCTGGCACCTGAATATGCATGACAGGAATACAGTTGCATTGAAATCTCACTCACCATTCAATGTGAAAGGTAACTGAAATAAACAGCCATGGTTTGTCTAACAGTTGTAGAGGTCTGGTCTTCATGAATTCAGAAGGAATAATATTACCATTTCTACTAGCTGAAATTTGTGACAATTAAAAATGACACCCAAGTGTCATAATTGGGCAAGGCTGACAAGTACCACAATGAGAATTGTCATTATTAATCAAACTGTCAGTCTCTTTACACATCTCACCATTTATGTCATTATATATGATTATATCCTTGATATACAAACCATTTCTGACTAGTACACGTAACAGTCTAGCATAAAAGAAAATCAAGATTCCCTTATTTACAGTGAAAATACCTGCACCGTATTTGGTTTAGCCAGCTAATTGCAAAACGTATCATTCATTCTCCCAAGGGTATTGAAGGAGCTGGCGGATGTGCTGGCCAAACCCCTTTCCATCATCTTCCAACAGTTCTGGAAGACTGGGGAAGTTCCACTGGACTGGAGGCTGCCTGATGTTGTGCCCATCTACAAGAAGGGTCACAGGGAGGATCCAGGGAACTACAGGTCTGTCAGTCTGACCTCAGTGCCAAGGAAAGTCATGGAACAGGTGATCTTGAGTACTATCGTGAGGCATATGCAAGAAAACTGGGTGATCAGGCCCAGTCAACCTGGGTTCACAAAAGGTAGGTCTTGCCAAACAAACCTGATATTGTTTTCTATGACAAAGTGACTCAGCTGCTGGATGAGGGAAAGGCTGTGGATGTGGTCTTCCTGGACTTCAGTAAAGCCTTTGACACAGCATTCTGCTACGGAAACTGTCAGCCTCTGGCCTGGACAGGCGCACACTCTCCTAGGTGGAAAAGTGGTTGAATGTCTGGGCCCAGAGAGTGGTGGTAAATGGTGTTAACTCCAGCTGGAGGCCAGTTACAAGTGGGGTTCCCCAGGGCTCAGTGCTGGGTCCAGCCCTGTTCAATGTCTTCATCAATGACCCGGATGAAGGCATTGAGTGTACCCTTAGCAAGTCTGCAGATGACACTAAGCTGGGTGGAAGTGTCGATCTGCTGGAGGGTAGGGAGGCTCTGCAAAGGGATCTGAACAGGCTGGACCACTGGGTTGAGTCCAGCAGCATGAGGTTTAACATGGCCAAATGCCAGGTCCTGCACTTGGGGCTCAACAACCCTATGCAGAGCTACAGACTAGGAGAATCATAGAATCATAGAACAACCAGATTGGAAGGGACCCATTGGATCTTCTAGTCCAACCATTCCTATCAAACACTAAACCAAGACCCTCATCCACTCGTGCCTTAAACACCTCCAGGGAAGGTGAATCAACCACCACTCTGGGCAGCCTATTCCAATGCCCAATGACACTTTCTGTGAAAAACTTCCTCCTAATCTCTAGCCTAAATCTCCCCTGTTGGAGCTTGAGGCCATTCCCTCTTGTCCTGTCCCCTGTCACTTGGGAGAAGAGACCATCTCCCTCCTCTCCACAACCTCCTTTTAGGTAGTTGTAGAGAGCAATAAGGTCTCCCCTCAGCAGTGCTGGCTGGATACTCCTGGCCACTGGAGACCTCCCTGGCTGCTTGGGTGCAGAGCCTGCGCACCAGCAGGGTGGGACCAGGAACAGGGACCCGCAACCAACTACCTGTTTTCCCCTACTTGAACGGTGTCACTCTGCTCCCCGGTGTCACAAGTCACTCTCTTGTCTCAATAAGGACTTTTCCTCATGTAATTCATTTAAATCCAGAGGAAGATCACTGCCCTCTGGACCTCGGTGACTACTTGTGATTACTAAATCACACATCTCTGCAATGCACCTTCAGAGACTTTTGTAATCCTCAAGGGTTGGATTAAGGTTGTTTATGCCATTTATATATGTATATTCACTACATAACCTAGCCTAAGTCTATCCCTAGCCTGCATATAAACACATGTGATATGTAGGTGCACTATGTATGCATGTGTCCACTAGGAATACATTTTCTTGGTTGGATCTGGGGTATGGAGCTGCAGCAGCCTTACTTTTCCTGGGCTGTTGCCTCCAGCATGATACATTTTCCTCTTAAAACATACATTAAAGATATGCTGGGAAAAGGGAAAACAATAACTTACATGCAATGTGGTATTTGTGCAGCAAGTGCTTAGGCTGTTTAAAGTTGGAAAGATTTATCTTCCTGAAAGCTGAATCATCACTACCAAAAATACAAAAACCCTACATTGCCCTTAATACTGAACAGCTCTGCCTCCTGGCAGGAGAGATGTAGTGCTTAGACCTGTGACTCTGGACAGGCTTTTTAGTTTAATTGTATTGTCTACTGTGACTGGTGATGCCTGAAGTGATTTGGAAAATAGTAAGAATCTCCAGCAAAACTTTGTGTAAAATCACAGTTAAGTGCTTAAGTAGCTTCCTGGTTTTTCTCAGCTTCTTGTTCCCTGCTCTTCCTCAGCTCTATGAAGACTTTATTAAGGTTTCAGAATATGATGGGCAAGTAATTAAAAACAAAACCAAAAACAAAGACCAAAAACCAAACTCCAAACCCAACCCAAACCAAAGATTTCACTCAACATACGTGTGTTTTATTATATGTGTTCAAGACTTAAATTTTCTTTGCACCATATGAAAAATAATTTTGTTGGCTACTGAACAGCTACAGAGTGGAAGTAAAAATAACTTATGTGTGTAGGTGAAATAATTTCACCCTCATTGTAGGAACTTCTGTTTTGCCACAAATATATCCATGGTTTGGCTCTTTTACAGTATAAGTCTTGACTGGAAACATTTTAACTGCCACAGTAAAATAAAAGTAATAATATTTTCACCTTTAGACAAATTACCCCAGCCATTTCTCCGAGTTGGCCATTTGAATTACAGTATTCAGATCAACATTTCTGATTATCAGGCGAGGAAAATAAAAATCTGTCATAGTCCTTTTGTCATACTTTTAAAGTGAAGTACTTATTTTCCTCAGTCACTCTGCTAATAATGGTAGATTTGCTCTTTGTGCAGATTAACTAGTGAGGTCTATGCACTGCTTTAGTAACACTTAAGCACTTAATCAGAAGATAAAATGTTTAAGTGAAACTTAAATTAAGCAGAAGTCATGCACTGTCCATCTGCCAAGAGTGAATTGGTCCCCCAGAAGGTGTTTTCACTTGGAACTGTTGGTAAGGGAGAAGGACATGGTGGGATAGCTGCTGGGCTCTTTGGACACCTTTGGTCCTTTTGGAGAAAGTGCGTCTAAATTAATTCAGTTTAATTTAAGCCACATCTTGGGTGTGAAGGTGTGTAGCATTAAGATTAGGAAAGACCGAAGCTGAGAAAGCAAAAGGAAAATGGAAACTCTTTTAAAAGTCAGTTTCTCAAACAAATGCACAAAAAAAGAGGATGAAGATAGGAGGAGGGGTCCCTGTGGAGGGAGCATGCTCAGGATTGGAGGCAAGTTACTATATAGAGGTCTCTGAATGTACACTTGAAGGCATCAATGCCCATGGGTTTAGGTATATAGAAATGGAAACAAGCATAACTTAGAAAGGAGTAAAAAACTTAGCAAAGCAGGCATGTCATGGAAGAGGACAAACCCATATACCCAAATTTTATAACAACTGGCACTTTAAAAAGCTGATTCACATGAAAATTTTAAATTTCTAACTCTTCTTTTTTTTTTTTTAATTTTAAAATACTACCTTCAACTGCCTGACTTCAGTGGCATGTGGCACTTGGATCACATACTGAAAGGAATAATACATTAAAAAAAGAACAGTGTCAAGCACAGCAAAGCACCAAAGGCAGATAGATCTACGCCAGTCTAGACTGCTGCCTTTGTACACCAATACAGTTCATATTTTTAGATGAGGGTAATACGTAAGTCCTACCAATTGGGAACCAAGTGACTTCAGATATGGTGCCAACCACAACATTGCTCATTAGGCTGGGAAAGACAGGGAGTCACTGAAGAAGTTCCAAGCAGGGAGAAGCCGTTTGGCAGAAGATGACAAAAAGTTGCAGTAAACGGGTTGAGCAGAGATAATTAATGGCACTGATCAAAGATCAATCCTCGGGGCAAATTATATTCACTTAAGACCCTAGTCAAAACTTAGAGGCATGCTAATGAAATACTAGGATGCACTGTCAATCAAAGGGAGCATTGAATGTCAAGCTGGATGATATTTAGGTGATGATAGTGGTCATGAGAAGAAACATAGACTCATAGAATCCTAGAATCACCAGGCTGGAAAAGACCTATTGGATCATGGAGTCCAACCATATGGACTGGAGAGTCCAAGGCCACAATCATAGGGACAACAAGAATTTCAAGAAGTAGAAGAAGATACATTGGCTGAAAATAACACAAACAAAACAGAGTTGCTAACTCAGTTATAGGATGATTAAGAAATATGTCTGTGGAACAATTCTGAGTAAAGGAAATTCAATCTTAGGCTGTAGGAAAGAGAGATGAGGGAAGGTAAAATGCTTTATGGAAAACTCCAGAGATCTCTCACCTGGAACTGCAGAGAGTTCTGGTCACCCATACTTTGGTCTTATAACTTCTCACTTAGAGAATATATAGCCTATAGTACCAGAGGGGCACCACACAAGAAAATAAAAGTAAAATCGAAAAAATGTTAGCTTTCTATAAATACATCAAGGAGGAGAACACTAGGAGAGGGAGAAGTACCTCAAGGCCAAAAAATGTCTTTCAGTTAGGAGAGGTTCTGAAACACTCCTCTGGTAGGAACAGTGGGAAAGATAATGACTCTTAAGCTGAATTTGATCATTTTAAGGAGGAGGTTAATGGATTTAGTTGTTGGCAACAGGAAGGAACTGGATTTGATCACCCAGGATGAACTCTGCTATCCTTAGTATTTCTATTCATGCAAACCTGCTTGTCTGTGCATTATCACTAATATATGTTGCTCTTTAAGACAGAAAGGAGAGGTTTGTGTATAAGACAGAGACCAAGAGAACCTGGTTAAAACTGTGCCGTTAGCTAAAAAACCCCTTTACATATAAGTTGTATCTTATTTTTCTTATTGGAAAGAGAAAATACAGATAAGTCCTACAGAGAGATATTCCTTATTATGTAGAAGATTAGCAATAGGCATAAGAAGACCAAAGGCTATTAAAATTAGATTTTAAAACATCAAAATAGTAGTACACAGCAAGGGATGTAAGAGAATGTCTCTTATAAGGTATTGAGTACTTCAATTTTTATTGACTACAGTGGAAACACAATATAGTTAGCACCTCACAGGGTAAAGATCCTGGGTAATTGCAGCCCATGGAGGACATGTAGATTCTTTTTAATGTCTCAGGGGAACTGTTAAGTCTATAAACAACCCATTTTAATGGTAAAGAAGCATTATGGCAGGTAATTTTTCCTGCACTGACAGAATCAATGATTTGCTATGTGATGAGTATAATACAGTTACTATTTATTCTCAAGCAATTCCAATATTTTACATCTATTTCAACTGAATTGGGAGAGTTACGGTTTCATTAGCCATTTTTTTGTGATTTAACAAGGTCTTCAACTGGATCACATTATTCTCTATAACTCCATAATAGTCTTTAAGTATCAACACATAGACATTTACATAGAAGATAGACAATATATAACTTCATTGGGATTCTCAACAAACACTCTAACATAAATAAGCAGGTTTGGATTCTTAACTATTAGTACGTGATGTCTCCCTGCTTCATGGAGGATGATTACCCTTCCTAGGAGAGACATAGGTCTTTCCCTGGATCTTCACAGTGCTGGTCTGCAAAAGTTTGGCAAGTGTGTAGATGAAGAACCATGGAGGAAGACAAGAGAATGAAAAACAGAGCCAAAATCTTGGTGGAGCTCTGGGAGACAAAAGTAGTAACACTGTACTATGTGTGTCACTGAGCAGGAGAATCCTTAAGTGAACTGTATATTATTCATCTTTCATGAAACGCCAAAAATGCTTGCTGAAAGGAATAGCATGTGAAGTATGTCAAACAAATATTTAACTTAAGCTGAACAGAAAACAGTCTGAGGGCAAGAGCGGGAAAAGACCTTACAGGGAATCTTGAGGGGTATAAATTTGTTTGCAAGAGGACTGTCAGCTCTGGGAATAAGTTGATAGGACAGTATCAGTAGTTATGACAATAAACATAGGAAACTAGGAGAAAACTGAAGGACCTGTGGGGTTAGAAGTGAGAACCAAGAATACTGAAGACAACATCATAGGGATGTGGAGAGAGAAGGGGAGAAACGGATGAGGTGGAGCACAGCACAAGTTGAAAAACTACTTCACTTGGAAAAAAACCCCAAAACAATCAAAGAGACGAAAGTAAGAGGAAGGAACAATTGTTTCAGAGGACAAAGGACTATGCATTTGATAAGAGGGACAGGGAACAGGAGACTGCAGGAATGAAGAGATAAGGAGAGACTTAAAGGTCAGATTCAGATGACCTGCTGCATAACAGCTTCTGTGATGTCTCAACTCTAGGAGGTGATGGACAAGTCAGGCTATCAGCAGCTGCCGCCTCCTGGCATTCTCTGCGGTCAACAGCGAGAGGTGATTGTGACACTTACATTAAATACCTCCAAAGGATGATATGAGAAGAAACCTGGTTGGCAGCATTGAAGGGATGGGATGTTTTCTAAGACAGTGCTGAGGTAGGATAGGATGAAGCTATTCCAGTAATGCATTTTGAACTGGAGGCTCAGAAGATGATTGAGTGGCATGCCACAAATTATCATTCATGACAACGATGGGAGTGAAAGGCAGGGAGAAGGGACATCTACCACTAACTGTGAGATTACCGCAACCTATTTCTCTGCATGTGCTCTTCTCAAATACTGTTGGTTATATTTCATGTGACAGAACATGCAGGAGGACTTCCTCAGAATTTTTACAGCTACAAGAAGGAAGTTGAGTGTACTGTCAGAATTGCAGACAACCCAGGAAACTGAATTTCTTTTTCAATAAGCCAAGAATGGGCCTGACAGCCTGCAATCCATTGCTAAAGGTATTGTCAGTATTGTTAATCTTTCAATGTCTGCAAGCAGCATAATTTGTAAGCAATCTTAACTAGTCAGAAATACTCCTTCTAAGTCTGTTTTTTTGTTGAAAGGGCTAGTCACATTGTATTTCTGTGAGAGCTTGAAGCTAACAAAAGTGAGTACTGCTGTCAAAGGAGGTGACTTCATCCTTTCCTTTTTCTGATCACTTGTTTTTATAGAATGATAGAAAAGTTTGAGTTGGAAGGGACCTAGTTCCAACCTCCCCATGATGGGCAGGGACACCTTCTACTAGATCAGGCTGCCCAAGGCCCTATTTTGTCCCTATTTACTTCCTTCTGGTCACACAAGTGTTTGGACAGTAAATTGGAATCAGGTTAAAACTAAACCAGGGAGAAAGTGGTGAACGTGGGGAGACATGACCTCCCTAGTTCAGGGCCAGCTTCCTGGGAACAAATGCATTTGTGGAGTCCACATGGCAGCCTCCAAACTCTGCTGCCCATTGGGAGGAAAGCCCCTGAATACTTAATTTTGACAGACTAAAAGCCAGAGTAGTCCAAGGAAATGAGAAAAGCAACAGTAACTATGCCATTTCATCTTTCCTGTAGAAGTATATGACAAATTTTTCTCCACACTAGTCTTTAGGCATACACATGTAATATATTATTTTCAGGTTGGGTCTATTATTCTTATTCTTACCAAATTAAAAAAAAATCAGAAAATGTAATACACCAATTTGGAGATTTCTGAAGATATTATCAGTCTGTCATGAGTTTCAGCTAGATGATTCAGCTAGAGCTGAAGGTCATGCCAGATGTCCCCAGAATAGCAATTTCCCTTGGATTTACAATGATGTTTCACATTCTGTGTACTACTCAGTACCATGAGGTTTTAATCCTCAGGCAGCTTATATGGAAGCAAACATTTAACATAATTTTTCAATTACACAATTACAATATTGTATATCTGGAAGAATAGAATGTTTACTCTAGAATTTAACAAATTAGCATGGACTACATGCTCTCTGTTTCTCAAGTGAGAGAGCTCAGCCATTTTTAATTAAGTTCTCATATGAAAAGAATGTGAGGATCTAAACAAAATTCCTTCAACTTGTGTTATTTCTGCTAGTGTAGCCTTGCATTTATTTTTATGCTAGTAGCTTGTAGGGCTATGGACTAAAATGCACCAGAGAACAATACTCTATTACTGTTTTCTAGTTCTTGATGTCTGGAATGGTACAAAGCAAACATTCACAGTGAATTCCAAATTAACTAGCTCTTGCTGATGAGGAATTTATGTTTCCTCATATGAAACATCATTTATAGACCAAGAATACAAGGAACTAAAACAAATGCATGTTTTCATTTAACTCCTCACCTGCCCTCTACCCAGGAATACAAACCCTGAAGGGCTGTTTCTAAATTCCAAACCTCTGAGTAGCTGGAAGCTTAAATCAACTCTGCAGATAAATGTTTCCTTTTCTGAACAAACAGAAAATTGCCTCTCTTCCACTTGTGAGTTATTCTGGCGCAAAGCAAATGACAATTTCAAGATGCTGTGTTTTGAGGTCAAGTAAAGCAAGGGACAAGTGCTGACATCCTTTGACAGTAATGTCAGCGGTAAAAAAGTCCAGTAGCTTCACATATACCAACACTTTCCTATTGGGAATATTCCCATTGCTCTGCTGAGAGGAGTAGCAGATACTCATATTAATGAGAATCCAGTTTCTCAGTTATGGGCTTGGAATGTTTTTATACAAAGAAAACATAACTCAGATGATTCTCAGAATTCATTTAAAATGCATAATTTATACTAATTTCTTGACATCAGCGTCTGCTAGATCTGGCTTTAAGAAAAAAGTCATAATGGGCAGTTACAAAATCATTATATTAAAACCCCTACCACCTTCTAAAAATTATTTCTTTAGTGTGTGAGAAATGATTGTTGGATGCATCATTTGAATCAGATCTCAGGGGTGAGAGCAAGGCCAGGGAATTACAGCAGATTGCAGCTAAAATCTTTTAGAGTTCATTTCTGGAACCAGATAGCTCAGACCCGAAGGAGAGGTAAGTGAGACAGGCTGTGTTTTTGGTATTTGATTCAAAAGCATAGCTACATGCTTGTGGATGGCTGTGAGCACACAGAGCAAATAACAAGTGGATATATATTTTTCACTTGATAGGATAGCAAAAATAAATGTCAAAGTCATTGGAACACAATATCCATGTGGATATGTCTTCAAGTCATAGTCCATCTAATCCAGACCCTGCATCTAGCAGTGATTATTGTCAGAAACTTCAGAAGGAGGTGCAAGAAGTCCTGCTTTAGAGAATGTGATGAAAAGCTGTTCTGCATGGAGATCACATCTTAATATCTTTATGAAAAAGTCTTCTGATTTTAAGTCTCCCTTTTAACACCCTTTGCATCACCAAATGTTATACATCCAGACATTCTTGTTGCGAACAGATCTTTATAGAATTTCAGGACAAAGGGATGATTCAATCAAATAATATGATTTTTTTATCACAAGACATTGTATTTTACCCAGTTACTGTTCTGTAACTGTAGTTGTTGAAAGCATCCCCTCTACATCCATTGCTGAACTGCAGACATGAAGGTGTGGAGCTGCTTCTTCTCACAGTGGTTTGTTCTAATGACAGATTATCTCTGCTGCTAAAAGACTGCACAGAGAGGTGCAAATCTTCGGCTTCCAGCCAGTGTATTTTGCTAAACATTCCCCAGCTGGAGGAAAGATCCTTCTGATACACAGCAATACTTTCTTATGGTAATTATTCTGGTCTGGACTCAAGCCACTTTGTCCTTTCTTTACAAAAGAAATAAATTGTGTTCTGCAGTCTCTCACAGCAAAGGATTTTTCCAGATGTCACAGTTGCCTGTTGCTCTTCTCTGTTTCCTTCCCACTTTTTTATTGTTTCCTGAAGTTTGGGCACCAATGCTAAATGCCATATTTTAGTACCATTCACACCAGTGCTGAATGTGCAGGTGTTCTCAGCCTCTTGCTTCTACTTGCTGCATCTCGGCATATTCACCCAAAGATCTTGACAGCATTTCATAATACATGCACACAGCAGGAGCTCACATTGATTTGCTCTGACACCAGAAACTCTTAATTACTCCTGGAATTATTCCTTTTCAGCTGACGCCCATACTACACTTCTGTAGGCATGACCTATATTCTGCATTTACATTTATTAGTTAACATCTAGTTGCATTACAATACATTTTGTTTGAATGGGCCCAGCTCAATTCCTGATGCAACTCACCCCACACTATTGCCCTCTCAAATTCAAATACCCTCTCTGAGAAAGACTCTTCATGCGGTTAGTAACAGCCAGTTATGGGATGGTGGTGATGAATTCTTGGGCTTTGCTTTGCACAGAGGCATGTCAGGATTATACTGAAAGATGGCTTCAGGCAAAGCTCCTCTCAGCCTAGATTTTCTGCATCCATCACTCATTGAAAATGAATCAGCGGAAGTGTGAGCACGTTGGTTTTATATGTTCAAAAGCATAAGGCGGTTCACAGTCCACAAATCTAATATATGGCTATCTAATCACTAAAATCTGTAAACATAACCTACATGGAATGCAATGGGGATATGAAATTGCACCTGCAAAACTGAAGATAAATCATAACTTCGATAATAAAGAAAGTGCCCCTTTCTGTCAGCAAGTCTATATGAGAGATTTTTGCAGATGTGGCACACAGTCTTGAGAGGCTTAAAGGTGGGAGGTGTATTCATAGTCTTATCAGTATTTTCAAGCCCTGTTTTGCCCTGGAGTAATCTTACATCTACCAGGATTTTTTATCAACAGGGAAAGTTTTATTGTATTGTTGCAAAATCCCTCTTGTGCATCAGTTCAAAATGCTCCTGCTGATGGATCTACTCAAGAAGACTTAAAATATTTTCACTTCCACTGGGACTGCAGAAGCAGTTTTGGAGAGACAGAGAGTTGTATCAGTAGAACTTTCTAGTTTAGGAATATGCAGTGGTGAGGGAACACCATAAATAATCTTCTGAAGCCTTTCTGCCAACGACATTTAAGAATGCCTTCTGGGGCAGGGGGAAGAAGACTCAACATTTTTTAATGCTTCTAAAACTCAGTAACCGCCAGTACTTAGTTTTAACTTAAGATAGGTGCAATGCTGTTTTATGTGTACCAGAAGATATTCCAAGAATATTGCAAGGAAGTTCAAACACTATAATTGTATGCACGGTACCTACACAAATATATGGTGTATATTCAACTATTCCATGTTTATTTTTAAATTAATCCATGCAATGTATTTAGCCATTGCTTTGAGTATGTTATCCTCTTTTGCAACATGTATGTTTTCAAAAGTGCCAGCTAGCAAAAGGTGAAAGCAAAAAAATCAGGCCAAATCTCCAGAAGCTTGTGCCAAATCTAGAAGTGATCTCTGCTTCTTCATTGTCAGATTACAAACCCCAAAATCTTTTTCTTTTGCAACATGGATCCCACCGGAAATATAGAGAGCTATGGACAACATCCATCCAGTCCTTCCTGAATATTTTTCTCCTGTTTTCCAGGACAGAATAACTGCAGGCATTTAGACCTATCAGGCATCTTTTGCCCTAGCCTGCAAGTCATCTGTGAGTTATAATTGCAGTGCTCAGATTGCCTCTCCATGGGGCTGGAGGGCTTTGCCTCCTGCCTGAAGTCCTGCCTGACTGCTTATCAACTTCCTGGAGTTAAAGATGAGGCAGTTGAAAGCAGGAAGCTCAGTATGACACAAGATTTTTCAAGACACTTCAAGAGCTATGTTCAAAAATACAGCCAACTTCTGCTGCTTCAGGGTTCAGTATTGTACAACATTGTGGTCAGACCAATCCCCTGAGCTAAAGTTTGGCTTGAGGGAAGTGACTATGCTGGGTACAGAAAGAATGTCCCATGTGCAGTACTGCAGATAAAGGGAAAAACTACTTTGCTCTTCTCTTGAGGAAGCTGAGTCCCTGCACAGAAGAATCATAGGACCAAGAGGGGCCTCCTGCAGAATGCAGCCAAATGCCTGAGGCACCAAATGCCTGAGGCACCAAACCTCAAAGGCCTTTAAAGGCATCTCAAGTGCAACTCAGGAAAAAGACCAAGTTTAGGGAGCTCTCTGGTAAGTGGTGTTGATCCCTAGCACTCCTCAGCTAGCACTCCAGAGGTGCCAGGGCTCCTTGTATGATCCATGGGCAGATCACTCTGCATGTGGCCCAAGGGGAATCGCAGAATCACATAGAATCACAGAATCGTAGACTCACAGAATCACTAGGTTGGAAAAGACTCCCAGGATCATCGAGTTCAACCATTCCTATCAAACACTAAACCATGTCCCTGAGCACCTCATCCACCTGTCTTTTAAATACCTCCAGGGAAGGTGACTCAACCACCTCCCTGGGCAGCCTATTCCGATGCCCAATGACTCTTTCCATGAAATTTTTTTCCTAATGTCCAGCCTAAATTTCTCCTGGTGGAGCTTGGGGCCATTCCCTCTTGTCCTGTCCCCTGTCACTTGGGAGAAGAGGCCAGCTCCCTCCTCTCTACAACCTCCTTTCAGGTAGTTATAGAGGGCAATGAGGTCTCCCCTCAGCCTTCTCTTCTCCAGGCTAAATACCCCCAGCTCTCTCAGCCATTCCTAATAAGGCCTGTTCTCCAGCCCCTTCACCAGCTTCGTTGCTCTTCTCTGGATGCACTCTAGAGCCTCAACATCCTTCCTGTGGTGAGGGGCCCAGAAGTGAACATGGTATTCATAGAATCATAGAATCACCAGACTGGAAGAGACCCACCGGATCATCGAGTCCAACCATTCGCACCAGTCTCTAAGCCTCACCAATGCCGAGTACAGGGGGAGAATAACCTTCCTGGACCTCCTGATCATGCCATTTCTGATACAAGCCAAGATGTTATTGGCCTTCTTGGCCAACTGGACATCCCTCTGGGTCTGTCCGTTGACTGTTGACCAAAAATGGATATTCTGAGAGGCCAGACCCCTTCCACCTTACTGACACCTACACTGCACCCATGGCTGCTGGACTGAGCCCTGCACAGAGATTCCCAGTCTGACTGGCACAGGAGTCACATAGTAGAGCAGAGGAGAGTCCTCCATTTTACTTTCTAACATGTATTCATCTCTAGCTCAAAGTTTGGAAACACTTCATTAAGGACTAAGTTTTGCTTACATCACATTAAAGATTTTGGGGACTATTCTATCTACTACTACATATAGGTATGTATTTGTCTATAATGGTATCTCAGCTTTCATTTACAACTCTTAGTGATTGTGTCCTGTTAGTTTAATGGACAAGATGTCGATGTTCACATTGATAACAAGGGTATACGATTTCAACTCCAACTTGCCTGCTTATTTTAGCAGTAGCATTCATTCTACACAGTTGCACAACATGCTCCTTCTTATGTCTCTGCAAGTAGAATTCTCTACACTATATTTATACACCAAGGTCTCTTTTCTCAGTGTAGTAAGCAATCAGAAAAAAAAAAAAAAGAAGAAATGTAGCTTACTTTTCACTCCACAGATTAAATCAGAGAGAGAGAATAAGAATAGCTGTGCAGCCTGCTTGCCTTGGAGGCATTCGTCAGCCCAGCAGTGCTGCCCAGGACATGTACTGTTGCTCATGTCTGCAGCAGCTCAGAGATATATGCTGCACCACAGGGAACACTGGCAAATGCAGGTGGTATGAACTTGTGTGAGATGTAAAATATTCATCACACCCGCTTGGTGTAAATGAACACAAACAGTGGGAATATCCCTGCCTGCAGAAGGGAAAATGTATTCACTGTGCACAGAGCTGCATATACACAACCATTGCTGCCTCCGCATCTCCTGATGTATGTAGTTTTGCTTTGACTTCTTGCCTGCCCTCACTCTTGCATGTAGGTGATGCGCTGACAGGACACTGTGACCCTGTCAGTGATCCCAGGCACTATGATACTTCAGCCCTATCTTCCATAAATTCACTGAGAACACATCTTCCCAGAGAATATTTGAGACAGCAAAACAGACGGTAGACGTACTTGCATGCAAGTGTGTGTATCCTGTACACAAGTACACAAACACATAACTACTTTCCATATAAATTCAAGAATAAAGTGGACATACAGTAATCTCTGAGACTCAGTCACTTCGACTCCCCAGTTTTAACAGCGCTATTACCAATTTAGATGTTAAGCACTGCAGGACTGAAACATCAACTTTATATCATTTGCAAAATGTCTAGAACTCCATTGGGATAACTGCGGAATAATAAAAATGTCCTAAATTCTAATGAGATTGTTATGGAGGGGTCAAATATTAACTGAAAGAATACACTAAGTTGGCCAAATGCTTTCTGGTTTTAATGCCCCTGATTCAATCCAAACAACATTTTTTGTTCCTTGTTCTGTGTAATGCCATTAAACACAACTAGCTAATGCTACTTAAAACAGATTGTCTTGCACTGGCAAATAAGAAAACAAGAATTGATTTTTCAAGTAAGACTAGCCTTTATGATTTGTGATGGCTAAAACCAAATCAAGGTAATTATACACTGAGCCTGCTATTTCTGCAATTAAAAGCTGTGACACAGCTGGTTTGATGAACATTTAGCGTCCCCAGACTTTTGTTATGGATAGTAAATCATTCCTCTTACTAGGCTGCCGAACAAATAAGATGCCTTAAAGTTAATTTCGATTGCACTGATCATTATTTTAATTATTATTATGGTGCCTACACACATCTTTATTGAATATGTTTGTATTAATGGAGCCATGACACTTAGACATGAAAATAACGTGAAACCACTAAACAAAAGTATTACTGCCAGAGGTCTAAAAATACAAGCAAGGAGAGAGAAGGGGAGGCAATAAGTGTGTATCTGAGGGCAGGAATGCTGCTAGGATGCTACAATGGACTTTTCCAGGTGAGGCTGCAGCAACAGACCAAGTTATTGCCTGAGGCCACATGGATGAGAGGGACATAGATCTGCCAGAGGGACGGGTTCCTGGAAAGTAATCACCAGTATGTAAACATGTGTCAAGTAACTCAGTGGTCATTGCTTCCTCAGGTGGGTGAATTGGTATTTGCTTTCTGTCTAGGTTGATTGTGACCTCCCTTAGACTTTTGTTCAAAAATCCGGTCTTAAAATTAGTTGTGAAGATGATCTGTGAATCAGGGCATGTCCTCCCACTTTATAGCAACATTACAGATTGACATTTGGTCTTATAATACAATAAAAGGAAAGTGAAATCTTCTAAATATGTCTATAAAACAACAGTTTTGCTGAAAGGTTTGTCTCTGAAGGAAGTCTCATCTTTTTGACTCCCGAATTCTTCGATTTCCAGTATGGTTAACACTTTCATACATGAACCTTGCACCTATTGATCTACAATGCATCACAGATTCTTTGTTCTGTTACATTCTTACTAGAAATATTGGTAAATTATCTCTGGAAATCAACCAAAGAATCAAGCAAAGAACATTTTAAAAGTAACGATTACTGATCTGAGGAAATTGCCTTAGCAGTATGTGTCCAGTAGTAGCTGCTGCACTGCACTGCTAAATATGTTTGTGGGCCCTTTATGAATATTGTAGCTATGGTGCTGGTGTTGGAGCTATCTGATTTCAAGCACTTTGTGAGGAAGGTACAGGTTTCTCACACCTTTAACTGTGCAGGTGAGGTAATTTAGAAATATCTAGTATTGCAGTTCCTGCTCAGGCAATTTTGAAAAGGAAAATTGCTAATTTAGAGACACGAAAGTTACTAAATCAGAGAAAGGTATGCCTACTTCCCAGTCAATTCACAATCAATTCCATCTATCAGGTGAATAATCTGATGTTATAAATGGATTCAAAGCACTCAGTATTTCCACAATTACTCTGCCATGGGTCTGAACAAAGCAGCCACACAAGGCCTCTGAAAACGTCTGTACCAAGAACATACATTCACATGTTTAAAGCAAGTGCTGTGAATAGATATCTGGCACAAAGTACTTATCCAAGAGTGTCAAAATCTCTGAATGTTAGAACTATATTCACTATTGTTTTTTTTCCCTGATGAAACAAAGTTTCATGGAAAAATGTAGGCACATCGAGTCCAAGATATACCTTTTGGAACACTTTGGTATTGACAGGCTGAGGCTATGGCTCTAACAAACCCCGAGAATAAATGCTGGATTTCTTTGGATGGACTTTGTGATGCCTTCAAGGGCTTTCCCTGAAACACAACCCCAATAACAAGCACCCCATGACCGCTGATGGGCACACAGTTTAGTGGCTGGAGAAAACATATAATAGAGCCCCCAAAGCTCCCTATTGTGGAAACAAAGGCCAAACTTAACAAGAGGTTGGAAAGTGAGTAGTTAATCAGCAGCTCACAGTGTCTGTGTAGCCCAAGAATGGCATGACCACTGATTCTTGCAAAGAACAGGACCCTTAACTAAAAATTGATTCTCCAGTTTAAAGTGGAAGAGAAATTCTGAACTTGAGAAAATGAAATTTTGGCTAACAGTGAAAGAGGTATTTAAAATGCATGGCATTTAGAAGAGGGACACATTTCTTCTGACTCTTTGCTGAGCTTAAAGAGCAGCATTAAAACACAGGATTCAGGTTTTGTTCTGTCCCCTGCGTGAGCAAAGGCCACACTGTGGTTGGAGCCTATTACTAATTGTTGCTTTCCACACAACTCCTAACGCATTGCAAAATCCCTCAAGCCCATCAGAACTCAAATATCCCCCTTGGGGACTGGCATCAACACAAAAGCCACTCCTGACCCTCATTTTGCTTTCTTCCTCTGATTGCAATGTAAAATCAAGGTTGTCAAGTCAGTTGCTATGTGGAGATATAAACAAAAAGACAAAATAAATCCACCTTTACCTGATAATTGGCACATAGCCAAAACACATTTCTCTTTAAGGATAACACGTAAATAAAGAGATCTTTAATTTTTAATGGGCATTTAAAACCTTTTCAAAAGGAGCATTAGACTGCCTGGAGCTATTTCTTTATTATCTTGCAATTTTAAATATTTATACATAACTAACAGAATTCTTCTCTAAACAAGGGATACAAACATATTCTAACAGGAAGGTTCTTCCAAAACAAGGACATGTAAACACCTCAGCTCTTCCAGGGAAGCATGTTCTTCCACCCCTCAAAACCAAATTTTGTGCTATTTGTCACAGCAGCAGCTGTGGATAAAGCCGCTAAGGACAGGCAGAGAAGTGGAAAGGCTCCTTCCACTTTTTTCTGTTTTGCAGGGACTGAAGCAGAGCTCGCCAACTCTCTGGGATTAGTGCAGGGTAACTGCAGAAGTCTAACATTTGCTGCCAGTTTCTGGCAAAGCTGGTGAAAGACCCCTCTGGTCTGTCTCCAGCTGAGGTTTCCCAGGTCACTGGTATTCGCTAGTGAAAAGCACTACACAGAGATGGGATATCAGCATTTTGTGTCTTACATAAATGCACCCTTTTGAGTATGAGATGCCTGAGGACAGTACTGTGCTTTGGAAGGTATTGTGACCTGAAAAGTAAAACAATTAAGGTGTAGCCAGGTGCAGATATCAAAAGCAGTGATCAAACATTGCATTAGCTACTGCTCCAAAAGAAGAGATGGAGAGAACAGGCAGGACCACTGATCAGCTTTCTCCTCTGTTCCAGAACTACCTTTGCCAGGCACTCTGCAAAACAGCACCATTTCAACCGCATCTTGGCACACGCTGCCTGTGCCACCCATAGGTTCCTGTTCACTTGCTTTCTGTGCCTCCCTGCCTCCTGAGTCAGGGAGTCATTTCCATCAGGATTAGTCTGGCATCATCATGAACCCATCTCTGAAGCCCTGGCAGCAGTGCCTGCTCCAACAGTGCAAGTCCAGACATGGATGATCCTTTGACACTGCAGAGGAAACAAAACCTATGAGGAGAGAATAAAAATCTCTACCATCATCTCACAAGTAGCATCCCCTTTTTATTCCTTTTCCTCTGTGCAGTATCCAACAGCCAATTTCCATCTGAAAATATTTAGCCCTTAATTAACACCAATTTGACATACAACTATAACTATGTGCATGTGTGTGCTATAACTATGCGCATATTTATGTATTTTTTTCACTTGTTCTACTTTTGACTTCTACTCAACTGAAAACGGGTACAGTTAGCATGTCTGAGGCATCCCGTTTTGACAAAGAAGGAAGAAGTATCCTTTTTACTAAGCAATTCTTTGCCTTCATTGTAACGCTTGCAAGCAGAAGAGCATTTCTTGATTCATACTGCTCTGCTTTACCAATAACTAGTAGCCCATAATACCAAATATTGTGCATTTCTACTTAAAAAGCAGTTCAGAATGCCCTAAATGATGACAAAGCTTCTTTCTAATTTTTTCCTCCCAAGTAAACAAAGAGGCTTTTTTGTCTCGCAGTAAAATGTACCTGAGTCATATCCCTGAACTGTCAGAGTTTGATGAGTCCAAAATGGATTTTTTCCAGGATGTAGAATAAAAAGATTGAGTTGCTCTGACCGATCTGGTCTCCAGCAGGAGCAAAGAAAAGACAGAACTTGTTAAATACAGGGAATCTAGCCAAGCTGTAATAATGATGAGGAAGGAGTGATGATTTTCTATGAACTACTCTTGGGCTAAATTCTAACATATTTTGTAAATGTTGGGACAGCAGTACCCCTAAAAGCCAGGTCAGACTCTACTGAGTGCTGTCTTCTTACCACTGTGCCACCACTGGGCACAAACAATAGATATATTTCTCCTAAACTAATTTTTAGAGACAGTTGTGAAAATAAACTATTTTCAGCTGAGCCTGATATAAGTACTTTAAATGTTAGCTCAAATTACTGTTTTGGAGGCAATGTTGGGAAGTGCCAAGCAAGAACCAGTGCAACCAGTCTGACCTCTGACACAAGAGGTCATTAGCATTTCAACAAGGTAGTTATGTGAAAGTGAGTGGCATACTGTCCACTCAAAGGACAGAAACATTACTCTGAAAAATACACAAAAGCATATGCATATCTCAGTTATTTGAATGGGGAAAAGGTTTCCTGTGTCCATCCCAGATTTTGTAGGATACAAAAAGGCTATGTGCCCTTACTTATCTGGAAGACATGTATTGTGTGTCCACCCAAAAGTAACCCACACTCAGGTGTGGAGACAAACACATACACTGGTTACTGGTGACACATCTTTCCCAACATTGATAGACACAACATGCTGTGATGCCATCAAGTACCACAGTGCTGTCACAGCTCTTGTTCTGAGTATTCCCCACCCGCCCACCTCCCACTCCCCCGACTCCATGATGAAAACCATAGCAAGGAGGCTGTGCTGCAGGTCTGGAAACCCCTCCATGTCCATGCAGAGTACAAGACAGATTACTGCAGCGTAACCTTTTATCTTATCTGCTCCCACCTTTGGGGCCTGCAGCCTAGAAAACAACCTTTCCTTTCACATGCACTGTAGATCTGGAGTTATGATTTGAACTTTCAGAGGCATAACTTACTAACCGGACTCTGCTTTTCAGCTGTTCAGACGTGCTGTACTGGCAGAAAGGTAGTAGTCCAGCTCCCAGGGCTTTCACGCAGTTTGGCCATGACAGTCTTTAGCATAAACGCATCTGCTCTGACAGTATTAGAAATACAAAAGTGGGGTTTTTTTTTCTGCCTTTACTCTATTTCCCTCTATTTGTCACTTTTGCCTACTCTCCTTTAGATGGCAGTGTTACCACTTCCAAGAGGGGCTGCTGCTGGTCCCTCGGCTGAACAAGGCTGAAGATGGTCCAGGACTATCATGATTACTGGGCTAACAAGCCAGACCAAGTCAGGAGATTTTTATGATATTTGCTCTAAAAGTTCATCATGATACACCCTTCACAGTATCAGTTCATCTCCCACCACTCGGCTCTTCACTTTGGAGTATCCCTTGTAGCACAAGGGTTGTATCGACATGATGATCAGCCAACACTAAGGACAAATTCAATATGCATATTTTCAGAACAAATTTGAGGTAGTTCCCAAAGCCAACAGGAGTCATGCTTGCCTGTTTGAGAGGCTTAAGTAATTAAACTGCAAATTAAATCATCATTAGCAGCCATGCTGTCTACAGATACTACAATCATTACTTTTCATAAGTAGCTAAATGTTTATGTCAAAACCACTGCTTTAGATTTTTTTGGTCCACTGGCTGAGTTATCTTCTGTTTACATTGCCTGGGATTTTTTCCAAGATAGCAAATGGGTTTAGCTGTCATTTAAAGGGTCTCTATTAAGTACTACATGTTGTGTACTCCTTGAAGCCTAGTAAATGAATCTCGCCTATTAAAAGTATTTTTAACTGAGAAAAAGACATGATTCTAGAATACAGTTTGGCAGTGGTCTGGAACAGACAGAAAACAAATCCAACTAAACCCAGAGAAAATCGTCATGCAACCTTAAGGTTGCTACAGCAAGTAGCTTAAAATTGGAAAGCACTCAAAGAAACTGCTGGGGTGGGCCAACACTCTTTACTATATATTGACACTCTCTTTCTTCAGTTAAATGTGTAGGTTGGACCACTTGCATTGGCACTTTCCCCAGCTTTGGAAAGAGAATAGAAAGAGTGTGAGCAAGGCAGCAAGGCCACAGGCTTGAGGAGACTCCTGCCTGTGTCCAAAACACTGGTCCTTTGGTGGCTTTTAAGGTGCAGTCCAGTCCTTGCTGCCTGGGAGCATGTTTTACAACAGAATTCAGTTCCAATTCAGAGAAAAATCTATGGGTTTGACATCATTTTGGTGTGGTGTAAGGAGAGATACACACTGGAATTAACCTATTGGTTACTATCAGCCCAAAGAGGCTCCCTAGCATCAAAGTAGGATTGGGACCTCTGTGAAGCAAAGTAGAACGTCCAGCTGGACAAATTAAACCCAAACTACTCTGGAATAAAGCCTCACCTTATTTCTGAATGAGTATTATTCCTCACCAAACTTCAGTTCTACTCAGACTTCAACAATTTTGCCTGTGGGCTTCTCAGAAACAAACATACATAATTATGATTGTTTTTACAATGGGAAAAATTTCTTTTCCCATGCTGCCCTAACTGAAAGCCAGCCAATGCAGTTTTGCTCAAGCTTTCAAACAATAATGCCATCTCAGAAAATGTCTACAGATTGTATTTTTGAATGACACTCAAAAACTTGGAAGTCTGTGTCTATGTTGCAAGACAACAGAACAAGACTGCCCATTATGCAGTTGGTTCAATAGTCCCAGATAATCCCGCTGTATGTAGGTCCTCAATTTGAGCATCGAATTTAAAAGTGTAGCAGCTTTATGCCTCCCTGGAGGTCTCAGTGAAGGCAGGCAAGTGCCTCAAGCAGAAATTCACATCTTTGAAGCTGTAAATAATTTTCTGGAAGTGTTCACCTGCCTTCATTCACTAAAAATGGAATCCTAATGTAGGTACCATATCCAAATGCCTAATGGATAACTGTTGGGCTCATGCCGACTGAGCAGCTTGTCTCCTAGGGGAACCAGGCATATCTTTGTCTGAGAGGAGCTCATGTTATCTCGGTCCCAGAAACCAGCAACAAGGCACAGATATCTTGCACAACACTGAATGGTGATGTGAGGTATATATGCTCCAGGATGCCCAGGCAAGCCCAAAAGGGACTGACACTCAAGCTGAACACAAGTAAGCAAGGCCAGCAGTGAATCTGAAAATAATCTACATCTAATCCTATGCAAGCCTGAAGGCACTTGAATTCCACTGGTATATTATTTTTTACCTCCAAGCTCTCCAGGCACTCAGAGGAGTATTACTGAAAACCCCCAGTTGGCCCAAAAGTGCAGAGGAGCTGGGAATATGAAGTGCAGCTATACCAGCCATGCCTGGCGGGGACTTGGAGAGGTCTCTATTAAATAAAGTCCCCTGAGGCATTCAGTTTAGGAGGCATTCTCAGGACAGATCTAACAGGATGAGAGTAATCTCATAGCTCAGCTGCAGCGGCTGTTCTCATTTAGAACATACCCAGAGGAGACACAGGAGCTATGCCCAAGCTTCTAGAATTCCTTCAGCAACATGTGAATGAGGCATGAGATGAAAAATCTCTCCCCAGTGGACAACGCACAGACAAAGCTGAGCAGACACTGCTCTGCTCCATTTTTGCTTCCCTCTGCTTTAATCAAGGACACTCCACAGTCACGTCCAAAAAAAAAAAAAGAAAAAAAATGGCAAAAAAACCCTTTACAAATGCCCATCAAGCCCAGAAATATGAAGACTGAAGAAAAATAGACAGGGAAAATCCTCTGGGAAGGTATTTAAATTAGCTAGTACTTTTTAGTACTTTATGAATACCTTGTTTTTTTAGTTCAGTGAGGCTTCCCCGGCAAGATCTACTCCTACTTAGGGAAAAGTTTAAACTACGCTGTTTGTTCAAAGGTAACCTTTCTCACTCTATAAAAAACATAACTGAATAAAGTATTTCAGAATTTGCAAATACTGTTTGAATCTGTGTTTGGGGGTTTTTTTTGTGTTTTTTTCCTCCCAATTAATACTGAAAGTTTATCTCTCCTCTTCCAAAAGTAGGCAAACAGGCAGTCAAGGATATTATCCAAACCTTTGGTCCTACTGCTGGTGATTGTCTGTTTTACAAAGTAGTTGGGACACAAGATTAACCTAGAATGGTACAAAATACCTGGGCAGCAGGTGAACCAGCTCTGAAACTCAGAGCCCAGGTAGATTTCCTAGACCATAGAATCATAGAATCATTAGGTTGGAAAAGACCTTTGAGACCACCAAGTCCAAACATACCTGTCCACAACTAAATCGTGTCCCCACCCACTTCATCTACCTGTCTTTGAAACACCTCCAGGGATGGTGACTCAATCACCTACCTGGGTAGCCTCTGCCAGTGGCTGATGATCCTTTTGGTAAAGAACTTTTTCCTAATGTCCAATCTAAACTTCCTCTGATACAGCTTGTTGCCATTTCCAATTGTCCTATCACCTATCACTTGTGAGAAGAGACCAACATCCACCTCTCTACTACCTCCTTTTATGTAATTGTACAGAGGGATAAGGTGTTCCCTCAGCCTCCTTTTCTCTAGGCTAAACAACCTCAGTTCTCTCAGCCACTCTTTGTAAGACTTGTTCTCCACCCCCTTCACCAGCTTTGTTGCTCTTCTCTGGACACGCTTAGTGTCTTTCTTTGTAGTGAGAGGACCAAAATTGAACACAATATTCAAGGTGCAGCCTCACCAGTGCTGAGCACAGGGACAGAATAACCTCCCTGGTCCTGCTGGCCGCGCCGTTTCCGATAAAGACCAAGATGCCATTGGCCTTCTTGGACACCTGGGCACACTGCTGGCTCAGTTTAGAAGACATTCTCAGGACAGATCTAACAGGATGAGATGACAGTTGGCTGTCAACAAACACCCTGAGGTCCTTCTCTATCAGGAAGCTTTCTAGCCATTCTTTCCCAAAGCCTGTAGCTCTGCACGAGGTGCAGAGTGCAAGATTCAGCACTTGGCCTTGTTGAACCTCATCTCATTGGCCTGAGCCCACTGATCCAGCCTGTTCAGATCCTTTTGTAGAACCTTTAGATCACTAAGAGGCTTTTGAAAACATAAATACCTGCAAGTCCTTCCTGGTTATTGATGGTCTTTTAAACTTTACTCAGTTTGTCTCAGATGAAGTGAATAATTAAGCTTCTTTAATTATGACAACATTTTCTTTGTGTTCACTATACCTGCCGAATGCATTCTCCTAAATGCTAAGCTGATGTTATCCTAAAGTTGTCAGGAATAGTCACCTGTGCTACACTGACTAGTCTGCCTGATATCTGGTGAACAGGAATAGCAGATAAGCACTATGAGAAAGCAAGTATTTTCCTTAATACAATACCTTTGGTTGACTAAATGCATAGATTGTTTTTGCATTTGTTTGCAATTATCAATAACTTAATTGCATCTTCAATTCCAACTGTAGTAGCCAGGGACTGGGACTTCTAAGTTTCTGCATCTACTTCACTCTTAAAAACATCCAGAAACCTCTCCATGCTCCTGACAAATGCTTCAGTCAGAACTTTTCCCTCTTCCAACTTCCTGAACTTTGATTTTTGTATACATGGTATCAAACAATAATTCCCTCCTTATAGCAACTGTTGCAAAGAAATCACCTGCTTTGTTCTCAAAAAAAAGTTTCAATGACAGTGGAATAAATTGGTGTAAAGGCGAAGTATTTTTCCAATGGTAAAATGCACTCATTGCACTTACCTGTCTGAAAAAGTGCTGTGTTGTTATAGCAAAGACATCAAAGCCACAGCTAGCCCTTTTAAGCTCCTCTCGAATATTGCTTAATTGTCGGGACTGCTCATCACACTTTTCCTTCAATTTCTGAACAAATTGCTTTTCAGAATCTCGACTCTCTCCTGGTTTGGGGGAGAATCCATTTCTTGGGGTGGCTGGCCTTTGCTTAGGATGTCCTACAAAATGAGAGAAGAAAAGACCATCAAGGTCACTTATTTTATATGTATGAGCATGACCCTTCTGTGTGTCTAGTGCCGTTGGGACTCAGCCATATAAAAGAAAGAAATGCCTGTAACATTCACACAGATATGTAATGACTTCCAAAAAAAAAAAAAAGCAAGTGCACAGTGAAATATGTTCCCATAGAAGCCAAAGCTCAAAGGTGTGGTCGGGTTGTGCAAATGGATCCCTAGGGCAATTTTACTAGATCAGGCAGGGAAGCAGTATGCCTTTGTCAGAACAACTGAGTGTATTCTTACTTTTTCAGATTCTCCACTTGTGTGGAGCCATGGAGCATAACCTCCAACTTTCTTGACTATGTTCTGTCTCCAGGCTAAGCTTATAGGGTACTAGCTCCAGCCGAGATGTTCCCTCATGTCTCCAAGTAGCTCGTGGTGCAACTGCCAAGAGCCACAAGAGTAACACAGCCTTTGAAACTTTTTGTGCCCATGACTTCAATTTGCAAAGAGGAATTCCAGGTTTTGCAACATGTCAAGAATAACTTCATGATGATGCAAGATCAAAGTAATACCATACAAAATGTTAGAGAGGATTTTCTATCATTAAGAGAGTTCAGACAGCTTAGCTATTGCCCTTTATCCATTTTCATGTCAGCTAAAGCCTGAACACCTTTTTTTTGTGCAGAAATTGTATTTTCTGAGATCCTTTCATTTATTTAAAGGGGGTCTTAACTGGACAGTAAATATTATCACAATGTAAGAATTCATAAAAGCAACAGCCATAAATAACTGTCTTTTTAGTATGAAACGCTTGGGTTCTTTAGGCAGCACGGTGTTAGTACAAGAGAAGGTAGAGGGAGAAGTATGTGGGGAAGCCCTTGAAATCAATCCAGTTGTAATTAAACTAGAAACCCATCATGCTGTTTTGTGTTTCTAGCTTTCCTGTTCACTGGGACACTTGAAGTGCATGTGTGTCTGTTGTCCTTGTCAGTATTATCAGCTGTCCTTGTAAATGAAACTGTGCTATTTTCCTGAGGGATAATTCTGAATTTCTTGGTTCATTTGGGTCTAAAAAGCAGCTTACTAAGCTTATTCTTTGCCATTGATGTCTTTCTTCTGTTGCGCTGCACAAAATAGGGTATATATTAATGATGCTGCCCCTGATCTTGAACATCCTTTTTGCTGATGGTGGGACCAGGAGGGTAGACCCACTGTATGCTGAAATCACTGAACCCCTTTGATCCACTTCAAAACTCCTAAGTCTTTTTTATCTACCTCACTGTTTGAACCAAGTTGATATAACGAGTATATGCTCATAATTAACAAATTCCATGAGGATTTAGATGGATAATACAATTTATTTGCCTTTTAGCTGTCCGATTTCTGACATTTCGGTAAGGAAAGTAAGGAAATTACTCTGAGGCAAGTACTCTGAGGCGACTGATAACAAGCAATCTGTAGACTGGCAGATGTAAGAAATACAGGGCATGGTCATGCAGTGGGATGGAAGGAGAGCATTGATGTGCATCTGGAAGTATTCAGGAGGACTGATTCAAATTCTAAAAATCACACTCAGGGCTAAAAAACCATACGTGACATTAAAAACCAGCACTGATTAAAAGGAACTGCATGTGAGGCAGCCAGTAATAAGGGGAAAATAAACTAGACATGGCACTCAGAAATTTTTTCTGTTCCACGGTCACACATAGCTGTGCTGGAGTAATCTGGGGAACACATGTTCTTCTGCCACAAACTGTAACTGACGTATGAGTTTGCGATCCTGATGGAGGAAAGGCCCAGCTACACTCAATCCTTGTCCTGTTTAATGGCTGATTTGATTATTTTGTGAAATTGTTAATAGGTGAAAAGATCTTCTGTCTTTATAGCTTTGTTATTGCTGTCCCTATTTCAAAGAATGCTAAAGGCTGCTATAAAAAATAAGTAAAGATCAGGTTTATTTTCCTATTTGATCCTTAGAGTGATAAACAATTTTATGTTGCTGTAATTTCAGACAACCTACAGTAAGATTAATTTAGTTTGATTGAAGCAAAGGAGTTACTCAGCCTCTTGTGAGAATGAAGAAACCTCTGAGGCCTCATGAACTGGATATGCCCAAAAATTAATCCTTGAAAATCATTAAGTCACCCATGGGAATGCAGGCCTTCTTCCTCAAGACAACACACATACACAGTATAAATATGCTTATATTTCATTCTAGAGGAAGCAAATCAACTGTGCTGTAACACGCTGCTACAGTCAAATTTGATGCTGGTGCTTAAACTAGAATCCCACCATTATAAATGCTGGTGAACTACTGATCTGGCACTCTTTGCAACAAATTTTACGTTGGTTTTCTTGGTGATCTCACCAGGTGCAAAATAGCCTGAAAATTATATGATCCAGAGGATAGCATTAAGTTCATCTTTTTACCCTAATGTCTTAGTAAAGAGAAGAATTCTGAATCCTGTCAGTGCTTAGAAAGATTATATTTCATCTTCAATTTTCTTGATTTTGTTGGTTGGAAAGGAGAAGAATAGGGATGGGGTTTAGTAAACATGAAGAGACTCTTGATGCAAGTTATAGGAGATGAAGAGCTGTTCGATGTGTTTTATACATTACAATTAAATGAAGAAGCATGGAGTTCTACCCCTCATAATCATAACTCAAATATCCTATAGCTGTAAAGATGACTTTTAAATTCTTCAAGTAGAGTCTGAAATATGAGGTAACAGAACAGAAGATAAACAGCAAGCACAGTGGAATTAGTGGCACTATGCCCACTCTTCCAGAAGCATTTAGATCAGCCAAAGGCCAGCCTTGCAAAAGCCTTTAGATACCTTATACATTTCTTAATGTACACTTACTACACATAAATAGAAAAAAAGTTCTTCCATTTTAGTAAATTAAAGAAGGTAGTCTTTAGAAATGCTAGAATCATGTGTTTGTGGCCAGTACTAAGGGTTAAGTTGACAATGTCCCAAAAGGACTCTGAAGGTTACTTCTATAGATAATCTCTTTTCCAATTATGCAGAGAAATAACCCAGGAAATGTAGTGCCTCTGTACAATAGTAAGAGTAGATTCCAAGTAATATACTATCACTCCAAGTAATTGCTTGAGATGTCTTTTACTTAACTATATCTATCTGTTCTCTTTTTATATGAGAAATTTATAATGCTAAAAAAATGTTCTTGCATTATTAAGCATGTAATAGCAACAACTCTTTGTTTTGAAGGAGAGATGATTGCATGGTTGTAACAAAGAAAACACAAGTCTATTCAGCTCATACATTGTGATGATAAAACTTAATGTACTTGCACCCAGCCTAATGAACCTTGGACACAATCAATCTTCACTTAATAATAATAGGTCTCAGATTTTAGTGTGCTAACAAGGGATGTAAAGTCGATAAGTTTAAATCTTCCTTGAAACAATGCTCTTGGGTTCATAAATACCTGGTGAATGGACCTTGGTGGCTGTCACTGCTGATCTCTTAGGAGATGAGACAGCTGGTCTGTTAGCATCCTGATCCTTTTGTGTTTCTTTCTTCAGACCTGTTTCAGAAGGAAAAAAAAAAGGTAGAAAGAAACTCATAATTCTGCTTGCAGTTGTGCAGAGCTTTGTCACTAGAATACATACCAGAATGGCAAAATACAGGTATAATATTTCGCCAACACTCACCCTGGGCTTCACATAGAATAATGCTACAAAATACTTCTCTGTTGGAAGCCACCTGTCACCTCCACAAGCACGACTGCGTGTATGTGGTTGAGCTGACAGGTACAGCCCTAAACAAGGTCAGATGAAGGCTTTACGCACTGTTTTGGTTTTCCAACCATCTTCACAGTGACATATTACATTAAAGCACCAGTAGCTATACAGGCACCACATCCTATCAGAGCTCTGTTTTGACTCTTTACCTTGCTGTGCATCCTCAGCTGAAGAGATGCTGAGCAGGACTGCACAAAGCTGATTTAAGTTACCCACAGAGCTCTGCTCTATCAACTTTTTCCCCAGTTTAGGAAATAGCCTTTTCTGGTGACCAGCTTTCCCAAGAGGGTCTCTTACAAGAAGTGACAGGCTTCTGCAGAACTGAAAGCTGACAGGACGCGTCAGGGGTATGCAGGATGTGATGCCCCTGAAAGAAGAGTGGGTCTCTGCCTGTGCAGTAAGTCAGGCAGAGCCAGAGATGTGGAGCACATTCAGTGCACAAACTTACAACATATGGTACCCAGGGCAAGACACAACAGGGCCATATCATCGCCTTGCTGTCCATAAGGCTGAAGAAACAACCTGGTTCATTGTCATCTGTGACCCAGGTATATGTCAGACTGTCTGCCCACCCTCCTTTAGTCTCTGTGTTTGTAGTTCTCCACATTGCACCTCATCTCCATTTTTTCTGCAGCCACTAATTCTTCCCACAGATTGCATGATGCCCCAGAGCGTTTGGGTTATGATCTTCACAAAGCCTGTGCTATCTTTCTTCTTCCTTTAATTTTTCAGTGCCTGCTACTATTCCTCCCACCACTGGAGCTCTCTGGTTA
This sequence comes from Coccyzus lansbergi, assembly GCA_033558105.1. Lineage (NCBI taxonomy): Eukaryota > Metazoa > Chordata > Aves > Cuculiformes > Coccyzidae > Coccyzus > Coccyzus lansbergi. The sequence continues at coordinate 4,008,095 of JAUMJK010000151.1, forward strand.
CAGATTCAGGACGGTCTGTCAATTGTCCAAGCCCTGTAATCACTGAGACCCTCTTGTACTAGAGAGATACAACTTCATCTGAAAGCCAGGGCAGCCACCCAAGCTCAGCTCATTCCTCCTGCTCACCCACAATTACCATCAAAACAGCTGTGGGACCATACTGAGTGCAGTAACATGGAAGCCCTGCCCTGCTGCTCTGCCCCTGATGTGACAGTGACAGCCACATGATTTCATGTAGAAAGCACTCAACAAGGAAGCAAGAAGGAAAAGCAAGAAAAACCAAATCCAACACCTGAATGTGTTTTTCTGTTTTCTTTCTTTTTTTTTACCATTAGTGTTTGTTGAGGGTTGTATTTTAGTCTGTGTGGCTGTACCACAGACCCTGGATACACAAGAGAAAGAGAGATAAGACAAACCACTTGTCATAAAAGAGAGACAATGTTTGCCCTATTAACTTTCACTTTTCTCAGTAATATGTTTATGGATATCTTGTAGGAAAATGTCCCACAGAATCTGAAATATCTGAAGTAGGAAAACAAAACCTTAGTGGTGTTTAAAGACAGTGGCAGTCCAAAAGCTAACAGTATCTTGCATTTTGCTTAATGCAAATGTGATTGGACTATTTCAATAGTGGAGAAAAGTAAGACTTTTATATGAGGATCATAAGCTTCACAGACATTTATTGCATGACTAGCTTTCTGTCTGCTCCAAAGCCACAGCTAGTCACAGTTGCAGTATCAGGTTTATTTTTGATGCATCAGTAAACCTACCACTTCTGCCTGCTTGAGGACTTAAAGCAGCAAGCTGCAGACACAGCATTTGCCATGCACCAGAAGCCAAGCTTCATATTTTCTAGCACCATCTCTCAGCATCCTCTTGCTTCTGTGAAGAGCACATGCACAAGACTCATGTCCAACTGTTTGTGGGAGGATGGCACAGGAGGAGGCCTAACTCCCCCTCTGGCTCCTTCCCTGTTCATAGACAAATCACACCTCAGTAATCAGAGTCTAGTAAAGACTGAACTCTTCATACTTGTACTTTGGTCCATCTCCATTTTCTCTGCTATTTATAAATTCAACATTGTTAAGGGTATGATTCTCACTTGAAATTAATACCTTTCACAGTGGAGTGACTGAGGATATAAATTTCCTGTGCGTGCTACCTATTACCCTGTACTTTCCTACGCAGCAGGACATAAAATAAGTTTATGGTGCCATTTCATTAGTAAGAACCAAGCAAAAGCAATCTGAGAGAGGAGTTGTGAGACAAAACCAGAGCTTATTTTATAAGGTATAGTTTATATGGTTACAAAACGTGGCCATCAGGTCCAGGGAGGTTATTCTCCCTCTGGACTCAGCATTAGTGAGACCGCTCCTTGAATAATGTGTTCACTTCTGGGCCCCTCATCACAAGAAGGATGTTGAGGCTCTGGAGTGAGTCCAGAGAAGAGCAGCAAAGCTGGTGAAGGGTCTGGAGAACAGGCCTTATGAGGAACGACTGAGAGAGCTGGGGTTGTTTAGCCTGGAGAAGAGGAGGCTGAGGGGAGACCTCATTGCTCTCTACAACTATCTGAAAGGAGGTTGTAGAGAGGAGGGAGCTGGCCTCTTCTCCCAAGTAATAGGGGACAGGACAAGAGGGAATGACCTCAAGCTCCGCCAGGGGAGGTTTAGGCTGGACTTTAGGGAAATTTTTTTCACAGAAAGGGTCATTGGGCATTGGAACAGGCTGCCCAGGGAGGTGGTTGATTCCCCTTCCCTGGAGGTGTTTAAGGCACGGGTGGACAAGGTACTAAGGGACATGGTTTAGTGTTTGATAAGAACGGTTGGACTCGATGAGCCAGTGGGTATCTTCCAACCTGTTTATTCTGTGATCTATGATCTTCTATGAAAATTGCGTATTGCTTTTTACAGCAGTGAGTCCTTGGCTTTTCTGTGGTTTTCAAACTAGAAATAAAATGCACAAACGGGCCGTATACTGAGCTGCTCCATAAATTTTGCTACGGTAAATGTCAACACAGGCAGTGGTAGGGAAAGTGTGTTTTCATTATGCTTTCAGCAGTAACAAGAGGCATATAAATACTTAACTACCTTTAGTTTTGAGACATTTTCAATGAGACACACCTGGGGAATTAGTTCAGCCTCTTAACCTTAGGCAGAAAATGAGGAACAATTCCCCAGCTCAGATGAAAGATACAGCATAAAGAAGCAAAGAAGGCCAGTGAGTACCGTTGTTCTGCGGAGGGCAAGTTGAGGCCTACAGAGAGCAGTAAGAGTTGCATGTGGGTGCAGGTGGCAGTACCCGTCAGGGGTGGCTGCACAGGAGAGGTCAGCCCCAGAAAGTGGGAGACCAGCAAAGTGAGTCTGAAGCAGGTTGCAAGCCAAGATGCAAATACGTTTCTTTGTCAAAGTCACAGAATTACAGAATTTTCAGGTATAGAAGACCTCTGAGATCATCATCTCTATCTGTCACTAAACCATTTCCTTAAGTACCTTGTCTACCAATCTTTTAAATACCTCTGGGGATGGTGACTCAACTACCTCCCTGGGCAACCTGTTCCAGTGCCTGAGGACCCTTTTGTTGAAGTCAGAAGAGTAGGATTAAAAAAAAAAATGAAGATCATCACCCTTCTTCATTTTATATGATTAGGAGAGCTCCTAAGGTTTCATAGGGGTAGCAATACAGCAACTGGAGAAGCAAGGGAAGAACCAGTGCACAGTTCTGACGGGAAGGGGCTGAGGAGGGGGCATACAGAGTAGCAATGATTCAGCTTCTCCTTCATAAGCAGAGAGGTCTTGCAGGTCACTTTGTCCTCAGCAGGCAGAGCTTTAGGAACCATGCAGCAGGCAAAAGAAAGGACAGTTAACAGGAGCAAACTGTTATCATTCTGCTAAGCTCATCACCCACAGGGAAATCTTACTGCAAGAGCTTCCCTGGCATCAGACCTCATATAAGAGCTTGTGGTAAATGGTTTTTTTTTTTTCCTAAAATCAGGGGTTGTTCTTTTTTTTTCTCTTTTAAAACAACAGCTGTTGGTTGGTTGAAAGAGAAGCATTCAGAAAACATTTTGATTTCAAGAGAAGTTCCCACAGGGAAAATTCACTTCTAAATGACAAGGTTTTGGGTTCTGAATCTGTCATTTCACAGAAATCTAGAATTTCAGGTTTAAAGAAATCTGTAGGAGAGCGTTGGCGTGATGATCAGCATAATGCTGTACCACAGGGTATGGCACAGTGGGAAGTTATGCAGTTTGATTTTTTTCTACCTTGGAAAGCACTGGAAGTAACTCAAAGGTTAGAATGTACATTCAAAGTTTGATGCTCCACTGTAACTCAGGAAATGAGACAAACATTTCAGCTGTTATTATGGGCTTGGACACAGGTTAAACCTCAAATAATACTTTGATTGCCATATGTATTGTGAGATGTCAAAAGGTGTTGTACAGGCAATCATAAAATAAAAAAAATATATAAAGTACAATTAAAAAAGGAAATAAATCATCACAAGTGTGACTTTCTTGAACCTGCATACTATTTGGCTTTTTAAAAGTAAGTTCACTCTGACCTGGAACAATATTTACTTCAAACACTTAGTATTATTGCTCACAGGCTGGAAGTACAGAACTCCAGTTAACTCTGTTCTGGATGCCCATACATTATTGCTCCTGCTGGCTGTGTAATCAAGTGTTTTAGCACAGAGCCTCCCAGCAAAGGGCTCCTGGCAGGATAGGAATGGCCGCTAACTTCCAGGCTCCCAGGAATAGTTTAGAAGGCTCTGCCAGTCCCCTCCATTGTAGAACCTCATGGAGCGAGAAGTTTTCTTTCTGGTAGCCAGGAACCAGAACCACAAACTACTGATTTTTATATGAATTTACATTCCATTTAAGGTTTCAGTGTTTCCTGTCTTTTAAAAACTATGCTTATATAGAAATGGTTGTTTCAGGCTAAGATAACTGTGAGAATAAATACTTGCTCGTATTTTCTGCTGGTGCGGTTACAGCATTTGCTTTTGAAAAATGCACCCATCTGTAAAAGTATTTACATTTCCCAGTTAACACATACAGCCTGCTTCAAATGGAACAGAAGGAGCAAATGCAAAATCATTAGAAATACAAGGAAAACCACCCCAGGCATCTTATATCATTCAGCAATCACTTGGAAAAACAGCAGATAAACAAAGCCACTTCTCCATTCCCCCATCATTGCTGAATGCTACTCTAGGAACAAGAGGTAAACACAGCTTATCAAAGATATACTCTCAAGAGCTGCTGCAGAAGCAGTGCTTGTATTTGGTTGTACCTCTCCAAGTCTTTTTAAAGCTAGTACAGTGGGGTAGCCTTCAATTTGCTTTCACACTTCAGACTGAAAACATGCTAACAAATTACACATTGAGTATTTATTCCAAAACAAATCCTAGCATGCTGTAGACATCATTAACAATTCAATGGGACTGGCTGCATTCAGTTGGGTTCCAGCTGTTCTCAGGCGTATTTTATAAGTTAACTAATGCACTCTGCAAGTTTTAAAAAAACAACAAGGAAGTGTTTTCATTCACTCACAGATACAGACATTTCAAGCTTTCTTCTGCCATTCCCTCTGATACCCACGAGTAGTTGTGTACTTGGTAAGTAATGACACATCCACTCATGTACCTCTGAGACAAAATGAGCAAAGCTGGAAATATGATGGATTCTGTAGAATAAGAGCAGTTTAAGTCTCCCTAGAGACTCTGCTTCCTGGGATTTATGAGACATTGAAAGACTGTGAATAAATAAGTAGATGAAGAAGCAAGACTACATATTTGTTGAAGTAGAAACTCTCAATGCTTGTGCTTCTCCCTTTGCACTATTTCAAATTTGAAATCAATCTGATAAGAAAAAAAGGTTTATATCATTGATGGCTTTCTTTCTGTACTAAAAAGAAAATTCTCTTTATCTGCTATTAAAAAAAAAATCTAAAAAACCCAAACCCTGACAAAACTAACTATTCTTTGGACTGAATAGAAAATCCCAGGTTAACTCAGAACATCCAACATTTGTCGCTGCATTAAAACAACTACTCCTTCTCTTCTTGTCACTTGATATGAATTACATGGCATCTTATTGTCATTTCTTCATAGGGTTGTACTATGGTTTATTTCAGAGTCGTTCTCAGGAAAGAGGTCTGAAAACTTGCAGTTGAACATCTCAGTTGCACTGGCAACTTAGTGCTGCACATTCCTGTGTTCTGAGCATCAGTATAATCCACCGTGTATTCACTACTCAGCTTTTAATGAAAAGTGATTGCAAAGGGGAACGCAGTGGAAGCAAACTCTTCTCCCTCCATCCCTGCAAGCACATTGGTGTTCACTTTTCCTCCCTCAGCTGACCTTAGTTCACCCCTCTCCCTCCAGCTGAGGTGTTGTCTGGATTTTGCAGAAGTTGATTGAAAGAAACACACATTAAACTGCAAGCTTGCAGTGATAACACCAGCCTCCTATTTTTCACCTTGACTGTATTTGATAGCCTTCCCTGTTACATATGATTTACTGGTACTTATAAAAGCACAGGAGTCCACAGGGTTCATTTTTTGAACAAAGCTCTTGATTGTCTTTAATTTAATGGGCCATGTAGACACAACCTGCTGAAATGAATTCCTTATGATACTGTCACTGCACACAAATTACAAGATTTCTTATGGGGAGTAACCCTTACTTATCTGTGAGATAAACATTAAATAAAAATAATAACCAAGCTGAAATAGGTACGCTGTAAGACATGCACCCCAAACCCCATAACAAGGCATAGAAAATTAAAAAAATCCTTCAGCTTTCTAATTTCATAGACTGCTGGGTACCAAGTCCAGTCTGGTTGACAGAGCTGAGGTCTGGAATAAGAAGCAACCTGATGCTCAGTAGTTTGGATTAGAACTGCAGGGACAAACAAGGGAATCCAGAGCTGCATCAATATCCTAAATGTGAATCAAAGTTTCAAAACACAGTAGAGTTTAGAGGTAGCAAAGCAGCTAATATAGTTAAGTGAATTTAAAGGACTTGCCTAGGTTTCCATTGAAGTATCTCTTTTCCACCATTTTTTTATATGTTGAAAGGTACGCAAATATAAAAGGGGTCTAATAACACACAAAAAAAGGTTTCTGCAACACACTGAAGACTAATTGAGTACATTCTTCTCATAGATTAGTCAAAAAGCAATCAATTGATACCTTCAAAACAATTTGCATGACAATGATCACCACTACTACTATCAGGTGCTAGGAAATGTTTTTGATCATCAGAATCACTGTACAGCAGTAGCTGGAGAAGTCTATTTTCCTTAAGTGAATGTGATTTATACTCTGTAGTCCAATTTATATGATCAGCACTTTTAGTCAAATATCAGTAGTATGTTCCCTCTTGAGCAGTCGTTCTTTTTTGTTTTTAATGAGAATTTACAGCATAAGTTGTCTTCTCAGGTAACATCTAACACATGTAAGCTTTCATGTGATTTTTGTTGCTTATTTCCTACTCATTAATAATGTAGATATGCTCCTTTGTGAATTAATTTTCTATTCATACCTAGTTAAAACTACATTCATCTTTGAAATACAAATGCAATTCTTACATCATAGAATCACAGAATCATAGAATCACCAGGTCGGAACAGACCCACCAGATCATCGAGTCTGCTGTACAGTACTATGCACCCACAGACACAAGGACTGAACACCACACTCTACACAGCTGGAAGGAAGTAAATCCAATGCAGAAGCTACGCTGATCTGTCTCCCCTGGGCTTATTAGTTCAGGCATTAACTGTGGCTCCCAATGCCCCCAGAGGTATTAATATCCAGCAAAACCCCCAGTCTTTTGTTTTGTAGATTAAATAATTTCATAGATTAAAAATCCAAACTGAAAATTAAGTTTAGCTTTCTGCCAGCCTCAGTAATTCTTTTCCTCTTTAGTGTTTATGTCTTGATGTGATGGCAAACACTCTTTCTGGAAACCTCACTTGATGAATATTGTTTTGCATTAAGTTGTAATTCCTGCCTTCCTGTGTCTGAGATTTGGAGCCTGTGCAAACTCAGAGATGACAGCCTGAATCATTTAATTAGCCCTGTCTGTACTAGATTTTTTGTGTCCACATTAGCATGTTTGCATTTCAAACACTGCAGTTCCAGCTCATTGCAGTTCCCCAATACGGAAATCTCCTTGGCAAGGACTCGCTCATATAAGGCTCCACAATTAGTAAAAGACCCAGGATTTCTAATGATATTCTGGCCTGTGACAAAACATGCCCAGAGGCCAGAGGAGCTCCTCTACAGAAACTTAAAATAGTCCTTTAAAGCTTATCACGCAGATGCCAACAGCTGAAAAAGAAAAGTTTTTGCTGGAGATGTCTAGGACAAATCCGATGTTAATAAAATGTAGCCTGAAATGACATACCTTAGTGAGGGACCAGATGAGAGGAAAGGAAGCTCAAAAGAAAAGAGGGAAGAAAACTTAAAAGGAAAACAAAAAAAAATTGTACTACCTTTTATCCATATGTAATGTTTATAGATTGATCTATGCCCCAGTTACTGAGTGCAGATGATGGAAATAAAGTTTTTTTGACAGTAAGAGACAGTTACTCCTGATTGTTGGCCGAAAGACCACATCCTTCTCCCCTGACTTCCACTTAGCTGGACTAAATAAGGTGAAAGGTTTCAGCTTCATCTTCCCTGACAGACTCTCTAAACAACTGATTATAGCAGCAAGTAATTCTCTGCAGGTGTCAACCAGGTGTATTTGGTTTGTGTGGCAATGTTTGGGGTATGGGGTGAGGGAAGGAGGGTGTTCTTAGGTCATGGGGAATAAACATGGAAACACACAGAGTGGTGTATAAGAACTTGCTGTGGTTAAAACAGGATTTCCTGTGCCCTGAGGAACTTTCATGAAGTTCTTCAGGGGGCTCCGATCTTGGCTGATGGACATCCAGGTACCATGACAGTGCAGGAAGACACATGTCTGAGGCGATATTTGACAGGAAGGCAATGGAACAAACAGGAGCTGGAACAGGATCACTTAACATTGTCCACTATGGGATAGGAAAGTGCTTGAAGCCACCTGGGGTGAGATGATGTCACCTAGCAAGGAGAGATGTCCACAGCCATGCTTTAAAATGTATTTTATAATTATGATCTATAATCATGTTGATTCCATTGGCAAGTCACAGTGAACAGCCCTAACTCATCCATTACACCCAAAACTGAGTCTTTACATTGCTAGCACAGTGTGTAATAGGTGTTCACTGTCACAGTACCCTCATCTCTCCCCACTGAGTGGGCAGGTGGTAGTAGCCCTCAAGAGCAGACAGCATGAACTGCTCCTTACTCTCTCAAAAGTGGTGAGTCTTACCCAAGAACAAACACAACTACAACCTTGCCCAGGGGAATCTGGAGTTCATACACAAGTGCCATGCTAGGAAAAGGGCAGCATGAAACAAGCGTGAGCAGGAGATGGTGGAGAGATGCATCTATTTTTCAACAAAAAAAGCATTTGGCAGAAGACTATAAACTTTCCTGTGTGAAACACTATGACATATTGTTGGCTGATTTGAGACATAGTTGGATCAAGCTGAAGGAGGGTTTAGGTAAGGAAACAAGATGAGGTTTTTTGCTTTATTTACTTACCTCCTTCTCCCTCCCTAAGTGTAAATATCACAAATTGCTTAAATATAGAGGGCAGTACTCTCATCCTTGCAAGCATACCTAACAGCAAATTATCTGTTCAAAGGAATGCTTTAGTCTCTAAAAGCAGCATAATGCTTTTAAAAAGCTGTTTGATGAGAAGCAATGATACATACACTAAATTTCTGGCATATGTAGTTGGGAGCACTAAATACCTTCAGCTCCAGACACAGTTGACAAAATGAGATTATCATAGAATCATAGAATCATAGAATCACCAGGTTGGAAGAGACCCACCAGATCATCAAGTCCAACTATTCCTATCAAACACTAAACCATGTCCCTCAGCACTTCGTCTACCCATGCCTTAAACACCTCCAGGGAAGGTGAATCAACCACCTCCCTTGGCAGCCTATTCCAATGCCCAGTGACCCTTTCTGTGAAAAACTTCCTCCTAATCTCTAGCCTAAATCTCCCCTGGCGGAGCTTGAGGCCATTCCCTCTTGTCCTGTCCCCTGTCACTTGGGAGAAGAGGCCAGCTCCCTCCTCTCTACAACCTCCTTTCAGGTAGTTGTAGCGAGCAATGAGGTCTCCTCTCAGCCTCCTCTTCTCCAGGCTAAACAACCCCAGCTCTCTCAGCCGTTCCTCATAGGGCCTGTTCTCCAGGCCCTTCACCAGCTTTGCTGCTCTTCTCTGGACTCGCTCCAGAGCCTCAACATCCTTCTTGTGGTGAGGGGCCCAGAACCGAACACAGGATTCAAGGAGCAGCCTCACCAGTGCTGAGTCCAGAGGGAGAATCACCTCCCTGGACCTGCTGGTCACACCATTTCTGATACAAGCCAGGATGCCATTGGCCTTCTTGGCCACCTGGGCACACTGCTGGCGCATGTTCAGTCTACTGTCAACCGACACCCCCAGGTCCATCTCCTCCAGGTAGCTTTCTAGACAGACTTCTCCTAGTCTGTAGCTCTCCATAGGGTTGTTGTGCCCCAAGTGATGTGCCAGGCCATGGAAACCGCACAGCCTAACACACCCACAGCACACCCCACAGCGCTCCCCACACAACGCTACCCCTACAGCCTCCCTCACCACAACCTCCTCTCCCCACAGCCCCCAGCCCTGCTCCACAGAGGCTGGCAGGGACTCAAGGAGGTTCGCTCGGTCCAGACCCCTGCTCAAGCAGAGTCACCTCCCCCACTAAAGCAGGCTGCCCAGGTCAGCAAGGACTGCGCCTCTCCCCGCACTCACAGAGCTCACAGTAGCGGTGGCAGCCGCGGCCTAGCCCCTGCAGGTACCGCCGCAGTACGTCGGTGAGGAGGTCGCAGGCCGAGACCTGCACCGAATCCCAACCCAGCGCCTGGCAAATCTGGGCCACCGACACCCGCAGCAGCAGCCACCGCGAGTAGGTCTCGCACCTCGCCGGCTCGCGGTTCGGCCGCGGTGCCGCCCGGAGCCCGCCCGCCCGTGCGGGGCCGGGAGGGCCGAGGTGGGAGCTTCACGCAGCACCCGCCGCATGTTGTTGACTGAGTTTCAAAGAGAACGCAGCAAACAGAGTTCAAATCAGTACACTGGCAGTGTGCCAAAAAAATGGTATGAAAATTAATAATCGAATAAGCAGTAAAACAGCATCATGATAAGGCCCCGCATTTCTTGGCCTAATGCAGGTGGTGTTTCAAGTTTGGAGCACTTACCAGTAGATGCTGTGGCAGTTTTTGGTGCGGGAAGTAAACTCCTACGTGGAGTTGCTATGCTGCTTGACCCCTGCATTGTGCTCTTGCTGCTCCCCTTGGGGACATCTTTAGAAGGTGCAGATGCCTTAGGAGTGGTTTGCTCTTCATTTCCAAAGCTGGAACCTGCAGGAGACGAAAATTGCTCTAATTATACGTTCATAAAAAATGTATGTGAACTGTGGCATACAGGCTGAGCTTGCATCAGCAATTATACTCTACAGAGTCATATCCTCATTGCAACTTGGGCTAGGCTACATGGACTTTCTCCAGTACAAATGGTTATGTAGAAATAAAGAGTTCCCAGCAATTTCAGCACTAAATCTAGGCAGCTATTGGAGTCTGACTCTAACAGGAACTTAACAACTGCTTTTGGGCTAGCTCCATAAAGGTATGTGGCTGCAAGGCTCATAAGCAAATAAAGGAATTTCTAACTATCTGAGTGGACGAGATGGTTTGGGCTTTGTAGCTGCTACAAGAACCACACTATACAGTCACCCTAACAACTAGCTGTTGCTGGTTGTCAGAGTAAGGGGTAATAGCAGTGTTCAGTGGTGCAAAGCTCCAAATTCTTCTGCTCAGGAGGGATTCCTCTGAAACAGCCCCTCAGACCACACTGAGGAATTTTAATAATATGCAAAACACACAAAATAATCTACCTTAATTCTCACATCCACTTGAATCATATTTTCATAATGGACTTAGGTTGCCAAGGTTTCCAATTACATTGAGCTATTTCAAAAGCTAAAATGGCTTTCCACCTGCATTTGCCATCTAGTGAATAAGAACATAGAATCATAAAACAGTTTGGGTTGGAATGGACCTCAAAGATCTTCTAATTCCAACCTCCCTGCCATGGGCAGAGACACCTCCCACCAGACCTGGCTGCCCAAGGCCCCAACCAAGCTGGCCTTGAACACCTCCAGGAATGGGGCAGCTGTAGCTTCCCTGGGCAACCTGTGCCAGTGCCTCACCACTCTCATGGTGAAGAAGTTCCTCCTTATGTCTAGCCTAAATCTGCCCCTCTGCAGTTGTAGCCATTGCCCTTAGTCCTATCACTACAAGCCCTTGCAAAAAGTCCCTCCCCAGCTTTCTTGTGGCCCCTTTAGGTACTGGAAGGTCACTATAAGGTTTCCTCGGAGCCTTCTTTTCTCCAGGTTGAACAACCTCAACTCTCTCAGCCTGTTCTCATAGCAGAGGTGCTCCAGCCCTCTGATCATCTTTGTAGCCCTCCTCTGGACCTGTTCAAATAGCTCCATATCCTTCTTATGTTGAGGATTCCATAACTGGACACTGGACTCCAGATGAGGTCTCTCAAGAGAGGAACAGAGAGGCAGAATCACCTCCCTCATCCTGCTGGCTACACTTCTTTTGATGCAGTCCAGGAAACAGTTGGCCTTCTGGGCTATAAGTGCACATTGCCAGCTCACATTGAGCTTCTCATCCACCAGCACTGCAAGTCCCTCTCAATCACATCATCCCCCATCCTCTATTGAAACCGTAGATTGCCCTGACCCAGGTGTAGGACCTTGCACTTGGCCTTGTTGAACCTCATAAGGTTTGCACAGGTCCCCTTCTCTGGCCTTATATCTACAAGACTCCTTGAAGATATAAGGAAGTCCATATTTTCTTAACATTTGAAAAGGCAAAGTTGGAGTGTCTTCTTTATCTATTGTACAGGAAGCCTAAGAGGAGCAAAAGATTACAGCATGTGTGGACTTGAACATTTACAGAAGGATGAACATTTAGTTAGAAAAAAACAAGTGGAGATAGTGCAAGAAATACACAGGATTTCAGAAAAGGGCTATATTTTTCATTTCCATTATTTCAAAAAGATACAATACTATTTAGGTACTGCCTACAGGAAAATTCTAAAACTATTTTAATAATAGGCATGTCCAAGTCTCCTGTATTTTTAAGATGTAGGCTTTTCAAATGTGTGCAAGTAAAGGAGAGCTTTTTTTTTGCCTCTGTTACCGAAAATCCACTAGAAAAATAGTGAAGGCTGGAAAATAAAATCCTCTTTTCTGATAAATAAAAAGTATACCACTTGGTTCTGACAAAACAGCTTTAAGTTTTACTTTGTCTTTAAGGTTGTTTGCTAATAGGTCTTATTTTAAAGCATATATCTACAGTATACATGAATGTCTTTCTACAAATGTCTTTGCTCGGATAACAAGCAACATTGAAAATGTGAACAAAACAGTGTACTGTTCTCTACACAGGAAAACCTGAAGCATTTGTTGTCTTTACAGTGCTCTGCACAAAGCAGCCCCTCAGTATATCAGGTCTTTGCTTTATACCCAAACTACATGGGTGTTACACCTGTGGAACAAACATTTAAGATTGCATTCTGAATTATCTGCTGACAAAACACTGCTGACTTCAGTAAAGTCATGTTAGCAGAAAATGCAGCCCAGCCTGACCCAGTCTCCCCTGCTGCTGTGCACGAGGACATCTCTACCAGGTGTCAGGGGGATGTAACAGTGCATGTGTCCCTCCTGGTCCATTTGCTGTGGCTCCTGAAGTGGTCTTGGATGTGTGCTCACCCAGCTGGTTCAGGTAGCACCACTTTTGGAAAACTTTCTTTCCTCAACTATTACTTTAAAAGTGTCAGTTGAAGAAACACTGACCTTGAAGAGGAAATTATTCATATTATTTGCAGAGAAATGCTGTTCATGTGCTTTTTAGTTGAAACCCTTTATTCTTTATTGTGAAATGCAGTATATGGAGACTGTTTCACCTCACAAATCTGGCTGAACAGAAGCAATTCCTGTGTTGAAGACTGAGATGTCCAAGGGAGTTACACAACCTCTTATTAAAAAAGAAAAAAAAAAGTTTAAAAGCTTTTCTAGGAATTGAAGATGAAGTGCCTCCAGCTACAAACACTTGTATTGTCTAATCCACAGCATAATGGGCTTGCTAATTACAGAAATGAGTGGGCAGGAAAGCTGACACAGACTCATCAGATCCCCTGAATCAGAAATGCCTGGAGACAGCCGGTCACTCACCCTGTGCTGCGGTTGGACAAACCCCATCAGGTGAAAAAAATAACCCAGAGAAAACAATATTCAGCTTCTGATCTTTTTATAAGAAAAGGTCTTAAGGAGACAAGCTGTGGCACTGGGTGCCTGTGGCAAGGTGTTGGGGGCTGCAGGGCAGCCCGTGCGAGGAGAAACCAGGGCTGCCCCATGCTGGATGCAGCCAGTTCTGCTAGGGTCTGATGGCCCCACCAAAGATCATGGCCAGGACCATCAGCCAAACTGGAGGCATCTCTGGGAAGATGTATTTAAGAAAGGGCAAAACATTGTCCTGCAGTGAGGAAAAAACATGACAATCAGTCCTGTGAGCACTAGGGCTAGAGAAGAAGGAGAGGGAGGAGGTGTTCCCTGCAGCCCCTGCAGAATACCATGCGGAAGCAGGTATTTCTCTGCATCCTGTGTAGAGGACTACAGCGATGCAGATATCCACACTGCAGCCTGTGGAGGAACCCATGACAGAGCCAGTGGACGTGTCCTGAAGAAAGTGGCCAGAAGCAGGCTCCTGGCAGGAGCTGTGGTCCCTGGAGATGAGTCTACAAAGGAGCAGAGAACCTATGCTGGACTGGAGCAGGGGAAAAGTGTGAGGGGGAAGAAGCAGCAGATACCAGCTGATATGGACTGAGTGCAATCCCCATTCCCCATCCCCACTGTACTGCTCAGTGTAGAGGTGGGATGGAGGTAGAGGAATTGGGAAGGAAGAAAGGAAGTTGAGCCTGAGAAAAAGGAATGGGAAGATGTTTTTAGGTTGTTTTTTTTGTCTTTGTTTCTCACCATTTGATACTATTTTAACTGCAAATAGCTTAAATAATTTTCCCCAAGTCAAGCTTGTTTTTCCTATGACAGTAACTGGTAAGTGTTCTTCCTGTCTTTATCTCTACCCATGAGTTTTTAAATCTTATTTTCTTCCCTGTCCCATTGAGGAGGGTTGTTGAATGAACAGCTGGGTGGGTGTCTGACAGCCAGTCAAGCTCAACTCACCACAACAGCAATATCAATATATCTAGGATTTACGGAGATGAGGTCAGTTTAACATAAGAGATAATATAATGTCTCCCTCTTTGCTATTGATGCAGATAGAAGAGTTTGGAAAGAGACGGTGAAGTACAACACTTGTACATATAATATTTCCCAAAAGCAAATGTTTTCTGCTTCTATGGGTATTGCTAGGGCAGCATCTTGTTCCCCAGGATCGCGTCAAGGTGAGCACCTTCTTGCTACTCATGGTGCTAGATTCTACTTATCTTTTCCAATAGCATCTGCCCTCCCAGAACATCGGTTCTTATTTTTCAGTTAGAGCCTATACAGAATCACCAGCTGTGCAGTACATGAATTGTTTCCAGGTGATCACATCCTCTGTGGTAGAGTACCTCTTCCCTCCTACTCCTTTATTTCTACATTTTTTCTAAACCAGGTTAGACTCCTTGCTTGCCTTTGAAGCACCTGGAAAGCCATTTGGGTGCTCATACATAAAAACTCCTGTATTTCTGCAGACTCTGTGCTCTATGAAGAAAAGCACTGTTGACTTTAGAGAAGAGTATTTAACAGACTATTACCAATCCACTGGAGCTAAAGGCCTGCAGCCTCACTTTTATCATCTCTACAGTATGAGACCCAAGGAATCCCACTCTTCTGCTTTTGAAAAAAAATACTCAGAAGAAGAAAATGTGTTTGAAGACTTGCAAGTACTTTGGAGACTCCCATCTGTACCTGCTCATGCCCTACACTGTTATGCCAATAAAGACATGCTTAAGTCAAGGCTAGCAACAGTGTGTTCAAAGAAAACCATGACCAAAGTCCCACTGGCTCCCTGATGGCTTGAGCCGCCCTCTCTCTGTATGTTCCACCATCATCTTCACCATCTGGCTCTGCCCTACACCACTTCACTTCAGGGGGTCCTAACCCTCAGAAAAGGAAGGTTCTCTTGTATGTGTCACTAGGAGTTCATGCCTCTTGTATGTGTTCCTTCTCTGGAATTATTTTTTAAAAAATTACAAAAAGGCAAAGAAATGTGGCAAAATATTACATACAACTGCAAAACCTGCAGGAGCATGCATGGGGAAGGATTCGGTGTTTGACAAGAAATTTATTAGGCTGTGTTCTGAGGGCAATTCTTCCTCTGAGAGGAGAGCATGATAGGAAGGACTGTGTTATGGAACCCCACAACCACAGCTTTCCCTGCCTGCTATGAAGAGCAATAATGCCTCCTTCTTTTGGAGAACTTGTGTCCTTTCTAGAAAAATAGCTTGTCTGACAGTGCTGAGCAACAGATCCCAAAACAGTACTAAAACACAAGTGCAATTGTTTCTGTAGCTCCCTGCCTTGTGCGCTGCTATGTGAAACCTGTCGAAGTGGAGTGACTTTTCAGCTCTTAATAGCAGGTCAAGCATCAGCTGCTCTGGCAGCAGGCTTGGAGCTGTTGGCTCCCACCGCAGATATAATCACACCCAAGACACTGGGAACGTGTTGGCATCCCTGAGCATTCACTGAAGCACAAACATTTACTGAGGGTAACAGCGAGTCCTTCCCATCTTGAGGATCCTTAGACACTACTTGACCGCATGCCTAGTTGTTGCAGTAGCTAGGCCACTTAGCATTTCTAAAGCACTTTCCAGTCACAGAACTCAATAAGCTTTACAAATAACAAATTAGTTGAGCTGCTTTCCAAACTCACACAGCAAGTGAATAGCACAAGCATAGAGAAAGTGAGCAGGAAAATTTGATGATTAATAAGGTTGCAATTATTTTTTTTTCATCTGCAAAACACTGAATTGTATTATTCCTGGATGTTAGTAGGTTGCGCTTCTGTGCCCTAGTCTTCAAGCACAAAACCAAGCACAAAATGAAACTTAAATTCACTGCTATGGGTAATGGTCTGATAAGGAAAATACCTAAACTACTGCAAATAATCAGGTGACGTTCAAAACAAAAACCCCCAAGACACACATTTCACTAAATTGGAACTCTTGCCCATCTTTAAATTAAGGTCCACTCTCTTTTTTTCCCCCCTGATTTTTACCTGAAAGTTGTAAATAATATTAATACATTGATTATCAAAAATGCAGTGTGTCAGCTTAGCTTTGTGTTTCACTATTTTAAAGGTTACTGCTTTAAAGTCCAATGCTGTATATTTCAATATATAACATTTTGCAGTGTAATTATCAAGAAACAGACTTGAAAGTACATCTTTGCAGCTGCAGCAGAAGCAAAGCTATTGATCAAGCACTACAGCGTGATCATTAGTCCTGAGGGGTTACCATGCTATTATGCTTTTAAGATAGAAGATAACATCACCTCTTCAAGCTAACCTTTCTTAAGTCAACTGACAGTTGCACTGCCAGGACAACACTGGCAACTCTACTCATAGCATGATGTCCTTGCAGACATGGCTTTTAGTCTGGGCTTGGTCTAGCAGACTGAATCTACACTGCTAGATAAAAGCTGGCCAAATGTTGTAGGTTGACACATCCTGACACCACCTAGGCTAACTGTAGCAGCTTTTCTTGAGAGTTAGAGCAGCCCAAACCACAGCCACATTGTGAAGAATAGGGTAAGGCATCAGGAGACTGGGCTTAGCCTGGCTTCCAGGCTCTCCTGTGTTTCCCAGCACAGCTGGGTTTGCCCACAAGCAGCATCCACTGACCTGGGCTGTGTGTTCCCATCCTGTGGCAAAAGAGATCATTCAGCTTCGCCTTGCTTGGAATGTAGTAGATATAAGAGAAGTGGAGATGTTTCACCTGCCAAGTGTTAGAACATAGACAATATGTGGGGCTCTGCTGACATGTAATAACTTGTCATGACTTGCTAAGTCAATCATACATTCCTCTTTTGGATCTTAACATTTGACTCTACTTTTCAGTTTTAGGCAGCTTACAGTTTGAATCTAAAGACTTGCCAAAACTTAGCCCCTCCTCCATTAATCAAAATGTATTTGATTCTGTTTGTAAAGCTGATGAAAGACAAATCAGGAAAAAATATTTTGTCTTGAGTTAGTCATAGTAGTTATATTTACATGAATAAATATTTATCCTTAATTTTATTCTTCCACCATAAATATCCTCCTCATTGGGCAGAAGGTAAAAGAACAGTATTTCATAATAATTCTTCACCGATATTTTTAGATTAAACCCTATTGCTGCCAGTATGCAACAATGTGGTAGAAACAGTCAAACTTCATGGCACTTCTGCAATTAACTCAGTATAAGAAAACAAATCTGATAATCTAATTCTGCATATTCACATCAAACTGAAATTCCTTCCTTTATATGTTTTAAGGTATTTGATTACTGTATTGGGTTTGTGTAACAAGACTTTGGTTGCTGCAGAGATGCAAGTGTTGCTTTTGTGAGAAGCTGCTAGAAGAAGCGGGATGAAGAGATACTCCAGGTGCTCTGCAATCCTATAGAGGTTTTTTTATGGATCAGTTGTCCACCTTCAGCCCACCGAGGACCCCAGGATGGAGCAGGTGGATGCCCAAAGGAGGTTGTGACCCTTTTGGAAGTCCATGCTGGAGCAGGTTTTCTGGCAGGACCTGTGACCCTGTGGGAACCCAGCCTGTAGCAGTTCCTTCCCAAAGGACTGCACCCTGTGGAAAATCCAGAATCAGAGTTTTTGAAACCTAGACTATTTTTTGTGGCAAGGACCCTTCTTCAGTGTCCCTCACACACAGTAGGAACATAGCCTTATGCTGATGCACCTCCTTGTATCAATACTAACTTATTTATCTCACCTAACCAATTACAATACATATTTTAGGAGTCTGTTAAATTGATATTTTCCTTGAGTGGAGTTACATGCTGCTCCCTACTGATATATTACAAGCTTCACTGGGCAAGGTGAAAATTACACCATGAAGTAAAATTTCTGTATGCATTAGTGGGCATTGCAGACATCTGGCTGACTATGGCACACTTTGGATCGCATCGCACATTTTATTTGGGCTCTTGTGAAATGCTACAACTCTACGAGGAAGGATGAGCATTTCATTTTGTAATAAAGTCTCATTGTATGTTAGTGGTAGCTTTGCCTACCACTGGTTAATTTTACAGCTGCTTGGCTAGTTGAGCTCTTTTGCATAGCCAAATAATTAAAGCCCCATAGAGCATAAAGGGAAGGCAGCATAGTATTTTGATGATCAGTCACAATGTTTGTCAAGAAGGATAACATAAGGTTGTCAGAATCTTGCCAAAGACACCTGGACTAAGCAGACATCTTTAAATGATCCTGAGAGATCACTGTGTATCCACCTCCTGAAAGTGACATCTCTTGGCACAATCTGAGGCTGAATTATCAAAGGTCATTCATGACCATATCTTCCTTCATTCAATGTATGACTCTGATCACAGTGACAAGAAACATCCCACATCATGAATACACTGCTGCAGTGTCCCGTGTGGTACCCTGAGGAGCTGAGGCAGTAAGACTATATACTGGGCAATGTTTGCCTCTCTAAAGGAGAAGAGAGAAACATATCTGCTCTAAGCTTCTCCTAGATATACAGCTAAGATTTCTAACAGAACAGATTAACCTGATCTATTGTATAATTACTGGAGCTTATGATTTAGGTGTAGAAAGGACTGATTCTTAACACCTGGGGGATACTTGAAGGCAGCCAGTACTCATAGCTGTTTTCAAAGCTCTACTTGCTAACATGAGTTTAGAAAAACATATTGCATATCAGTTTAAATTTCTCTCAGCAGGGTCATTTTGGCAGAGAAAATAATTAGCTGTATCCAAGCAACAGACTTTTAAAAATCTCATGTTCAGTAAATTTACAGCAATGAATTGTTATTGAAGGCTGAATTTGTAAGACATACTGTATTTGATACTAGTGAGGGCAACTGGAGTGTTGTCTTCAAGGCAAACCATGTTTGACTTAGGATGAGTGTTTTAGAAAAATCTTCCTCTCTATACTAAGCAAAAAGCACATGAAGTAAAACAGGAGCGGAGTATTACTTCAGGTACTTGTTGGGCAGAGCCATACACTGTCTTAAAGAAAAGATCAATGAATACAGGTCCAAGGGCCACTTTTACTCCTTGTCACCCAGCAGCGTAGTCTTCCACATCTCAATAATTCCCAGGCATTGTTGAAATAACACCAAGCATTGATGGCATTTTCTCCAAGGACACATCTATGTTCCAACGTCTACAGCTGCCAGAATGGCCTCTGGGATCATCAGTAGTTGCCCAAAAGTTAGAACACCAGAAAGAAGATACAGATAACATCCGTTGTCTACTAGCACTTGAAGCATAAACAGCATGTATCAACCTACTTGGGGTGAATTTTCTTGAGTAGGAGGATTATGATATTCCACAGTAGTACTTCAGTATCAGCATCCACATTTCTAGAAACATCAGATTGTTAAGACAACTTGTGCTCATGACCATCTGCTCTAATGGCACCATGCCTACTTATGAACTGGCATGCCACTTTTAACAGGGCACAGGCACCCATGAAAGACAGAAGTGACATCTGCTCTGCGAGTTCCTCCTAATGGCAAGAAATGCAAAATAAGAGCCACATGCCTTTTTATTACGAATGACATCTGTTGACACTTATAACATTATATCATCAACAAATGCCTCTTTCCTAGAATTGCTGCTTCTAATTTGCTTGAGGACTGATTTGCAGGGCCATATTTGGACACTTAAAGGGATATAAACCTTGGTAAAAGTGTTAATGACGTTCCAGTGGCATTGATGAATTTCTGTCAGCTTTAGCAGTCTGTACTGGATGCCACAGCTCACCAGGCTAGGGGGGGCTTAAGCAGTGCCCTAACAATTTTTAGTGCTTAAGGACTGGTAGCATTCAGTCCTCCTTCTGCCACGATAACTTGTGCTACAGTTTATGTGGTATTATTTTAGACAAGGGAGCCAGTAAATGTGTTTGCCTCCTTCCTTGGCATAACAATGACTTCAGAGTATGCAATATGGGCTAAGTTGGGGAGATGTCACACTGAAACCTCAAGGATGGAAGAGCTCTAGAGAGTCCAGTTAGTCACTAATTAATTGCATTTTATGAGCTCACACACAGATCCTCAAAGCTGCTTAGGAACTTAACTCCTATTTCATTTCACATTCAAATTCCACTCACACTACTTATCACTATCTCAGCCCTAAAGGAGTTTCAAACCAACAGATGTCTCTGTTTCATAGGATGAAGGATACAATCAGCTGAGCAGAAGCCCACATGAATGCTGAGCAGTGCTTTAGTTGGAGGAGAAAGGTGGTGCCAGGCACCAAAGCTGCACTGTGCTTTGGAGACAGAGAGGCATCCAAGCTGTTCAGAGCCGCCGTTCAGTGTGCTTAGATCACATTCATTCTCTTGGACAACATGTTGTTCAAGAAAAAAAGTTCTCCCATGTTTTATGGAATAGCTTGGGTTAGCCTGGCTGACTAGGGCTTCTCCCTCACCTCTGGAGGACATCAGACCCAGCAAGCGCAACTATCTGTTCTGCTGGAGTTGACCATCATGCACCAGAGGACAAGGAAAGAGGCAGGGATGCCCTCATCACTCACGTCGAAGAAACTGCCTAGTTCTCACAGAGTCACTCCTGCATATTTTAGAAAGTGATGTGTAAAGCATAATACCTACCCCTCCGTAGTGGACAGATATTCCTTCCTCTCCCTCCCTAGTGGACAGATATTCCTTCCTCTCCCTCCCTAGTATATCTCTTACACTAAGGACATGTACAAATGAGATTTGTAGGACCATTAGAGGTGTCCAACTTCTTTCATCTGTTTGAATTTTCCTGCTGGAAATCTTCCTGTAGTGGTATGGATCTTTTGAGAAGTGTAACATTTATTTCTGGATGGCATAGGAGAGCCTGCTTTTCCCAGATAACTTTCACAAACTACTTTGTAAGTAACACACAATGTGCACTGTGCTGCTCTGTGCTGGGTCCTGTGTAGATTTGTAGTTTGTGGCTATTTTAGATGTCATACAGAAAAAATAATCTATAGCAAAATAACAATCTGAAAAAACCATTGTGTAGTCCAGAGTTTCATCAGATAAGAAACATGTTTCAGTGGAAAGCTTTATTTTTTCACTTTCACAAGGTATACTCTCTTTTAAGGATCATAAAAACAAGCTTGACTTGTAGAATACTACTGATTATATGACGTTTTCCTTATAAAACATCTTAAACAGTTTGATCAAATTAAGTTCTGTTTTAATAAATATTGTCAGTTACGAGGAATCTGAAAGTAAAACTGCAATCCAAAAACACCTGGAGGGAGAAAACAGGTGTCTATTGTAAATAGCATAGAGAGCAAACATAATTTTTCAATATGATCTGTTAAAGTTTTTCCTCATCTCATATTTACTAAAAACAATGCCTTTAGAAGACATTTTTGAGCAAATTTGGTTATTTTGCCATAACCTAATTTTACAACAAGCAGTACTAAATGCTGTGAACCAGTGACCCAATTAAATGAGTCTTATAATATGTTTTAGGTGCAATTACATTTCTATGAACTGAAATAATCTAAATGAATTGGCCCATGATATTTTGCAGGAATCAGGTGTTTAAGTGTATTTAGTTCACAAAATGAAAGCTCTTGGAAGTATATAAAATCAAAATTCTGCTGAAATCTACAGAGGTTAAATGGAGGAGGCATGTTCCTAAAAAATGACAGTGCCCTTGTAGAACAAATTATTTAACTTTTTTCTTGACAAAGTATCAAATATTTTGTTCATTTCCAACCTAGCAATTCTATGATTCTCTCTTCACAATGAGCCACACGGAGAAGAGAAGACAAGGCACAATGGGTACAAACTGCATTGGGAGAGGTTTCACCTCAACAGAAGAAAGAAAGTTTTTACAATGATAACAATCAATCACTGGAAAAATCACCCCTGGGATGTGGGAGAGTCCCCAGTGCTGGAATTTTTCAAGATGAGATTGGACAGGGTTCTAGATAATCTCATCTAGGTTCCCATTTGAACAAAAGACTGGAAAATGATCTTTCAAGCTTCCTTTCAACCTAGGCTATTCTATGATTCTATGAAAGGGGAATAACAAATGAAGAACCTCAGTTTTGAATATCAGGTTTAAAATAAAGACTATATACCACTATGTGCTCAGACAGTTGTAATACAAATGATGCCATTTATGGTCTAGACATATTTCTTAGTAGGTTTGTAAACATAAAAGTCTAATTCCAGTCTGATTACTTAGAAAATGGAAATCTACACTTCAGAGAACAAACACAGCCTGGGCAGCCAGGTGTGAAATTTCTTGTCTGACCACAGCACTTCAGCACTTTTGCAGCATCAGGACGTCTTCTCCAAGCAAGTGGCTTTTGTGGGCTCGAACCTTATTATACCATGACATCATGGTATCTGCTCCTTTCATTATGGATGTTATAGCTACTCTTAAATAAAAGGTTGTAGAGTTGAAAGCATTTTAAGGTGCCAGAGGTGATATGTATGTGGAATTTTTACTTACTGGCAATAATATAACCGTTCTCTGATCTAGAACAAGTTGCTTGGATTACACAGGTACTAAATAGGCCACTAATCCATTCCTGGTCTTCTGTATCAATAGGCAAGTTGCTTCAAGGCTTTACCCATTACTGCAAGATCCCGCTTGACATGATAAAACACTGTGATGTGCAGGTAAAAACTTTTTTAGGGTTAGAAAATGACTCTGTTAATAAAATGACAAGTAAACTTGATTAAGATAATGACGTTCTAGAACACCATTTTTGTATACAAACCACACCTCTCATCTTTTTCACCAAGCACTCAGCCCCAGTAATTATATGCTTCTTCTTTTTAAAGCCAGCAAATCCACCTCCTGTCAACACTCCCGAGCGGAGAACCACTACTCTTTTATATTCAAACAATACTTAAAGGCCTCTCTGAAAATAACTTGGATGGCACTCTAGTCACATCAGTGAGTTAACTTGTTAGGGCATTGTCAGGTGCAGCCAAAAAAGGACCTTTCATGCAAACTACAGGATGTCTTATTTGAGGAAAAAAAATTTCAAAACTTCAGAATCAGTAGGAAAGCAGGTTCATGGCTTGTAAGTAAATTAGGATGTGTATCATCCTTCTTTGCCAACAGCACTCAGGCAATCACTGTAAAGAAGCACAATGAAATGGCATTTCATCAGATACACCAAACTGTCCTCAAGCAAGGTCTCTAATGATTTCAATGGAAGATACATGTGCCACCTAGTCTTTATGCGGCAAACAAAACTACATGAGCTGCATATGACTTGAAAGCTACAGATAACATGAAGTCTGAGTCATTGTAGCTGCCCAGGAAATATACTTAGTAGTTCAAAAGGTAAATTCTGCTGCTATGTGTTTGTGCCCGCCACACCACAGTTGCGGTTTCAAGAGGAAAGCAGACGGGTGAGCATGTGCCGCCCAGACACCCCTAAGGGCCTGTAACTGAACCAAGGGCAGATTTCCTTTCTAACAGCCTATGCCTACAATATCTACTAACAGCCTCACAAACATCCTCTTTTCGCAAACTTCACAAGAAGAGAACATGACTATGTAGATTGGTGTGTCTTGCACCTAGCCTGGCTGGACTGACCTCATGCTCCTGCAAGGCTGTTCCAGCTCTATTGAAAGGACACATAATGTCCCTTGGAGCTGGCTGTTTAAAAGTAACTACAAGGATTTACACAAATATGAATACCAAAATTGTTGAAGCTTTGCTGGCAACAATACATAGTTAACCACAAAGCACTCAACCAATGCCTTTTAAAACCAAGGGAGAACCCCCTTTGGTTTTGCTTGGTTTCAGCAACCCATAGCAGAGCTGGAAACCCTAAGATTTCCAGAGCCCATGGCTAGGACATGAAGGACTCAGATAATTTCAAATTAGGTAATGAAATAGTAAGCAAAACATAAATCTTTCACATAGTCTGTCACAGCCAAACCATGAAGCCCCACTAGCACCATTCACTGCTTCCAGGACTTTTAAGGTTTTGCATAAGGGAAAGGAAGAGGTTACTTTATTTTGAAAAAAAAAAATCTTTATTTATAAGGTCCTGTTTCTAAATCCATTGCTTTTAAAAAGCAAGGACCTTATGTTACAAGGAGGCCTAATTACCTGTACCCTTGCCATTGCTCTTTTTCTTAATTAGGACCTTGAAGATAATTTCACTTGCCTGACTCTGGCACGTGAAGACTAAACTGCAGGATTAAACCAGAAACATCATATTAATTTCAACTCTGTATAAATCATTGTATAGTTAAGGTCTGTAAAGGACTACTTAAATGAAAGCTTTTTATTCACACACTTAGTACATGCAGTTCTGAAGTAGGAGAGCTTCTCATTTTGTACAATTTTAAATCCTAACATTTTTTTTTAAGACACCTGAAATTACTAACAGGGTCAAGAGAGGTTATGTGTAGAGGGGTAAGGATGAGTGAGTGTAAAGGGGTTAAGTTATTTTAAGGATTTTAAAGTACAGTCATAAGTATGATCTGCAGTATTTTTATGCCAAAACAAATAATGTCCTTTTGTATTGCAGGCACATTTAGTTAACTGTGTGTGTATTGTATAAGCACAGAGCAGCTAAACCAAAGCGTTTTCTACTATAAAAAATGTAATTCAGGTGCTCTCCATAGTACCTCAGTTTGCAGGAAGTCCCTGTGCTCCTGATAAGGAGTTGGATATTTCCTAGCATTGCTAACAAATGGCAGAGGACTCAGGAAAAAGTAAGTGGCAGATCTGCCTCAGAGACTCTCCTTATGTTGCTTTGCTGGCTCTAAAGTTTCCTTCTCCTCCCCAGTAGGAGAATCTGACAGGCTCACCACATGCCCTTGGTGTTTCTCTTACATTCCTGGCCCTTTAAGGCAGGTGATTATGTGAAAAATCTCAACTCCTATTACTGTAAAAGAAACTTCAATTCTTTTTCTTGTTTTTTGAGGGGTTTTTGTTTCTTGGTTATATTTTGGGGGGTTCTTTTTTTTTTTTATCCTCTTCAGCACAGAAATGTAGCCTGTGAGCATTTCCAAGATCATTCTTCTAAGGAAATATCCTAAGCTTTTTGAAAGCTCACAAACACTGATACCATATTACGCTACTGTGATAGTTCAAGTTACAGGTGCATTTGCTCTGGCTCTGATGAGTGCTTAAAAAGCTCCTTCTTTTCTCAGTTAAACACAAAACCTCAGGTCATTTGAATCATAGCCCCAAACAATTAAACATGTCCATAGTAGCACAGCTTTGGAGCAATACTGAAGACAAAGAAGGAGGTTCTTGGAGGAGACAGAGCATGTTTTCTACTGTAGAAAGGCTAATATTGGCTGAGACTCCCTGTGTTTTCTTTGTAACCTCCTTCAGATCCAATAGACAAGAATATGCACCAAGGCTGGCTTTGTCTCCCTCCAAACATTGTAAGTTCTGTGGTTGAAGGAGAAAGGGCAAGGTATTGCAGCTCTTTGCAGAAAGGATATGACTCCATCAAAATTAGAAAAATGTATGTATAAGACCTGATTTTACCAGGACCTAGTTATAATAAAGTCACCTTTTATTTCACCTGTGGTAATTTTGGTAGTCAGCAGAGAGTCACACAAGTGTGTTATATGCTGGTGGAGAAAAGGGGGAGAAAGCTGCTGTTCACAGCCTTTAAGGAAAAATGGTCCAGCCTTACACTCCATATTCCCAACCCTGCCTAGAAGTGAGGAAATGATGTAGGCTTACTGGAAGAATGACCTATAACTACTGCCCCAAAATAAGGTGAACCCACAGCCCCTCTTCTCATCTTTTGTCCCCTTTGCCATCTTTTCTTTGTGACCTAGGTGACAGCAGATCATGAATATGACATAACTGAAGATGTTACAAGTTTCAACTGGTGCTCACTATTTCATTTCTTTCCCCAAAATGGAAACAGAGAGGTTGCAGTATGATCCCAAAGTCAGTGTTCTGCAGTCATGATTACAAGGTGTCTTCTGCAGAAATTCAGTCTACAGGTTATTTGCTATCAAGATTTTTTATCACACTGAAAACTGGAACTAATTATATGATGATTAGTAAGACAGTAGTTTGTGTTAGAGGCAAATCCTGGGCATGCATCCTAGCTTCTCCAGTATCGTTTTGTCAGTGCTATTACTTTAGAAAGAGAGCTATGAAAATTAATTAATTGTAAATTGCTTGGGATGAAAGGTATTATGTAAATATTAGGCACTGTTACAAAAAAAAATGTATCTGTAGATGAGGTGAGGTTTATCTGCTTTCATTTGTCTTCATATAATTCTGGTAAATGTGAAAAAATTCTTTGTTAAAAGCCATCTCCAATCAAGCTGCTGGTGCCTGCCGTGCAACATCACAGTAGTTGTTCATTAATGAAACCAACCTTTATCTTGACAGCTTTCATTTTAGAACACTGTGGCAACCACTGCTGTCTGCCTACAGGAGGAAAGATGTGCTAAGTAATGAGTAATTCATGGGTGTAAATATGAAGGGAATAAATTGCGCTTTAAAATATTTATAAAATGCTACTCGGGATCTATTTAGAATTTTCAGAGCAAAATATCTAGGAAGTTATACTCACACTAACAGTGGTGAAAAAAGAAATTCTATTACATACATATACACGCACATACACAAGCATATAAAACCCATGCACACACCACTTGTTTTTAAAAACAATTGGAAACTTTGAAAATGAAAATTATTTTTATGAGGGATTTAAGAAGAAATATACGATGCACAACAGGAGTACTGGGTCCGGTAGTACTATTACACTGTATTCTTACTGATCTAATAAGCAAACCTAAGCTTATTGCAGTATTATTTTAGCAGAAAGATTTTAAGAGAGAGAACATGGAAGCTGCCAGAGTAGATTTTCAGGTGGAATCTGAGACCTGAGACACCTGGCAGCGCAACAGTGAAAACTGCATTTCTTTTGAGTAATCCATCTAGAACTCAAACAATGAAATCACCTTTTTCTGACCCATATTTCCCAAACCACATGCTGTTTCCCTAAAAGCAAAGCTGCTAATGGGCTCCCAGGTTGGGGGGGTGGGGGTTGGGAAGTGGTGGTGGGGCATTTACACTATACACAGGAAATCTTTCACATTACAAAAAGCAGATGCTTGACATACAAATGACCTCTGATATAGTAAGCATGAACATTCACATGTTACTGCAGCAGAGCAGTTTCTTGCAAATGGCTGGGTGCGAAAGTAAGGAAGAATGCCCTCCCTTGCCAGGGCTGAGCTGAATCTGGGCTATGGGTCTGTGAGTACTGCTAATTAAAAAGTTCACTCTCTTCTCTCTTTTTCAGAAGGAAAAAGTAATCTGGGGTTATATCCTCTTGGAAATTTTGCAGGCTAAAAGGACTGTGAATATTGTAATTGTGACCTTCCAGTACATGAAGGCATACAAGAAAGCTGGGGAAGGACTTCTTACAAAGACATGTAGTGATAGGACTAAGGGGAACGGTTTTAAATTGGAGAGGGGAAAATTTAGAATAGACATAAGGAGGAAATGCTTCACAACAAGAGTGGTGAGGCCCTGGCACAGGTTGCCCAGGGAAGTCATCGATGACCCTGTCCCTGGTTTTCAAGGCCAGGTTGGATGGGGCCTTGGGTAGCCTGATCTAGCGGCATGTGGCCCTGCCAATGACAGGGGGGTTGGAGCTGGATGATCTTTACAGTCCTTTCCAACTCAAACCATTCTGTGATTCTATGATTATATCCTTAAAGCACAAGAAGCTACTCTTGTCCAAATATAAGATTGGCTAACTTACTTGCTACCAACAGCCCAGATCTCTGCCAAAGGACAGATTTTCTTGGCAGTGTTGGTTTCAGACCAAACTGTGTCTGAACACTCATGTCTCACAGCACACAGAGAGAAGCCACTGTATCTGGTGTCCTTCCCTACACAGTCTTACAGTGTTCTGGAGTTAAAGGACAGTGAAATAATAGTGGAACAGGGAGGAAAAGAAGGTTCACCCTTTCAGCATACTTCTGATACACCCTGTGACAGACTGCATCTGCTTTATCTGCTCACAGTTTATTGTGCACTTCATGCTCAACAACTACGTGTGGTTAGGTAGCAAAGAAGGTGGCTGTTGTTGACCTGGGAGAGGCAGAAGCAATCCTACTGTGAGAGAAGAGTCATTTCTATGGAAATGCAAGAAGAGTGATAACCTGTCTTTGGAGACCCTGAGAGAATCCTGAGTAAACCAGGGGGTAGCGATACTGCCAGGCCTCAGAGATGACAATGTCCCCACATTGAGGGGAGCTGGCAGACTTCATAAAGTCATCAAAAATAGCAGCATCAAGACAGACAGGGACCCGTTTGCAAGGAGCAGTGAATAAGGGGTTGTATCTATTAACGCCCCACAGTTTGAACCTCTCTCAAATGATATTGTTCCTAGTTTGTGTTCTAACAAACCTAATTTAATGATCCAACATGTGTCAAATGGTTCATTCTAACAGAAGTTGTGGGCAGCACACTGTCAAACTAATGGTCTTGTTGGGCACTGCCAGTGTGACCTGAACTCACTAAGCACCTGCCAAACTCAAGATGAAGAATGAGCTGGTAGAATACAGTGCATGGAATACCAACTTCAGATATTTGGTGTTTAACATAATGCTATGAACAAGTATTTAAAGAGATTCAATACTTAGTGGTCAGCAACACAACTCCAGATTTTTTTTTTTCATTACTGGAAATTGCAAGGAAGAGAGCAAGAAAAAGTACTAGCCCTGCAGGACACACACAGTGATAATATTTTCTATTTTAGACCATATATCTCCTAAGCAAAGTATAACCATTATTAGAAATTAAGATCCACTCCACCTGGATCCTAAGCTCAAAAACAGTCAGTGCCTTGTTGGGAAGAAACAAACATCTTCCACTTTTATAAGTGACAATGACATTTTTCTTCTGGATTTACTTGACACAGTTTCATGAACTTCCTTTGGAGTTTGTTTTGGGTCTTGTTTTCTTGTTTATACAATGACAAGACAATGGAAAGCTTGAAAAACATACTGACTTTTTCAGATTAGCCACATACCAGATATTGCTGGTTTCTCTGGAAGTTTTGTGATTTTGTTCAAATACATAATAAAATTTTAACTGTTACACACCAGACAAGGTTTTTAGCATTTTTATATTCTCTGTAATTGAGAAAAAGGAGAAAAGTTTTAACAAAGTGTTCCTGTGAGTTTCAAAAAGTAAGAGATTCTGTTAAAAAAACCTCTAAATTACATTAATTTGAGGAGTAGTCCTTCATGAATTTTTCACTGGTTCTTGTCAGCAGAATATAGAGAATTGCAACAAATCAAAGAAGCTTCTGCTGTTTGGGTGATCTGGAAGATCACTTCCATTTAACAATGTCACCATCATCACCAGCTTCTGCCCATCTATTTATTTTTCCAGCAATTTGTTTCATGAATAGAAAGACTAATGGAATCTTGTTTCCTTTGAATCTGTGCACTTTATACATCTCCACTGCCTTGATGACAGCACATCCAAGTACCAGTTATTCCCATTACAAGCCTTCCAGCTCCCCATTGGATACACTGTGAGCTCCTGCCATGGTACCCTTAAATCCTCTTTGTGTTTGCAGTTTCAGTGTGCCCCTTCTGAAAAAGCTTCATAAATAACACAGAGGACCTTAACTGCACTTCCACGGCTTTTAACTGTTATACATGCTCTGGTGTTCTTGCAGGTTTTGTGTCAACTGGTCAAAGAGATGCTGTACCACTGAGCTCACAATATAGGATTTTTCTTAGTGGCAAGTACTTATTTGGATCTTTCACCTTTAGCAAGCCATTAATTAAACCTAAAGGTTTAATACCTTTAGGATCTGGAGTGGGTTTTGCTCTCAGAACAGTTCAAAATGCTGGAGAGATGAGAAACTGCAGTTTATTAATTCAAGACTAACCCCACTGGATTATACAAATCTTGTTTCCATGAGAAAACATGAAAAAAGAAAAAAAAAACTGAGAGAGAAAACCCAAACACTTAGTGCATTATGTTAACATTTAAAAATGGAACATCTCCTGGAAAAAGAAGGATAGCTTTCAGGACACAAGGGAAAGAGGAAAATCTCTTTGCTGTCTCTGTCAAATTGTCTGCAATAATACTGGAAAGGAAGCCTAGGTCTTAGCTTTCCAACTGGTGAGCTGTGGGAAGCCTCTCTAACGCCATACGGATGCTTCAATTTATGCAGCAGTACAGTCCTAAATTAGGAGGTTTGACAATAAATTAATCTGTCATACATTTGGTACTGAAAGAAGTATTTTAAAGGAATATATTATTAACTTAAATGTTACGTGAAACCTTCAAAAGCTAAGACTCTGAGTGGATTACTGTAGTGGGAGTGCTTTCAGGCTATTCTTAATACATATTATTAATTTAAAGACTCACAAATGCTTTCAATGTGATTATGTCCCAAAATCAACCTCTATTGAATGTGTCAAAGTTGTTGTCAGACCCTTTATGTGGTGGAACAACTACTTCAGAAAGCCTGACTGTTTTTCAGAAGGTAAATGCATGAGTCTCTTACTTGGATTACTTGAGCCTTGAGGCCTGGACTCCCCAGAGACTCACTTCACAAAACCAGGACCACCCAGCATCCCACATTACACATAAGCAAACACAGATTTGCATACAAAGAACTCATGGAGAGTCATGTTTTCCATTTACCACCCAGGAGCAGAAAAAAGTCCATTAAGAGCTGGGGAAGATGTGCTGACAGATTCTCCTTCCCAGACCCTTCCAAAGTGCCAAATGAGCATTTGGGTCTGCTGGTATTGGGGAAATCACCAGTGAGTTTAGCGCACAGCAAGCTAATATTCCTGCCGTCCACAGCCTGGATGGCAGTAGATGGGTATCTTACAGCACACAGTGTTACTAGGTCACCCCAAGGGGTAGATGATACCATGAAGATCCTTGTCAACTCACAAGGGATAGTCATATGCTGGTTACCATGGAATGCTAAAAGCCATGGCTTAGCCAAGCAATCACAACAGCAGAGACTTGCTGGTACATAAGCACTGTCATTTTCATGGTCCAGATCAGGTTAGACACTATGTCACCTCTTAATTATATGAATCACGACTATTAAACTCTATTTAATGCAAATCCAATATCTGATAACTACTAATAGCCTTCAATAGAAAAGTTCTCTTCATTTATGATTTCTCTTACTGTAAACTTTTAATCGCTTGCACTTCAAGCAGCTTTGAAAATGCGGCAATTTATATAAGATCTTTTAAGTATCTACATATGATCTCTAGCAGGGCTTACAGGATACCTTGAAACAATTCAGAGTCACAATATGAAACAGAGATAGAAAATAGTCACAATTACAGCTTGCAACAATGACAATGACAATTGTTGAAAACTGTGTAGAAATATCTATATCATAGTTTTAAATAGGAGTGCTCAAAGTTAGCAAACACCTCAGTAAGAAACAAAGCCAAACTATGAGAGCTCTTGAGTTTGTACAGCCCTAAGCACAATGAAGCTGAACCTGGTTGTGCTCCTTTCTCCTCACTACAATATCGGTGCAGGACAATAATAGGTAATTAAATCTTTTTAGAACATCAAGTTCTGTCTTTGGGGTGGTCACTTAAGAACAAACCATCATCCCTGTTGCCAGACAATACATCCATCTAACCCCTTTTTCTGTTTTTACTTATGATCAGCAGCAGAGGCTGAGGAAAAAGAAACAGAGAATCATGGAATCATAGAATCATAGAACAACCTGCCCTTCTCCCATGTCTTTTCCAGCCTTAAAAGCATGGTGAATTGTGAGCTTCTGAGCCCATGATTCTTTCTGTAGGCAAAGTAGCCCTCAATGGCTTTTTCCTCTATATGCACTTCTCTGGTTTTTGCTTATGCCCATGTAACCTTTTGGCATGCAGCTCAGCAGTTCCTCTCTCTAGCACCTCTTCTTTTTTTTTTTTTTTTTTTTTTTTTTTTTTTACCACTGTATCCCCTTTTTGCATTTCTGAAGATCTTGCCATTTCAGTGTACAACCATCATGCCTCCAACAAGGCATATACATGACTGAGCATGAACATGACAAGGCATACACATGACTGGGTTCAACAGAAGATTGCTGAAAGTGGATGCAGGATGGCAGGCACTGTACAAGCCTGTCCAGGCAGTTCTGCTGGTGGTGCTACCACAGTCAGCTGCACGACTGTGATTCTTTGCCTGCCCACTGCTGATGCCCATCCCCAGAGCTTGCCCTTCCCTGGCCCTGCCATTTCTCCACCTCCCTACTTCCCACCTTTCATCATTGGATGTATTTTTCTGACATTGAGGTTAGCTCAAGTGCCTGAGTTTGGAGCATGATGGGGTCGGTTCCTCAGAAAGTAATAAGACAGCTTTGGAAAACAAATCATTGAGCAGGATCCCAAGTGAGTAGCTAAACTATATCTAGGCATTACCAAAGATGCCTGCCAAAGCATACATTCAGTCCACACACAATACAGAAATATTTGATTTATATTCAGCTCCTCCTTGCATTTTCACCCCCATGCACTGTTTCTTCTGCTAGAAAAGAGACTTGGCTCCCAGACGGCTGGAGTAAGTCCAATGCAAAAACCAAGCCTGAACGACCAAAAAAGATTTTTGATAGAGACAAAATGGGTGGTCTCCACTGACTTTCTTTTTTCCTTCCTCTTCTTCTTCTCTCTTGGTGTGAAGGCATATGTGAGTCATGGAGAGGTGCTAAGTGTAAGCAATGAGTCATTCGCTATCCTCACTGTGCCCTGTTCTGTGTAGATTTCAGGCACAGAGAAGACAAATAGATCTTTACATTGGAAATGGCCTGGGAACCAACTAGCCTGAGAAGAACCACACAAATTGCCTGAATACACGGAGCCAGTTGTGGAGAAATAGTTTTCTTGCAGATCCTTAGTTTCTTATCAACTTGTACACATCGGTGTTCATCAGCAGTTGACACTGAAAGCTTCCAAGCAAAATTGTTTGTAAAGACAATTGAATTCAGGCTCGACCTCACATGCCTTTTTAGTATATTTTCCATTACAGTAATTGATTTTCATTTTTCAGCAATAGTGCTTACTATACCTTTGACAATCGTTTGGTTCTCAGCTGAACCCGAGGGGATCTGTTAGCAATTTACTTCTATTGCCACTAGAGGTCAGCCACTATCCTGACAACATAGAGTCAAGGAAAGCAAAACTCATCCTTAAGTTCTCAGAGATCACATTTTCCAAAACCAAAATCGAGCCTAAGAGAAGACTTGAGAGCTTAGTTTACATGAGGTGGAGCACAGCCTAGGAATAAA
Organism: Coccyzus lansbergi; assembly: GCA_033558105.1. Taxonomy (NCBI): domain Eukaryota; kingdom Metazoa; phylum Chordata; class Aves; order Cuculiformes; family Coccyzidae; genus Coccyzus; species Coccyzus lansbergi. The sequence continues at coordinate 4,041,749 of JAUMJK010000151.1, forward strand.
CACAGGATTATTTATTTTCCTGCAGTGTAGTCAATCCTGCTTTTACTACTTTATTCTGTCAGTGTATCTGTAATTCTACTAAACTAATTATTGATAACACTGGGAAAACCTTTAGATCAAATTCAGACCACCTAGTCTGCTTGCCTAGCTAATGGGATAAGAAAAGAACAAACATGGCCAAAGTGCTAGATGGTAAACTTCCTGCCAGTGAAGTCCAATTCAGCATTTGATGAAGCAGGGGAGTCCTGCAAGTAAGCTGAAAATGCTTCATTAGTTACTAAGTACACTGTAGATTCATAGTCTTCTGAATAAAATAGAGTCATTTAATGAACTGAAATCAGTTGCCTGCTAGTGCATTAGAGTTAAAAGAAAATCCTTTCTATGGAGAAAAAAAAATGCAAACCCCATTCATCTGTTCAATCTCTCTGATCCACCGATCCAGGAAATTATCAGCCTGACCCAGCTGTGCTGATTTGTGCAGCACTCCTTTTTTTGTGCCCTGGCAAGGAAATCTCCTGTGAGAACTGATACCACAGTCCAGTGTGGCAGATTGCAGAGAAGGCAAAAGTATGTTGCCATGGGTCAGTGGCTGGCTTTTATTTTTGGAAATCAATACTGTCAAGAAGCTACATGTCTTATTTCACTCCTGCACAATCATCAAAGCCTTAGACTAGAACAACAACATGCATGGTGACACTGTAAAATACAAATGTGACCTATAATGTAGTTGGTGAGATTTGCAGCAATGCCTGGAGTGAGGCTATGATGAGGAAGTTGGACCTTTTCTTGCCCCATGCATCTGTAACTGCTTCATTGCTGTTCTTGCCCCTGCATGGGTCAATGACCAGCCAACAATTCCCCCCTACTTGTCCCACATCTCAGGACAATCTGAGTAAAAGGCACAGAGAATTTTGTCACTTTTAGCATCATGTAATATCTAAAAGGTGCATTCCCTATTATCCTGTATGCAGCAGAAGAAGAAAAGGGAAGGGAAGGGAAGGGAAAAGGGAAGGGAAGGGAAAAGGGAAGGGAAGGGAAATGGGAAGGGAAGGGAAGGGAAGAGGGAAGGGAAAAGGGAAGGGAAAAGGGAAGGGGGAAGGGAAGGGAAAAGGGAAAGGAAGGGAAGGAAAGGGAAAGGAAGGGAAAAGGGAAGGAAAGGGAAAGGAAGGGAAAAGGGAAAGGAAAGGAAGGGAAGGGAAGGGAAGGGAAAAGGGAAAGGAAGGGAAGGGAAAGGGGAAGGGAAGGGAAGGGAAAGGAAGGGAAGGGAAAAGGGAAGAGAAGAGGTGACATCCATCAATTTCCCTGTCTTCAGCCCCTATTGGAATAAAGAAGAAGTGATAACGTGTTATCAAAAAATCTGCCCTGACAGGAACCAAGACACGATCATGATGTTGCCTGTATAGGTAGTGACATGATGGGGCTCCATACTAAGCAATATTTTACATTGATGTATCCAACTGTAGTCAGAGTGGACATACAACAAACTGTGTAAGATTCTACAATAGTGTTTATCTTCAGTGGCTTACAAATATCTCTAAACCTGTCTACAGTTAAAGTACTGATCTCTGAAACCTTGTAACAGTTTGCAGTCATTCACATCTAATCTGAATTAGCAAAACATGATCAAGTCAGGTCCAGAAAGGAAATACCCTGAAACCCTGCAACTGGTGGAGGGACAGAAACATAGATCTAAAAGATGGGAGAAAAGCCAAACTTGCATTCACTTTTCACATTTGCAACTGAAACTTTAGTGACCACAATTAACCCAGCAAAAATGGGATTGATTTGCACTAAAGAACTGGTTATCTGAACTTGAAGCAGTTATTCCACAATCTCCTATATACAGCAGAGAAGAGACATCTGCAGAGCCTTTCTTCTAGGAAGATCCAAACCATTTTCAAGAGGTGCTTATTTCTCTTTGCTGATTAGATAATAGGATTATGGTGAGTACTGCAAACTGAGGAAGTCTAACATTGAAGTATCTAATTAGAGCAGGTGAATCCCAAACCTATCCTGCTTGGCCCATTAATTTCTCACTTGCAAAATAATGCAGTGAGCCCATAATAATAAAAACTATGGTGATGATGCCATTAATGCAGAGATGACAAAACTTAGCTCTCATTCCGGCTATAAAATACTGTATGATCCACCAATGCATGGAGTATTATAATACATGGCTTCATTGTTTTGCTAAGCAACAAAGAAACTAAAGGTAATTAAGTGTCAGTAAAAGAGAATAAATATATGCTGCTGATACAGCTATTTGAAGCTGAGTTGACTAACAGTAAGTATCATTTACCATCAGAAGGCCTTCCTCCAACAGAGGACAAGTTTAGCTCTTAAGCACTTGCTTAGATATAACTGCCCAAATAATCTATTGATTTATATGGAACTTGGACTGGTGCTTAGAATTAAATATTGCCTTAAAGCTCAAGTGCTTGGCTAGTTTGTAACCTAATAATGAGCATTCAAATTACTACACTTCCATGAAAATGTAGGGTCTGTGCTGTGGTCAGGTTGATGCTCTGGGTGGATTTGTGTGCAACTATAAGACTGCACAATTTCAGGGTAAGAAGAATTAGGACAATTGTGCTACGACAGCACATGAAGAGCCTATTTATTCAGGGGTTTTCTCAACAATTTTAGCATTGTAGATTTATTAACTTTTATTCATGCATGAGTGCTGTAAATTCAGAGAAAATGTCTTCAGAGGATGTTGGCATACTGCAACTTAATTTAAGAAGTTTATGTGAGTTTACTATCTGAAAAAATAAAAATCTTTCATCAGGTATCCTGTTTAAACAAATAAAGACAGACTGTTCTGTATAAGAAAGCTTCTGAATCAGAAGTTTTAGGTAGTATTCTAAGTCGCTATATTATCAGATGCAATTTGCAAGAGTTGAGCTTTACCCTGAAGAGACAATCTTTCCAAAATCTAAGATACTTCATGGATTAATTCTTTTAAAGTATGAAGCTGCTAGGTGAAGTCACAGCATGCAGTTTCATCTAACGAGTCTTTTATTTTAACTATGAAATATTAAATAGCCAAACTGAAGCTATGAAAGTTTCAAAATTGAAGACTACTAAAGCAGGGGCAATGTAAGGAACAGACCCCTTGTGACTGACCAGTTTGACTGGTATCTTAACTGGGAGATACGTAGCTGTTCATCTTAAGGCAGTATTGGTGTGCCTCCTCAGGTCACCATCCATGGTGAATTCACCTGTACTGATACTTTTAACACTTCAGAGGAAGGAGCTTGAGGTGCATGCCAACCAGCTGTGCAATGAAGGCAGCAGTGGCTGGCAGGGTGCACAGGACAGTCCTTGCCAATTGCTTGATTGCTACAGGCAATGGATTAAACTCTTGTGTGTCATGGGGCTGATGCAGTGTATGGTTAATTGGCGATTTCAGCTGTCAATGCAGAAATAGTGTGCTTTTATGGTCCGTGAATGGAGAGTTCTTTACCAGGACAGAAAGTATGCCTATAGGCATCCAGTCTAAACCATATCTTCCTGCTCCCTCCTTCCCCTACACATTCCCATGCATTATCAGGACCCAGAACTTCTCACAGAAGATGAGTTAAAATACTTCACTTAAAACCCGCACATATTAAAGATATTTTATCTCACAAGAAATAATTCACGCACAGGTGAGTTCGCCCTGAGCTACTCTGACATTTTATTTTCATCTGCTAAGTTGTTACATTGCTATAGTACATCTATGTAACTATTAAAGTAAGTAGAGAATAGGAATTGGTTGCAATTTCTGTGAAATGTCTGAAGAATGTTAAGTCTCTTGAAAAAGATGCACACAGATCCCTCTTCTGAGCATTACAGTGTGCCTAACCCTTCTCCTTAAAAAAAAAAAAAAAAAAAAAAGACAAGTAAAAATCTCTTTTTAAATAAAAAAAATAATAGTATTTAAATATCAGGACAGATCCACTCTTTTTTGCATAAATCCAAACTGCTAAGGAATGCAGTGTCAACTCCTGCAACATCTCCGCCTTGGCCTAGCAGGTACCTCTTCATTACTTCTCACATCTAGCTGGATGTGTCTCACTTTTGCTTCCAGGCCTGCAACAATTTTATGACTGATAAGCATTCAACTCCTCATCCTCCTTTACAGAAATGGCAGAGGCTGCATCTGTGAAAAGCTACAACCCAGCCACAGGGAGAACTCTCACCATGGTCACCTTCTAAACAGTTGCCCTTACTAGTCTGAAAGCTTTTTGTTGAGCTTGCATCTTCTTTCTCCCCTGAATTGTCACTTGTTAGCTCCTGTGCATGTAGCGACAGCTCTGGGTACCACATTTCACCTCTTTCGAGGCCTCCAGCAGATAATTTTCCTTTCCTTGAGGCCAGTGTCCCTCAGATCTCCCATACCTATGTCATTGGCCCTGCTATTCCAGATCAACACATGATGCTCAAGTCAGAGCATCCATAATATCTGGAATGAAATACTATTTTGAAAAATTCAACAGAAGATACTACATCAACTTCTGTAGGAACAGGGATTCACTGTCTTGACCTTCAAATCCTCATGGAATTAATTCTACATGTGCTTTACTCTTATATGTCAGCTTAATTTGATATCTCTGAAGTCAGGTAAATGTTCTGCCTATCATCTTTTTTTTTAAAAAAAGGCTTAGCAAAAATAACTTTATGTTCTAAAGAACTATCTTTTCAAAGGATTTTTCTTGGTGGTTTTTCAGAGTCCTCTTTGGCCTTGAAAGATGGCCTTCTGATATCCAAGAACAGTACATACCACACATTGCACAGCCACTATTTTATGTTTATTGTATGTTTTACTCTCTTTTTTTTCTTCCCTTGCCCAAAACAAATCTCTCAGCTAAGACATTTGTTGTACCTATTTCCCATTTCTGGCATGTACAGTATCCAATTTCTTTGTTGGTTTGAATAATTTACACACCTTCACAGCCAGGATCTAAGAGTGAGGTGTTTATGCAAGGTCGCAGGTGGGAAAGAAGAAGATGAAATGTCCTCTTTGATCCAAACACCTTTGTGCCTAGTGACTCATTTCCACAGCTCTGACTCTTGTTTTATTTCTTAAATCATGTGCAAGGTTCAAAGCAGTGACAACCTTCCCAGGGCAGAGAGTCAGGAGCTCAGAAGCTTTGAAATTGTGTAAATATCTGCGAAGACATCATCAATATTTAGCAACCTAAAACCTCAGAACAAGCAAGTTTCATATAAAAGCTAATGTTGTGACAATGGAGAAACAAAGGAAGCAAATCATCTCTGGATTTACTACCAGCACTTCTGAATCCAGCACTCATTCACTGCCACGGTTCTGCAGCATCACTCAAACAGTCAAAGGGGAACAAAAAATATGATTTATTTATTTTTCAAGGAAGCTGGAAAGCTAAGAGAGGCAAAAGAAAGATTCCCAGAAAGGTCTCGGGATGTAACCTCAACTGAGTCACCATTTGACAGTGTGCCCTTACACTAACTAGACTCTGCACCCCTCCCCACCCCCCATAGGCTCTGGGGCTGCATGTGCATATGAACATGCAAATACAATGGATTTCTGAAAAAAAATGGTGCAATAGCACCACCCAAAATCTCATTCTGTCTCCTGACCCCTGGAGTTGAAGTAGAAGGTTGCAGGCTTAAATGTACCCACCTTTCCCACCTTTTGGTGTGTCTTGCAGCAGATGCTGGGCTGGGAGGATGTCACCTGAGTGCTGTGATGCTCAGTGGTATGGTGCATGGGGAACACCAGCACTGCCCCAGGTCACCACAGGCTGCTCTGTAGCTGTAAGACCATGCAATCACCCGCTTCTTGGAGGGATGTTTGCACCTGCCACCTACTTGAAGAGAATAAGGAAGGTGGCTACTGCAGCATCTATGCTTCCTCTGAAGGGTAGCCTGCTGCTGGCTGCTCAAGACAGATTTTCAGTGCTTCCCTGACTGTGTTTTCCTTCCTGCCCGTCTGGGTACACCCCAGGCACCTATCTCTGTGACAGCACTGGCTGTATCACTACTGCTGCCCATGATACCAGTGGTACATGTCCCTTGGCCCTGGTAAGTATCTCTGCATTTTTCTCTTGGTGCAACTGAAGGACTCAGCTGTCACACCTTTGCTCATGGTGAGCAGTACCACTGAACTCAACAAGTGAAGAAGTTTGGGAAGCAGAGCAGGGAAGACACCATGAACAAATTCATAATTTGCTGCAGGCTCTGCCAAAGTAAGGTTGCTGCCTTGCACTTATCAATACTCTAATAGATTGGACTGACCTTCACAGTGCAATAATACTTCTCCAGAAAGTGATAAAACCTTCAGATATTGGACTTGATTCACACCAGCACAGTACTACTCAGTGTGCTTTCTATACATGTTTGTAATTAAAGCATGGTTGTTATTAGGAAGGTGATCTATGTATGGATAAGCATTTTAAAAAGAGGCAATACAGAATACACAGCCAAATAAGCATATTTATCTATAAGCAAAGTCCTTGAAATTAAAAGGAAGCTCAATTCATAAGCCTTCATCAACCAGGGACCTGCCCAACATGCACAGGGAAGGCATGCAGTCCCAGGGAGAGGTTTATTCCTCTTGAGGATACAGGATCAAGTGTTTGACTTCACTCTTTCATCAGAAGTAGAAGGTAATGATTCATCTTCCACTGGGGAAAGTAGCCTAAGGCTTAGAAATAGTGGGTTTTGTTCAGTTAGTCTAGAATGGCCTAAAAAGTCATTGCTCTGATGACTGAGTGAACAGGAGCTGACTCTAGGCTGGCAGATGCCCACACCAAAAAAGGTAAAATTCTACCTTTCAGCAGGCTCATTCCAAACAATATTTAGGATCAAGGCATAGGCAATGCAAAACTTGTCTGTGGGAGCAGAGTGCTGGGGACAATAAATAGCTGCCAAAACCTGCACTACAGCTGGTGAGAGGATGTGAGCTGGCCAGGGCAATGCTGAGCAAGGAGGAAAGAACTTCTTTTTCCTCCTGCTCCCTCCAGCCAGGTTCACCAAAGTTTTCTGCCTATGCTGGCCTGTTTCCACTACCCACATCTCCCACGCTGCAGGTCCTGGCCCTTGCTGATGCCACTCCTGTACCTTGATGTGGTTCCTTCCCCAAAGCTTTCCTGCCTTAGACAGGTCAAACTGAATCCTGCCCAAGTGTGACCAGATGGTATTACACATTGCAAATAAAATCTCACAGCTGGGATGTTAAAAGCCCAACCCTTGAGTCCTCCTAGTGCTTTTCTTCAAAGGCAGGGCTGCCCTGAGGCAGTCTGGTGCCTTTGGCCCCCCGGGACCAGGTTATTTCTGTTTGCAGCATGCAATGAGATTCAACAGCAGCCTCTCTTCACCAAGGCTTTTGTTTTCTTCAGGAAGCTTTGGCCACCACTGGTTTAACACTATCTGTGATTGCATTAGAATAAAATTAATCTAAATGTTCTAAAATTACACAGGACATAATTTTTTTTTCCTTACAGCACAGCTTTTATTTGAAGTTCCTCTCCTTCTGGGCTACTGAGAGCAATTACTAATGTAGTAGTCCCTGAGGATTCTCACATGCTATGCTACAGCAATTCTTCAGCCTTTGTATGACTAGTCAAGTACTCAAGTATGAAGAAAACCTGTATTAATACATGACCTCATCTTTTTCTGGTTTTGGCTGTGCAGAGGATAAGAAACTCTTTCGCTGACTATAACAAACTCTTTGTTTAGCCAACCCACTCCTCCCACCCTGCATTATTATAAAAAAAATAAGCACTATTCACAATCTTAGAGATCAATGTATAGCTACAATACAACCTCCTCCCCAGTCACTCTCTTAAGAGAACTATCTTTAAATGAGTTTATTTTAACTCCTCTGGTAAACTGAGAAAATCTCCAGACATTTATTAAAATCCACACACTGAAGGAAAAAAAAAATCACAGCTCTTGCAGAGGGGAAAAGCACTATTATGAATAGAAATTCATAACATTCACTGGACCCCTATGAACCACATGTGTCTTATACAATTTTAAATATATTTGTTAAAATAGTAGATAAGCAGTGAACACTACATCTACACAAATATATGCACTTGAGGTAGAATGATCTGGGTATAAGGTAGAATGGAGTCCTTTACAGAGTAAAATTAATGATTTGCAAAGTCTATTTTTTTGAAAAAGAAGTTTTAGCAATACCGTTGCTCTTGGATACTCCCATGTATACTATGCAGTCTATGACCAGTAACACAGCTTTAGCCAGCACCACTATCCAATGTTGTGTGAAGCTTCTGGATTTTTATTGGTGGTGTCATAATTTAAAGTAAATCTGTAGGACTGAGGAAGGTAAATTAAAAAAAAAAAAACAAGTATATTGCTGAAGTGGAAAACTGACACTGAATTTAAATCATGTCCAAAACGTCTCATGAAGTAAAAGGCAATTCATCATATCAAAACTCCCTCAACTGAAAATATTACTAATTAGGCAAAGGCTGTTAGCACATCATAGCAGAAAGGATATTGGTTTTATAAATACCAGTTCTGCTTCTGCTAACAATAACGCCAGTCGCTATATTTAGTACTGCTTCTGACATGTATTTAAATTTCAGGGCATGTGATATAGTGAGAAGTTGGCTCATTTCAGTCAGAGGTTACTCGCAATAATAAATCTTTCCCAATTATGCTGCGCTTAAGTTGTCCTCAAAAGGTTTAGCGTTAGCCTACTGAGATTCCATCAATTGATACTTAAAGTAATATCATGTCTTATTCTTAAGTCATTATCTCATTAAACTTTAATGAATCATAGTTAGAAGTCATTATTAGGATATCACTGGCCTTGGGTAATCTCCACCCAGAAGCAGGACCTGCAGTGCCACTTCTGAGATGTCAGAGGTTCATCCAGCATAGTGAGTGGCTGAAGAATGCAGGAAGTGAAAAAAAATCCTCTCCAAAATACAACAGAAATGCTTCTTCCTGAGACAGCAGAGTCTGTGCTGCAAGTAAGGGGTAGGCTGACACCCACAGGGTAAATCCCACTAAAGTCTTTGATGGTACAGTGTCAGTGGAAGGTCTGGCCCTGTATCTGCAGAAGAGGAATTGCCAAAATCCAGGACACGCTCTTCCTCTGATGTTTATCCTTAGATATGACCCTGCCAAAGCAGGTCCCTCAATTCGTCGTCCAGAGAAGAGCGACGAAACTGGTGAAGGGGCTGGAGAACAGTCCTATGAGGAGCGGCTGAGAGAGCTGGGGTTGTTTAGCCTGGAGAAGAGGAGGCTGAGAGGAGACCTCATTACTCTCTACAAGTACCTCAAAGGAGGTTGTGGAGAGAAGGGAGCTGGCCTCTTCTCCCAAGTGACAGGGGACAGGACGAGAGGGAATGGCCTCAAGCTCCGCTGGGGCAGATTTAGGCTGGAGATTAGGAGGAAGTCTTTTCACACAGAGGGTCATTGGGCATTGGAATAGGCTGCCCAGGGAGGTGGTTGATTCACCTTCCCTGAAGGTGTTTAAGGCACGGGTGGATGAGGTCTTGAGGGACTTGGTTTAGTGTTAGATAGGAATGGTTGGACTAGAAGATCCGATGGGTCCCTTCCAACCTGGTTGTTCTATGATTCTATGAATTCCATCTTAAACATTTTTAACTTTCATTTTGTACTTATTTGTGCAGTCTTACAGGTGAAGTTGAAAACTGTAATCTGAAGTGACACCTAGGCTGCTCAGAATTTTATCAATTTCACTTCTGGTTTTCACCTCATTAAGAGACCCCCAGACAAAATAGCTCTCATGGAAAATAAAGCTGTTAGCAAGATGAAAAAAAGTGACTAAAATGTAAGGACAGGATAAAAATGAAACATAGCTTTTACATAAAGGAGGTTGAGGGGAGACCTTATTGCTCTCTACAACTACCTGAAAGGAGGTTGCAGAGAGGAGGGTGATGGCCTCTTCCCCCAAGTGACAGGAGACAGGACAAGGGGGAATGGTCTCAAGCTCTACCAGGGGAGGTTCAGATTAGGTATCAGGAAAAATAATTTTCAAAGAAAGGGTCATTGGGCTCTGGAACAGGCTGCCCAGGGAGATGGTTGAGGCACCATCCCTGGAGATGTTTAAAAGACAGACAGACGAGGTGCTGAGGGACATGGTTTACTGGTAGACAGGAATGGTTGGATTCAATGATCCAAGAAGTCTTTTCCAACCTAGTGATTCTATAATTCTATAACTTTCTTTGCTTTTCTGTCTTGACAATGCACAGTAGAACAAGATCCTTTCTTTTTCCAACTATTTCACAAGCTTTCTTCTGTAGTCATATAGGTGGGTGAAGTAGTTGTTATAAATTCACTTTCCACTTCTTTCTAATCCACCTGTGGGTATGCTTTTGCATCTATGTCAGTTTAACCACATTGTCAAATGTTTAAACATTTTCAGTGCCTACAGAGCAGTAATCCCACTTCCAGAAACCCAATAGGTATTGAAAATATATGAAAAATACGTCCTGAAGACATTGGCAATATCCACTTCATCAATCTAAATTTTCTGAAGTGGGCTGCCCCTACGCCCAAGAAGGACTCGTGTTTAGGGGCATGGGCAATGTATACACTTAATAGAATACAAAATTTAAGCCCCAGTGGTAATATACTTCTGTTCATCACAAATATCCTATATGGAAATGGGGGTAAAAAATCAACAAGTAATTTGGATGATCATAATTTAAAGTAACTATTACCACCACTGCCTTTCTTAACAATTAGCCAATCTCCTCAACTTGTCAGTGCTAGCATTGGAAGCAAAATTCCTGCAGACCAAAATATAGCCCCACGTCAGAGACCTGTAGTCCTCAAATTCGTTAACATATTATCAGTATGATGTAGCCCCACTCAGTGCCTGCTTCCCACACTAAAAAACACCACAGCTTGGATATCCTGCAACTCCAGACTTGCTACCCTTTACCCAATGCACTGGATACACTCCCCAAAACGAGCCACTTTATGCTGGAACAAAGATGTTTCAGATAATTGATGGAGGACAGAGATACCAGTTGTCAGCAGGAAATCTATTTCCACAGAGTGGCCACTCCATCTCTGATTTCTCAGTCCTTTGCTCCACAGAAGTCTTAAAAACATTTCCAAAACCCAAGTCTGGGAACTGAAATTCATAACTCAAGTGGACACTTAAAATTATGGACTCAAAGAGGAAAGTGGCTTTATGCCACATCATAGTTTTTCTCAGTTTCAAGTAATCCCTTGCTATTTCACAGCTGGTTATTACTTTTCTTTCTTTGTCCTAGAAGAACTGATGCTTTTTTCATCTCTCCCTTTTCTAGTATCCACCTCTAGTCGTCAAGCACAAAGGGCATTTTTCTTTTAAGTCATCGAACAATTAACGCAATCAACTCAACCTCAAAGTAGTTTAAATACAATTTAAAGTCTATGACACCTATATTAGACTTGAGGAAGACCTCATGTGTTTAAAACATTGTTTGTTTTTTAACCTAGCTCTTTCAGACAGTATAACAAAGAATATTACCTTTCCCTGTAAATATTTTGTCTTTTTATACTCATATCCTGGCTATAAGAACACAGCTATAAAAATATTTCAGAAACACTGAATCACATATTTCCAAAACAATATTTCCTCGGATTATAAGGAACACAAATACCTTTTAGCATCTGCATTTGGAAAACACAGAATCATGCAAATGAGAACAACTTTTTATGTGCTTGCATCTGGTGAAACCATGTTATAACTGTTTAAATTTGAGAAGTTAAAAAACCTCTGTGCAGGTGGTACTGACTCTTGAAACCTGGATTTGTTTTACAATAGTCTCCAGCAAAACATACAAGACCTGGGTGAAGTTAAAGAGAAAACCACTTTATTTCCATGCAAACTCTAGGAAAGTTTTACAGGTGTCAGGATTACAAGGTTTTGAAAACTATCCAAGCCTGTCCTCACCTCTTCTGTCTGAGCTGTGACCCACCACATGCCACTCACCTTTCAGTTTTTTGGGGGGAGGATTTTATGCTCCTAACGTGGGACCTGCATTTGAAAGTGCTGCATATAAGCATTTCAGCACTACTCCATCCCGGGACACACTATATATTTCAGAAAATAACATGGTTAGTGCCTTTTTAAGCCCAAACAGCCTCTGCCCTGTGCAGGACTATAAGATTCCCTAGTCAGTGCCCCCGAAGTGCATCATCACAAAATACCCCTTAGCCAGCTGAGAGGCAGTAGCTGTGGGAAAATGCCTGTGAAGTAGTTCAATGCACCCGTCCAGCTCACCAGGACAGGTCCTCACGGCCATTAGCTTGGTGACTCACAGACTTTCATGGGTCCTGGTGCCTGCACAGTTCTTCAACCTCCCTCCTCTGAAATGTGCAGGGGTTATTTTTGCTTTTATGCTGTTTTCATTACTGCAGGACTTCAGTGCATCGTGCATAGGGTGCAGCTGGATGGAGCAGGTACAACCAAAGCATCGTCCCTTGTGCTGGGATGGTATAGTCAGAGGATATTTCCAGGATTTTCTTTTTGGCCTTGAAATTGTATTTCTTGCCTTAGCCTGCCAGATCTCTGACTGAATAGCATTTGATAGCTTTCAGGACACAATGTGAGAACTTGCCATTTCCCAAGGGCGCTCTGGTGCTAGCTACTCCAGTTACCAGGCAATTGGGAATGAACTCTGTTCCCTCTAAGAGGGCTGAAGGCTTGACAGCACCAATGCACACAGCATGGGTAACAAGAAGGAAGAGCTGGAAGTTGTCGTAGGGCAAGGAGACTATGATGTTGCTATCACAGAAACATGGTGGAATGACTCATATAACTGGAGTAAAGGTATGGCGGGGTACAAACTCTCCAGGCAGCATAGGAAGGGTAGGAGAGGAGGCAGAGTAGCCCTCTTTGTAAGGGAGGACTTGGACACCACTGAGATAGATTGTGGTGATGAGGAGATTGAGTGTCTGTGGATTAAAATCAGAGGGGCCCATAAGAAGGTAGATTTTGTGGTGGGAGTCTGTTACAGGCCACCCAGCCAAGGAGAAGCAGCTGATGAGCTCTTCTCTAAACAGCTGGGGTTAATCTCTAGATCAATGCCACTTGTTCTTGTGGGAGACTTCAATCTTCCTGATATCTGCTGGAAGCACAATGGAGCAGAAAGGAAGCAAGTCTAAGAAGTTCCTGGAGTGCATGGAAGACAACTTCCTTGCACAGCTGGTGAATGAACCAACAAGGGAAGGTGCCCTCCTGGACTTGCTGTTTATGAACAGAGAAGGCCTTGTGGGGGATGTGGCAGTAGGAGGATGCCTGGGACTAAGCGATTACGAGATGATAGGGTTTTCTGTTCTAGATGAAGTGAAGAGGATGGTTAGCAGGACAGTAGCATTAAATTTCCAGAGGGCAGACTTTGAACTCTTTAGAAGGCTGGTTGGCAAAGTCTCCTGGGAGACAGTACTTAAGGGCAAGGGAGCCCATAAGGGCTGGGAGCAATTCAAAAAGAGGATCCTAGCAGCTCAGGAGAAAGCCATCCCCATGTTCCAGGAAAAAAAAAGCCAGCAGGGAAAAAAAAATAGATTGGTTGACCAGAGAGATCTTGAGTGATATCAAGAAGAAGAGCATTGTTTATGGGAGAAATGTTTAGGCTCTGGAAGAGAGGACAGGCCTCTTGGTGGACTACAGGAGGGATGAGAGATTGTGTAGATTAAAAATCAGAAGGTCTAAGGCTCAACTAGAAATCAGATTGGCAAAGTCTGTGAAAGGTAACAAAAAAACTTTCTATAAATATATAAATAATAAAAGGAGGACTAGGGAGACCATACAGTCCCTATTGGACGCAGAAGGAACAACAGTGACAGTGGATGAGGAAAAGGCTGAGGTACTTAATGCCTTCTTTGCCTCAGTCTTTAACTGTAAAGAAAGTTGTTCCCTCTGTGTACAAAACTCGGAGCTAGAGGAACAAAATGAGGCTCCCATAGTCCAAGAGGAGGTGGTCAGAGCCTTGCTAGCCTGACTAGACACCCACAAGTCTATGGGGCCAGATGGGATTCACCCAAGGGTATTGAAGGAGCTGGCGGATGTGCTGGCCAAACCCCTTTCCATCATCTTCCAACAGTCCTAGAAGACTGAGGAAGTTCCTCTGGACTGGAGGCTGCCTGATGTTGTGTCCATCTACAAGGAGGGTTGCAAGGAGGATCCAGGGAACTACAGGTCTGTCAGTCTGACCTCAGTGCCAGGGAAAGTCATGGAACAGGTGATCTTGAGTGCTATCATAAGCACATGCAAGAGAACCGGGTGATCAGGCCCAGTCAACATGGGTTTACGAAAGGCAGGTCTTGCCAAACTAACCTGATCACCTTCTATGACAAAGTCACTCGGCTGCTAGATGAGGGAGAGACTGTGGATGTGGTCTTTCTGGACTTCAGCAAAGCCTTTGACACAGTTTCTCACAACATTCTGCTATGGAAACTATCAGCCTCTGGTCTGGACAGGCACAAACGTTACTGGGTGGAAAACTGGTTGGATGTCCGGGCCCACAGAGTGGTGGTAAATGGGTTAAATGCAGCTGGAGGCCAGTTACAAGTGGTGTTCCCCAGGGCTCAATGCTGGGTCCAGCCCTCTTCAATGTCTTCATCAATGACCTGGATGAAGGCATTGAGTGTACCCTTAGCAAGTTTGCAGATGACACTAAGCTGGGTGGAAGTGTAGATCTGCTGGAGGGTAGGGAGGCTCTGCAAAGGGACCTGAACCAGGCTGGACCAATGGTCAGAGTCCAGTGGTATGACATTTAACACAGCCAAATGCCGTGTCCTGCACTTGGGGCACAACAACCCTGTGCAGAGCTACAGACTGGGAGAAGTCTGTCTAGAAAGCTTCTTGGAAGAGAGGGACCTGGGGGTGTTGGTTGACAGCGACCAAATATGAGCCAGCAGTGTGCCCAGGTGGCTAAGAAGGCCAATGGCATCCTGGCTTGTATCAGAAACTGCGTGACCAGCAGGTCCAGGGAGGTTATTCTTCCTCTATACTCGGAACTGGTGAGACCGCACCTTGAATCCTGTGTTCAGTTCTGGGCCCCTCATCACAAGAAAGATGTTGAGACTCTGTAGCGAGTCCAGAGAAGAGCAACAAAGCTAGTGAAGGGGCTGAAGAACAGGCCTTATGAGGAATGGCTGAGGGAGCTGAGGTTGTTTAGCCTGGAGAAGAGGAGGCTGAGGGGAGACCTCATTGCTCTCTATAACTACCTGAAAGGAGGTTGTGGAGAGGAGGGAGCTGGCCTCTTCTCCCAAGTGACAGGGGACAGGATGAGAGGGAATGGCCTCAAGCTCCACCAGGGGAGGTTTAGGCTGGACTTTAGGAAAACATTTTTTACAGAAAGGGTCATCGTGTACTGCAACAGGCTGCCAAGGGAGGTGGTTGATTCCCCTTCCCTGGAGGTGTTTAAGGCACAGGTGGACGAGGTGCTCAGGGACATGGTTTAGTGTTTGATAGGAATGGTTGGACTTGATGATCCAATGGGTGTCTTCCAATCTGGTTATTCTATGATTTCATGATTCTAAGTTTCAGGAGTTGAGAAGGGGAGGGAGCCACCTTCAGAGCCCTGAGGAGCACTGAGGACACAGGGAAGCTGTGGCATTTACTGACACTAGGTAGCCACATTGGCATAAAGTTGAGTAATGTAGCCAGGGTATTAAATAGACAAACACCATAATTTTTCATTCTAGGTTGAATTAGATAGACATTTGAGATCAGAATATAGATTCTAATGCCATCATTTTTCATGCTGCATCTTTATCATCCTTCACACCAAGTTAAAGTAGACAATGGAGATTGAAAATGATTTTACAAAATTATGTTGGCAGAGGCATTGCAGCCCAAGAGCGCAATAATTAACTGTTACTCATTTTGTTGAAGGTAATGTTATTTTCTGTCTTAGATTTGACAATTATTTTTCCTCACTGTAACAATTCTTTCTATTTATTGTCTTTGTGACCTTGTACAAGAAGACTCCATTTGCACTGGTATTCCTGTGTGTCTTAAGAAGCTGGTCATTTTGTAAAAAAATATTAAAAGTCCCTTAAGATACTACAGTGATTGAATAGATTTGTCTGCTTTCCTGTGGCGCTGTGCACACTGGATGTGATCAGGGAAGGCCCCAGCTAGTGGCTGCCTCAGGGGATTATCTCAAGAATATATAACTTTAATTAAACATTATTCTCATGTAAGAAATGTGATTAGAAAAAAAATTACACAATAAATTCTGATATTGGTACATTGCTGAGAAAGCCTTGATTAGTTTTCTGAATGGAAAATAATTCAAGAAAATGCTACAATTTAACCACAGTAGATTCCTAGCTCTGACCCTTCAATAGTTAAAGAGACAATTCAGTCTTCTCAGACACTGCCAGCCTCTCAAAACCTCTTGAAAATTCACCATTCATGGTGTGCGTTATGTGGCCATAGGTCTGGCATGCTATGATATTATTCAGTATTCTTTCCACCTCTCATAGACACACTTATACATTTTATATGTAGGACTTAAAAGGACTCTTTGTTATATTGCCACTATTCTTCCAGTTATCATTTCAATTTTGTAGTTTTGCTGAAAAACCCAAACAACACTATAGCGATCTGCAGATACTTGCAGTGAGGTCACTTAGGTTCACCCGAAGCAGCCATGAACATCAAATTAATCTCATGGAGATTCCGAAACCCAGGGAGCACAAGACTTATTCAGGCTGCATAGTGGCAATGTTTACTGATACAGGTACCAGCTGTCAGAGCAGCACAGTCTCTCCCACAGGACAGATTGGCACTGAGATTTTAAAGCATTTACTTACTTATCAATTCTGAAGGAATTGCTTCTTTCAAGCAAGCATACATGGACTAGTGAATCCAATATCATGAAAAAGAGAGGGAGCAATCACCTGACTCAGAGCAATCAGTGATCAACAATCACTTAGTTTTCAGCTATATGCAATGCTTCCAAAGTGGAGGAAAAAGAACGTGCTCTAAGTTGAATAAAATTATCTGAAATTAAAATACATAAGTCCATCAGAAAATAATATTCCATTTTTCAGGCTTTTGATCACTTACAGTGAAATCTGATGTAGGACACATCATAGTATTATGCTTTTTTTTTTTTTTACCTGCTTAACTAAACCAAAACAGCACAATCATTTTTATTTTATTATGGCTTCCAGAAAATAAAGACAGTTTGGTTTTGATATGAATAAATCCTACCAACAATGTCCATGCCTTGGATAAACTATTCAAGATCCTTCTTTCCTAATCATCTTTCCTGAAATAATCTTTCAGCTGGTGGTTTGTGATATGATTCAGGGGAAGAATGTCAGAGGCAATTTTGTAAACATGTGATGATAGAGCAGAAGGTAAGACTGAAAGATTACACTGTCACCGACCACTGTTGTCAGGAATTAATAAAGCAAGTCTGCCACTTCGCTTAATATCAATTAATGTCTATGGATATTACTAGAAATCTTGAGCCTCTTACTGGCCAATAAACTTTATATAGCCACTCTGATTTTCACAGTATGACCTATAATCTGCAACAGAATTTGGAGATATGTTGTACTTATGGATTTTTTTTAAATAGAAATCACAGATTTTGAGTTGACACACAGTGTTTGCTTCAAATTAGGTTTACATGGAAAGAAGTCAGAGAGCATTAGAAATACAGCAAACACAGAATATGCACTCACACATTCTCAAAGGATGCACATAGCAAGGCTGTAAGCTGGGAGGATGCACATAAAGGCAGTGAAGGCACACAAACAAGATATGATGCCAGCCAGGCAGATGGATGGATCACAGAAATATCCCATGCTGAAGGACATGGCCAATCAGAAAAAAAGTGGCAAGTGATCCTAGTGAGCAGGTACAATCCTCAGCTCTGAAAGAAATAAATTGTTGCAACGAAATGACATTGTCAGGATTCATCATGAAACTTAAGAAAAATCTGGAGTTCCGTGAATCTCTGTCATACCAGAGTGACAGAGATGGTTCCTTTCTATCCTGATGTTTCAGGCCACCCATAGCAACTCTTTCCAAAGTTATGAAAAAGAGTGAGAGGGGAAGGATGGTAACACCCGAGTATACTAACACATTACAGATGTGAATAGGTATTATCAGTCTCACAGTACTAGAGAACAGTGGTTGTTAAGGGCTGAAATCTCTTATTTGTGTATTGCAGGAGTTCATTCTTTGCGCACTTCCAGTGATTATATATTTTGACAGTGACATAGATTTCCAGACCAATGTTCAATCAAATCCACAGCAGAGGCTTGCTAAGCCACTTTGTATTGATGGGGCTTATGCTCTCTAATCATGAGCTGAACAGGACTTGAGCGCCCACATAGGGCTAACTTTTGAGACACTTTCATGACTCTCTATTTTTACCTTTCACACCTCGTGGCTGTTCCCCTTTTGCCTGCACCCTTGATTTCTTCCCTCCATGATTTTTTCTGATTTCTGTTTTCTTTTGATTGTAAGGAAGGTGAGCACTGCTAGATGCATGGGTATTGCCTATAAGAGTGATATAGGAAATGTATGTGAAACTTATTAATTACAAACTGCTGTTCTTTCAGGAGTCAGATATTTTTTATAGATGTTAAGTTTTTCTTTCCTCTCTCAAGATGAAGAGATGAAACTCAGTTTTCATAAAAAGGCAAAATAATTCAAATTTTTACTAGTTCTGCTTTGAATTGTGTGTGTCTTCTGGTCTGCTCCTTGCATTTTCAAAATGTCACAACCATTCTGTTACTGTGACTTCCAGTGACTTGTAGATGGGCCATGCTGATGCCATGCAAAGTATTTCACTGCATCTTTTGGGACTGTGAAAACATTTTTTTTTAGGGCTTGTGGTTAAGAAACTATAAAACTGCTTGATTTTCAAAAGAGTTGCTGAAAACAGCAACAAATATAAAATAGATCACAGGGTAAAATCTCTAGCTTTTTATTGTTTGCAACCCAACAGGTTACAAGTCATAATTTCCAAAGACAACATGCACATGCCTAAAGGATTACATCAATTCTTCTGAAGGAAAATCCATGAGGGCCCACTGAGTTATGAAAATATATTGGTGTTGTGGTTTGAGCTAAATTAGAGTCAGTTTTGTGACTGATTCAATTGTTGTAAGTAACTTTATTCTCTGAAAGCTAACTGCATGTTTTTGAGACAGTGTTCTTCTCCCAGAGTGATAACATCAGGCACTGGTGTGCAAAAAGGCCAATGCTTACACTTAACAAAGGCCATTATCCAGCTGGCAGAAGGGAGCTGTACCTGCGAGGAAAGGTGAGTAGGGCAGGTGACCCTAAAGTGACCAACAGAGTATTCCATCCTATATACATCGTAGTCTGTATAAAAATGAGAGATCATGATGGTCTCTCTGTCTTCTGTGATGGCCGATATCCAGTTAGGACCTCACCTGCCTGATTGTTCCTATTACCAGATCTGTGTGTTCCTGAATCCAGTTGTGGGACACACACACATTATTATTATTATTATTATTATTATTATTATTATTATCATCATCATCATCATCATCATCATCATCATCATCATCATCATCATTTCATTGAGGCTATAGTTTTAGTTTCCAAACTGCAAGCCTTTTTCCTCTCATTTCCCTCCCCCCTTTCCCTGTGGATAGATGGGAAGGGGAAGGGATTTGGGAGCTTAACTGCATGGTGTTAGATGCAACCTTGACAATTGGGTAATCAAGATGTAGCCCTGTAAACTACCAAGGGTAAATAGGTATAGAGGTCACTCATGTATTTTCTCTTGAATCGTTACTCCTAACCACATGAAACCCTTACTCTAAATTGGATCCCCACCATGTCCATTGTGAACCGTTCAAACACTGCAAAAGAAATGTGTTTGTATAAATAATTGCACTTTGAAAAATTAATGCAATTTTAAAGATGGAAATCTTATCAGCAAACAAGCTGCTGAAGGAAAAATTAAGGTTTCCACAGCAACATACGCTGCCTTTTTATTCCATACCAGGGAGGGGAGTCCTGGAAGAAGGATGCAGAGATTGAAAGCCAAGACACAAGGGAGATGAAAGCTATGCCCCACGCTCGAGCCCCAGCACACTGGCATAGATTACAAGCTCTGTGACGTATAGACACGTAAAAATGGGAAGTTTCACATAAATATTATGACACACTAAATGATTAAAGATGAGAGATTTAGTTTATTATGGGGTATTTTTTGGCTGTTCCCTTCCATTCTTTCAGTTTGGAGTAATAACTCTTCTGATTAAAAGATTAACTGCTTTAGTAGTTTAATTAAAGGAAAGACAGGTTTATAGTTTTGGCATTCTGTGAAATCTGCTAGTGAATATCCCCATGTATTTTACCCACGGGTACACTCTGCTTTGTCTGTTTAAAACAGAAAAAAATACTTTTATTTGAAAAAAAAAAAAAACAGGAAAAAAGTTATTTATTTTTAAAAAACAAACTTTTGTTTCTTTCTCCTTGCAGTTCTTCAAAAGGGTATCATCAATAAGTTCTCATTCCCTTTGTTGTTACCAATACAGGATCTGTGGAATATTCCCTGAGAAACACTAGCATATGAGACTTATAGGCAGCAATAACAAACCCCAACCCAAACCTCCGTGTCAAAATAATTCTTAAAGAGCAGAAAAGTAACATAGGAGGCCCATGGGCAGTAAGAATGGCTGGATGTATCAGCCTTAGTCTTTGGGAAAAAATAGTGGGTTTTGTTTACTTTAACTTTTTTTTCTGAAATGCTTTACCAGAGACTGGTCATTATGGGAATATTACACTGTATTGCTTTAAAAACAGTGAAAACACAGTTCACAAAAAAATGCAAGATTCATTCTAACTTTCGGTAGTAGGTTAAAACGATTGCTACTTTTTTGAAGTGTTTATTCTGTGTGCTCCAAAGCACAGCTAGGTGAAAAATACAGTATCGGGGACAAATCAATTATTTACTACATAATCTCGAACAAATCTCTTAAAAATATTTTGAGCAAGGAAATAACTCATGTGTAACAAAATCAGACTGAGGTCTCTATGATGTACAGATAGGAAATGTATCACAGGAGAAATTACATTTGCCAAGTATGTATTTCAAGCCTCTCAGGTTTTACAGTATTCGCAGTCCAGGCACTACTAGGAAAAGGGTTTTTTTTTAAGTTGTGGGTTTTTTTCAACTCTCAAGTATTCCTTTATGCAGTGAAATCCCCTTTCTGTCTTCCATGGAGAGAAAAATATTCCAGTTAACACTCGGGACCCTTGGTGGGGTACTCACTGTAGTGCACTTGCACTGTAAGTTCTAGGCTTTGAGAACCTGTTTGTCTGAAACACTATAGGTACATACAGAAATCGAACTGAGATCCTGGGGGCTGTTCCTCTTTGCTGAAAGCTAGGGAGAGAAACAGAGAACAGCTATCTGGGCTAAACAAGAGCAAGGCTAGTGCAATGTGTGCTACAGGCAGTCTGCATTTCAAGGCAGCAGATTAAGTGGGTTACAAAGCAGGCAGACCCCCTTTGATACCTAGAAGGAGAGAGAATCTGCCCTGCTCATAACCCAGCACAATATGGGGAGAAAACTACATTTTCTTGACAGTTATTTTCTTTTGATCACTGTAGACATTTCAGTCTCACCAGAGGATGTGATGCTAGTGTAACTTCCACGTATCTTATATTGCTGGGCAAGAGGTTATGAGACATGGTCATAGCCTAGTTGTGTCATCTAGGCATGGTTATATCCAAACCAGGAGGCATCCTGTCAGAACAATAGACATCTCTCCCCACAATTGCCCCTCAACAAAATGTGTACATAGAGACCAAGACAGCAGTGCTGCTGTGGATAAGCAGATACCTTCTAATAAAAATCCTTGTTTTCAAAAATCTATTACTTTAATAATCTATATTAATAACTTGGAATATTTTCCCCACCACTTTATTAGATTTGTTTATTTTAAGCTGAAATGGTTACTTTTTTCCCGTCTACCTCAGCAGCGCTCTCTCCTTCAGCCCATAACCTGAATTATACTCAGAGAATAAACCCAGGCTGGACAGTGAGAAATAGTTCTTTGCAGCATATTGTGCTGCAGAGAACCCCATGGTTTTGCTGTAGATGCCAGAAAACACATTTCTACTGGCACTCAGCAGGATGAGAGTGTGATTGCCTGACTCTGTTTGGAGAGGCTGGCTGTCAGCGTGGCAGGGGTCTGAAGGATAAGAAAGGACAACTGTTTTGTGATCAATGCAACTCAGTGCCACCCTGGAGAGTGACTTGTCCTCCAAGACCTAATCCCTGTGAGAAGGTGGTACAACACACAAACGAAATGTTTTACAGGCGGTTGCAATTCCAGCACCAAGCCCGTGAATTTCTCATGTGATTTCTGGAAGGGTTGCTCAGCCTCTGTGAAGGGGACAGTGAGAAATGTCCTCCCAGTATAAAATGAGAAGATGAGTCATAAAAAGTACTCCTGCATTTGTGTTTGGAGCTGAATACAACTATCCATTACGTATCCATAACAGGGTTGGAGAGCAGACAGTGAATAAGGACTAAGGATACACTTGATGCAAAGGAACTTTCATAAAATGGTGAAGACCTCTTTTGTGTTTGAAGCTTTAAGTTGGTTTTCTGAAATGCTGGGTCTTTTTATGCACAGCTATAAGTATTCTTGTATCTGTAATTTGTGTGCTGGTATACAGCCACACATCTGAACAAGAAGGCACGTAGTCTTCATAAAAACTGAAGAAAGATATGCATCTTTTAAAAATTGCCTCTACTCCAAACTGTTTTCATCTCTTGAAATGAAATTTTCATTAATAGATGGTAGCCAGATTAAATGCTGCGCTCTCAGTTTTTCTTATAGAGGACCAAATATGAAGCATATTTAATGTGATAAAAATTTCACATCTTTATCAATATTTTATTAGTAGTCGAATGTGTCTTCCTCAATCCCTTCTGGCAGTATTAATTTACTGTGCCCTTCATAGTTAAAGGAAATCACCTGCTGTTTCATATCAATTCAAAGAGGAAAAAAGAAGTCTTCGAATACTCATTATCAGCTCAACTTCATAGAGGACATATTGTTTGTTTGATTCCCTTATTAGATTGCTCTTTTCTTTTCTATACAAAAAAGCACCCAACAACAATAAATCTAGTTAATTGTGTGAACGGCTTTCATGCACTTTTGTGTGTAAAGGAACAGTCAGATCTTGTACCTCTCCGTGTTTTTCTCATTTAAGTATATTAATATTTTCAAAGGCAATAAATAAATGGTGATTTCAAAGCCTTACTGTTAAAATACTTGTCTAATTTGGAAGATAAAAAAAAGAAAAGATTGAGAGGGAGCTGCAAAGCTAAAGAAGCAAATTATAAAAAGTGTCTCATCTTGGAGCTCCTTTTAGTGTGGCAGCAGGAACAATACATATTTTGTGACCTTGCTTTGCAACCAGTTCATGCAATTTGGTGGAGGATATCATTGTAGTAATTACATATGGGTTTCCTGCTGCTATAGTTATCCGTGGTGTTGTGGGGCTCAGAGGAGCAGTGTCTCAGTGTGATGGATTGTTGTGGAAAATTGCTCAGGCTAGAAAGCAAACTGTCTGATAAAAAGAGGTAATCGTACAACCCTTCCTTGGCCATAACTTCAGAGATGGGGTTCACAAATACAAAATGCATTTTGGTGACTGAAAATTGATGTTTTGCACAATATTGTTTCACTCTGTTTCTCATCAGCCACTTCACTTCATTTGAATGTCAAATTCTCTTGAGCTGATATATTAAAATATAAATAAATAATACTATTTTACACAGCCAGAGCATCTTTCTGCACTCTTCTGAGGATACTAGGCATAACCCTGGAGGTCAGCTGATATTTTCTGCCTGCAGCAGAACAGGGAGGTAAACACAGTGTACCCTCTACAGTCACCCCAGAACAGACTATTTTCCACTTCCTAACAAGACGATGTCATTCCCTCCTATTTTCAGCTTATTACAGGTTGTCATGCAGTTAAACCACTAGATCAACCATATTTTAATTTTCTGACACCATTTTCCTTAGATAGACCCTGATTATTATTTCACAACAATGGACTGCATGTAGTGATCAATATTTTTTTCCCCTTACTTAGTTTTTGACTGAGACTTCAGCTTCTTTCTACCTTACAAAGCCTCAACATGATTCTCCACTGAATTATTTCTAAAAAACCCATAAATATTCACCATAAATATTTTGTTGAAGTCAAATGTTTATTTGCTTTCCTGTTTGAACAGCTTGCAAACGCCATTGAAGTATTGTGATTCAGTTCAAAATCCTGCTTTTGGACCAAGCTATATTAAAGGAAGGTTCACTCTATATTAGAATATTTATATACATTTATAACTACAAAACTAAGACTTTAGAAAAAGGAATGTATATGCAGGAAGTAACTGCAACATCAGAGTCAACAAACTGTTTAGGTCTACATTGCAGAAAAGGTTACCAAGGAAATATGAACTTTGCCCTCCTGAGCAAACAGATTCTGGCATAATCTTTAATTATGCAACCATATCATGGTTTTCCACTACTCCTTTCAGATCCCAGTTTTGGATTTTTTTTTTCTTTTTTTCCCAGATCCCAGAGTGACAGAAATAATCCTGGTGGGATGCTCACTGAGAAGCAAGGGCTCAGTACTCATTCACCTCCTGCCCCACAGGCGGTCGTAAGGTAGGCTGCCCTCAGAACAATTACAAGCATAAAGCACCAGGGATAACATTTCATATGCCACTGACCAAAAAATACTGTGCCTTGTTCTGCCTGTTTTCTTCCTGTTCATAGAATCACATGTAGGCAATCAACCAGATGACCACGAGTGCCTGTAAATGCTGGCGGATGTGCTGGCCAAACCCCTTTCCATCATCTTCCAACAGTCCTGGAAGATTGGGGAAGTTTCACTGGACTGGAGATTGGCTGACGTTGTGCCCATCTACAAGAAGAGTCACAGGGAGGATCCAGGGAACTACAGGCCTGTCAGTCTGACCTCAGTACCAGGGTAAGTCATGGAACAGATGATCTTGAGTGCTATCATGAAGCACATGCAAGAGAACCGGGTGATCAGGCCCAGTCAACACAGGTTTACAAAAGGTAGGTCTTGCCAGTCTAACCTGATCACCTTCTGTGACAAAGTGACTTGACTGCTGGACGAGGGAAAGGCTGTGGATGTTGTCTTCCTGGACTTCAGTAAAGCCTTTGACACAGTTTATCACAGCATTCTGCTATGGAAACTGTCAGCCTCTGGCCTGGACAGGCACACACTCTCCTGGGTGGAAAAGTGGTTGGATGTCCGGGCCCAGAGAGTGGTGGTAAATGGTGTGAAGTGCAACTGGAGGCCAGAGACAAGTGGGGTTCCCAAGGGCTCAGTGCTGGGTCCAGCCCTGTACAACATCTTTATCAATGACCTGGATGAAGGCATTGAGTGTACCCTTAGCAAGTTTGCAGATGACACAAAGCTGTGTGCAAGTGTCGATCTGCTGGAGGGTAGGGAGGCTCTGCAAAGGGATCTGAACAGGCTGGACCAATGGACAGAGACCAACAGCATGAGGCTTAACACGGCCAAATGCCGGGTCCTGCACTTGGGGCACAACAACCCTATGCAGAGCTACAGACTAGGAGAAGTCTGTCTAGAAAACTGCCTGGAGGAGAAGGACCTGGGGGTGTTGGTTGACAGCTGACATGAACATGAGGCAGCAGTGTGCCCAGGTGGCCAAGAAGGCCAATGGCATCCTGGCTTGTATCAGAAATGGTGTGACCAGCAGGTCCAGGGAGGTGATTCTCCCTCTGTACTCAGCACTGGTGAGACCACTCCTTGAATCCTGTGTTCATTTCTGGGCCCCTCACCACAAGATGGATGTTGAAAGGTTCTGGAGCGAGTCCAGAGAAGAGCCACGAAGCTGGTGAAGAGACTGGAAAAAAGGCCTTATGAGGAATGGCTGAGGGAGCTGAGGTTGTTTATCTTGGAGAAGAGGAGGCTGAGGGGAGACCTCATTGCTCTCTACAACAACCTGAAAGGAAGTTATGGAGAGGAGGGAGCTGGCCTCTTCTTCCAGTTGACAGGGGACAGGATGAGAGGGAATGGCCTCAAGCTCCACCAGGGGAGATTTAGGCTGGACTTTAGGAAAAGGTTTTTCCCAGAAAGCGTCATTGTGCACTGTACCAGGCTGGCTGGGGAGGTGGTTGATTCCCCTTCCCTGGAGGTGTTTAAGGCATGGGTGGACGAGGTGCTCAGGGACACGGTTTAGTGTTTGATAGGAATGGTTGGACTTGATGATCCAGTGGGTGTCTTCCAACCTGTTTCTTCTATGATGCTATGATTCTAAATGTTTCTGGAACTGCTAGACTATTAGCTCATACTGGCAAGGACTGGTGCTGAGGAATTAATGGTTTAAGTTTCAGCCCTTAAAGCTGAGACTGAGGGTCATATCCAGAGCTGGCAGAGAAAGAAACTGGAATGCCTAAGGCTTATGGAGAAATTACAGAAATTTGCCTGTGGGAAGATTTTACAGAGAAGAAGGCCTGGATGCTGTGAGACTGCTTGATACTGAGCAACTCTAACAAGACCTTGAAGCAGAGAGCCAAAAGATAAACACAGGCCAGCTGGGAGGAAGCCAGCAGTTAGTTCGGTGGGAACGAGTACCACCTGAAAGGAAAACAATGGACATGAACTGTCAACATAGCTAACTTTAGTATAACTTGGTTTCTTGGCATGCACGGTAGCTTAGCCAATAATATGTTGGTAATAGCCTTATGGACAGCTACCTTTAGCCAATAATGCACTGTAGTCACCCTCATGGGCACACAGTGATGTAACCGAATGGGGTATATAGAAAGGGGGCTAAGCTGAATAAAGGTGCTTGCTGACTGATCAGATTGATCTCTGCATTTGTTTTACAACATTCGCCTTCTGATTTTTCTCAGTTGAATCCATCAGAAATGGGTTATAAAGAATACTGTGCAGAAAAACTGTTGCAGAAGTGTCTGGAGTTGGAAATCCTTAATCCAGCAATGCAAAGAGAATTAAGAAAATACACATATGGATAATGCTGATAGTGAATTTATAGGAGTGAATCCGCACAAGAAGTACAAGGAATAGCTAGAAGGTACAAGTTTAATATGTAAGTAATTAGCTAGGGAAGCAACTAGAGTCAGTTGAACAGAAATAATTAAATCAAAGATAAAAGGCAGGAATAAACAAGGAAATACCCTGAGTGAATGTCAGATAATTTATTTGTGCTATCAATGAAACCAGCCAGTGCTTTCTTTAAGAGCTATATAAGCACAGCCAATGCTTGTCCAACATGTAAGTACGCATCTAGAAATATTGTTAGCAGGAAGGTAGCAGGCAGATTTTCTAAGACTGCCAGCCAAACAGGTAATTAATAATTGAGGGAGAGTAAATTTTATATATCCAATGCAGATCCACTGAATTTTAAACAATATGCAATGTAGGAGAGTTTGCAGACAACTAGCATATTTTGACAATCTCTCATACCTTTTCTATTCAGTATGCAATTTTCTACAGAATAATTCCTTTATTTCTGTGTGTACATGTGAGTTGCACATGTATGTGTGTAGCCCGTATTTCACAGATTAGAGGTGTGTGCACATAAATAAGCACTGAAATCTGAATGTTACTAGAGGGCAAATTATGAGGCAAGTTGTAACTAGAAGCCGATAGAGAAAACTACTTTGAAAAGGAGGAATAGATAAAAAAGAGAAAACCTTCAAAAAGAATCATAGAATCACGAGGTTGGAAAACACCTCATGGATAGGAGTCGAATCATTCCTATCAAACACTAAACCATGTCCCTGAGCAACTTGTCTACCTATCCCTTAAAGACCTCCAGGGAAGGTGAATCAACCACCTTCCTGGGCAGCGGGTTCCAGTGCACAATGATCCTTTCTGTGAAAAATTTCTTTCCGATATCCAGGCTGAATCTCCCTTGGCACAGCTTGAGGCCATTCCCTCTTATCCTGTTCCCTGACACTTGGAAAAACAGATCATAGAATCACCAGGTTGGAAGAGACCCATCGGATCATCGAGTCCAACCGTTCCTATCAAACACTAAACCATGTCCCTCAGGTGCTCGTCTACCCGTGCCTTAAACACCTCCAGGGAAGGTGAATCAACCACCTCCATAGGTAGCCTGGTCCAGTGCACAATGACCCTTTCTGTGAAAAACTTATTCCATCCTTCTTGTGGTGAGGGGCCCAGAAATGAACACAGGATTCAAGGAGCGGCCTCACCAGTGTTGAGTACAGAGGGAGAATAACCTCCCTGGACCTGCTGGTCACGCCGTTTCTGATACAAGCCAGGATGCCATTGGCCTTCTTGGCCACCTGGGCACACTGCTGCCTCATGTTCAGTCGGTTGTCAACCAACACCCCCAGGTCCTTCTCCTCCAGGCAGTTTTCTAGACAGACTTCTCCCAGTCTGTAGCTCTGCATAGGGTTGTTGTGCCCCAAGTGTAGGACTTGGCATTTGGCCATGTTAAACCTCATACCACTGGATTCTGCCCAGCAGTCCAGCCTGTTCAGATCCCTTTGCAGAGCCTCCCTACCCTCCACCAGATCCATGCTTCCACTCAGCTTAATATCGCCTGCAAACTTGCTAAGGGAGCACTCAAAGCTTTCATCCAGGTCATTGATAAAGATGTTGTACAGGGCTGGACCCAGCACTGAGCCCTGGGGGACACCACTTGTCACTGGCCTCCAGCTGGAATTAACTCCATTTATCACAACTCTCTAGCCCAGACATCCAACCAGTTTTCCATCCAGGAGAGTGTCTGCACAGAACTATGAAAACTGTTGAAATCAAGGTAATTTCTAAACAATACATCTTGGCCTATTGGATATAACATGAAAATCTTCAGACTGTGTAAGTGTTCATGTGCAATGGATTTTTGATTAATGGATTCATTCATTCCTTTGTGCATTTACTTCTCTCCTTTAGTCAATGAAAATGATACCCAAGAGAAATTAGACACTAGTATTCCTATATTAAGATGCTGCAGACTAAAATGTTCTCTGCAAATCTAGATTATTCCTATTTAAAAGCTGTACAGCAAGAGTTTCCTAACCATCCTACAGAATGGTTTGTCATATAAACCTAACAGCTTTACTAAGTCAGGACATCAAAATGTCATGAAGAGTAGTTTGGGGCAGCTCAAAAGCTGTCACATGGATGTGATTTTTTTTTTCTTTAGCATTATTTAAGATATCATGGGATATCCTTTAGTGTGTTCGTAACTCCATACAGACACCCCCCCAGGCTTAGGTTTTGGCTCTGTACTGAAAATTTATATGCACATAACAGTATACAAATTCGATTCTTCATAGTTCTTCATCAGATTCATATTTCTGATCCAAATTATGTACTACACATTTCCAGTAGCTCCTGGTGCAGGTATTAAAAATTATTTGGTAATAACAATTATAACTATAGCAAGTGGAAGAACTATTTCTGTTTTCCTTGCTGTCACATAGCTTGAGAACAGCTGAAAGACCTTTCTGATATGACTGTCCAGAAGATCTCTTCATACTGAACCAATGAAATGAAACAGTAAGATGTCTAAAAAATGAGTAATTATGCTTTGGATTAAAACCTCTTGGGAAGTATTAGGAAGTGCAACCCTGCTTTCTGCCTGTTTTATACAGTGTGAATTGTAATCAAACAGTGATGAATATAACTCGTGTAATCAGTTACCAGATTTATGAATGAGAAAGAGGACAGTGAGGCAATGTATGCTGAGGTTGTGGGAAAGTTCTCCATCTGTGTTATTTTAAAAGTACCAGAGCTAAGTGGGATTGCTGGTTGCGTGCTTCAAGTGGGCTTCTCAGTGTGTGCAGAGGAACCCACTGAAGTGTGAAAAAGCAGCCAGGAAACGCTGGCCTTGAAGGAATAACTCACCACTTCAATATTAAACATGTGTAAATTATTTAACCTGCCTTTTCACACAACTTTTCAGTTGAGGAGAAAGCAATGAAAAATCACCAGTAACTAGTTAGTCACCATTAAGAATATTTATATGTAATCCTAAAATCTCAATGTAATTAAAGAAGAAGTAAAGAATATTCTGTGCTTTGTTTAACAATTTAATCTCTGTGTTTGTTTGTGTTACCAGTATGGGTATCATTGCTTCTCTAAATACTTCCATAATGAAGAAAATTTGAGAAAAATAGCTACAACTCAGACCTAAAATAATCTCCTTGGGCCAAATCCAGATACATAACCTTATTCTGGGAAGAAACTCCTTTTTTTGCCCCACTCATGCATTGGCAAAAATGAACATAAAACAGATTTCCCAGACACTGCCTGATGATCCTTCTCCTTAAAAGCAGCCATGTTATAAACACAATCTTTCTTCAGCCCAACAGAACAATGGTGTGAGCTGAAGTGGGTGTAAGGAGAGCCTGGAGTCTCACCATCATCTGATTCCATCCTACTGCCCAGGCAGAAGACAGGAAAGAAGTGGGCACAGGTCACATGAGGGGACAGGAAAAGAGCTGCCATCAGTGAATGGTAAGTTAAGATGAGCACATGAAGAGGTGGTCACCAGAAGCTCTGGCAGAAAAACAGCACAAGCCACATGAAAGAAAATGAGCATAAGATGTACAGCATGATTTTTATTCTGATTAGCAGTTGGTTTTGTGATGACCCTATCTGCACTAGATCCTGCAGTGAGTTAAAAATGTCTGCGAGTGGAACAGTAAATATTTAGTATCATTCTGTAAGCCTTCTTATATTCCAAATACATACTTATACCAAAAGTTTCAGGGCTAGAAACTACTTCCATCTTTAACACATCCTAACAATTTATTTTGCTTAATAATTTCATTGTCTGTAGTTAATAAAGTTTCCTGATACCTAATTCCATTTGAATTCAGCCCATCAGTCCCTGTGCAACCATTTATATTGAGAGAGAGAGAGGGAGGGAGAGAGAACGACTGCCACCAAAGAGCAGTTCAGAATTGCATGTTTTGCTTTGCACATTCAAAGGAGTTGTTTGGAAAGGGGATGGTTGTTTCCCTCACTGTACTCCGTAGTATGTGCCTGCTAATATTACTTACAATAACATCATAACATCCATGAGGTGGTTTTCAGGGAAATGTTACCAGAAGTCAATGTTTACTATAAATTACCCATAAAAGCTGTTTCCTGAAACATTAACTTCAAGAGAAATTAATGTGTTTCTCCACATTAAAGAAAAAAAAATCTTACCTATAATTTCTTTGTGTTGCTTTCAGCAAGAGGTCCCATGGAGAGTTTGGTCGTCCAAGTCTCCAAGGCACTGTTAAATGTAGCTGCCTATAAAATAGTACAAGTTCATAACTTCAGACCTCCCTTTAGGCTTCTGAGCCACACAGCTGAAGCACTTGGTGAAGATGCTTTTGGGGTGATTGAAGCAAATTGCACTCCAACTTGTAGACATCGTAAAATAAAGAAACTATAAATATAAAAAAACTGCCATTAAGAATAAGAACCGAAGTATAGATAGATTAAATCAGAACAAATGGGAAAAGGAAGCATATAGGTTTTGGTTCATATTGCTCCAGTTTCATACTATTTATTGAAATGGAGGTGGGGAATTATATGCATATGTTCGTATACATACATGCAGAGTGAATTCCTAGGCAGCAGGGCTAGGTCACAGTAGTAACGATGGAGCAGAGGCTATAAGGATAATGTCTGTCCTTCCTCTCTAGTATCTCCTCATGCCTGTGCTAGAACACCATGCTCCTCTGGGAGATGGGGGTGGGCTTCAAACACCTTCTCAGCCAGAAGGGGTCCAAACTGATAGCCCAGAAGTATCAAGTTTAGTGTGGGCAAGGCTGTGCTGAGCAGTGTGCATCTCTTCTGATATGCAGAGACATATAAGATACATACTGCTCATCAAAAAGAGTGCAATTTGAACCCAAGAGTGCATACATTCCACTGGATATGCTTTGGGTTGGTGTCATGTCAAGGCAATCTCTGGTAGTTGGCAAGTCATCGATTAAGGTACATGCAGTCTATCAGGAGTGTGAGGCTGAGATATAATGAATATCCAGAGAAAGGCAGTAAAGCTGATGAAGGGGCTGGAGAAGAAATCTTATGAGGAGCAGCTGAGAGAACTGGGGTGGTTTAGCCTGGAGAAAAGGAGGCTCAGGGAAGACGTTATCACTGCCTACATCTACCTGAAAGGAGGTTGTAGAGAGGTGGGTTCTGGTCTCTTCTCCCAAGTGACAGGCAAGAAGAAATGGAAAAGAAATGGCTTCAAGTTGCAGCCGAGGACATTCAGATTAGACATCAGGACAAATTTCTTCACCAGAAGGATTACTGGGCACTGGCACAGGCTGCCCAGGGAGGTGGATGAGTCACCATCCCAGTAGGTATTTAAAAGATGGGGATATGAAGTGCTTAGGGGTATGATTTAGCAGTTTGGCTGCACACAGTGATCTGAAAAGTCTTTTCCAGCCAAGTGATTCCATGATTCTTTGTGGTCAGAGCCACCCAAGATTATGAAGGCTGAAAGTAAGGGCTGGAGTCCAGAGTGGGCTCTTACGTGTACAGAAGGGCAGTAAGGTGCAGGAAAATCACACTTGAGCCAGGAGAATGCATGGGACAAGGCAACTGTATGTGTGCTGAGGGCTAGGGTCAGGGTTAGGGTTTAGACCTGTTACATGGAAGAAGAGGTTTAAATCTCTGAAGCAATATTCCCTTTCTATGCATTTAATGATCAGTTGTGAGTGCAAGCTCAAACAGTCTGAACTGCAACAAAAGATAGAAATGTTTGTCCAAGTATGAGTCTCAGCCTTCATCAGGCATCTCCACAGTTATGTTTAACGTTGCACTCTGTTGATGCTGCAGGTGAAACCGAACATGGAAGAAGTGAAAAACAACAACTAATTTTGAAGACACATTCAGTTTCTATTTTCTTGGTGATGTGCGGGCATAAATGTTCATTAGAAAAACTGCAGAAATGTTAGGTAAACTTAGACAGTTTAGCTTACTGAAATACGCACTGTCTGCTGGCAGAGGCCTTGAAGACCTTGGATGTTGATAAAAGAGAAGCTGGAATGCAGAAAACAACTGCAGCTCGACCAAGATGAGACTGCGCCTGCGCATAGTTTGAATTCAGGGGACAGTTCATGAGGAAGATGAAGGTGACTTCAGACCACAACATCACGCCTGCGCAAGTATAGAAGAAGTTTCTTGAATCTAATTATAATAAGGTGCGGGGAAGGTCATGAATATGTAATAGGTGCTTATGAATAGGCATGTCTTCACACTACATCTATCTGCTTGTTAGACTGTTTGGGGTGCGAGCTAGGAGGATTACCCGCTCGCACCCGCTGGTGAATAAACACACACCTGCTTTATAACCCTTAACGGAGTTATAGAGTTTGATTCCGCAAAACATTGGCACCAAAAATAATCCCAGTGTAATTCTAAACTGGTATCTCCTGCTGACAGCATTACCACTATCAGCAATTGCTGAAGAGCTCTTGGTGTGACTTTAAACATTAAACCAGGGCAAAATTTTACCTGAGAATAAGGTAGTAATTCAAAACATAACATACTAAATTCATAGCAGCCATCAGTATTCCAGCTCAGTTTCTAACTGTTCTATTCTCTCAGCACTGAAAATATTATATACTGTAAATTACTCTTCCCCACAAAATGCAGTGTTATTAGAAAAATGAGCCTGAAGTATTCCAGTGCAATTATACAAGGGATATCTCACTCCTGAAAAATTGTAATATGTCAGAAAATAGGTAAGGAAAGAAAAATACTGGATTCACAAGTGCAATAGATCGGGATCTCTTTTTCCTATGGACTAGATCCTTTTATCTTTGCTCAGAAAATGAAGTACTTTGCCCATTGGTTCTACTGAAATGATTAAAGGACTAAAGTACTGTTTGGCTGGAGCAATGGTATCAGAATTGAATAAATTCAAATAAAATGAAAGTCACCCATGGCATAGGACCAACCACTCCATGGGATGAATTAAAGCCTTATGCAATACCTATATGCTGTTATTTCTGAGTTCTCAATTAGATGTCTTAGAAGCACCATTCTAACATTTGCTGAACTTCTTCACTCCATAAAGACTTCAGATACTCAGATGTTTGCCTATCTTTAAAGGATCTTCATAACTAGGTACTGTAATCAGTGTCATGCTGAGGTATTAAGCATAAATCCTTACAAGTAAAGTAGAAATATATCCTTATGGCTTCAATATACCTAAATCTAAATGTATCATTATAAGAAAATGAAATATTTTTATAGCTCTTGTATCTCCTCCTTCCACAATATCTCTAGGAACCATTTAATAACAGACATCTGAAATGCAGTACTTGTATTAAGCACTCAGCTGCTCTACTGGCAAGGTCAGTGTTTACACAGAAGAATCCCAAAGCCTTTACGTGCCACATGAGATGCCTTTGCAAGTCTGGGAAAACTGAGGTATGTGCTTAATTTGCTATTAGGAGTAGCCCTGCTGGTAGCAAAGTTAAACATGTAGATTAATTCTTGAAGAATCAAGGGTAATCTTCCCTAAACACCTTGTTCCCTGTGGTTAGGTACAGAAAATTAAGAAATTAAAAGACAAGTTTAAATCCTTTTTAAAAATGCCCTTATATTTCAAATAGAATAATCAAGAAATGGAAATGGCAAGGACCTGGTGTGGTCCCCTAGTCAGTCTTTCCATAGAAAGACAGAATTGGCTGCAGCCACATCACACCTCAGGACCTGCCTCAAACAGCACTTCTACAACCTCCCACATGACCTGCCCTGCTTACAACATCTGTTATTTTAAAGAGAAGTTTTCTAATGCCTCACTTGTGTTAGTCTGCAGTTTTCACCCATTACTTCTTGTTTTATCCACTCTGGGTGCTGAGAACAGACTATTACTTTTTGCAATGGCTTTTTATGATTTGAAGACTTACTGTATCTGACCAGGCTTTTCCTCTTTAGTCTGAAGGACCCCATTCATGCCAAAATTACAGCAAAATTTCATCATAAGGAATAGTTTATTTCTGCCTTTCTCCTCCCTCTTTTTCAGCACAACACAACTTTTTTTATGTCATCTATTACACTAATCCTTTTGGGTTTTTTCTTCTTTTGTCTGTCTCCTTTTTTTTCCTTTTACTTTGCTTTTCAGTGAAAATAACAGTGAAGACAAAAAAAAAAAAAAACCCCAAAAAACCAAAAATAAGCCACATGAGGAATCCAAAAGTCAAAAGCCCAGAAGAAATTTATTTCAGAAAGCTGAAAATCTCTACCAAAGATAATTTTTTTTTAAGTTGAAAATGTAAAATTACAATTATCTTCATATTTTCTGGAAAGAAAATAGAATTAGTTTCCTGTTATCTTAATATACAGGTTGGATATATGCAACAGCATATTAAAAATTGTTAAGAATGTGCTACTATTTCCACTCTGAGCAAAAATAAGGGAGGGGTTAGAGCTACGATTATGATCACACATTTGTAATTCTGAAAAGAAAATTGTGTAAGTGTAGGCAGCTTCCATGGTAATTTAACAAGCTGAGATGAATGAAAGCACTGATGAAATAATCTTGGCTATTGTATATATGTAGAAATGAAAGCATGAGAATCTCTGTTCACCCACTGTTGCTGAGACATCCCTATGATATTCAAAAATATTCTGGCCTTACTATGTGTCTCATAACTTAGTAGGAACAAACACCAGAACACATAGACTCATGGCGCAATCTGTGTACTGAAATTCACTGTCCCGATACAGCAAGCAACCACATCACATAATTCTGTTAACACAACACACAACTCCCATCTTAAAACTTGTAGGCCCTTTTAGCTACTTCTACATAGAAGCTCTTTCTGAAGCTTTACCATCCTATATTAATAACCTCTGATTTCTAAATTTATTAGAATTTCAGGGCTAAATTTCTTCATAGTGATATATCCCCAGATGTTTTCATGCCAACACCGTTCCATTATTTAAATTGCTCTTTTCCTCCCACCCCAATGTTTACACACAGCACTCTGTAATGCTAAACAGGTTGAATCTTTTAAGTTCCATTTTATATATGGAACTTAATGCTTTTCATTCCCCTGATCACTTTAGTAATCCTTTTCCTACATCTTTGGGGTGAAGGGCACATTCATGCTGGAAGCCATGGGGAAAAAAAGCAAGTCCTCTAGTAGTTTCTGGGATTGTTTCTGGTATTTTCAGGTCTATGTCTTTGATTATATCAATGGTCACAAGGTAGCCTTTACAAGCAGATCTTCCCATTGAGTTTTTTTTCAGTTGATATCCTCTTAGCTTGTAGTTTAGCTCTTAGTTTCTAAATGCAAGAACTCGTATTTTTGTACAACTGAATTTCATCTCCCTTCTGTTAAAAAAGACTTCAAGGTCATCTGAGACTCTTTGTCTGATAACCAAATCCCTTCTTTATTGATGCAGATTTCACACTTGAGATTGTCAGCAAATTTCATTAGTACACTCCTATCAAGGTCAGAAATTAAAATACTAAATAAGATTAGCCCCTTAATCAGTTTTGGAGGGACTATTAATTCTTCACCTTAGCCTAACACTTGCCTGTTCAGTAGCACCTGATCTTGTCTTTCCTCTGGCCAGTTCCTCATTCACGATACAATTCCTATAGCAATCCCACTTTCTCCACATAAAGTAGTACTTTCCTCAGTGATATTGTATCAGCAAGTAATAGCATTTCAGGGAGATAGCATCTCCTTTTCTCATAGACCCTGTTGTCTTACCAAAGACCCAACTGACACCTTTGAAAGAAAGCATCAGGAACCACAATTTGACTCTCCTAGACTGCCAGCTGTGTTCCTGACAAAAACATGGAAAAATATCACCCTGTCTTAGTCAGTGTCAAAAGCAAGAGGAATAACTTTTCCCAGATGTCAAAAAAAGCAATCAGCGGAGTGCCTCTAGCAGATGGCTATGCCTTATCCTGCTCCCATCACAAAGAGGTGTGCAAGAAGGCAGGTCAGAGCTGCTACTTGCTTGGGAGACAGAGCCTTGAAACAGGAGATGGGACCATAACTCATATCCCTTGTTTGCTGTGGCTAAATGACTCTGTCAGGAATGTTTCTCTGCCCACCCTTGTAAAAGACCCCGATCCTCCAATTCCTTTCTTTTTCTTCTTGCCAGGAAGACAGAACATTCTGCTACTACATGTACACTCACTCATTCTGCCTCTCTCATCTTTAATTCATGATTTGGGTGTTTTTCTGACAGAGAAGATTTATTCAAACAATCATTTGAGTACCATCTAATAGCCTTCTCTACACAAGGAGCCAGACTAGAGGATCACAACAGTCCCTACATGCTAGCATTAGTTTAACCTAAATGACACAAAAAGCCCAAAGTGCCTTTACCTCTTATATTACACACTAAAGACCATATGGAAACTAATTTAAAAGGAATGAAGTGCACTGACCTTCTGTCTTATTGCAATGCTTCCGAAGATCATCAGAGCTGGGACAAAGCTGTTGTGACAGATATATGGAGCATGGTGTATTCTTCTATTGTTACCAACCGAAAGCAATTTTTATCAATTACACACACATCAAGCACAGATTGCATACTGGCTACAAGTTATTGCTGTACTTACTGTTATTGTCTCTGTTTTGCTGTGTTGGAGCTGACAATATTTTCAAGCAGAAATAAATGTTTTCATTTAAGCAATGAAGGAATAACTGCAGTTAGTATAATCGTGTCATTTAAATGAATTAAGGCTGCATTCCGTAGAGCTGCTCATTAATACCATTTATTTAAATTTCACTTCTTTGCATGTGGAACTTGTAGGCAGACTCCAACCCTGACAGTGACTGTGATGTGTACTAGAAGAACAGCACAATGGCATGAATGCTTTGCATTGTGGTAGCTAATAACCAAAGTATGGGTTGAGAAAAATACAGGTGATAAACATCAGCAAGAATCGACTTTAAAAGATATTTTTGAGGGCTACAGAAAGATATCATGTAGTTCCTGAGACATTTTAATTTTTATGTGATAGCTTTTAAGCAATAAAATTATTTTAAAGATGTACAATAATTCATATCCTTCAAAAGAAAGTAGAAAAACACTGTCAAATACAAATTGAACATTTTACTGATGTAGGAATAGGAACTGTTTTGTGAGTGACTTGGATCATGCACTGGAAATTTTAGAGAGACAGTGTTAGGGATTCTCTGCTTGAAGCAGTTATTGAATTATTTCCTCAAGGTGAAGTGAATTTAATGGCAAGGGAGTCCAAACCAATGTCAAATTCTAAATCTTTAAACAGCTGTGATTATGTACCACCAAATAGTACACAAGACTGATTTATCTTTTTCTGGTCCAGTCAGGATCTAGCATCAAGCTCAGAATTCATCCTTTACCTCCTCAGTTCAAAATATTTAATGTTTCCTAATCCAACATGGAGAACTGACAGCCAAAAATCAGTGAAGGACACTACTTCATAGAATCATAGAATAACAAGGTTGGAAGAGACCCACTGGATCATCGAGTCCAACCATTCCTATCAAACACTAAACCATGCCCTTCCACACATCATCCACCCGTCCCTTAAACACCTTCAGGGAAGGTGAATCAACCACCTCTCTGGCCAGCCTGTTCTAGTGCCCAATGACCCTTTCTGTGAAAAATGTTTTCCTAATGTCCAGCTTAACCCTCCCCTGGTGGAGCTTGAGGCTATTTCCTCTTATTCTGTCCCCAGTCACTTGGAAGAAGAGGCCAGCATCCTCCTCTCCACGACCTCCTTTCAGGTAGTTGGAGAGAGCAATGAGGTCTCCCCTCAGCCTCCTCTTCTCCAGGATAAACAACCCCAGCTCTCTCAGCCATTCCTCATAAGGCCTCTTCTCCAGCCCCTTCACCAGCTTCGTTGCTCTTCTCTGGACTCACTCCAGAGCCTTTCAACATCCGTCTTGTGGTGAGGGGCCCAGAAATGAACACAGGATTTAAGGTGCAGTCTCACCAGGGCCGAGTACAGAGGAAGAATAACCTCCCTAGTCCTGCTGGTCACGCTGTTTCTAATCCAAGCCAAGATGCCATTGGCCTTCTTGGCCACCTGGGCACACTGCTGGCTCATGTTCAGTCAACTGTCAACCAACCCCCCCAGGTCCCTCTCCTCCAGGCAGCTTTCTAGAGAGGCTTCTCCTAGTCTGTAGCTCTGCATAGGGTTGTTGTGCCCCAAGTGCAGGACCTGGCATTTGGCCTTGTTAAACCTCATGCCATTGGTCTCTGCCCAGTGGTCCAGCCTGTTCAGATCCCTTTGCAGAGCCTCCCTACACTCCAGCAGATCGACATTTCCACACAGCTTAGTGTCATCTACAAACTTGCTAAGGATACCCTCAATGCCTTCATCCAGGTCATTGATGAAGACATTGAACAGGGATTGACCCAGCACTGAACCCTGAGGAACCCCACTTGTCACTGGCCTCCAGCTGGACTTAACACCATTTACCACCACTCTCTGGGCTTGGCTATCCAACCAGTTTTCCACCCAGGAGAGTGTGCGTCTGTCCAGGCCAGAGGCTGACAGTTTCCATAGCAGAATGCTGTGAGAAACTGTGTCAAAGGCTTTACTGAAGTCCAGGAAGACCACATCCACAGCCTTTCCCTCATCCAGTAGCCAAGTCACATTGTCGTACTTGCTGCTCTATTTTCAACAGCTCACTGATTGTTTTGGGCACTACTACTTCAAGTTTGTGAAGGATTTTCAAAGATAGAAATGTGCTAACTGCAATGGGTCCTTTCTCCTTTTATTGTCAGTAGACATTATTCTACTTCCTTGAATTCAGAGGTAAAGAAAATGCAAGACACATGCACACCAACATGCTATTTGGAAAAAAACCCCACCCAAATATGTTATACAAAGTAAATGGTTCATGCTTCTCGTGATTAAAAGGAGACAGGAAAACGCTTGGTCTTGGTTAAGTTCTTCTTCCAAAAATGGAGACAATGAAATGACTTCTGGGGAATAAAACCAAGAAAAGAAAGATGTGTGTTCCCAGATTTCCCTCAAAATTAACAAATGCTACAATGACAAGTGTAGTGACAGCATCAGTTCCTACCAGCTTCCCAGTGCAGACCTGCAACAGCAGACCATTGCCTGCAAACAAAAGCTGTAACACTAAGCATGAAAGTGGCTTAATGGAGGAAAGCTCATTTCAATAACAGTCCAGTTAAGCCCCCACATTCTACCTCCAGGCTCGTGGATGGATATATGACTGTGCTACAGCTGGGAGATGCAGCTGATCTGCATATCCAAGAGACATTTAATCTAATAGTGGTGCTGAGGTGATGATTATCAAGGTAGTTTGAGCATCTTAATCTGTGTGACAATCACACATCTGATGGTAGTATTGCTGGAATCACAAGCAAATAATATGACCTTCTTAAAAGTTCGGTGTCCTTGAACAGCAACTGGAAGTAAATGCAAAAATAGACAACTCATGTAAAAGATTTATACTGTTAGAGAGGGAAGGGTAGTATTCAGCTCCAGATGAGACACCTACGCACATGTTTGCCAATGCTGATGTCTCTGTGCAAACTGGGTATTCCAAGTATATCAACAACAACTTGGAAAACTCAGGTAAAGGCATTTAGTGGCCTATCCATCTCAGTCTCACAGAGACATGTACATGTGATCAGCTTTTCTGAACTGTCCCCACGTCCCGTTAGAATAGGCATTTCCAGATTACAGTGCGGCCTGAAAAAGATATAGAAAGGATTTACTTTTGCTCTAACCCTCTGAATGTCGTTGTCTTGCACCAGGATTTAGGAGAGTGGTATCTGGAGATATAGCTCCCAGGAATGGACATATGCTGCCCTGAGGTGTTAAGTGGAGAGGCCATTCTGTATAAATCTGAACTGAATCATTCTCCTGACTGTGTAAAGAAGGGCATCCCAAGATCTCTGAATGAATGAGGTCTCATACTTCAAACAAGCAAGAAGTGCTCCAGGAATAGTCCAGATACAGGAGGTAGCAGTTTTTCTATGAAGATTTCTCACTAAGCACATCGTTATACAGTTAAGTAAAAGAGTACCAACATCCAAACTCAAGTACTAGGCCCCTGAAGGTCCCTGATTGTCCTTAATTTAGCTCAACTCCTTAGTCTGTTTTGGGTTTTTTTTTCTTTTTGGCTATTCCAATGACTTCTCTCCAACACAATCTGCTATGGAGGGAGCTAGACCCCAGAAGTAGTTTGCCAGTTCACACTACATGGCTTCTGAGACAGAAATCAGTCCCTGCTTTTCTTTCACTTACTGTTATGTCAAACTGCTGACCCCTGCTGCTCACTAAATCTTCAACCAGAGATGCTGGTTGCCCAGTGACTACACAGCAGGACCTCAATCATGAGAATCACACCTGAACAGCTCATGAGCCATGTGCATTTAAAAGCTGTAAGCCATGTTCAACATGGTGTTGTTGGGCTTACATGAGAGTTTGCTTTTAAGATGAAGTAATTGTTGCTTAAGCATATCCAAATGCTGCATCATCCTTTCATTTCCCATAATATATTATCAGCATTTTCTTTCTCCACTGAAAAAACACATCAAGTGTCACTCTAAATTGTAAATTTTCCATGAAAACAGAAAGGAGTGCATTACACATATTGTGATATATCACGCAGCCTGTTTGTCTTTCTTACTTACAGAGCAGTTTTAAAGAATTGCTAAGACAAAGTAAGAATGTTTTATCTGTCAGTGACATACTGAGTTAAATCATCAAGGACATTGAGACTCATTAAAGCTGAATAAACATTTAAAGTTTTCAGGGTTACAATTTTTCGCTCTCACTGTACCTTACAAGCACACAACCATGGAGTGTCAGCTGGGATGGAGATGGAAATTTTCCTAATTCTGATTTTACTAGGAATGCCTACTACTTAGATTATTGATATGCACAGAAAAATAACAGATGTAGATGCAGAATACACAGCAGGGGTAAAATGACAAGACAGATGCCTAAAGTAATTAATAGAAAAGCTCTGTAAGTACGAGTGCAATGTTGCCTAACATGACCTCTGGTAGTGTGTCTAAAAAGGAAGGGAAGAACCCCTCAAAACAATCTCTGTAGATTTCCACTGGAGTTTACTGTTGCATCAATAAAAATTTCCTGGATCAACACTATCAGCTGTGTCAGACAGATGTAAAATGGTCATCACAGACACTTGAACTTCGTTTTGAGTTAGCAAGTCATCATTAGTCAGTGCAACAAGTGCAGTTTTATTTCTTTGATCTGACTTCGTTCTATTTAGCTCCAATGCTTGTTTTGTTCACTTCACATGGAAGTTAGAGCTCAAGAGGGGAGAAGTTGCAATTTAGGATGGTGTTTGCCTCTACCACAGCAGAAGGAACAGTGAAGTGTGAGAGAATTTTATTCCCAAAGGAGCACAGCAATTATTCACAGTCAGAAGCTAGTGTAAGAAGTGAGAATACTGAACAATACTGTGAGAATAAGTGAAGAAATCTTCCTCTTCCTTCTGTGCAGTCACAGTTCAAGACCTTCTCATCAAAATACGTATGTTTTCCCATTGAAATCATCCTCGATGAAGCAAAGATATACTGCTAATTTGGCTTCATAGGTGAGAAACTGGAGCACAGAAAATTTATTTTTACTTCTTCACAAAATCAGGCACCAGACGCCTTGATGTCCACTGTATGTGATACCCAGTGCATCTCAGTGTTCCCACCTTATCACAAGAAGTGTCATCAGGCAATAGAATGTCCTTCTATATCAGCAGGAGAGAGGTTATGATATCTATTTGATTGCTGGTCAGACGCAAAGGGCAAGTTTAAATTAGCTAATACTGAAGCTGACCATGAAAAAGAGAAAAAATGGAAGGGTTGAACCAAACCCATTATATTTGTCCTACCAGTACATTGCCACCAGACTCCATTTTTTACTAAAATGCAGTTGTACAGGACTATGGTACTGTGTAATCATGCATCAATACTTGCCTTTGAATCTTGAGAGTAAACATAACAATAACAAGCAGTGTTAATTAGCTTCACTCATTGGCTCTCCTACATAACTTTCAAGTTGGATGCATGTGCATGGTCTCTTTATGTCAACCTGAAACTTATGAAGACCATTCATCCATATGTCTATAGGATCATTTAACTAAAAAAGTCTTCCTATAGTTGCTGTCTTATCTTTGAAATTTATGGCTGTATATATAATAAAATACAAGAAATTATGTTGCTAAGTTTAATGTCTCTGGGAGTAAAAGAGATAAAAATATCTATTTGCATATGTTCTTAAAGAGCAGACATAAGATTGGTTTTTGCTTTCAGTTAGCTTACATTGGCTACTGCCTCTGGAAACTAATAGGAAGTTGTATAGAGCGGAAACATTTTTCAAGCCACAGAAATATTCTGTAAGGATACTTCACACAATACTTCAATACTAAAAAAACCCCTTTTGAGTTGTCTGAGAGGAAATCAGAAATCATTGTCCAGAAGTCCAACAAAGGAATAAATGGTGAGATGCTACAGTCAGTCATGGACTCCTCCTTAGAAGAGGAGGTCATAAGCTCTAATGAGACCATTTAAAAAATCTTCTGATCCACAGACTTTCACCACC
Source organism: Coccyzus lansbergi (assembly GCA_033558105.1). Lineage (NCBI taxonomy): Eukaryota > Metazoa > Chordata > Aves > Cuculiformes > Coccyzidae > Coccyzus > Coccyzus lansbergi. The sequence goes on from JAUMJK010000151.1 coordinate 4,085,332, forward strand.
TCCTTCATAGACATCAATGTGACCATACATCTGTAACTCATGGATATTTTATCTCCACTGACTGCCACATTTATTTTTCTCTCTATAATGTTGCTTGCTTACATCTCTTAAAGTAGTTTCATATGTCTCTGTGCTGTCTTGATGCAATAGTTCATTCTTTTTTTTCTCATACTTGTAGACAATGATTGTTGTCATCATGTCCTTATATTTAGTTTTCATATCATACAAACACAAACATTCACTTTAATCTTCTGATATACAGCAAATTCACCTTTCCAGTCCTAACTGTTTTCTGTTTTTTCCTCTGGATTTACAGTGAAGAAAGAGTGAGAGGAAGCCCATGCAAGGGCTACCATCCTCCTCTTGGGAACTATCTTCAGGTTGAGTCCCCACCTGAGCTGCATCATGGTGCCATCACAGCCATGGACCTGGCTGGTTCAGGCTAGGATGCTGGCCAAAGGGATAACTTAGGGCTTGACTCATACCTACCTCATTACTACGGGCTTGCCTGCTGATGACTGAGCTGGGCCTGACCCTGGTTATGGTTTCTAAATTTGATCCTGACCCTGACTCACTGATGTGCTATTCCCACATTGAGCTCAGACCTGTGATTAAACAGTATCTGTCAAAATTTTATGAAGTTCTACTAAATATTATAAACTTATGAAGGTCTACTTAATATCTATAGGTAGACTGAGTACACATTAAAAGTAAACTACCATCACACTTTATGCCTAACTAGGAGCTGCTCAAGTTTTTCAGCTGTAGAATTAAGGTAATGATCATAGCACTCCTGTGGTTTCCTTCAATCACAATGGGGAGTCCCAAAGAACTTTAACTTTGGGTTTTTTTTAAATTAATACTTTCAGAAAAAGCATATAAATGAAAATAATTGCAGCAGACACAGCAGCTTTTCAAAACCAATGCATGAGCTATTAATCAACTGAAATACAGCATGCAGAGTTCTTGAATGGGTGCAAATATATCCAGGAGCAGTGGGAAAATGGGTCCATCTTGAACTTAGTTTTGTTTCCTGGTACCTTTTTTACCCATCTTGAATACCCTACAAGAAGGCAAACTTCGATTAGCTGGCAGATTTGAGTACCCTTCAGCTTCTGGTCTTCAAAAATAATGATCCAGAGATTAAAGCTTCTGGGACTCTGAGCTGCTCCATCTTTATGAAAACAGATGTATCAAGGTCTAAACACTACAGTTAGATTATTGCGTGCACAAGCTACAGCATCTTTTTCCTCCTTCTCTTAATATAGAAGCTACTCCATTTGGTTCCTATAGTAGCCTTAATACAACCTACCTGAATAAACTAGGACATACAAATTGTTCAACTTAAGATAACAAAGTTTCCAACAGATTTCCACTGTGACAGCTACAAGGAAGTAGAGCTCTTCTAGTTTTCTTTCAACAGCTATGTCAGGAAGGAAAGAGATATTTTTGACATACCTTGCTTCATTGAAAATTTATCTACCACTGGTTTTGAAGAGAGTCTGATTATACTTTCATATTAATGTTTTCTGTTGAACATGCAGGGCACCAGGGGATACTATAAAATTGATTTATGACTGAAAATATGCAAAATAGATACAGACAGAGTTCTACAATACAAAGAAAATACTGTGTTGGAACTGGTACTGCATTTGAGTGCACAAAGGTGGCATGGATGGCCAAAAGGAATGTTCAGATAACAAGCAGGAAAATCAGTGGAAAATACCATGTAGGATTTCCTTACTTCTATGCATCAATGCATTTAAGAAAACAAAGACAGGATGGCAATTAGTTGCTTGCCTCACAAGACTTTAAGAAAATGCAGATAATCTAGAACATAAGTCTGGTGGCACTTAAAATAAGATTTCTAAATTTACACCTCCCAAGCACAGAGAACTCAGAAATATCTGATTCTTTTCTGTAATACAGCTGTCTCCACTTGTCTGGTTGGCATGACGTGCTGAGAGCTTAAATTGCAGGGAAAGCTCTGTGCCCAGCAGACAAGAGAGACAACATTCTATCTCCACCTTCCACAGTGCTTATCATATGTGCTTGGTCCCATCCTCCAGCTGCAGAAGGTGCTCACACTTGCCTGGCTTCCAAAACACAGTATCCTCTTTTTTGGAGAAGTAACAGGTAGAGAGTCTGTGGTGGGTTATCTGGTGAGAAAAGCTGGATTTGTCTGGTAAGGCTGACAGACCTTTTGTTATTTTAACTCTTGTCTCTTCAATTTTTATGATCCTATGAATAAACTAGTACCACTTGTTTTTTTTGAAAAAATACCTGTTCTGAGTGTAGCTCCCAAGAGAAAGTCTACAGATCACAGAATCACAATGACTAAAAAAATCAATAAAAGGCTGAGGACTTACAAGAGCAAACACTCCAGAAGGGTGAACACTTAAGTACTTATAGGACATGCGACAAAGACAACAAAAAAGGCACAGTGGCCAAAGCCATCTGCAGAAAACATCATCTTTCAGGTTCTAATAAACAAGCTGATCCAGATACTGTTGTTCCCCAGCAGATATTGTAGAACAAACAACACTATGCTTCTATAGTTTCTTTTTGCCAGTATATTGGAGTAGTTTCTGGAAAGCTTTTTTATCATAATAATTGCTTGGAAGCTGAGAGATGTTCTGCTGAGAGTTTCCGAGTGGAAAGCAACACTAGACTTCCTCTTAGGTTAACAGTTAAGCAATTCAAAACCAAGATTTGCCTCACTCTTGAGATCAGAAATCCTAACATAGAGTGCACTTTTAAGGCCCAGTTTTATCAGTGTACTGTGATAATTCTAGCATGGAAGTCAATACATGTCTCCCATTCATTTCTCAACAGATTTATCATATTGGCATTACAAATATGGCTTAGGAGGTGTTTAAATGTGCTTGTTCAGTTATTGTTATTTCTAAGACATATCTGGTTCATGGTATGGAAACAGGTAGAAATGTTGCAGATCTAATTTAAACAAATCCTGATAGCAATAATGAAACATACAAAAGGATGCCACAACTTATCACAATCAGTTAGTCAATTAGAATATGCTTTACTCAGAAATACAAAATCATCTTTAATCTATTAAGACATGAGGGTAATGCTGAAACCCCATTGCAATCTGCCCCACCTGTTTTAGAGCTTTTTTAAAAAAAGTGGAAAAAAAGTGAGGCTTTCCACATTCAAGTATTACAAACAAGCATTGACTGATAAACATAAACCCTCCTTTATTTGCTACTGCAGACAGACTATCACACATATATTTGCTGGGTACTCTTTCTTTTGCGAGTCCCAAATGCTTAGTCTACAAGCAAAACAGGCAACAGTATTTCAGATTGTGATGCTTTTTTCATGGCTGTTAAGGTATTATGTGCCATTCCATTTTAATAGTAGCTATTTGAGCTGTTGTATGAACTGCACTGAAGTGGCATATTCCCAAGTAAGCATGGAATCATTTATGGCTAAATCTCAAAAACAGACCAGTAAATACATTTCAAGAGATAATTCCCTCGGAAGTGAGCATACAGATGAAAACATTATATTGCAGTTCTCACTTGCGCGTGTAGCAGCAAAAACCCCAAAAAAACCAACAAAAAAACCCCACCCCAAACTACTAAAGCAGTAGTCAAAACCATCTTAAGTACCGGTACTCTTATGGTTTTTCAGGGAGACCAAGCAGTGGTTTGGAGGCAGCATTTTATTCAAAGCAATTTTTCTGAGTTGAGGTGTTTTAGAAGATTGACAGAAGACAGGATGCTTTCTTCTGGGTGAACACTTCACTCACACACACCTTACACCCTACATAGCAAGGTGGCTCATATCACTAGCCATTTATTTGTAGTAACTGAGAGCTACAGAACTAAGAAGACAGACACATATCCTAAAGCAGCTTTCTGAATTCTCTCAAATTTGGATCTGAAGATATCTTTCTGCTATGGAACAACTGGTGAACCGCTGCTCTGACAGCTCCATCTTTAGTATACCAGTATTTGAAGGCCCAAGATCTGCTTTTGATGCCCTTAATGAGACAATATAAATGTGCCCACAGCAGAACCGGTCACACCGACAGCATTGAAAGCAAACTCAGAAAAAAATCCCCTGTATTAATCTACCTTTCATGTAACTGGCTATTAGACCATACATACTTGTACAGTTCTTCCACCTCAAATGAATATCATAGCCTAGAAGGAAAATTAATCAACTTTCTAATTCTAAAGTAGTTGTAGAGCTTCTAAAACAACCACATAGGTGCATACAAAATCATATCTAGTCATTGTCGAGTATCCTCAGGCAGCTTTGTCCCAGTTTATTTTAATAACACATAAGATAAATATACACTCTACTAAAACTCATTAATCACAACACAAAAGAAAACAAATAAATGCTACGTGACAAATTGCAAATACTCTGAAAAGAGCAAAGACACCATTGTAGGTGAGACCATACGGGACTTGTACCAATTGGATTTTCAACAATGCATGAGTGGTCCTTGCCATCATTTCTGCAAATGAACGGGCCATATCTGTGATTCTGTGTGTCATTCATTTATGGAAATTATGGTGATAAACACCAACACTGTGGTTTTGCCTTTTAAATATTTCTATTGCAAGGTACATATGGGGCTTCATTCTTTGTTCTGGAATACATTTTTTTTTTTCAGTCTACACTGTGAAATACAAACACTCATCTGAACATAAGAAAGATCATGGAAGACATAAATTACTCAGATGTATGAACATGAACAGAGAAATGGTAGGAAAATTTCTATCAGAATTTATTTTCTGTAATAAACCTGGAGGACCTTTGTGAAGGTACAAAGTTATTAAGTCCCACATTTACTTAGTTTTACCCCAGTCTGTTGGGAAAGTCACCCATAGGTGAATGCTAATAGAAATTTGTAATTGTATGGGAAAATGCAAGAGTTTTTAGAAAGAGAGAAAAAGTGATAAGGAAGAGTAAATAGCTATATCGCTTTGCTGAACATGTAAGTGGTTTCAATATCTCTGCAACTTCAGTAATAATCTTGAGAAGGAAGCAGTATGCAAGGTGATGAATTGCTGAGGACATACAATTATTTAAGTTACAGAAAATGACTGAGAATGGAGAGGAATTCCAGGAGGACCTAATCAAAGAGGGTGATTGGGCAACATGATGGTAGATAAATTTTAATGAAGGTAGGCACGAAGCAATGCTTAGTAGGCAAAAATATTCACTTCAGCTCTTTATACTTAATGATTATCCAGTAAATTTTGGGGAGATACACTAGCAATGATGATGGTATTGCCTAACTTCTCAGTATGATAAGAAAAGGTCATTGAAGGAACAATTTTTTCTTGTGCTAAGTATTGTTTATTTTTATCTCTTCTCAGTGTCTGCTATCAATTTTTTCAGTGTCTGCTACCAATTTTTTTCAGTGTCTGTGATTCACGTGAAACAGTGTAGTTCAGCTTTTCAGGAGGAGAGCAGGGAAGCATAAAACTCCTGAGAATGTAAAATGTTTAGGAGTCAGCCCTTTTATTTCAGCTTTCTAAAGTGTGTGGAAGGAATAAGATAGTGGAGAATAAAGCTGGTGGCAATTAGGTGATTTCAGACCACTCCTGTGAAAGGAAAAAATCTTATCAGCAGTGGAGCTAATGCAGCCTGGTGCCTTGTGTCTTCTGTATGGACCCTATGGTGTCTAAGAAGGTCAGTGTTTTTAAGTAAGGTTTCTACTGACTGAGACATTTCCATTGCCATTCTCCCATGAGGACTGACTGCTGTTACAGATGATAAGCTCATTTGGCAGGCCTTCCCTCAGTAAAAGCATCAGATCTTGCCTCCCAGATGAGATAAATTCCTCCAAACTTGTAACAGTTTATGTCTTATATTTTTGTGACTTGAATAAATTTGGTTGGATGTAGCCAACTCAGCAGTGGTCTGGCAATAAGACACGCAGGAGCAAGATGAGTCAGACTGCATTACCAAAGCAGACCCATCCCAGACCTGAGCAATGCTGCTTCCTCAAGTTTGGTCCAGAATATGTTACCCACTAAAATACTGGTCAGACATGTTACCACAAGCCCCTTTCCGTGGGAAAATTTGCCACAAGTTTCTCCCTACGAGTATTAGTAATGCCAAGTTTTAGTTGAACAATGATGAGCAACAATGTCACCCTTGCTGGTGGCAGACATGGTCTGCTGTATATTAAGGCATGCACGACTGCCATGAAAGTAGTACTATAGATAGTCCTGTTGGCAGAGGTAATAGATAGCAGAAAATCCACTAGGGTTCATCCTGCTTTCACCCTTCAAACCCAATAATTCAGTCACTGGTATATTGATTTTAGTTGCACAAAGCCCTTGCTCCTGCTTCAGCTGGATACACTGCAGGTTAGATACAAATGAGAAATCTCCTCTTCAGGAAATGGGAAGAAACCTTTGGATCTGTATCATTAACTGTACCATAGATGATGTGGTAGAAGCTGTGCTCTGCTGCTCCCACACTGCAGAGAACAGCAATTATAACAAGCAACAACACCTGAGCGTATCTGTGCTTTGTACAGAGGAAAGTGCAGGGATGTGGTAAAGGCCTCACTTTCTCTGTGATCAAGAGGAAGAAAGCTGCCAATCAGGAACATCCCAAGAGGGATCATCATTCTGAAGGAAGCAAAGAGCTGTGGCTCTACTTGATCCATGAGTGCCCTTTCACTGGGGTGAGATTTGTGCAACAGAATCAGAGGCACACATCTACGTTCAATATCTCTGGTATCCTCTGCAGATACACCTAGAAGGACATCAAGCTATTATCCGTCTCTATCAACAAAGGGCCTTGATAGGGTCCAGCGTGTTCAGTGAGAAACTCCTACATTTCAGAAGTAAGACTGAAAAATGTGCATTTCGTCCAAACTTATTTAGTGATTCACATGGCTCTGTGGGTACTAGTTGGGTTGGAGCTTCCAGTGTACCAAAAAAAGTTCCCACTCTGGATATCTTGTACCATAAAAGAAATGATACAGGAACAAATAACGTAAGAACATAACTCTTGCGGAGTACAAGAAAAGATGTGTTATCAATTATTACCTATTTGCATCAACCAGAGCTTGGGGACATTAAAAAGAGAGAAAAAAAAATCCCAAACAGCAAAACACCAAAAATAACCCCAACAAAATACTCAGACCGTGGGGTCTTAATGTAATGTTCTCTAGTTCATTCTCAGGTAGAGCCTCAAACCAACTTCAACAGCAGTATTAATGTGAGAAACCTGTTTGCCTCAAGATATACATCTTATAGAAGCCCTGTGGACTAGGACTCATGTTTTCATACTGAAATGTTATGAATAGGAAATGACATGATTAGGATTCACTTTGCTTAGAAAACATGCTAACTCCTCAGCAGCAACATATACTTGAAGGCACTCATAAAAAAATGGTTACACAAAGACTTTAAATATGACTGTACTAGAGGCAATAGTATTTTGAAGAAAAGATGGGAGGAAATAATAAATATTATATTACTTACATTTGCTCAGCTGGAATTTCTTCCTGACTGTGCAAGCATTTTCAGTCATCAATGGAAGTAAAGATACCATATGAAATACAAGAAACATCAGATCCTCAAGAATTTAATGCATAAAAATCCATCCCAGGAAGCAGCAGCTATCAATTTTAGTGCCTTATTTACTGTTTCCTAACTCAAAACTGTTGTCCGGCACCTCCAAACACTCTGTTACCATTTTCATTGTTAAATATGCAGCTAGGAAGTAATCTGCATAGCAACCAGCACAAACATATTGCACCAGAAGAAAAAAAAAAAAGTTTACTTGACAAGCAAACTTGGCTAGAAGCCAGTGAAGAGACGCAAAGGCACCTCAGACAAACATCTGTGTTTTTCTGAACAAACTATAAATTAATAAGAAGAACAGCAGGGATAGCCTAAGTCAACAGTGATTTCAGGGTATACACATGCAGGTGAGCTACTGCCCGTGCATGCTGTTATTGAGGCATACAGACAGAATAAATGAGAAAGAGTTGATTCCTCCTGTAAACTTGCCACTGTGTAATCTATACAACTGTAACAGAAAGCTTGGTCTCTCCCCTCCAGGCCACCAGATCACTGTCCACACAGCAGCTGAAGCATGGTCAGAATTGTCTGGCATGTCCAGATGCGCATAGCACATGCTAAATGAGATAAATAAATAATTTTTGACTTTAAAAACAATTCCTGTGACTGTGTCAGCAATCCTGGCATTCTGTATATGAACAATAAAAAAAATATTAAGGGCCAGATCTAAGCATCTTTTACAGACCCAGACAGAGGAAAAGGAGGAGAAGGGACTGATGGTAATGATGGAGCTTCTTGTTTCCTTTGAACCCACAAAGACACTCAGTCTTTGAGGATGTGGCCTCAAATCCTTCCAAAGCTATCCATGTACTACTTCAGCATAACTCTCATACTGTGCTTGCAGCCTGTGCACAGAGGGAATGTTGTGAGATTGGCAAAACCATCTCCCCAGCAAGCAGCTGCTCTAGCCAAGCATGCCCCTCTAGCCCACCAGGGCATGTTGTTGAGTCTAGTGAGAAATTATGGCCCTGTGAAAGTTTTCCCACTAGATCCATGCCCAGGACCATGTGGACTTGGCCATTTTCTGCTGCCTGTCCTTTAGAGGAGGAGGTAGCATAAGAAGCCATGTAGGAGTCATTCATCACAGCAGGGAGGACTGTGAGTACATCCTCCAGGCACTCTTCAGAGCAGTCACTGACAATACACTCTCAGAACCTTACTAACACCATGCCCCCAAGAGCTTGTGTGGCACAACTTTGGGACATAAATAAATATATGAAAACTCTCCCAAGAACTGACACGTTTCATACTCACTCTGCACAATACAGCTGAAAACTTAAAATAGGCTGGAACACCTCTCATACAAAAATAATTGGCAGTGATGTAGCATATTCAGAATGAAAAGGAATCATTGGATTCCATGCTGACAAAAGACCAAGACAGTAATGACTCTAATGAGGCAGAAACGTCTAGGAAGTCATTGAGATAGGCTTCAAGTGGATCAACAGCATGTAAGGCAGACCTGCTAGAACAAAAATGTGAGCTTTAAAGGACAAATGACTCATGAAGAGTTGTTTAAGCAGGATACATAGTGTACAGGCACAGAAGTACAGGACACTGCTACTACAAGCAACTGTCTGTGGAGAGGTCACAGTCCAGTATCATCATCTGTACATGGGCAAAAAAAGGCAAATAATAACAGATTTGGGTGGGGCAGAATTGTGATTCATTTTCTGAATACATTAAAATAGAAATTGCTGTATTTCAGGAACTCTTCATCTTCACAGAAATAATCTTTCCATTAATCTGCACTTGAGTACAGTGATTGTTTTCATAACAAGAATAGCTGCATCACTGATGAGACACATAGCACAAGAAATAAAAGATTCAGCCTTAAAGTACACCCAGCTAAAGAGGGAAGACAAATTTTGGAGAGAGCTACACATCTTCCATGATGACAAATAGGAAGTTAACAGTAACAGAGTGGAAAGCAGCCACATTAGAAGTTAACTATATACATAGTTAATCTTTAAAGATAAAAGATGACATCGGAATTTAAGATGTGAATGAAGGGCAGCACCAGAAACTTACAGTCACTGAACTGAATCCTTCCTCACAGCATCTTCCTTGTATATTCATCCAGGTAACATAATTCATTATGTATTCAATACAGCACATCAATCTCATTTGTGATAGGAATCTTTCCTTTGACGAAAACTACCTTCTCCCTGCTGCAAAATCTGCCACAATGGAAAGGTATGTTTATTCCCAGATGAGAATAAATTGTCCCCAAGGCCACCCTGTGCAAACAAGACCTTTCCCACCCAGGCCTTCTCAGATAATCCTTAGACAGATCTGGGCAGGTGACTGTGAGAGCTGAACCTTCCAACTTTATTTTATAGGACAAATATGTCAGTTTAATGCCTCTGACAAGGATATGTTTCATCAAGAGCACAAGCAGTGTTCTGTCCCTGGCACTTGAAGGCAGAGCTCCAAGGCACTGTAGGTTCACAGCCCTGATTTTTGTTTATGGTACTTTTAAAGACAGATTGTGGTGCTATGAAGACCCTATATATTTCACTTGGTTTGGAGGCAAAGGTGTAACACAGAGGTTTTTAATGCCCCTTGTGCTAGAACAAAGTCTCTTACAAGCAGAGGGCCTGCATTTGCATATATTTTGGTATACATATATTTATTCACCACACTATGACTATATATTTATTTATTCACCACACTATGACTATCTTCAGAGGGTATGTGGAGGAGATGACTCTCTCTGAGTGCACAAAACTCCATGAGCAACTGAGCTGGTAACATTAATGAAGAGTAACCTGCTCTACCAATAGTTTCTGCATTAGAACCTAGGAAAAACTGGTAATTTATCTGTATGCAAATATGCACACAGTTTCACTCCACTTTTTTTCTCTGTAACAGTAGAGAAACATCTTACAGTACCATTACTTGTACACTATCTTAAAGAGCTCATTCATTGACAAAACCTACTTACATGAGATCAAAAAAAATTCTTTGCCCTTAATAAAAAATACTCGTTCAAGACTGTATGACAACGCATGATTTCTATGCTATGTAAGGTGATTCAGAACCATCCGAGAAGGCTCTCAGCTCCAGAGGGTGCCAGTGTTACGTGACAGGAAGGACAGATGGACTGTCCTGTAGGCAGAAAGAAGAATCTCAAGTGACATACCTGCAGCAGGATGGGAGGAGGATGATGGGATGTGTCTTCAGACTGAGGAGTACACAGGGCAGGTGTACTCTTACTACAGCTGCACCCTACAGCAGCTTGCAATAAGCAAACATAGATAAGAGTAGGCTTTCAAAGATCTGCCTGCAGTGCCATGACTCAGTCCATCGCGGCCAGCTGCAGTGGGGACAAGGAAAAGAGCATTTTGCTTCCCTACAAATCATTCCTGTTCATCATTGTACTTCAAAGGAAAAAAAGCGTTTACTTTTTTCTGTACTATAGAGAAGATTTACATTTAAATAAACTATTGTTTGAATTCAGAACTTCCTGACAATCTCCAGTCTATTTCTTTGTCACAGCATCTGATATCACTGGAAGTTTCAGCACACAAATTTCCCACTAACTACAATATATTTAAAAGATCTTTAAAGGCTAACTACACAGTGTACAACATGGGACTGTGTGCCCATCAGAGAGCTTGTAGCTGGAGAGCACTATTTGCATAGGTAACAAAGAATGCTCATTAGCACTTGCAAAGCCCTGAGCATGTTTACAGGGTTCAAAAATTATTTGGATTAATAAAATCCAAATCAGCTCCTGCACATGGCAGTGCAGAGCACAACTGGGTCATTAAATCTCCAGTGTCTGTATTCTTAAGTCATTAAAAGTGCGTGTTGAAGAGATTAAGTAGCACTATCTAAGGATTCAGGAGGATTTTAAATGCTGAGATATTTATCGGATCAAACATATACAGATGTCTCAATTGTTTTCAGTGATGAATTAAACACATGCAAAGTCTTTCCCTACTGTAACTTCAGCTACTGTTCAAAATGAAATAGTCTAAGAAATGTATTTAGGACAATGAAAAAAAATCCATGTGTGGAAATGGGACCAAAGGCTTTATTCAGAACTCTTTGAAGAAATGCCTCCTGTGTTTTTTAATCAGTAGTGTGCTGATACGAGTTCTGCATGTTCATAAAGCTATATTAGAATGCCTTTTCTTGCACTGGGATCCTTCTGGCACTGGATGGGCTAAGCAATTGCTGGTATTAAATCAGCACACTGATTTCCACTGGTAAGGAAGTTCTTGAGTCTTAAATTACAGATAAACTATTTTAACAGAGCCAAGGAGAAAATTAATAAATGTACTCTTACAAAAAAACCAAACCAATCCAAACCAAAATAAAACAAAACCAATGAAAAAGTAAACACTTCTGAGTAAGTGCAAAGATATCATGTATAGAACAGTTGAACGATGATTAGAATATTTTTAAACCATATAGATGTGTGTTTACTCAATATAGCTGAGCTGAGCCTACTGTATTTCAGCAAACAGCATATAGCTAAGTAGAAGGCTGAACATTTTAATGAACTCACCCCTGCACAATAATTAAGGAGAAATATATTTGCTGCAATTGCAGCTCACAGTGGGAAACTTCTCCTACAACCTAATCTTACAGCTACTCATATTTTTATTAAATTTGTTTCAAATGAGCTTGATTGGAGTGAGCAGAATATGCCAGGTCTTCTTTTCTAAAATGCTCTGATCTTCTTCACTAATCCATCGCTAAAAGGTGTGAACAAACTTACTCTGAACAGAGCTTAAAAATAACCTGGATGCTCACCTCCATTTATGGAAAGTTTTGAAGGTGGCAGGGAAGTGGATAAAATGCATTTTAAAGTGTCATGCTCTTAACCTGCGAGAGACTGGAGCATGAAGGTGTTCAGATGGATTAAAGCCATACCAAGAGCAGTTAGCACATAAATACTACATCTCACCCTCTGCAAGACAAAGATCACTTCTGGGGACAGTCCACATCTTTTAGTGATGCTATGTGGTACATTGATAAATGAAAGGCTTGCACATAGTGTGTTGGTCAAGGGAGACCATTCTTCACAGGAGCACAGGAACTGGCCAGGGCAATTTTGTCCTGGATCGTCTTCCTGGCTTTGCTCTTTCCCTGATGGGCAGCCTTGGGCTAGTGATGTCAATTCTGAAAAGTTAAATTTCCTCGTAGGAGATCGGTGACTCGTGTCCATTATAAAAAGTTTTACACAGTGGGGTTTATATTACTCTCTATCACAGAATCACAGAATCACTAGGTTGCAAAACACCCACAGGATCATCGAGCACAACCATTCCTATCAAACACTAAACCATGCCCTTCAACACCCCATTCACCCGTCCCTTAAACACCTCCAGGGAAGGTAACTCAACCACCTCCCTGGGCAGCCTGGTCCAGTGCACAATGAGCCTTTCTGTGAAAAACTTCTTCCTTATGCTGAGTCTAAACCTCCCCTGGTAGAGCTTGAGGACGTTCCCTCTTGTCACCAGCTTCATTGCTCTTCTCTGGACTCGTTCCAGGTTTGCCAGCCCAGTGAAACTTCCCCAGTCTTCCAGGACTACTGGAAGATGATGGAGAGGGGTTTGGCAAGCACATCTGCAGCTCATTTAATACCCTTGGTTGAATCCCGTCCAGCCCCATAGACTTGTGGGTGTCTAACTGGGCAAGCAAGTCTCTAACCACCTCCTCTTGGACCATAGGATCTGCTCCTCTAACTCCGGAGGATGTACACACAGGGAACAACTTTCCTTACCATTAAAGACTGAGACAAAGAAGGCATTAAATAGCTCGACCTTGTCCTCATCCTTTGTCACAGTTGTTCCATTTGCATCCAAGAGGGACTATAACTACTCCAGGTCTGCGAACCACACTCCGATTAAGTAAACAAAGTACAAAGATGAAGAATAGAAAATTATTGAAAGTCTTTGAAAATATGGCCTGGAAAAATGCTGAAACACTTGGATTAATTCCTTTCTAAAGAAGGGAAATGAGATGAGACATGACAACAGTCTTCAAATATGTATTAGGCAGAAACAATTCTTTACATCCTTTGCAGACAGAACAAGAGAAACAAGTATGAACTCCTGAGAGAAAAATATAGGTTAGACACGATGAATTGTTTTAAAAAGTAAAAAAGGATTAAGCTTCCAAGGTAAACTCCATCTTTTAAACATGTTATAAAAAACAGTAGAGAAAAATCTGCCATCAGAATCTTCTCCTGCCCCAGGAGCAACTTATACTCATCACCCCTTGTCTTTCCCATGCCACTCCTTGTAAAAAGGGAGTCTCCATCCTCTTGCTAGACATCCTTTGAACATGGTAATATGGTGCCCCCTATGCCTTCTCTTCTCATGGCTGTGAAAATCCTGTTTTCTCACCCTTACTGCATATGGAAGGTTTCCCAGTCCTCTGGTCATCTCAGTGGACCTTCTTTGGACCCTCTCCAGGTCTCCCACATCTTTTTAGTATAGCTGGGACCAAAACTGGATGCAGCACTCCAGGTATGGCCTGACAAGTGCTGAGTGAAGTGGGATTATGTGCAGAGAAGCTCTTCATATTTCAGATGACCAGATTTCTTTATGCAGCTGTAAAATAAGTTACCCTTCAAGTGGCTTACTAATCTATTGCTTTCTTTTGTTTGTTTTTTAACAAAAGTGAGATATTTGCAAATGTATGTCTTTTATTATCAGTTGTTTCTGGAGTTCCCACTTGCAATCACAAACACCTTGTTCTCAAGACGCCTGACTAATCCCCACTGATGCTGCAGCTCAATCTGCTACAGACATCTTGTTCTAAGGTATATGGTGCTGAGTAGTCCCCATGAAGCCAATTAAAGAAATTATTCATTCTAATATGAGTGCAAGTGATCCTTAAGCCCTTAATTAGTCCCTGTACTCTTCCTGTTTAATTCCTACGCACCACTTTGGGATCTCAGCGAGTTTGCCTTGAAACCCTGAGCTGCAAACCACCATGTCTCAAGCACAATTTAGTAGTCCTGATATGAGGTGGGTACTAGGGCCATTGCTAAGACATCCCTTCCCATCTCTCAGCTCTCAGAGATTGCTCTGAGACTTTTTATATGCTTTTGCCCTCTTCCTTTGATTTGCTGCTGGAAAAAATGCTTAATCCCCTGCACAATACTGCAAAGATAGAGGGAAACTGTAAAATCCAAAGCCCACCAGCCCTTACCGGATGAACAGTAATTTATATAAGGTGATTTGTTACCATATCTTTGCTAAAATGTTGCCTGACTTGAATAATTTGATATCTGTTGAGCAGAATTTAGATTGTTGAGCAACAAAAGTCAACTGTGGCTTATTTATCTCCAAGTTTACAAGATAATATTAAGGGAAGATGAATTTAAATAAATTTATTCTAAGCATAGCCAAAATACTGTAAATAACACATCGCTTGATTCCCACAAATATACACTACATACCGAAGGACATAAAAGAGACTAAGTGCTGTACCAGCCTAGTTTTCAGGGGTTTATTTTACTACGTTATGCGTCTATATCTAATTTCTCACTCTCCAGACATATTTGTATTAATATTATCAGGTCCAACACCAAGCCAAGGACAGAGATTGAGAAAGTTGAGGGTGTGTGGTTCACAGCTGCTTTCCTCCTCACAGCATGACCCCCAGCTTCAGAGCATTGCAGTTGTGGAAGGCAAAACATCAGAAGATACCATCACTCAGCAAGCATGTCTTCTTGCCCCCCAGAAGCAGGCAGAGGAAGTGTGTCAGTGGCATCAGCAGAATGTATGCACCACTCAGAGACCACAGGGCTAATTTAATTGAGCAAGGTATCCACTGCAATCAATTTATTCAGCCCTAGCTGCCAGTGTGCTATGCTAGCACACCTAGCTTGGCTCCGAGGTGAACCAAGGTATTATTTCAAGCTGTGGAAGGACCTTGAGATATAAACAGTAGCTGCAAGAAGTTCAGAACGCTGAGTCTGGAGAGCATACTGACATCTCTACAATCCACCCAGCAGAAAACATTTTAAAATTTCAGTGGACCAAATTTCCCCCAAACCCTTCCCTCTGAAATGCCTTTATAATGAAGTGAACTTTCAAGCAAGCATGCATGCAGTAGTTTCCCGGAAGCATTGTCTAAGGTAATTACATATATCTTTCATGAGTTAATTACAAGCTGCAAATGAGCAGAGAGAAGCTTTGCCCCTGCTGTAGTGGAGGCAAGTATTAACACAATTCTTATTTTAGTGCCAGTCTTTGGAGTTACATGCATCACCATGAGCACACATGGTGCCATGCAAGTGAGAGATGGTCTCTTTTCCCAGGTAACAGGTAACAGCCAGCAGAGGTTTCAATTGGAAAGACCTCTTTCCTGAAAAGACTGCCAGGAACTGGACCAGGCTGCCTGGGGAAGTGGAGGAGTCAGCATCCCTGGAGGTATTTAAAAGATGTGAAAATGTGGTGCTCAGTGACAAGGCTTAGTGTAGGAATTGGCAGTGTTTGATCTATGGTTAGACCCAATGATATTAAGTGTGTTTTGCAACCTAAATGACTCTATGATTCTGTGATATTTGATGCTGAACACAAAAATAATGAATGAAGGAAGGGCTCTGTGCAGACAGGTATTATGTTAAGAGAAACATTAAGAAGTCAAGCTAGTGTGCAATCTAATCATAGAATCATAGAATCACCAGGTTGGAAGAGACCCATCAGATCATCGCGTCCAACCATTCCTATCAAACACTAAACCATGTCCCTCAGGACCTTGTCTACTCATGCCTTAAACACCTCCAGGGAAGATGAATCAACCACCTCCCTGGGTAGCCTGTTCCAATGCCCAGTGACCCTTTCTGTGAAAATCTTCCTCCTAATGTCTAGCCTAAATGTCCACTGGTGGAGCTTGAGGCCATTCCCTCTTGTCCTGTCCCCTGTCACTTGGGAGAAGATACAGAGATATTTCTCATATGGTGATAGTAATAGCAGTTTGGAAAACAGCACTTCCATCATCAGTGGTGAAATCCCTATTGCCTGAATCAGAAGTATGTAAACACAAACAAGAGGCATTTACCCTCCACTACCACATGGTTTCTGTCACATCAAGCTGCTAGAGGAAATTCTGCCCTCTCATGGGCCAAGAACCTGCGATGTTTTGTGCTCACACTCACTAGGGCTGGTCATGACTTCACTGCTTTGCTTCACCTTTGCCTAGATGCCAGTGGAGGAGCACTTAGAATCATAGAATCATAGAACAACCAGGTTGGAAGACACCCATCAGATCATCAAGTCCAACCACTCCTATCAAACACTAAACCATGTCCCTCAGGACCTCATCCACCCGTGCCTTAAACACCTCCAGGGAAGGTGAATCAACCACCTCCTTGGGCAGCCTATTCCAATGCCCAATGACCCTCTGTGTGAAAAACTTCCTCCTAATCTCTAGTCTAAATCTTCCCTGGCAGAGCTTGAGGCCATTCCCTCCAGCACCCACAGCCGGGTTTTATTAGATGACTTGTAAGTGTTCCTTACAGCCCTAAGCATTCTATCATTCTGTGATTATGAAGACACAAACCAGTTAATGACAGCTGGTGAGACACCACTGAGGGAAAGGCTTGCCATCTACCCAAACAGGTTAAAAAAAATTAAAATGACATGGTTACAAAATTGTGGGCTTCATGAAAAAGCCAGTCTGTTTTAAAATGCACCAGTCTGGTGTTTCATAATAGACAGGTTTAATAGGGTTTTTTCATACGATAACTGGCATGCCCTAAAGTATGGAATACTAAATTAATCCTAGCTGCAAATTGTTCAGCCTGACAGCCTATAGTTTAATCTTCTGACTGATAGCAAACTTATATCACTTAGCGAGCTGCTTAAGGGTTTTGTTCAATTAAATTGAATTTTTTATGTGCAGATACTTGTGATTCACAGAACAGGTAGATGGCAGTTCAGGAGTTCATACAAACCCCAAAGCTTCCCACCATTACAGCTGAGCTCTAGCATCTTTCCTGAGCAGGATTGTTGACAACCCATGCATATTTCAGTACATTTCTAAGAGCAACTATCACTCTACCAAAGGAGTGGGGCTGACTTGCGTGCAAAACAGCGAGTTTTGTAGCATCAGCTTTTTTCTTTTACATTTTCATGCATCTTTCTTTCAGATTTAAGCTTTTTAAAACTACATCTTATACATTTATAGAACATGCTAACAATTAACATGCTTGGGAGGCATACAGAGACTATGACGCTACCTATAATTCATCTTACTTTCCCACACAGCTTGACAGTGTACAGGCCTGTTCTGTATCTAAATTTACAAGCTGTGACAAATGATAAATATCCTAATTCTAAAAAGCTATTGTGTACCTCTGAGACAATTAAAATTCCTTAGATACCTAGATGCAGTACATAATACATTTAGTCAACATTTGAACATGTCACAGAAGGAATGTTTTATCCCAGGACACATCCAAGTATCTAAAAATAGGCCTTTAGTTCAAATAAAGGTATTGTAATAACATTCACTGGGAAATCCCCTTTCCTCAGATTACAGAAGTAATATTAATTCCTAGACCATTTCATGCCATGTAGTAAGAACTGTGCAGAAGTGTTTGTAAAGCTACAAAATAAAGTATATAGTCTTTTCTTAGGAGAAAAATACTGGTTAAAAGTGTTGCATTTTCATTCACCTAATCCAACAAAGTCATATGATGCACTTCAGGACCTAAACTGAGCTCTGGCCCAGCCTAATCCTTACAGTTTAGCAGCAGGAGAAGAGAATAAAAGTGTTTCCCAAGCTTGATCGTCCGATGTTTAGATCAAGACATGCCATTTTATTCAAAACATATCATTTCTCACTAGGTTTTGCTTAGTTTTCTCTGGAGGTTGCACATACCTTTCCAGGAATGGTTGGCAGGAGAACACTGTAACAATTGTAACATGCAATAGAAAGGAATCTGAAATGTACACTATTTTGGAGATGCAAAGCAGTGTAGGAAACAACTCATTCCTTGGTTTACTCTATTCTCTATTTTTAGTGGTGAGGCAGAAGGGTGACCCTCAGTTCTTTCCTAATTAGAAGCTATTTTCTTTCTTTGTAGTAGAGCTACCACAGATTTTGTCTTCTTTGAGGTTACTTTTAAAAAGAAAACAAAAAGAGAAGACCAGCATCATGTTGAACCAGAGAAAGGTTCACGACATACAGGAACTGACTGATAGGAGCTCATTTTGTGTCACCAATCTGCACTGTGCAGACCTAGTGTTGCTGTTGGTGGCTGATAGCATCAGCCCAGCAGCCGGCCAGCATAGGTATCAACACCAATGTGTTCTGGATAGCGATGTCTACCTTTCTACACAGAAACACACACAGCGCAACATCTCGATGATCTGGTGCGTCTCTTCCAACCTGGAGATTCTATGATCTAATGGACAATTGAGATGGTGTAAGGAGGTGCACTAAGATAGCACAGGAGTCTTATGACTGCTGGTGAATCTATGCACAGTGAGAGATGTGTCTTGTTCTGACCTCCCCAACACACAATCAGATGCCTGTGCCAGAACACTTCTGGCTATTAGTAAAAGATCCAGTTCTCACTTATGGATCAGAAGGCTTTACTCTCTCATCCTAAATGCTCTTGTTTCTGTATAAGTATTTCTGACTGTGTAGCCTTCTACGGCCATAGTGATGGCAAATTAAAGTGTTTGAAATCATATCAGCAGTCCATGAAGTTGGGAACAGCATAAATTAAATATTTAGATTATGCAGTCCAGTTTAACTGACTCCTTACCACAAGGAACAGAGAGTCAGGACTTGTTTGTTAACCACAGTTCAGTGTGAAGAGCAGCTTTCTCCTTCAGACACACAAACACCACATGCATACCCTTAAAGCTGACACATGGGAGTCATGTGACAATTTCTTAGTCTTGTGCCTAAGGGGTTGAACATTTGCTAGTCACTTACGACTAGTGTGCCAATAGCTTACATTTTGTGATAACTCCCACCTGGGAGGAAAATACCATGCAATTACTTCCATTTTATTCAGCTTGGTGTTCTTACTTGAAGGGCCTCAGTTTGTCTTGTTTTCTGCCAGCACTGGTTTAACTGATTTCAGACCCTAGTCAGCTTTCTTCTAGCATTTAAAACAATTTTGGAAATCCCAAAATGAAAGCTAGTGGTCTTGCACCTGTCACAAGACAAAGAACCACAACATTTTGAACTGTTTACAGCATTGTATAGCCTTGCCCAGGCCGCTAGAGACTGTCAAGCAGCAAGACAGAAGGAAAGGCTGTTTGAGCTGCATTTTTTAAGTTCTTGGATCATAACTCACAGACTGAAAGCTGCAAAAGGTGCTGTTTCTTTTTCTTATCACACATATTCTCAAGAGCGTCTGGAAGACTTACATAAATGACCTCAATTTTGACCTGTTTGGACTACATTAGTATGATGGAAAAAATATCATGGGTGAGATTCAAGCCCAACATCTACAAGGGAGTTTTTTCTCTATAAATAGCATCACATTATTTTGGCTGTAACACTTTTCTCACTACTAAATTAGAATTCACAAGTCTTCTGTGGGATTCATAATGGGATCAAAGATTAGAAACTTCTTTGAAGTTTGTCTTCCTTTGCTCCACTGTTAATACGTACCTGCACTAATCCACCATGGTTCTCCTAAACTAATCAGTTACTCTCCACCCCCAAAAGGGACAAGTACACAGGCTTTCTTAAAACTCCATTTATTTGTGCTCATTATCCACACTTCATTTTGCAAGGGCATAATGTTTTCTTAATTGATTTTTCATGTACTGTAAAAAGGCCAACTCTGTTTTCAGAAACCCTCTGGTCTAAATGCGATTTGCTGGTATTATTTACAGTACTTATAACTTTGGTCCCATTTCTTGCTAGTAAGGCACACAGTGGATTGAACTGTGTGCATAACAAATTCACCTTCGACAACAACTATTAATAATATAATTACAATGAGATCATTTCAGACTCACTTTTTTAAATTTGGTCCTTTTTGAAGGAGATCAAACAAACACTGAGTCTCAAGGTTATTTGCCTCTTGTTTAGGAAAACAAGCTAATATCCTTGATGATCCTAAGCAGATGCTACAGAAGGGAAAATATTATTTCAAAAATCCTTCCAAAATGTCCATAATTCAAAACAGTGACATAGGAATTTCTTTGTCTCACTGTGACTCAAAATTGGCTCATAACTACTATATCAAACTTTTTATATATTTAAACTAATGCTTATTTTTGGGAAAAAAAAAGCTATCTTCAGGGGGGAAAGCCTATTGTCACAGAGGTTGTAAGATTGTAAGAAGTACTTGGTTCATTTGGACACCTGTTTGATTAGTGGATTTTAATCCCTTGCTGTGCTCAGTGGTTCCAGCCTCACAGACAATACAAAATGCAGAACTGAACCAAAAGCAGTAACTAGTATATTTTGGAGATGGATCTTCACAGATTCGAATGCATCTAGATTTCCACAAGCTTAAATTTCAGTAACCACAAATACTGCAAATAAAGTCAATGTAATACCCAGTGATGAGCCTCATAGTCATCCATGAGTGAGAGGGACATGTTGAAAAGGAGTTTCTCAGAAGTTACACAAAGTTATCAGGCTCAGTCAACACCGGGTCATGAAAGGCAGATCTTGCCAAACTAACCTGATCGCCTTCTATGACAAAGAGACCTGCCTACTGGATGAGGGAAAGGCTGTGGATGCGGTCTTCCTGGACTTCAGTAAAGCCTTTGACACAGTTTCTCACAGCATTCTGCTACAGAAGCTGTCAGCCTCTGGCCTGGACAGGCGCATACTCTCCTGGGTAGAAAACTGGCTGGATGGCCGGGCCCAGAGAGTGGTGGTAAATGGTGTTAAATGCAGCTGGAGGCCAGTTACAAGTGGGGTTCCCCAGGGCTCAGTGCTGGATCCAGCTTTGTTCAATGTCTTTATCAATGACCTGGATGGAGGTATCGGGTGCTCCCACAGAATCACAGAACAACCAGGTTGGAAGGGACCCATCGGATCTTCTAGTCCAACCATTCCTATCTAACACTAAACCAAGTCCCTCAATACCTCATCCACCCGTACCTTAAACACCTCCAGGGAAGGGGAATCAACCACCTCCCTGGGCAGCCTATTCCAATGCCCAATGACCCTCTGTGTGAAAAACCTCCTCCTAATCTCCAGCCTAAATCTCCCCCAGCGGAGCTTGAGGCCATTCCCTCTTGTCCTGTCCCCTGTCACCTGGGAGAAGAGGCCAGCTCCCTCCTCTCTACAACCTCCTTTCAGGTACTTGTAGAGAGTAATGAGGTCTCCTCTCAGCCTCCTCTTCTCCAGGCTAAACAACCCAAGCTCTCTCAGCCACTCCTCATAGGGTCTGTTCTCCAGCCCCTTCACCAGCCTCGTTGCTCTTCTCTGGACTTGCTCCAGAGCCTCAACATCCTTCTTGTGCTGAGGGGCCCAGAACTGGACGCAATATTCAAGGAGCAGCCTCACCAGTGCTGAATACAGAGGGAGAATCACCTCCCTGGACCTGCTGGTCACACCATTTCTGATACAAGCCAGGATGCCATTGGCCTTCTTGGCCACCTGGGCACACTGCTGGCTCATGTTCAGTCGGCTGTCGACCAACACCCCCAGGTCCCTCTCCTCCTGGCAGTTTTCCAGTCAGGCATCTCCCACTCTGTAGTTCTGCATAGGGTTGTTGTGCCCCAAGTGCAGGACCCGGCATTTGGCCGTGTTAAACCTCATGCCGTTGGACACTGCCCAGCTCCCTTAGCAAGTTTTGCAGACAATACTAAGCTAGGTGGAAGTGTGGATCTGCTGAAGGGTAGGGAGGCTCTGCAAAGGGATCTGAACAGGCTGGACCACTGGGCTGAGTCCAACAGCATGAGGTTTAACACGGCCAATTGCCGGGTCCTGCACTTGGGGCACAACAACCCTATGCAGAGCTACAGACTAAGAGGAGTCTGTCTAGAAAGCTGCCTGGAGGAGAAGGACCTGGGGGTGTTGGTTGACAGTTGACTGAACACGAGCCATCAGTGTGTCCAGGTGGCCAAGAAGGCCAATGGTATCCTGGCTTGTATCAGAAACGGTGTGATCAGCATATCCAGGGAGGTTATTTTCCCTCTGTACTCATCACTGGTGAGACCGCTCCTTGAATCCTGTGTTCATTTCTGGGCCTCTCACCACAAGAAGGATGTTGAAAGGTTCTGGAGCGAGTCCAGAGAAGAGCAATGAATCTGTTGAAGGGGCTGGACAACGGGTCTTATGAGGAACAGCTAAGAGAGCTGGGGTTGTTTATCCTGGAGAAGAGGAGCCTGAGGGGAGACCACATTGCTATCTCCAACTACTTGAAAGGAGGTTGTGGAGAGGAGGATGCTGGCCTCTTCTCCCAAGTGACAGGGGACAGGACAAGAGGAAATGGCCACAAGCTGCACCAGGGCAGTTTCAGGCTTTACATCACAGAAAAAAATTATGGAAAGGGTCTTTGTGCACTGCAACAGGCTGGTCAGGGAGGTGTTTGATTCACCTTCCCTCAAGGTGTTTAAGAGATGGGTGGATGAGTTGTGGAGGGTCATGGTTTATTTCTTGATAGGAATGTCCTGTCAGTCTTTTCCAACCTAATGATTCCGAGATTCTGTGACTATGAAGCTTTGTAACTGCAACTCTATTAGAAAGGAGCTCAATCCAGAAAAGAGGAGAAAAAAAATAAGAAGGGGAAAAAAAATTAAAAAGGGGGGAGGCATGGGGATTGGGGTGGGGGGGGGAGGTGATGATGATACAGAAGAGAAATAGAAGAGCTTTCACTTCTTCAAAGCTTTATTTCTTAAATTTTCTTTGGGCTAAATTAAGAGATTAATCCACTCTGAAGAATGCCCCCAGGGTTTACTTCTAAATTAGTATTTCCCTCCTCCATCAGATAGAATAGAAAGATTAATATATGAAAAGGAGACAATTTATACTAAGTTTTCTGGTCTTCAAACGAGTTTTAATTTGGATGTGACTGATACGTTCCAGCTGCTGCTTGCCTTTATTTTTTTCAAAAGGACATTTTAAGTCCTACTGCTCCAAGTGCTGAATGCCTACAGAAAGACATATGCCATGCTTTTTACCATTACAGGCTCCAGACTGACCATAGCTTTTCCTCAGATTTTGGAAGTTACACTCCAGCAGCAGCATCTCTCCTCTCATCCTGGCTGCAGAGAGGACCAGCCTCTACTCTCTCTCACATGCCTGTTGGAGAGGTTCCCCTTCAGGCTCCCTGAAGACTAGATGCTTTGGAATGTGATTTAAAGACTAAAAAAAATAGTTATTTTGGAAGTGGCTTCACTGATTTCTTTGCATCCCTCTAAGAAATTAAATAAGCTCACTATACTGCAATAATAACAATAACAATAATAAATAAAAAAGTAATCATGATTATTTCCTATTGACAAGGGCAGAACGAGACCAGCCATAGAACATCTTCAAAAGAAGGAAGGTGCAGATGAAACAACCCAGTACAGTGGTATCGACGCAGGCTGCTACATTCACAACTCCGATCACTGAATCAACATCCCTCCACAGAGTCAAAGCAAAGAGACAGTTTGGGTGCACAGCCTTTTCCAGTGAAACTGGTGCCTGGCAGCCTGGTGTGTGATGGGTTTGAACTGCTTTCTACCCTCTGCAGATTAAACACTAAGGGTCACAGTAACTAAATTAGGTGCTCATAATCAGTCAAATAATCCCATGTGGAAATGGGCCAGGAAAGAGGATTTGTCACTATCTATTTCTTCCTTGTCACCCCATTACCCAATACCTGTACTAACATTTGTTCTCTCCCACCCCGTTTTATGGGTGGGAAAGTAAGGTGGATAATTTAAGTTACTTTTAAAAAGTCAGACAGAAACAAGTGCCAAAGCCTGGAATTGGAGTTGCCAGGTCTGAGCCAGGACAATTTTAGTACACAGACACAGAATTTCCCAGACTGGCATTATTTCACTTACAAACATAGATTTTTATATGACATTTTAAAACAATAACAAACACCATGATTAAGCATGATGTTGAAGTTGAGCTGGCATGAGAGCTTGGTAAAATTCCTTTACCTGTTCTTTGCTCATAAAAAGCAGACTGAGCAGAATTGAATTTCATGGATTTTTTTCAGTTGTGATGAACTTTAGCTCAGTAAATCTGTAGCCCCCCCCAAAATGCTTCAGGTTGACATCTTCATGTAAAAGTGGTTCTGTGTTTTCAAACCAGCTTGGTCTTCCTGCTTTTCATTATTCACTACAAGGAGCAGTACAGACCCTCCCAGAGTGGTATTGCTCCCCTCTTCTGTGTGCTCTGATGGGCAAAGGAAGAGGTAACAGAGCAGACAGTAAAAACATTATCTAAACTATTAAAAGACTATCAATCACATTTAAATACAATCACAAGCACTACACCTAACCCCACTGAAAGTAGTGGACAACTTCTATTTCATCACTGTTATTTCAGTCTCTGCAAACACAGAGCAATCACTGTGCCTACATCTCCAAGTCATTCTTTGAAGGTCGGTTTTGGTTTTTTGTTTGGTTTTTTTTTTTTTTTTTTTTCCCAGTTGTAACAACTGCAGTATGAAAAGTAAATGCTGCTAGTTTGGAAGGTAGCTAAAATGTCTTTTTAGCTTTTTTCCTTTCTAGCTGACATACTGCACTTTTCCAGATGCTTTGCTCCACAAAGCTGAAAATCCTAATTTGATATTGTTCTCTTTTAGTCTTCTTCAGAGTAAAGTGATGGCATAAAGTGATTGTTTCATAAAAAAATTGATATCAGAACAAGACCAAAAGGGAAAAAATGGATTTGTCATGCAGAAAAATGAACAGAAAATCAGTCACATAAATATATATTTTTACACAGGAAAATCTTTGTACTTCAGTCCTTAAGTATGTAAGAGGAGTTAGTATATCTGACCACCCCATCACAGTTTTGAATGTTCTACCTTTTTTTTTCTGAGTCAATTAGCCCACTATTCAAGGCTTCTGTGCTGACTTTGACTTCCCCATTTCACCATCCACCCGAATCCAACACTTTAACATCTTTGCTTATTAGAATGAAAATTCAACTTTCAGAAAAACCAAGCAACACAAGGTCAAAAACCAGCATGAAATCTATAGTTGAAGAAGGGTTTGGGACATTGACCCAAAGCGTACAGTTTGATATTTTTATAATTTTAAACAAAAGTCTGTCACAAGATACTAATACAAGTTCTGAAATATACATCACCATTTTCTTGTTCGATGTGAAAAGAAATTGCTTCAGGACTCAGAGACATGGGTAGATATTGAATAGTATTATGTCTTTTAGTCTCACATCTTGTCAGCAAAGAATTGCCTCTAACACCACACTAATTTATGAATCTTAAGCAAAAGGGTTTTCATCACGTGAGTTGGAAGATTATTTGACAGACTAGTGGACCTTATGACTACAAAGTATTTCCTGATATTGTACCTACATTCTTCCACTTCCTAAACTCATAGCAGTTATCATGCCTCAACTCATTCTAAACAATCTGTCCTTCTTCTAATCCTCTACACATCAAATTGTTTTGCAGTGCTTAATGAACTGTTTCCCATGCAGTACTTGGAGCATATTAGAATCTGTTTTGATGAAGTACATAAAACTAATTACTTGAGAAGGATACTCAGTCAACCGCTTGCAGATACAAGAGAGTGAGAGAATTCTCACCCTTTAAACTAGTATAAAGAAACTACAGCCTGGGCAACACGGTACTTCACCACAGAATCACAAGATAATATTGGGAACAACGTCCCACAACTGTGGGCCCTATGCATATGATGTGAAATTTGGATTCAAAATCTCTTAGGCAAATTTTACTGAGGCAGACGCAGGAGGAGCTTCAATTTAAAATTCCAAGGGAAGACATGCAGAGTTAGCTATTTAGTTATAAATCACCTATTTAGGACTTCTTTCCTTTATGGTTGTGCAATTGTTTCACTCGTCTCCAAATCACACTGGTTTTGACCTTAGCATGACTTCATTAGTCATTCACTTTTTATTTTGTTTAGTAGAGAATGCTCGTGCCCCTCTTAGATTGAAGAATCTGAATTTTTCTAGTCTAGCCAATTTGGTGTGTAAACAAACTCAACAAGTATTTTGACATACGAAAACCTATACCTAAATACAGAAAAATTACTTAGAAAAGTATGTATTTTTAAACCTCAAAACAGTAGGCAGAAGCTGAAGGTAAACATGAACTTTTGAAGTGATTTTTAACAAAAGTGTTACTGAAAAATGTAGCTGTGGCATGGAACAAATTTTGGGGGTGGTGATAACAAGACCTGGAGCTGAGCCCTAGCCCAGCATTTCCCAGGTGTCCCACATAGAATCATAGAACAACCAGGTTGGAAGGGACCCATCGGATCTTCTAGTCCAACCATTCCTATCAAATACACATAGTGTGGCTTCAGGATGTGTGGCTTTGCCCTAGCAGAAGACCTCACACGGGCCTTGCTGCAGCTCGCTACAGAGCTGCTCTGGTGTTAAAAGCCACAGGATGAGAGGTGTGAAAATGGCAGGGAGAGCTGCATGCTGAACACTGAGTGGAGAGGAGTGTTAGCAAAACCGAAGAGTGGATGTTGTATATCAGTAGAATGAGTTCTCACTACCTCTGCTTGAGTTATTTAATTGAAACACAACTATCCTTGCTCACCATTTGCAACAAAGAGCTCACCTTGAATATCTCAAACCATTTCATTTTGAACACAGCAAGACTGCAAGAGATGAACTGTGGTGAGCTCTCGTGATCTATCCTAGGAGACAACTTCAAAATGGAGTGGTCTTTGGTTTCTGTTCTTGCACCTCTTAGAAAGGCAAGGAGCTGCCTTGCATGCCACCAACATCCCTAATGAGCTTAATGGACCCTTGCTTCCATGCGTCCACCTCAAGTTACACATAATCACCAAAAAGGTGCCAAATCAGATCAACTAACCTGGCTTTCAGGTTAGTTCTCTGCCCCATAAGCTGTTGAGGTGCTGGGTGGTTTGGATGCCAAAGCTGTCCTTCCAGCCTCAGCACACAATTGGGCAGGACCCCATAGGAGCAAAGCCCTGTTACAACTGATTCTGATTAGCAGCTGACGGCACAGCTGTCAAAGCTGTCATATTATTGACAAACAGTAGCTTGGTTTATACCCACCCACCAGAGCTGGGACTCAAGGAGAGACCAGAGGGCAAGGAGTTGAGGACTGGACAGGCTGCCCTGACCCTTCCATAGGAAAAAAGCACAGTCCTGCTGCTGCATATCAATTTAAATGAGTCAATCAGAATATGCAAGTTATAGCCAGCAAGTTGGCAGCGTTGCGCAGGGGACAGGCTTCGTGCACATCCAAGCTTTCTGCTTTCAGAGGGAATCGTGGGAAGGGGAAACACCTGGTGAAGAACAAAGCTGCTGCATCACAGCTCCATTAACAACTTTCCCCCAATACAAACATCACATCTCCTTGTCTTAGACAGGTGGGATTTTACTCTCTAGACAGTATTTAATCAGTATTAATATGCCAAAATAAGACATTAGATGGGATTTCTGAAAAGAAATGTAACTATCATAGTTTTAAGAGAAGCAAGCATCACAAGATAAGAGGCAGAGAAGATAGAAGAAAGCACAGGATCACACTAGAACGCCTTCAAGAATCACCATTTCCCCTAAAACAATCTCCCCTAAAACAAACCAATACTTTCCTCTCACCCAGCCATAGTCATCGTCTTTTCAGCAACTTATAATACATTACAGTTTTTTTTAGAGCAAATAGAAAATCTTTAGGTGAGCTCCTCTGTTTACAACAGTGGCAGACTATTTCTAACATATGCATACTTGTAAGATGTTTTCAATTACTTCTGTCTCCCTTGCATGCAGAGACATTGCTTAAATAGGAAATTGTGTTATCATACAACTTTGAATATTTTGAATTTTCTACCCTACTGAGCTACAAAATTAACAGTAAAACTTTACCATGCCCTCTAGGAAGCCTGATTTAGTCAAAGACATGTTCTCAGGTAGTAACTACAGAATCAGCTATTTATTTAATTTAAATAAACTATTTTTCCAGCGTAGGGTGAAGGGAAGAAATAATATGTCATGCTAAGATTCCTGAGCCAATATTTCTCCCCTACAACCACTCTTGGGTTCTTTCAGTGCATGCTAAAATGCACTGCTGATCAGTGTTAAATAAGCTGCAGTAGAACAGAAAACAACTAATTTATACTCTGTGGGTGTTGAACAACTAATTTAACTCTTGCTGGCACATGAACTGTAAACAAACACTGATAAGATTTCTATGAAAGTTAATAATTCAACAGTAAGGAAATAATTTTTTTCCTACCTATCTGTCTTATCAGGAGTGATGCTAAGGAGTTGTGATGCCTTTAATCCAAAGAAAGTGGGTAATGTTAGGTGTCTTCTCGTGTGAAGATTTACCAAAGGGTGACACCGTAAACACAGGACATGAGATAAACCCCCTTGGCAACACTCCTTTCCTCTCTCTCACTCTAGTCCAGGAGGAAGCATTGTCCATTTGGAATAAAATACAAATAAAATGGTGGTGACTTCTGGGCTGCACAGCTGTGCATGTCACAAGAATCACGTTGCAGAGATGACCACTGAGAGGTGCTCATTCTCCTGCTCTCCTATGGAGATGGGAAGAACCTAGACAACTTGACTCAATATTTCCACATCCTTGTGACTGGAATATGGTTTCAGTTTTTATGGGCTTAACATACAAATATGATACAAAAATTCACCCGAAGAAACGAATAAAATCGGCTTCTTTTAAGACACATGAAGGGTCAGATGTAGCTTTCTGGATCTGAGATTACTAATGCTTCTTCCATGACTTTTGAATGGAAATCGATTGACTCGCCACAATCTGGGTATTCTGCTTTTAGAGAATTCTGAATTGGATGAACTTGTATGCATCCACTGTGTTCAATGATAGTGCTATACCTACAGATGCTACTTAATTCAGATTCACAACTGAAATCGCTAGACAGTAATGTTTCTTTCAGGGATGTAGCTTAGATCTAATCAGAAATCAGGGAATTCTATCCCTGACAAAGTTTATATGTAACAAAAGACAAAAAAGATTATAACAGCGGATAAAAGGAAAAAATGTGTCCAAAGGCATAAATGCAGGGTAAAAGTGCAAAGCAAAAAAGGTTGACTTCCCTCAAAGTAATGTTTATCAGGAAGTAAACAGAAATGAGGGACAGTACAACAAACTATAAGCATATGTTTGGGGACATTGGAAAATAAGTCCTTGGATACATTAGTCTGGCATTTCAATTACCCCATATAAAAGAGGAAAGATAAAATTCTTAGGGCTTTTAAACTATTTTCATTTTATTTACTTTAAATCATTTCAAATTAATATAAGCACTGAAAAATTTAGGAGCCTGCAGCATATTGTTTCCTCTGGTGTCAACTATCGTCCAGCTTAGCTGCACCCCTTCCTAACTGATAGCACTTGCTTTGATATTGACACAGTTCAGGCTCAATGCAGCCTTCAAAAAAAAAAAAAAAACCAAACCAAAACCTGCATCAAAATCCCTCTAATCTCCCTTTCTGCTCCAAGCCCAGGGCACGTATACACAGCCCAAGGAATTCACCATCCAGTGGATATTATTTTGTACTTAATAAAATTAACAGTCTTTACAGAAAATAGGATTTGAAATGTCATTTCAGCCATGGGATCCTTCCAAGTCTGGTGGATGAGATGACAGCTACGACAGAAGTTGTGATCTCTTTCATATCACTGGCCTTATTTCATTAATTTTCTAAATGATATTTATTACATTGTATATTAAAAGGCAGGAGAAAAGCAGATAAGGAAGACTATGTTGGTCATTTTAGAAAATCTTTGTTCTAAACTCTTCTGCATGCCTGCAATGTACTTACGAAATGCAGTTTACTGTTAGTATTTACTTACTTCAGCTTATAGAAAGGGATGTTTTAAGTAAAAATAAAATACATAATTGCCCCAAGGTCTCTTCTGATGTGATTTTCATAGCAGCAGGGAAATCAGTCCCTTCTATATGCAATGTACATTCAGCACCTATTCATCTATTTTTGATAACATTTTAAAAGATTACACTGGGAAATCAAGATACCAAACCTACAACTCTTCTCAACAGAAGAGATTAGTGAGTACTGTGCAGACTACATTAGTCCTATATTAGACACAAACTCCAGATTGGACAATCCAGGAATACCTCTATTTAATATCCCTCCAGAAAGAAGGATACGTTTGGGACTTACGGTTGGTCGTCCTGCTTTGATCACTCTGAGCGCTGTCGTTTGACTGGTTGCTGGAGACAGAGGACACGCTTGAGCTCCTGACAAAACCAAATGCAGCCAGTTTAGCTGCTGGCAACCGTGAATAACCTGGAGGACGAAGTCCAGACTGGCAGGGCTTGGGGAGATTCGACTTTGCAGTGCTTGGACATGAGCCTTTCTTAAGATCAACTGAAAGAGGAAAAAATAATTTTTTATTAAATAAACTAAACTGGGATATATTGACCATTACCTGTACCACTCAGCTACATAAAGTCAGTATAAAGATTGAATACAAGTTTTAACTTCTGCTTAAACTGCAGTGATGTCTTTTTCTTTGCTCCACTAAAAACAACTTCATTGGAACAATCGCAGGTCACAAACATTTGTAAAATGTGAAAAGCAGCAAGGGCCCATGAGGCATAAAACTTCCAGAAAAGTAACATAGTTCAAGTCTGCTAAGATTATTTTTAATGTTAACTTCTTTTATGCTTTATCACTTTCTAATTTTACATTTGTTATGTGCCAATTAAAAGAAATCCACGCACAAAGACAAACACATTATACATAACCTCCAATTTTGAAAACTATGGCAGAACACCAACAATCCACTTCAAGGACATAGGACTTCTTTGTTTTCCATCAAAGAACCCACTTTGAAGTCTTTCTCTTATATCTTGCTAAGAGAAAAGGCCTTTTTCTTGCACCAAGCCTGGGAACAAAGATATGTCCTGTAAAGTTGTACTTCTTTAACATATCCCCAGTTATTTGCATTGATGGACTTCTCTCTATAAATTACCACCCTACATGAATGAAATCAACCAAGTCTTAGACAACTGCCAGTAGCAGGCTTATAACAGATAAGCTGGGCAGCAACTGTAGTTCAGCTACCAAGTCACCTGTGGCAACTAATAAGAGGTTATTTGTCCCTAGTTTGTGTCCTAAATTGTATTCTGCTGGCCTTGCTTAGGTAAACTCCTCTAGGCAGATCCAGAACACAGGTCGATAAATGACCCAAATTGTCTTTATGGACCAAAGGTCCATGTACGTGGTAGGACTGACTTTATGGACCAGAGATTAGAATTTTCTTTTGACTGGAAGGTCTGAATATCAACTGGATCTGGACCTCAACTGTACATAAAATTTGGACAGAGCTTTTCTTTGTACTTTTGCTATCAGATTCCTGTTTCTCATGGAATCCTGAGCACCAAAAATATATATTTTTTAAAAATTATCATATTTCTCCAAAAGCTGATGCTATAGTGTTTAGCCAGTTATTAGGACCGGTGGGTTAGGAGACAAAACAGTATTTAAACTATCAACACATTCTGCCAGAAAAGACCACAAAGTCACCCTTTTTCAATTCTCATTTGGTGAACACTATTTGAGCATTAGTCTGAATTGTACTTCAAAGGAAAAAGTGAACATTTATAATATAGAGGAAAAATAGAAATTAACTGCACAGTAAGAATATGATCTTCATATTATTATTACAGTACTTAATTCTTTTGTAAACTATGTAGGTCACAGCCTTATTAATTTTAATAAAGCATTACACTTTGAGCAGACTTTATAGAAAACTATCTTCTCTGAGCAGAAAAATATTACGAGAATTTTAAAAGATAGTTGTGTAACTCATCACAATAATAATACTATGTTTTGTGTAAAAGGACTAACCTTTACTTTTAAAACACAAATATGTGTAACATAAACCTAAAAATAGTTTTGTTATCCTGTAGAAAACATTCCTCCAAAAGACTTTAAAAAATGCTCCTTGCTCAAGGAACAAAATAATTTGTTTACTATAGACGCTTTAAAATGCATTTTTTTTCTCACTTTCCTTGGTTTGAGAACGTTATTTTATAATAAAAGGAGATGGATGCCTGACTGCAGCACCTTTACCAGCCCAGAAGAGGACATGTAATCCAAATGATGAGCAGCCCAAATGAAACTAACAAATACTTACCGTGTGTAATAAAATATTGTTAAAATTCCCATTCACTTTTTTTTTTTTTTTTACACCAAATGGGGCAATTGCGGACTCTATCCTGAATCTATCTTCATTTGAACCATGTGAAGATGGGCTCAGAGGTAGCTGTGGTGTCCAGGTGCAGGTGAAGCACAGTGCAGGCAGATTAACAGAGAGAAGAGCTAAGCAATGATGTTTACAATCATTGTTTATTGTCAGGTTTGTGCGCTTGCCTATTGCAGCTGGTTTATGGTTATCTGTAAATCACCATCAAGCCAGACTTCTTCCCTCCCCACTGCTGGGACATCCATGACATATCTAAATGGTTCCACAGCAAGGCACTACAAAATCTGATCTCAACCAGCACAGCTTTCAGTTAGTGTGAATAACGTTAAATGATTTTCATGCAGGAATGAGAAAAAATATCCCGTAGAAGTCTCTAAGAGTCCAAAATGCAAGAAATTACATGCCAATCATCTTTCAGACAGAATCTTTTATTTCAGAGGACTACTGTCTGCATGCATTGTAAACTGCTGCGAAGTTGGACTGAGATTGGCTTATGCCAGGGTGAGACTGCATTTTCACTAGGGAAGGATCATTCTGTTCTCTCTCCCTTCCACAATCAGACTCATCATGACCCCACTGATGCTGCTACGAACACTTTTAGCAGTATTTTGGATGGGCCAGACCATCTCACTTACACAGTTGGCTGCACATTCACACACTCGTTTGTGCATGAGCACAGCCAGAAGTGAGCTTCACCAGCTACCTAAAGGACTAATTACTGAGGGACAACAGTGTGTGATAAAAGAACACAATCCATCCGCAGTGTGCAAAATAATCCCTGTATTACACTGGTGACAGAGCCAAACCCAGGTGGCCTCCACATTTGAAGCAGAGGCAGGTGTCCTTTGCAAATGGTTGCAAGAGCACCCAGGTCAGTGACAGCAGGGAGAAGGGATGGGCCTGCCTCTTCTGGGTTTTACAGATTTTTGAAAAATACACCAGCATGCCTGCACTACATAAGCTGAGAGCTGAGACTCCTTTTTTCATAAGAACTTCTGAAAATCGAGGTGGAGGGAGAAATCTTTAAACCACAGATTCTCTGCAGCAGAATAGGGGGAAATCCACTAGGGCAGGGAGACAGTGGCTGGAAATGGTTTTATTTAACAAGGATTTGAGGTGCACGTGCTTGCCACAGGATGATGAGGTTCACCTGGGACTCCCTGGTCTTCAGCTCAACCACAGGGATGCTCACACTGAGTCCCCAGGCTGTCTGTTCTCTTCACCATCATCAGTCTGTGGTGCACTGAACATCACAGGTGTCACTGAAGAAGAAGTATTTCTTTAAAACCAGAAGGGTTGTGGTGACAAACTGCTCAGAAATCAATTTTCTTCAAAATCATTCTCCAAAACCAGGCAGAGGATTCCGTGGATTTCTTCACACTTCTGGGTTTTTCAGCTTGAGACTTTAATTTAAATTTCCCCTGAACTAACAATATTTTGTATCTTAAACTCATCAGCATCCTTAAATTGTTTTTCACTTCTCTTCTTTGTAATCCAGTTCTTATATACCACAAGGGCCTGGGGCAGGATATTATCTACAGTAGGGGTGCAATCAAATCCCTACAGCTAAGTAATTCTGTTTTTTCCTTCTCATTAAAATACATGAGACATCAGATTATTGTATCTATTTTCTGTTCTAAATATCATCAAGTTTTATGATGCATGTTTTTTCTTTATTTCTGTTTCTTAGAAGTATAGAAGCCCTCCTGTAAACAAGGTCTGGGAGTTCAAAATAAAAGTTATTTTAATGAGTAGCTTTCATTTAAATAAAAATCTGCCAAAATAAGCTTAGAAAATGGCAAAAAAATCTTTCCAGTTGTCTCTCTTTCTGAGGATAATTATAGAAATAAATATTGTTGTCCTTACAGCATGTAAGTGATTTTCTATGACAATTCAAGCTGTTCCCATCTAGAAACATGACAGCATCTTGAGGGAGCAACTGATTGACACAAACCCCAAGCGCCTGAGAAGCCTTGAGAAAAGTCTGCGCTAGACTTCTTTTATGCACAGGAATTGCATCTCCATGCACATGCACTAGAGAGCAACTTTCATGTGACTTGTCTGTAAAATCTGGAACATTTTGTAACCAAACAAACAAAGTTACAGAAGACTGAAGGACTTCAGGGACAGGGTCCAAAGTGGCAACACTCATGTGTTTACATCAAACTTGGGAAGAAGCAAAGCCAACCAGAGCAGCCACAAATATTCCTTAGCTGCCTCCCAAAACAAGAACCAACCACCTCAAGTGAATGTATACCAATGCAAGCAGCCTAGGGAACAAATAGAAGGAACTGGAGCTTTGTGCCCAATAAGAAAGTGATGACATCATAGGAATAAGGGACCCATGCTGGGACAACTCACATGACTGGATAGCTGTTTCATAGAGAGAGGCAGGGAACAAGAGGAGAAGTTGTGCTCTATCTTAAAGAGAGTTTTGAATGTATCAAGGTCAGCTATAGCAATTATGGAGCCCTGTAAAATGCTGCTGGGTCAAGATCAGAAGGGCCATCTCCAAGTGTGATCTTACAGTAGGTATCTGCTACCAGCCAATAAACCAAGACAATAACACCAGTGAAGCAGTATTTGGGTCACTTAAGCAAGTTTCAGGTCAACAGAACCTGTTTCTTACAGGTGAGTTGACCTACCCAGACATTTGCAAGTAAAATGACACAGAGCGTCCATGTGATCCATCAAGTTCCTGGAATGCATAAAGGATTGCTTCCTCATGGATATGTTAGATGTGCCATGTAAGAATGAGGCACTGCTGCACTTACTCCCTACAATCCAAGAAAACTTGATTTGTAGTATCACTGACAGCCTTGGCTGCAGTCTTCACAATGTTGTGGAGTCTGGGATGTTCTGCTCACTCAGAGCTCACTTGGAAGGGACTCAGGGGGAATCTTCCGTGGAGGATGAAGGAGCTAGCAAGGAGGTGGGGTGCTGGGACATTTTGTCTAGATTGTGCTTTTGCCAGGAAAGGCTGAAGCAGATGATTCTTGAGGTCTCTTCCAACATGGTATTCTGCTCTAGGATTCTATGAAATGAGTTACACATATGTGTTTGTATGAAAAACATCCAGGAATTGTCACTACCCAAGCCCCACACAATTTCCACTGAAAGCCCATAGGAGCAAGAACACTCCTCTGCGCATGGGAGCCACATCTCACCTGCCCAGGTGTTACTTATCAGCTGCACAGAGGTGCTTGCAGGTGCCCAGCCAGAGATGATGCTTGGTTCTTGCCAGGGAGGAGGTAGGGTATGAAGCATTTGCCTATTGCTGCATTGTTACTGATACTGTTCTCACAAATGACAATTTGGTACCACAGTCATATAGACCACCCTTCTCATATGATACATTTTGATTCTTCGAACACACAATAATTGCAGTGAGGAGAGAGGTGATATATGACTAATTCTCAAGTATGGTGACAATGTCCTTAGCAAAACTCTAAGGATGAAGGAGTGTGTCTCCCTTGGAAGCACTTCATTTTTCTTTGTGAAATACAGTCAGATTGCTCTTCCAAAGAAAGCAGAGTGCCAGCTGAAAACACAGCAGGTCAGTGGAGCATATGTTCCGCTGAACTGTCCCCTTCTCACCTCTTTCCTTAAACAATTAAGAAGTTTGCTAGCTCAAATCCAAGTACCCCAGACCACAAACCTCCAAAATGAACATGCAGTTGGAATAGCAGTAATGCAACATTTCTGGAAGAAGCATCAAAATATCTTTTCTATCATTGAATTTAATTTATTTCTTCAAGTATTAGATAGAGAATAAGAGTGAAAGTAAAGCAAAGCTTTCCTACAAAGAGAAAGGTGTAGACATATCATAGCATTCAGTATGAAATACACTATAAGTATATAAACACACAAGCAAATACACAAATAAAATGGGTATATTTGTGTGTGTCTGAGTAGATCAGAAATATTGCTGTCTTGGTTTACATATAAATTGTATCTTTAACAAAAATCGTCTTGCTTAAACATGAGAGGAACTGCTAGACCCTCAGGACTGGCCAATTTAATACATAGAGATGTGTAAGGAAACAACATTTCACTAACCCACTCTTTGAGAAAATAATACCATAAATACTACCAAAAAATATAGAATTAAGAGAAGTTAATGAATAAAATTATGTGACATTTTAATGATGAGATCTGTTATACTTTTCAAAATCGGACATTAACCACATCAAAATAATCAGCTAATTAATGCAAATCCTAGCACACTTGCTCAAAGAAGTCTTTATAACAAAGGAAAACATATTAATAATTTATGTTATAGACACAGTAAACTTCAATGTTGTTTTCCCATAGAAAAATTAGAGTCAATTTACCTAAAATAAACAAAAGTTAACCTTTCAGAGACTTCCTTTCTTACTTACAGTGCAGAAGCTTTTCCTCACAGTCAGCCTGCTTGCCTGACCCATCAGATGTAAAGCACCACCTAAGTAGCTTGCTGCTCGATAAGGAACTCACAGCCGGTGCCGGCGTGTGTGCCATGTCGTACAGACAAAGAAGGATCACTGCTCCAGTCACAGTTTAGGAATCACTCTTGGAGATCAGACAGTTGAATGATCATACATTATTATTTTACTTTCTATTTAGTGTGTCTTAAAACTAGCAAACCCCTCAATGTACTCGTAATACTTGCAGTACATCACAGCAGCTCAGGGATTTAATTATCAATTACTTCAGAATCAGTTTTATAAGCATTAGTGTTATATACTGGCCAAACCACTCAGCTTACCAGTGCTGCTTAAGCAGCTACATTATGAATGGCATGGCAAAGGGGAATAAAATCCTCATTATGAGGCACTGCTGCTGTTCTCAATACTGTGCCATGGTGATATCAGTTAAAAATCCTCAACGGTACCTCACACTTTGTTATGGGATAGCAACTCAGTAGATCCTTCTTCTTCTGTTACCCCAGGGCAGGACTAAAATCACTAGGATTAAAAACTGGATTAAAAGCTCAAGACTGAGCTGCAGGAGATGGTGATTAGCACTCCTGAAGGCATGACTGGTATCCTTGAGAGAAAATTATCTCCTAGGCCCCCTGCTTCTTTTGGTGCAGTCAGCCAACCCCTCATATTCCAGAATGTGCATGAGCAAGGGGCTTACCAGTACCGCTTCCTGTATACTGACCATATGCTCATGCACTTAACTTGCTTATATTTGTATAGTAATTGCTATCAAAGCTGTGTGTAATCCTGTTTTTAAAATATTGGATCAAACCAAATAATGGAGATTAAAGTTTAATACCACAACTAACTACCAATTAAAAGAAAGTGGCCGAAAATGATGTTGAGTACCTTAATATAACTGGCTGGAAAGTGCCACTCTGAGACCCTCCAGTCAGCCTCACACCAGCTGTAGGACACCAGGAGTTGCTGTCCCATCAGTGGATACAAGGTACCTGCCTCTGGTCTGCATTTGTGCACTGGCATTGACAGAGCTGCAGAAATCAGTTCTCTGCTGCCCTTCCTCTCCTACACCTGTCTTATCCTGTCTGCTGTTACTTCAACCTTTTTCATGAGCCATTCATTACTCTTAAAAGGAATTGTTAAATATGAAAAGACTGGCATGATAACCTATGAAGTTATACGCTGAGAGAAAGGTTAACTTATTTGGGGTATATAAAGATAAAGGCTTTGTACAAGGAAAAGGTGATTAAAAGCCAATCTTGAATGGCTAATTGGGAAATAAAATGCCAAAATTATAAGAATGTAAAATAACTACAATAATGTATCAGAAACAGAGGAAAGATGAATAAAGGGACCTATTGAATAAACAGAGAGCAATGGGAAGTACTTTGTAACAGAATAAGATGTTGCAGAAAAATGAAACATGTTCTTCATCTCACAAGGAATATTGAAAGCTGGATGCCAGAAGTTAAAACAACGTGGCCTGAGGTGGACAGTGAAAAACTAGAGACATTAGCAACCTCTCCAGAACAAGTCTTGGGTAATTTAAAATCAATAAAAACAGTCAGAGACCAAAGACAAAATGAGACAAACTTCAGGATCCTGGAATAGACAGCAACCAGGTTATTGGACTACTATGGGTTATCTTTAATAGCATCTTTGAAACAGTGAGGCATCAGCAGACCAGGGTGAAACAAACAAAATAACAGTTGTAGGAAGGAAATTATGGAGAGCTATGAATTAAATTTGACCTCCAAAGCAGACGAGGTCCAAGAAATAATCAATGACAAGATCAAAACCCCCCAACTTTTGACAAATAAAAATATTTTAGGAAATATAAATTTAGTGGAAGAGGATCACACTAAAACCTAGAGTAATTTCCTCATTTATATTTCTCATGCACCGGCATTTTTAAAGGCAGTGTTACAGACCCTAAAAAGGATTGATAGGTTGATAATATTTAGATTTTAGAATGTCACATAGTGTTGGAAGACATTAAATTAATATATTCATGACAAGTTCCTATATAGATTCAAAATGGCTAAGGAAAAGTCACGTCTGCAATCATCAGCATAATATGGACAGTGAATGAATGATGGATGGATAAAAATCAAGACAACATTCATTTTCAAGGATCAGAAATGACAGTGATTTTTTAATTAGGTCCTATTCTTCTCATATCTATCTCCCAGAGTGGTTCCTCTTATACCATGGCTTACCCTGCTCCTATCCTGAACTTGCTGCCCCAAGCTTTTCCAGGCTACCAAAGAGGGTCCTGTATAAGTAATTAATTCTGTCCCGTGGTGTTGTACACCACTTCCAACTCTTTTCTTGCTTTACCCTCCCTTGCAGTGCTGCTGAGGGTCATCCTGAGCTGAGTAGCAGCTGTAAAGAAAAGTCGCTAGAAATACTGTCTCTTAAGAATTATATACCAGAGCTTCAGAGAATCGAGATCTCTGCTGGCACGTGTGAACATTGCCCAGGCTTCCAGAACAAAACATGTTGGGAAATGTCACATTCAGAGTGAGAAACGTGGCCTTCACGATGGAAAAAAATGTCCTGTTATCTTTCACAGGACAAAAGCAAAGATTCTTCAGGCACTGACAAGGAGGTGGAAGATAAAATAGAGCACAACAAGAATTATTGCTGAAATTGATTTTCCTTCTTTGGTAGTGACCTGTTCAACAAAATTTGTGCAAGTCCCAGACTCCCCAGTCAGCTTTGCCTCAGGATAAAAAGACACACCTCAAAGAGCACTTTGAAAGCTTTGGAACTCTGTAGTATCAGGTCAAGTTGCTGCTCATTTTGATATATCTGCCTGAAAAAAACACCCCTTATTGGTCACTACAGTTAAAGGCAAGAAAGTTGATACTTTACCTGAAGCATCAGGATGATAGAGGCCTGGAGCACTTGCAATTTCTCCTTGCTGATGGAGACAGCTACCTGAGGATCTTTGACTTGCAATGAGAATCCTGCTCTTCGCAGACGGTAACCTGGACACTGCACCCAATCCTAACTGTGGCTTGAGTATCATGGCAGATCGATAAAAACTTGGTGGGACCTCGTAGTGAGTATATGGTGGAGGGCAAAATTCATCTTTTGCAGGCCTTTCCCCAACCTACAGAAAAATCATTAACATGGATATTAGGCAACAAATCAGTAAATCCATAAAATATGGAGCTCTGAATTCCTTATAATGGCTGATTTTCCCTCCTTGTGAATCTGTGGGTAAGAGCCACCCAGATTGATAATCCTTTTTGAAAAAATGATGGTCTTACCACACAAATCACTCTCCCCAAATACACACATTACAGTCTCAAAACCCAGCCACACCTAAATAAAGTATTGATCTCTTCCCAAAAAGAAAACTGACAAAGAGAATTTTTTCAGTTAGTGAAAATGAAGTCCTGAAAGTTGATATTATTAATAGAGACAAATACACCAGGAGAGTGTTTAAGTATTCTTATTAAAAGTCATCTAAAATATTCTTAATGAGATACAATTTTGGGGGAAGTCAGTTTTAACTTAGTTAGCTAAAAATAAAACTGAAGACATTTTAAGTTCTTTTTGCCAGATAAATGGTATTGTCAAGGCACTTCTGTGAGGAATAAAACCTCTATGTGTTCTTATTGCAAAATGTTCATTGTAATCTGTGCCCTTGAAGTTCCTGAATAGACACCTGATTGTGAAGGAGGGCACATTTCTGTATGTTACATTTTCAGAGGGCTGTTGAGTATTCCAAATCAGAGCTGTAAAACTCAGCTACCCATTTGAACTAGGGAAAAAAGTAAATATGTAGATGTAAAACATTTATTGTTTATCATAAAAGAAACCATGCTTTACTAAAATGAGTGACAAATCTCTCAGTAATGTAATGAGTGGATACTTTGTGAGCAGGGTATTTAGTCCCAAGCTGGAAATATTTCCAGCAAACTGGCTGTAACCAGAGAACTTGCAGTCAGGGAATGACCCAGTTCCCTAGTTCAGCCCTTGCATTTTTCTGCCTTCAAGCTGGGCTCCGACTCCCATCTCACTGTGTTGCTTTGTGACTCAGGACAAGGGTGCAGAGTGAGCAATGCCAGTACTTTCATCTCTGTCATTTGCTGTTTGAGGTAGAGTCTAGCTTTTTTACCATTTTCTTATAAAATGTAAAATCAGCACAATCTAGAAAGGACCTATGAATATTTTTTGGTGTGTACCATTTAGACCAGAGGGAAAAAGACGCCTGAGGAAACAGGAAATCTGAACTAAATTTGTTTAAAAATTAATCAAAAAAGTGCCATAGGCTACCTAGGAAGAAATGCAGCTGCAAATTAATTAACTCTGCTGTAAGTTATGATGCATGTAATATGCCAAATCCATTTCTGTTTAGCAATTATAAGCATTTAGAATACACACTTTAACATTGGCTATAAAAGCTTTGAACCTAGCTACTTCAAGAGTTTTAATCCTAATTTAGGAAATATTTAATACACTACAAGAGACAAGTTGGCCTTAAACTATGAAATACCAGATACTCAAGGCCTTTGCACAGGAGCCAGGGGGGCATATGTTACAAAC
The DNA here is from genome assembly GCA_033558105.1 of Coccyzus lansbergi. Classification (NCBI taxonomy): domain Eukaryota; kingdom Metazoa; phylum Chordata; class Aves; order Cuculiformes; family Coccyzidae; genus Coccyzus; species Coccyzus lansbergi. The sequence goes on from JAUMJK010000151.1 coordinate 4,127,223, forward strand.
ACTGCACATTATATTTTTGCTCTAATTTTTATCCTTTGTTTGAAGTCCTAGTTCCTGCCACTAGATATTCCCATTTCCTTTTTATTTATACTCCTATGACCTATTTCTACAAGTTAGGATGCAGATTTTTATTGTATAGGCGATTCTGTAGACTTGAACTGCAAGAGATGTTTAGCTTCTTATTTTCAGTTTCTGGATATGAAAATGTTTTCCAGGATAAGATTTAGTTATATTTTCTCTCCCTGATGAATTGGTTTCAATCAGATTTCACTATGCACTTCCTATCACTTCATATTTAACTGACAGAGAACATATCAACACCAAGTACTTCTGCATAAGGAATAGAAAAACTCTTTAAATATAGAAACCACACATTTTTATCAAACTGGGTCAGCTTAGCCAAACTTTCAGTAGCCTCGTTTTTTTCTTGCTATGAATAACACAGTAGAGGAACAAACATGCACACAAAAACAATCACAAGCATAAAACACCTTCTCCAGCTGAGATAACTGAGATTTACCAAAATATTTGTGAAGAGCTCAGTTTTGGGGGACATAAACTTGCTGTGAAGACATAGTCTTTTTTCTTTTCTATTTAACAGTGAATTCATGAAGTGTATCATTTAACTCATCTCAACACAGTTGTATGTAATTATTGATTATAAGGCCATTTTAAAGATCTCTGGAACAATATTAACATGAGGGCTGTCAGCATCTTGTACTAGATTTTTTTTTTTTTTTTTTTTGAGGGTCTTTTAAAGCAAAGACCTGTTGCAGTCTGTGAACTAAAAAGAAGCTCAGCTCACCATTTTATTCTGCCTGGCTTTCTGCTCCTTCTCCACTCACTCCATTTAATGAACTTGTTAGAAAGACATGGAAAGTCTGCAGCAAATACTTGGAATGCACAGGAATTTCCAGCAGCTGGGTAACGTTGAGTAGAACTGGCAGCACAGCCAACAGGTAAAGATGCCTAACATTTCCTTCCGTAATACTTTGTTTGCAACATCATCAAACATTTATGCCCCAAGCAAGAGTTTTCTTGTCAAGTGCCTGCTTCAGGCAACTGTTTGGGAAAAGAGCTGGCAACATCAGTTCAGGAAGCTCAGATAATGAGATTAGCAGGAAAACATTGCTGGTTTGACTATGTATAAAACAACTCCTTCTATCCCTTTTCCCCTACAGGTCTTTAGTTTCATCATTTCAACAAACTTTAGTCCATGCTATCTGGAGCAGAAAGAAGCCTGTGCTGGGGAATGGACCCATGGAGGTGGTTGAACTGGGCAGGCAAAGCCTTGAGGAGGCAGGCAGGAGAGCTGATGATCAACAGATCCCCTTACAGACCCCCACCAGAACCAGGGCCCTTGCCAGCAGCCATAAAGCAGTGAATAAAGCCAGCCAAGTTCCACTCTCTGGCAAGGAGAGTTATAGGGGACAGGACAAGAGGGAATGGCCTCAAACTCTGCCAGGGGTGGTTCAGGCTGGACATTAGGAAAACATTTTTCATGGAAAGGGTCATTGGGCACTGCAACAGGCTACGTAGGGACAGGTGGACAAGGTGCTGAGGAATAGTTGATAGGAATGGTTGGACTCGATGACCCAATGGGTCTTTTCCAACCTGGTGATTCTATGATTCATATTTCTGCTGGCACTGACTAGAGTAGGCAGAGGTCTATATTGAGATGGGGAAGACACAATGCAACGAAGCATAGAGACAATGGCTGGGGTTTTATCAAGCATTTCACTTTGAGGGGTTTCTACGTTTTTGTTTTCCTTTCTTAAGAAAAGTGCCAAAGAAAAGCACTCGTGGAAATGCTAATGTTACAAGTAAGACCGCCCATTTAACCTTAGCTCAATTACATTATAGATACAGTCTCTTAACTCAGCTGGACTATTTCCACAACTAAGCTGTGATTTTTGTCTGAGCTGCTCTACCTGGGTTTTCACTGAGGTAGCCCTCAAATCTTCCTCAGACAACTCACCAGGACTTCCCTTAGAGTCTCTTGTTCTAGACAGCACCTTTGAATTTGTGTCACCTCGTGGCACCCAGATTATTTAATTGTTCCTACCATTTATATAGCTGAAGAGTGCTTAGAGATTACAGGTATGATTGATAGCAGCTATTAACACTCCCTATCATAACTATGTAAAGAGCTATAAAATGCTAATCAAAGCCCAAATTAGATATGGGAAATAGTGTAGACTGGGTTTTTTTTTCCCTCACAAATGTAATGCAGAGTACCCATCCCACTCCAGCATGTCCTCATTTCCAAAATCTGTCTCTTCCACACTGTCCCCCTCACCAGGGTTATTTTGATCGATCTCAATTCATCCTAATTGCTTTCTTTCAGATTATACACTAGTCAGATACTCTGATCTCTTACTTTGCAGAGATGCTCTTCTAAACATTTGTCCACTTCCATGGATCAAGCATTTTCCTTTCTCTTGATTCATACTGATCTGAATCAGTCCTATTTGCATTCATCTGACTAGAAGTGGACTTAGATATTTGCTTTCAGAGTGGCAGCCCAAGTGAGTAAATACCATCCCCTGCTCTCAGCTCCTGTCTCCTAAGGTAATGCAAACTCATAATACAAACTGAAATTTTATTTTACCTTCTTATCTGCTACTCCAGGCAATCCAGTTCAAACCTTCCCTTGCTGAAATACCCACCTAAGTCATGTTGCTTGGAGGAGTGGAGAAAGATGTTTTGGATCTTCTCCAGCCCATGTGTCCTACTTCTAACTCTAGACTGGAGCAAATCATGCTGCAGACTTCCCTCAACCTGAATCTTTCTCATATTAAAAACAGTCCTCGAAGGTGCACAGAAATCAGGCCTTTGCTCCTGGCTGTGTCTGCTGATTCTACCCGATTATCTGAACCCCAAATGTATGGACCATAGACATCTATGGCACTCAGAGTCATGTCAACCTATAGACAGCCAAGCAGCTGTACAGTCTGGGTTATTTTGGCTTTACTTTCCATAGCCATACATTAAGTAGTAATAACCTAGTAATTTTCTCTCACTTTAAAATGCAATTGTAAAGATATATTAATAATGACTGGCACAGAGAAGCTGAAGAGAACTTTAATAAAATTCCTCCTCTGGACACATAGTATGAGAGATAGAGCTGGAAACAGAGGTTAGAAGGGAAAGAGCAAATAGTATCCATCCTTTCTGTATTTGGTATGAGATGGTGATCCATCTACAGAGCATACAATATATAACATATAATCCGTGACCACTTCAGTAGGTTGCCTGTTAAGATGCCACAAAGGCAAATCTCCATTCACACATGATATCTTAATTTGGGTATTTGCTAGCTTCTGATTGTCAACACTGTCACCAAGTCTGTTATTTTAGTGCTGTTTCTTGAATAAATACCATATGTAGATTGAGTCAGGCATTAAAATAGCCTCAATAATATGAGAAACATGGCAAAAAAAAAAGTGTTTCTTTTGTTGTTTTTTTTTTTTTTAAGACTGGTTCAAATGAAATACACTTGTGTGATCCTCAGTGTTTATATAAAATCTTGGTTGTGGAGCTACCACGGGTCCCAAGCAGTGGACAAAAGGGCACATCATAGACCTGAATGAAGCTTCCTCTTTCCTGTCATTTCTCCACATTCCAAGTAAGGCCAACCTTGTTCCACTGTGTTCACCTCTCAGAAGGGGATTGCAAGGAACCAAGATTCCTACCCAACTTTATAAAGTGGAAACAAAATCAGATATCAAGAACCAGAATTGACCAGAAGGATTTCCATCACCTTTCGGCTGCTCAGGAAGGCTTTGCAGCTAAGGGAGATTTCTTACTGAAGATGTAGGTCAATATAACACGTGGTTTTGAAATGAGTCAAAAGTAAACCTTTTCCTGCACAATATATATGTTCTAACAAGAGCTCTGATAGCCCCTCGGTTTCAGTACAGCTAAACAGAAGGGAATTAGTTTAAACCTTTAATGGTCTGTCTGCAAAATCCTGCCAACTTTCCCATTAAGGAGGAAAAGTCTCTGTGGACAAATTACATTAATTTTCCAAAGTTATTCTTCAGGGAGAAAAATCCACTTATGGATGAATTCAAACAGTGAGACTTTTTCTTTATAAACATCTCTATTTATACTACTAGCAGGTTACTGGTTTGCTGTGAAAACCTGGAGGAACACTGACAACTTCCAGTCACAGATCAGAGTCAGAGACAGAAATGGCTAAGTAAGTTTACTTCTAATGATCACACTTCGCCTTAATTTAGGATTTATTTCTTATTTGAAGTTTCATGATAACTTCTGGCAGCAACAAGTAAGGAAATGATCACCACCTGGCATACAAAAGAGAGTGTCAAAACCACCTCCTTACCTCCTGCAGAAACTTCTCGCTTATTGGACTGAAGTGGTGGCCTGGGGGCCTAATTCCTGACACCACCAGTCCAGAACTGAAGAGTCTTGGCTTCTGTAACTCAGGTTTAAATTTGTCATAAAGGATGCTGGTGGGCTTCGCCTCCCCTCCATTGGACACCTTTTGCTCTGTAGAGATGGGCATGCCACATGCAGGGGACCCAAAGGGCAGCCCTGCCGGTGCAAACGAAGGATCAAGCTGCTCTATTGAACGAGGGTTTCTTCTGATGTATGTGATGATTTTAGGTCTCACAGGTTTGGGCCTGGGTATGGCTGGTTTCACCTCAATGCTTTCTTCCAGCTTTTCACTGCAGTCACTGTCCACATCTACCTTATCTGCAAGGGAGCCCTTGGACTGGACCAGGATAGGCTTGGGGATGGCACTGCTGCAAGCAGTCTTGATGATAGGCACTTTAGGGGATATGCTTAACAACTGTGTACTCTCTATGGGAGGTAGCACTGAGGAGGGTGACAGCTTGTCAACATGAAGTGTACAAAGGTCCTTCAAATTATTGTTTGGTAGTGTAGGCTGACCATTAACATCCAGCGCTGCTACTGGGCACACAGGAGTTGGGACGCATAAAAAGGCATCAGCCTTTCCCGAAACTTTAGAGCTCTCTGATGCTTCATCCGGAGGATGTTTCTGTGTATTAGATGTCTTTTCACTTGGAACCGAAAAGCCTGAGGTTTCTGCATCACTGTCACAGTTGTCAGGTTGTTGATTTGACACTGTCTCTGCACTGTGTGTTCTGTGCTGATCTGAGAGATCACAGGCAGGCACAGCAGCATCCTCAGTGCTTCCTTTGACTAGCATCAGTGTATTCTCATTAACTTTCAGGGGTTTGCTGTCAGGTAGATTAATGTTATGTGTAAGAGATATCTGTTCACCAACTGCTTCAGCACAATCTGTGTCATCTTCATGTAAATTCTCATTTTTAATAGGTGTCACTTTGCCACTGGGTTTACTGTCACAGGTGAGTGGGAATATTGTTTCCACTTCTTTGCCAGTAAAATACTCCTCACTAACATGGCTAGCTGCCCCATTGTCACTGTCATTGCTTCCTCCCCCACCGGTGGTGACATCATCCCTCAGTAATCTGTCATCAGGACATGTTACCACCTGGCTTGACAATGGATCCTCTACTTTACTGCAGATGTCTTGAAAATGGGATGCTTGAAATTTTGATACATCACACTCAGAGCCTTTCTGCTTCTGTGTTGCTGTATTTTCACCTTTTTGACATCCCAGGAACTCTACCAACATAATTCTCTCAATCTTTTGCTGACATGTATTTTTAGATTGTAGAGATGATACAGTCTTAAGCTCCAGTTTCTTACTTTTATCACCCTGACCTAGTTGTGCTTCTGATTTACTAGCAATCTCATTGGGCTTAATGGCTGGATGTTGAGAATGACAAGTATGCAGTGTGCTTTCCACATTAACATTTGGTGCATTTTCTGGTTTACTTATTTTCTTGTTCCCTGAGGTAGATGGTTTGGAATAAAACATAGTATTTTCCTCTGAGGTATTGTCAAGTGGATGAAACACCATCCCAAGAAAATGATCCGTGGATGTTTTTTGTGATTTCTCTGCATTTCCTATCAAATGGTGCGACCTGTCGATGGAGTCTAATGATGCAGAAAGCAGACGTTTACATGATACACGACCAAGACAGTCTTTTACACATGTTTCAGATTGAGGAGAAAATTTACTTGGTCTTCCCAAAGAAAGCCTTTTTATTCTCTCCACCTCCACAGTCCTGGGCATTTTACCCTTAGAAAAGTTCTGGGTGATGTCAACATCACCTTTGGAAATAACTTCCAGGTTGGCATCATTTGTGCTGCTTTTTAAATTCGACAAACTTTGTCCTCTGCTAATCCTGATATGCCTTGGTATATCTTTAGCTTCACTGGTCCTACAGTCTTTTCCCATTTCTCGGCTTGTGGTGGAGGGCAGCTTGCTTTCCTGTACACTGGTGTGGCAGGTCCGAGAGTCTTTGAAGGTCAGGAGTTTATTCTGCTCTGTATTCAGATGACTAACTTTCTCTGATCCTCCAGAGTGTATATTCCCACTCTCATCTGTCAAATCATGTTTCTTAACATCCCCTTCAGTGGTTCTAACTTTTGTCACAATTTGATTGGCATTGGTATCTCCCACACTCAATATGGTTTCATTATTATTTTTTATTTCACTGTGGTTGTCCTGAAGCTGGGCATAACATGACTTGTTTGGGATTAAAGGAGCACTCATTTTGAAGCTTCAGGTGACTGCGGTTTTGGCAGCCCTAATTCATGAGAAAGACTTATTTTTTCTCTGTCAGGTTACCTATTATGCATGCTGCAATTATACATTTAAATTATAAACCAATCAGCAGAAAATTCCTCATCAGAAAGCTTTAAGTCTCTTATCAGAGTCACATCTTTGTGCTGTTCAGTTGTCTTTCATGCAGCCGCTGGACCTAGGAAATCTTTATGTCATGCAGCAGAGAGGTTCAAAGAAAGCAAAATAGATCTGTCAAATCCCCTCTAAATGAGAGCCTGTTAATCCAGCCAACCTACGAGAAAACAGAAAAAAAAATCAATGTTACACTGATGTCAGGAATCATGCTAACTAAACCAAAGTTAAAATCAGCAAGAATCCCAGGTATATCCTCAGGTTAGAGCATTTTTAAACATTTTAGATGCTGTTTTAATGACAACTTTGCTCCTAGCAAAGACTCCCAGTGTAGCACAGTTAAAACTTTCCTGGTTAGAAAAGTGGTTGCTACTGTTTTTAAACCACATAGATTTTCAATTGGAAATACGCATAAATAGCTATGTGAGGATGGGACCCTACATCAAGGGTCTAAGTGTTTTCATATTGCTATAACAATGTTTTTATTACACCAAGAGTGCTACTTATGCAGTTAAAGCATCACTGCATAGACAAGTCGTAAGAAATAAAATTCAAGGTCCATCAGGGGACATCTGTGTTTTTCTCACCTTGCCTTATACAGGTATATTTCTGCTGACACTCCATGCCCTTTGATATTTCTTAAAGAGATCTATAGATGCCAAAAACCAAAAACTATGGCTGGAGACCTGCAAAGAAAAAATGTCTTTTTCTGAGGCAACAGCACATGTCTATATTCAAATATAGAGGATTATACACCAGTTCCAATACAGGGCAGCTTCACAGAATCATAGAATCACCAGGTTAGAAGAGACCTACCGGATTATCGAGTCCAACCATTCCCACCAATCTCTAAATCATGCCCCTCAGTACCTCATCCACCCACACCCTAAACACCTCCAGGGAAGGCAAGTCAACCACCTACATTCACTTTCTCAGATATTTCTTCTACACATTTAGCTCCAGCTGTGCTGGGTTTCTAATTAGGGGATCAGAGGGTCACTAACTAGAAGCGCTGATTAAGAAAGTGCATTGCTCTGCCTGCAGCATCTGGGTGCAAGTCTAGGTTTGTGATTCTAACGCTTGCTATCAGCAGGTCCTCCCAGCCTTCACAGTCAGTTCTACTCTGCTCACATCTGGCTCTGAGCTCAGATCCAGTTGCTTTACGCAGCATACACACATGTTGTCTGAGCCTGGATTCAGGCTCCTGGCATAGATCCAACTCTTCAAGAAACAATAAGTAATTAAATTAATTCATGTAACAGAACACAGTATTAAGGATTTCACTTCAACACTGCTGAATTGTGTTATTATAGATCTCATTTGCAAAGCACTGTAAAGCAAGACTTATAAGCTAGTTCTGTGTCCTGTCCCTATTGCAAGAAAAAAAAAGAACTGAATACTTATTAAATAAATGTAGTATGGAGTTTTCTTCTTCGTTTCTTGTTTTTCTTTTTTTTTCCCACAGACAATGTCAACAACATAATTTACCCGTTCAACCTGAAAGCTGAACTCTAAATGCTCTTCACTAGGTGAAGCATGTCTGTTGTTATCTGTTTGATCAGCTAAGATGGACTCCAGTGGGAGCTGCGTCTGGCCAGCTCATGTTTCCCCCTCAGCTGGGAACTGTGAGGGTTATGAAATGATCAGAGACTGGAACATGTCTCCAATGAAGAAAGTTATTTAATAAAAGTGTAGTGAGGAAAGATTGGGGAGCTGAGGAAAAGATGGTGAGAACTCATCCTCAATCTTCCTTGTGCTACCTTGTAGTACACCAAAAGTACAAACGTGCACATAGAGCAATACATCGATTTGCTGCTTATTTTTGCTCTAAATCTTTTCTGTGGGTTTAGAACAAAGTTAATTAAAGCATTTAAGACAATGAGCATGGTGCTAAGAGGCTCTTGGTTCCTTTTATTTACACTACCCTCAGTATGACTACTGGCACTGCAAATTAAGGTAATTTTGAAAAAAACTTTGTGGAAATACCAGTATTCATTCAAAGCATTTTCACACACACAGAGTGTGAGACAGGTTATGTTGGTATGTGTAAGAGCAGAATAAATAATTTGGTTTAGCATTCCTGGTACAAACTGACCAACATGAAGCTCAGAAAAGCTCTGTCTCCTCTCAAATACAGGGCACTGTACCATCTCAGTAGCTGTCGGTTGAGATGAACCTCTTAAAGCAGCCAGTGCTGGCCAGAGACATGGACTTCAAATGTATGTGTAATTACATTATTTTAAAAAGAAGGCACAATAAAATAATGTCCAGGCAGAGTTTAGTCTTAGGCACTGTTAGCACTGCTCCTGTGCTTCTTCCAGAGTCAATGAGGGATAGGCACCTTGGAAAGGTGGTTCATCCTGTGCTAACATCTTCCAGGATGGGCCCTATACACCCAGTCTTCCATTGTCATCTCTTCTGGTGACATCCAGTCTCATATTAAAGATGTCACAGACTTGGAGCACCCATTACATCCTTACAATTAGCATCCACACAATTATCTAAGAATATTTTCTTCTGGAAAATATTGCCTGTTTAACTTTGTAATTTTTATTTTACAGTTGTCATTGCAATGAATAAACAGAATAATTATTCTGTGTTTGAAAATAATAGAATTATGCTATAAGGCATACCGACAGCACAGGATTCCTGCTAAATTAATATAAAATATAATCATGCTTCTATGTCAATTAGCACCTTATTAATCCAATTTTTCTTGTTAAGGAATACAAGGTTTTGGTTCAATCAATGTAAAAAAGTCTCTTATACTGTGGTAGGTGTATCTGAGAGTAAGATGAATGGTTTTGTTGCATTTAGAAGATTTATTCTCCTATAGATAGGTTCTATTCAAGAAGTTTTGGCTTGGACTTTCTGCAAGATAGTTTATGTGTCCTTAACTTCACTATACTCTTTGGAGTCAGTGAGATGAAAAGACTCAGCTGTACTGGAGTTCTTCTTGCTCTTCCTCTGTTTTTTACTGCTCACCTTTGTAGACTGATGTTGGCTGAAACACGCATATCTAAGTCACTCCCTGCTGTGCAGAGACTCTGAGAGGACAGAGATGTGAAACTCCTGACTCTTCAGATGCCCTCCTTGGCACAGAAGCAGAGATTAAAAGGAAACTTGATCGCAGTAATGACACAATCTCATCACTTAAAAAAGTCTCACTGGGAACTCCGGATAAGAAACATGATTGCAAGTCTTAAAATACTTGATATATGTGAATATGGATATGGGTAAACACTTCTTGATACTGTATAGTGTAAAATATCCCCTTTGAACTGTGGAGAGGAAAACAAAATTATAACTTTCCTATCACGGCATCTTGGCAGGATGCAATAATTGTATTTGTGAAAAAAACTTTACAAAATGAAGTGAACATTCTAGAGAGCAGAATAAAATGATACCCATCAGACTATGGCTAATGATGGATCTTGCAGGGAGGAGGAAAGTTTGAGGAGCCGGAAACACAATTAAATAGTTTTGCTTAAGTTCAGGAGTAACCATTTCCTTCTGAGAAGCCTATCTTTTTTCAACCTTTATTCTAAATGTGAACCCATGGTCATCTAAGAAAGAAGACATAAGAATTTCTTCCTGTTTGCTGTTGCAGTTCTTCCCCTACACTCTATTCCATCCTAAGCTGGATTTAGCCTGCAGGTCCCAACCCAACCTCTGGAGTCACCAGGGAAAAGGTGAAGCTGGGCTGGATGATTTCTGCCCCGCATCAAACAGCATGATCTGCAGTAGCAGAGCTGAGGTTTGTAAAATGTAGCTAGCTGGAAAAAAAGAAGCAGCAATATGCTTCTAAATAGTTACAGATGCACAGGAATATTGCTATCCTCAGTAGGCAGTAAATAAAGAAAAATGGTAAAGCATTACCATATTTTTGGCTGTCTGTTTTGTTTTCAATTTGCCACAAAAATAGAACAGTAATAATTAGGAGATATGCAAAGGAATTATCAAAACACATGGAAAAATAAAAGTGGATATAAAAATTAAAATCTGAAATGTATCGAGAATTTTGACTCCTGTATAAATATTTCCTAATGCTGCATACTCATGTGGGTACTGTAAGTCTAAAATCAGAATATTTACAGCAGGATACAGTAAAACCATCTGGTTGCACTGCTTACACTTTGCACAGCTTAGGTTCACTGCTTTTTCAGTACAAAGTGTATCAGAAGCACCCAAATACCTTATTAACCATCTGCCACTGAACCTATACCTTTTGCTACTAACATAAAAAACAAAAAACCAAACAAATAAACAAACAAAAACAAAACGAGAAAGCAATGGTTTTGTAAATGGAAGGGGCAGAGCTAGTAGCCTGCAAATGGTGAACCATAAGCCAGACATTGTCTGCCCACTCCTGCAAGGTAAATGCTCTCAACCTGCTAGGATTTCACTGCAAAGGGGTTAGGGTCATGCTTTCGGCTACACGTGGGGACCTGCATGCCAGACCATTTTGTAGGGACTCAGAGAGAAAGCTAAGAGGTGTGATGGGGTGTTTATCCTCCCAGAAGGCATCCACAACTGCCTGATCACAATTCTTTTGAAAGCACACAGTGAGATGCCTCCAGCTGTTAACCTCAATAGTCATTCTGGTCATGAGCCACAAGTTCACAAACCCCTGTAGCATCCAGGATAAGGGCTGAGTAAAGGCTCCAGCTCTGCTGTCTTTGTGTCACAGCACTCACAGATAAACTCCTGCATAAAGAGACTTCAAGAAAGAAGTCTCAGTCCACAGGAAAGATGCTTCTATTGTCTGACAAATGCAGCAATGAAGAGCAACAGACAAGAGTACATTAGGAATATATTTGAATAAAGTAGAAAACAGATGCAGTGTTTACAGTTACTACAGAAAACTGGCATGAACAGCAGTCTCCTGATATGCACAGCTGTCCCCAGAAATGCCACTGGGGAGGACTGGCAAACCAGCTACAGCCTGGCTGAGGAGTTCTCTGGGAGAAGAGATACCACTTCAGCTAATGCCAGGAATACACATTGCCAAGAACTGAGCATCATGGATGAACAAAGTGAGAATATCTTCTTGAGAAGCCCAAATCACTATAAACAACTACTTCCAATGGTGAGGGATGTTGAAAACTGATACTAGGACATTTTTTTAAAAAGCTAGTAAGCCTCTGGGAGTGGGTGTCATACAATCTGAATTAATTAAAAGTGGTGGAAAAGCACTCTTTTTTTTAAAGTGATTTGGAAGGCTGCAAACCAAGATTTTGATACACTCCCTGATGGTTTCTATTCATAATGAAGCAATCCCAACTGTTTGGGGAATCATAGAATCATAGAACAGTTTGGGTTGGAAGGGATCGTAAAGATCGTCTAGTTCCAACCCCCCTGCCATGGGCAAGGGCACCTCTCACTAGATCAGGCTGCCCAAGACCCCATCCAGCCTGGCCTTGAACACCTCCAGGGATGGGGCAGCCACAGCTTCCCTCAGCAACCTGTGCCAGGGCCTCACTGCCCTCACAGTGAAAAAATTCTTCCTAATAACTAATAAATTTCCCCTCTTTCAGCTTAAAATCACTGGGCTAGGTTATCCCATCACCAGGCTGGGTTATCCCATTACCAGGCCAGGATAATCTGCTGCCAGGCTAGGTTATCCCATTGCTTGGGATAAAACTGGATATAGAATAGCTAATGATAAGGAATGAGAGGGTTTACATGAAAAAGCTAAGTTCTCAGTTTTATTTTTTATTCACCAATAAAACAGGTTTTAGTTCATCCAAATTATTAATGACTTCCTGCTGATTTATCAAATTATTTTATCAAAATAGTTATGAACAAACCAGATTTAAAACTTTAGTTGCATCTAGGTTCAGAATTTTCTATATAAAATATTCATTTTACAGTTCAAATACTATGTCAAGATCAAATTTACTTCATGGTTAGATTTTTTTAAGTTTTTTAAATGGTAAGTCAGGTGAAAGGTTATTTCCTCCACACAAATTAGTATTTTGTTTTCCCACGTAATGAGGTGGTAGCAAGGCCTGTGGATAACTCTGGTTATTGCTTTCACTAGGTCTATGAGGAGATGATTAATTTTTGATGTTTTCCTGAGTCAGTGTTTCTCCTTTACTTCCAGTTGCTATGACACATGAAGGATAATACCAGGTATGGCCACATACATGCAAGGTCACTCATCAGCTCCTTAGCTTCTGAAAACAGCCTGTGACAAAGGAGATGGGGACACAGCCAGAGGAGGACTGCTGAGAAGCACTCAGCCCAGGCCCTGCCCACCACCATAATCAACAAGAAAGCACTGACATCAGAATACAGCTTCATTCCCTAGACCCTGTGTGCTTGTTATCTTTAGTCTCTTTCCCCAGGCACTTTGGGATCAAGGTTACAGTAATATAATTTCCTTATACAATACGCCCAAGAGAACTTTGGGAAGCAACACAGCTCCCTGTTTGCCAGAAATCAGGACCATGTGCATCACTACTGAGTGCACAACCAGAGGTAAAGTTACTGAAGCAAGGATGTCTCTTGGTTTTCCCAAGAGAGGGGAGGTGGCAGCATCTCTTTCCATGACCTGAAGCAATAGGATTGAAAGATCAGTTACCAGCCTGAAACCCAGTCCTGGAAATTGCTGTAGCTCCTGGCAGTATCATGACATATAACTGGCTTGCAAATGCAACTTCTCTTTCTGAATAAAATTTAAAACTGGAAACTAGAAGCATTTATACACATCCTTAGCTGTCTATGTACAGTAACTGGAGGACATCAACCCAGAAAGAAGAGCAAAGGGAATACACTGCTTTTCCTTTGGCTGAACACCCCTTTTCAGCACTTGAACATTTTATCGCATATGTCCTACTGTGGATGGGAAACAGCCACAACCACATGCAATTGCTGTTGGCCAAAGCAACCTACACCCACTTGGTCTTCACAGTATGGAACAGACTCACAACTTTTTTTTGGTGTGGCAGTGGCAATGGCAATGAAAAGTGCAAAAATCTTTGTAAAGCTCCTTAATTTGCCTCTTGTTAAACTGTGTATGTCTTTAATGCAAACAGATGAAAATCCTTCTCAGATAATATATTCTTTACTTTTCAGAAGAAACTTGTAAATGTGTGGGCTTGGCGTTTTCTTCGGTCAAAACTTCATTTTGTAATACAAATCTGACGAGTTACCCTAACTATCTATTACCTGTGAGGGCTGAATTCTCAAAACATGCTATGTGGAAAGAATCCTGCTAACTGCTGTTTCAAAGGATTATGAGATTTTGAATTAAAGATTCTCATTTTCAAAACTGACAAATTAATTTAATTAATAACATCAATCAAGCCTCTACAAGCCATAAACCTTAATAGGTCTTCTTCAATACTACCTTTTTAACATTTCCATTCACTTTCAAATGTTCACTGTTGGATAAGACATCATACTCTGATAAGCAATCCTATTAATCAGATCCTCTTCAAAAGCAGAAGTTTCTCATTGTCTTAACAATGGCAAACAGGAAGCTGACTTGATAACCACAGAAACTTAGATAAGTACGTGTGGTTAAAGGTATAGGAGTAGCTCATACTTTCTAAGGCACAATTCAGGATTTCAAAGGAAAACAAACAGCAGAAGCTCAGGGAAAGCCATTAAGAAGGGACATAGTATTAGATGAAGACATCCTAGATGTTTTAGCAGTAAGACCTAGTAAACTAAGCAAGGCAAGACCTCTACACAGAGCTCCAGTCCATATAGATGCATAATCATAGAATCATAGAATAACCAGGTTGGAAGAGACCCACCGGATCACTGAGTCCAACCATTCCTATCAAACACTAAACCATGCCCCTCAGCACCTCATCCACCCGTCCCTTAAACACCTCCAGGGAAGGTGACTCAACCACCTCCCTGGGCAGCCAGTTCCAGGGCCTAGTGACCCTTTCTGTGAAAAATTTTTTCCTAATGTCCAGGTCTGACCCTCCCCTGGTGGAGCTTGGGGCCATTCCCGCTCATCCTGTTCCCTGTCCTTTGGGAGAAGAGCCTCCTTTCAGGTAGTTGTAGAGAGTAATGAGGTCTCTCCTCAGCCTCCTCTTCTACTGGCTAAACAACTCCAGCTCTCTCAGCCATTCCTCATAAGGTCTGTTCTCTAGCCCCTTCACCAGTTTTGTTGCTCTTCTCTGGACTCGCTCCAGAGCCCCAACATCCTTCTTGTGGTCAGGGGCCCAGAACTGAACACAGGATCCAAGGAGCGGTTTCACCAGTGACGAGTACAAATGCCACAGTCATGGGCGAAACACAGACAGTATGAGAAACCATTGAATCAAAAGCCCAAAGGAGGGAAATTTGTCACCCCTGGGCACCACAGAACAAATAAAAATGGCAAGAAAGAAAACAGTAAAGAAAATTCCTTGGAGACAAGCACAGTCAAGGCAAAAACTCATTCCTCCCAAACAAGCAGAAACAAAGAGATGAAAAATGACACACTGAAGTCAACACTGCCATGGCTCAGCCCAGCTATCATGCACAAATACGTTACACCAAGGCTGATCCAAGGTACAGGGACAGCCCTCTGCACTGTTCCTTTTGCATGTGGATGCTAACAAGGCCACCATGAACGTACTACTTCACCACTTCGGTGGGCACAGTGCTGCAAATGTCAACAGGAGATAGTAGTGAAGGTGAGAGATGCACCATTAGGTCGTGTTGTTCTTGCCTGTCAGAAGGGAGGGAGCAACAAAAGGAGCCTGCCCCAACTTTCTGACCTTCACCTTGCACAGCCTAGCCAGCAACTTACTATGTCCCTCTACCCAAAAACATGAACCACAGTTTATCATAAAATCTGCAGCTACTGGACAGTTGATGTATTGGGCCCCGAAACTCTTTTATTTATTTCTGTACAGCACAAAATCTTGACATAGTAAGGGGGTTGTCATATGTTTCCAAAATGAACATTTTTTTTTCCTAAGACTGCTAAATCTTTCCTGCCTTCCTGCCTTCCAGAAAACATCTGGGAGACAGTGAAAAATATATTTAGTTGTACCACTCAATCATGAAAAAAAGTTCATAAATTTGCTTCCTATTGAGCAAAAAACAGAAACTGAGAAGCTTTGTCTACTGCAGCAAATTTATCCACTGCTGATAAAGCAGTTACAACTGCTGCTGAACTCAGTTTAACTTCAAGTGTAGCCAAGGGTAAACTGTCTCTCCACATAATTTTCTGAATTCTACTGAATTCAATAGCAGGCAAATGTGTCAGTTCTTAACTAAACATCTACATGTAAATTTAGGACCCTAATTTTAGATTGCTAGATTTATACATTTCTTTTTGAACCACCACCAACCCTATAATGCTGTCAAACCTCCACAAACATTACCACAGTCAAACATCCAGAAACATCACTGCAGATATACAGAAGCAACCCATCAGTAAAATCTAAAGCAAATGTAAAATATTATCAGACATTCTGCTTATTTGCTTTAACTCTGGTAAAAGCCATCTTCCATAATTTTATCTACACTTCCAAAATATTTTCCTTGAGATTTGAGATCTGAAGTGAAAAAAACACTCTCAGTTTGTTTTAAAAAACAGTGTCAAGAAGAAAACTGTGGTAAAATCCAGACTGAGGTCTGAACTAGAGGACCCTAATTACATCTGTTACAACAGTCTAGTGAAGGACATAAATCTTTGTGTCTTTATTCACAGTTGTACTTTCTTGTTGGTCTCTGTAAAGTACATTAAGTATGTTTCCAGGTGTAATTCCAGCTGCTAGAAAGTCAGAAGGGACTAATATAATTATCCCACTGAAGTCACTCTGACCTAGAGGCCAGAACTTCAGAATGCTGCCTGTTGTGCACTATACGTCCTTGGTGGCTGGGGCTCACCAAGAGTGAACTGGCAAGGAAGTACTTATTTAAGAGCACAGGAGGCAGAATGAAAAATCTTATTATTCAGAAAGGTCAAGCATAACTAATGCATTACCTGCCTGCTGCTACTGATCCTGAAAGTGTACTACAAGTAATCCATGGAGACCACTGCTCTGTAAACAATTGCATTTGTGCTGCTAAGAAAAATGTGTATATGTTGCTTAAAAATTCACAGCAACCTGTCTGTCGAAAGATTGCATCTGTATTTTAATAAATTAACAGAAATCAACAGCTTTAGCAATCTGTCACCTTTCTATTTACCATGCACTCTATCACCATGCAGTTCTCACATATATAAATAAAATAAGTACCTCAATTGTGAAATTTGTGGATTTTTTGCTTTTCAACAGCAAATTTATATACAACAGAATGTTAGGATTTAAGAGCTTTATGCTCCAATTTATTTTTTATATTGTTGATTAGCACCTGAAGTTGTGCATCAGACACCTTTCCTATGTATCAGACAGATCAACTGAATGAAAACCAGCAAGTACTTGCTGCCTCAACCCAGGGAAAAAGGTATGTTTCCTTCAACTATCATGCTTCAACTTGCAGTAGTCCCACCCTCTACTTACCCCAACGGTACAGTTGTCCTCCCTCCTTCTGAAGCTGGGGAGAGGTTCAGCCTATGCAGCATGTGCTGAAGACCAATTGGGCTTTCTGGTAAAACATAAAATTCAGCTACAAAGAACGGGATATTCAAAGGAAGCACCTGCAAGTCCCTTCCTTCTTTCTCCAGTTTCACTGTGTCTGCAAAGTGAAGGAAGAAGGATGTAGGCTGTCAAGGGACTGCTCAAGACTTTCTAGCTTTGCTGGTGGAGCCGGTTGGAGGACAAGTACTGGCGGAGGACAAACTAAACATTAGTCAGCAGTGTGACCTTGCAGTAGTGAAAGCTAACCATGTACTGGGCTGCATTTGCAAGAGGATACCCAGCAGGTCAAGGAAACAACTTTCCCTCTGCTTGGCATGCACAAGGTATCTGGAGCATCGTGTCCAGGTGTGGAGCCACTGCAAGTGGGGAGGATTCAGAGGAGGGTTGTCAGAATGGTTACAGGTCTGGAACATGTGATGTGAGAAAAGAGGCTGAGGGATCTGATTTGTTGCAGCCTAGAAGAGAGATTGGGAGGATCTAATAGTTGTTCTCAGGTACCTAAAAAGGGGAAAAACAGAGAAGACGGAGGCAGGCTTATCTCATATGTACTTAGCCAAAGGGGAAGAAGCAAAAAGAAGTTGCAATAAGGAATATTTTAACTGAATATAAGGCAAAAAAACATCATAATGATGGGGTAAAGCACAGCTACAGGTCATCCAGAGGATAGTCAGAAGGTCAAGGAAGCAATCCTTCCCTTTACTTGGCAAGTGTAGATGCAAACCTCCATACTTGGAGTTTTTCAATTTTTCACTCAAAAAGGCCCTGAGGAAACTGACGTAATGGGGAAGTTTTAGGCTGTATTCCGTACTGGCCAGGTCATTTAAGAGTATGGCTATCATTAAATGATATAAAGTAAGGATACAAAAGGAATGGGAATCCTGTAGAAATCTACTCAGAGAAGGTGAATTAGTGCCACACTGTTATTAAGTGCAATTGCCAAAATTCAGAAGATTGCCCAAAACATCCATCTCACATATTTATATACTAAACTATGTATTTATTGTAAAAGCACTTAACAATGGCTAGAAGTCCCAGAATTACGTTAACATCTGTGGGAAAAACTGAAAGTAAAAGTGGCTCTTTGCTCCTTACTCCATACTAAATATACCTGCTGAGCCTGGTATGTGAAAGTTACACTGAGATATTTCCTCACCAAAAAGTGTCAGAGCAGAAGGACACGTAATTCCTTTTATTTCACATCTGTGACATCTTTTTCACCATGCTATTTCTAAAGGGAAGATCACAGTGCCCATTTCCTTTAATATGTTAAATTACTCATTCTCCCAGTGACACAGACTCATATTCACCTCTGCAGAGCAAACAGAAGTTTTAAGCTAAATTCTGTAAAAACTTCTTCTACTTAACCTCATTCAAAGGCATACTTCTTTAATTAAGCCCTAGATTCTGTTAGAATCATGAATTCCATGTTATAAGGGAAATCATATATGTTACTGAAAATTAATAACACAACCACCTTTACCACTTGCAAATTTATTTCTTAATCTGAATTAAAATGTAGTGGTACAGCAGATAGCAGAACAAGGACTAATACTACAAGAGTGCACAGTTGGAAAGTGCCAAGCTTCGGTGTAACTTGCAGCAGGACAGCCATTCCGTCTACCCTTTTCCCCTTTGCTTCTGTCAATTCCATGAGAAGTACAGGATTTATCCTCAATACAAAGAACTTCTCAATGATGCCAATAGAAAATTTACTTTCAGGATGTCTGTGGAGCTGCACCTTTTATTTTCCCAAAATAAAGTGTTCTCAATGACCCGAAGATGCAAGCCTTTGCAAAGGGATCCCTTGCAAATCCAGTTGCAAAATTGCTTCACTGGCTTCCTCTGGCTTTACGATCTACAGTGCATCAGTATCTGATCAGTCAGGAATATTCACTCATCATATCCTGAATTGGAAAGATACCATGCTTGGAAATAATTATAAAAAGAGATGGCACTGGAAAACAGCATTTATCAATTTACTTATGTGCACCTAGAGAACTACAGAAGGAGTGGATATGGACTATACATTGTATTAACAGTATTTTAAAATATATTTTGACTAATTTTAATTGAAGTTATTTAGAGCATTAGGCGGATCATAACACAATTTTTGTTCGTAGAAATGTTACACTAAGGAAAACTAGGGATTGTTTTCGCTCGAAACTGAAGAGATCTGCATCTCACATACAGCTCCAAGCACATTACTGTTTGGAAGCTCAGTATGAAATCAGATGGTATCAAGAAAAAAAGCAAAAAACCCACAGATAGGATAGCAGAGTGTCCCATACTTAACAACTGCATATCACTATCAGGCACTGTATTTAGATCTGATAATACAACATAGAACTATCACTGAATGTTTTTAAGAACATTTTAGACAAACTCCTCTGAGGACTGATGCAATTCTAGATTATCTTGCCTTGAAGAAGAATGGATTATGTGATCTCTCTTCCAGTATTATTTTCTAACTCAGCTATGAAACTTCAGGAGAGAATAACAGGAGAAACTAACACATGCAACATGGATAGATAATGACTACAAGAACTATGAGCTCCTGTCCAGCAAATGCTCCCATGCATGCTGAACTTTATTATCTTAAGTTATCTTAAGATGTCAAGGGGATGACTCAGAACACATTATGCACATGCCAAAGTGTTTGCACTAGAAGTGCAATAACTCTCACTTTTGTACAGCATGAGAGAAGATGACTGTTCACACTTCTATGCTGCCTGGATGGGAGCTTTCAGATAAAAGTAATTAATGTCTGGAAAAGCCTGGCTAGGGAAGAGCTTTGATAGTTTGTGCAAGAAACATTTGTAGGACTTCGGACATAGAAAAAGCGATGGGGTAATGAATCAGGAGGCTTGGTAATGCTTTTGTACATTGCCTTGGAAAGTGTGAAGATGAAATAAGAAGGAAAATCTAGTGTCAAAAGCTCCCATTGATGAAGTCAGGATGTCTTGACACGCAATGTTTCAGAATATTGCCACATTCTTACCACAGTCCCTAAAGAGATCTTAATTTTACCAGTCTCGAAGTGAATTAAGGTATCCTTGTCAAATATTACAGTATATATTTAGTTAAGGTATAGTTAATAATTGAATGAGTCAATGTGATGATTTGGATGTATACATTTAAGTCTTTACAGAGTTTTCTATAGATGTGTTTCCTAGGATGGGATCTCTGAGAGCTGTCATCTCTATTGCCAAAGCAAAGGCAGTACATGCAGTGACACACTGCTAGGGATCTTACACAAAAGGAGCAATAAAGACTGTTAAGTCAAACCTGGCTTGTTTCTACCAGGTATAAGCATTATGTCCGATAATCACTTTAATAATTTTAATGTGACTACTTAGAGGATTCGATCTGAAAAAGAAACAGCAGTTAAATTGGTTTGTCTAACAGACAGTACTCCTAAAGTAAGATTATTAGTGGTAACAGAATGAAAATTTAAGTTAAATGAACATTTCTCCTGCTGTGACTCAGTTCTGCATCATAACTGTAAGTAGGAACATTTTTACTGCCTTGAATGGAGCAGGACCAAGCATATTCCTTTAATCATTAAAAACTGATTAGAAGAAAGCAATGAAAAATAATCATTAAAGAATTATTGCCCTCACACTACAGAATACATTAGTTATGGAAAAATTAGTGGCTTATTCATTTAGTCTCATTGTTTACTTACAGTAACATGTTTGAGGCAATAAGGGAATTCAAATATTGAAAAGCATAATGGAAAAGGGAAAATAGGTCCTTGTCAGGAGTAACAATGTAAAGAAGAAGGATGCCTTTTGGGTATTCCACCCTTCTGAAAATGAGCTATCTTTTGAGAAAATTTCCACTGATAAGCTTATAATGATGGCAGTAAATACAACGTAAAAACTGCAAGAATATTTCTTTAAAAAAAATGTGGTTCATAGTCTTTCATCTGGTAAACTGTTTAAATACCATTGTGGCACCGTATAAAACTACCTCATTAGGACTCAATCAGATAATATATTATTGCTGGGTTTAAAAAAAAAAAAAACAGGAAGATGTATTTATAAATAGCTCCTCTGTGTTAATTTAATTAATTTTTTTATTGTTTCAGGTAGGGAAGGTTGTTGCCATAAAATGATGTGCCAGTATGTGGCAAACTTTTGTAAACCTATCTGATCTGCAGAGACATTAATCGTACACTGTGAATACACATTGAAAACCTATTAGAAGATGGAATCTACTGCCTATTGGACCAATACAGATACAGTGGATAATACATGCTATAACAGTAGACTAGTAACATAATTATTTCTCTGTAATGCATTCAGTGCAAGCATACGTAGCTGACAACTTTCTAGTGAAAAATCTTGGAAAGCTTGTTGACAGAAGCACACAATCATTAGCCATGCTGTCACTTTGAAATATCTTTTCCCCATTTTCCTCCATTATACTCCAAAACTGCATCTTACACTATGGGCAGCATTTTAAAAAAGGGATTGCTTATGTAGGAATTTTAGCATGTGAAATGTTATACACATGGTAATTTCAGAAGTAGGGAATACTCCTGTGAAAGGATTTCATCCCTTGTTTGCACATATTGTTAAGTTTAAGTAGTTAAAATACTTTTTCAGAAATTATACACTACATAATAAATTTCAACCTAGAGTTGTTTCTTTTTTAATGAAGGAAAACAAATTATTAGAGAAGGTGTTTTAAAAGGTAGACAAGAGATAGGCCCTTCACTGTACAACAGCAGTGAGTATTGCCATAATGCAAAAGTAAGATGTTACAACCTGTGGGAATCTTAAATCCTTGCAAAACCTATCCAAGGCCTTAATTGCTTCCTCTGTAATACATGTATACCTAATCATGTTTCAACTTTCATCTTTTCTCCTTCCTCTCTCACAGTCTTGACATCTAATGTTCTGTTCAAAGCACAAGCAAGCAGAAAATTCTTTTATCTTACCCTTGGGGAAAGTGCAAAGCATCAACCAGAGGTAACCAAGTCCCTTCTCTCTTCTTTATTAACTGAGAAATACCATCCAGTTTCATATTTTGCAGGAGTGGTTAAGAATCTAGTGGTGTGAGTGCATAAAGGAATCAGATGATGTCTCTGATCTAATCTCTGCTATATGATATGAAACCTGTGCCCCTGTCATAGACACTAAAGTGAAGATGTGCTGGAAAACTTCATTGGAGGCAACTGAAATGCAATCAAACTTTTCCGTGCTATGATTTTACTGTACATACTTACATTTTTCATATTTTCTTTATGGTTATAAGATTTAGCAAGAACTTTTTCCATTAAATGACAAGGTTCAGTTTAAATAAGCTTGCAAAAAAACCTTACAAACCAAAAGGTACAGATTTCAGAATTGACAGGTTACATGTGTTAAGGCATACTTGATTTGGAATTCTAAGAATTGATTTTAAGGATAAAGGGAATATTAGATCACAGAGTCCATAATATTTGATCATACAGTTGAATCTCATCTATACGAATACAGTATGTGTTGACACCAAGAATGCAGATAAACTCAAACATTCCAGTTCTGGAGGAACCAAGAAGAGACATGTGAGATTATGGTTTAAGAACTCCTTAAGTCCATGCACATCAGGGAGTTGACTTGCTGTCTGCACAGGCAATGCTCCTGGCAGGCAATGGGGCTCTCTGATGCAGCAAAAGAATTAATTGTCTGGTCTTTGCTAATCTGATTTTGCTCATTTCTTCCCAGTTCAAAATCTGGTCAGGATTTGGAAGCTGAGAATATAAACAAAGATTCACCAACCAAATAATTAAGAAATAAGATTGTTTGTACTCTTGTCTCTGTTACTTATGTCCCACCCCTACCAGCGTTTCATCCCTGGTCAGAGAACTTAAAAAGCCCACAAGTTGAAGCGAGCCTATGTTGCTCCCTCTCCAACCTTATAAAATACAACTAAATCCAGGGAAAAATTCCTAAATTGCAAAGTAAAGGAAATACACTACCAGATCAATGAAGTCTATTAGCAGAAATCCTACATCATTATTCACATCAAGGGTTTTAGAATTCTACAGTATTATTCTCCTGTAATTCTGTATTGCTACTTAGAAACAACTAGACAGAAATCACATGGAATTATCTGATTTTGCCTTGCTCTGACTTGAAATATTGCAGTGAGGAAGAAGTCACATTTAAGCAATCTCCCCTGGAACACAGCAGCTATAAGCCTTGGATAAGACAGGGCTCACATGAAGTTCAAATCTGCCTTGTTCAAACTCTGAGTACTGAAGACAATTTAATGAGTAGTCCAGTAAGAATCTGTAGACAAAAATGCATCCAAATCAAACCCTGAAATAATTTCAAGTGACAGATGAAGTCCTACAAAGGGAAGCCTCTTCATAAATACTTCGGGAAGAAAATGCCCACATTTCTTTTATGTTTTTGGTTATTTATGGTTTTGATGCATTTGGATGCCTCACTGGTGAGGCCACTCCTTGAATCCTGTGTTCAGTTCTGGGCCCCTCAGCACAAGAAGGGTGTTGAGGCTCTGGAGCGAGTCCAGAGAAGAGCAACAAGGCTGGTGAAGGGGCTGGAGAACAGGCCCTATGAGGAGCAGCTGAGAGAGCTGGGGGTGTTTATCCTGGAGAAGAGGAGGCTGAGAGGAGACCTCATTACTCTCTACAGCTACCTGAAAGGAGGTTGTAGAGAGGAGGGAGCTGGGCTCTTCTCCCAAGTGCCAGGGGACAGGACGAGAGGGAATGGCCTCAAGCTCTGCCAGGGGAGATTTAGGCTGGAGTTTAGGAGGAAGTTTTTCACACAGAGGGTCATTGGGCATTGGAATAGGCTGCCCAGGGAGGTGGTTGATTCACCTTCCCTGGAAGTGTTTAAGGCACGGGTGGATGAGGTCCTTAGGGACATGGTTTAGTGTTTGATAGGAATGGTTGGACTCGATGATCCTATGGGTCCCTTCCAACCTGGTTATTCTATGATTCTATGATTCTTTATCAGATTACTTGTTAAATGTAAACTGTCCTGCTTTAGTTGAAAGACTACAATGTGCTTCCACAGGAAGCTTATGTAAGTCATTCTGTACAATAGCCCTTATCACCAAAGATGGTAGGTTTAGATCAGGTTTTGCATATAAAAGAAAACCATCTGTGAAAGTTATCCTATGTGAACTGTGTTACTTTGTTTGCACAGAATGTGCCATTTAATATTTTTATAATACATGGTATTTCGAATTCATCATGTCAGATAAAGATATGACAATTATACCTTTTGGTTGCAATTATTGCTATTCGTACAAATGTTTTCCACCCATTTGTTTTAGCTCTATTGTCACATAAGTTACATGGGCAAGAGCTTTTCCAAACAACAGAAATGCCCCTTGACACCTAACTTTTCATAAAATACAGACATTTCTGTGCCCATAGCACAGGTCTCTTGGTGAAATTACATACTTCTAATAAAAAACAATATTTAGCCTTAAAAAAAGATATAGAAGAAAGTGTTATGGTAGCACTTCCATCCCACACAAAATAAACACAACTAGCAATTCTCCTAGGCACTGCGGACAACTGGCGTGGAATGGCCCATTTTTATCTTTCCATATAGTTTTACCCTCCAAAAGAGAGTGGATACTTGCAACTGCATCCTTGAATATTTTGAATATGAGATCAAGTCTGAGCACTCAGGAAAGCTTCCCACTTAATTTACTTCATAGACATGGTCAGGGGACACACAAGAAAAACGTATCCTTATTATGAATATTATGAAATTTTATGGAATCCTGTGGAAAACCTCACTGTACTCCTGGAATCCCAATTCCAACGAAATAAGCCCAAAAGGCAGGAATGAACCACTGAATAGTAATGGCTGCTTTCTTCTTCAGAGCCTGCACCTTCTGAGTTTAGTCTCTGTCTTCCAGCCTCTTCAATCTGGAAAACTGCCTATATAAGAAATACTCCAGTAAATACATTCAGGTACATTTATTAGCCTGGAGAAGAGGAGGCTGAGGGGAGACCTCATTGCTCTCTACAACTACCTGAAAGAAGGTTGTGGAGAGGAGGATGCTGGGCTCTTCTCCAAAGTGACAGGGGACATGACAAGAAGAAATGGTCTCAAGCTCTGCCAGGGGAGGTTCAGGCTAAACATTAGGAAAAATTTTTTCATGGAAAGGGTCATTGGGCCCTGGAACAGGCTGCCCAGGGAGGTGGTTGATTCACCTTCTCTGGAGGTGTTTAAGGCATGGGTGGATGAGGCACTGAGGGGCATGGTTTAGTGTTTGATAGGAATGGTTGGACTCGATGATCCGGTGGGTCTTTTCCAACCTGGTGATTCGATGATTCCCTGAAATTTTAAAATACAGGTATCATCAGT
The DNA here is from genome assembly GCA_033558105.1 of Coccyzus lansbergi. Lineage (NCBI taxonomy): Eukaryota > Metazoa > Chordata > Aves > Cuculiformes > Coccyzidae > Coccyzus > Coccyzus lansbergi. The sequence goes on from JAUMJK010000151.1 coordinate 4,152,887, forward strand.
GGAATCCTCCAGAGCGCAGTTTTGTGTCTTCTACCCCATCTCTTGCATGGCACCAAAGCCAGAGCCAGACCCCGTGGCGGGGGGATGCAGAGCCTGGAGCGCTCCCTTATCTTCCGAATCAAAATGCCTTTCTCCACCTAACTGCCTGGAATGCTACATAGTACAAGATTTGCACTTGAGCCTTGCATAAGTTCCTGGCAGGAAATGTTCACTGCAAAACATGCAGGTTAATTTTTTTTGGTCAAAATAATCCTGTCACCTCATTAAAATTTTTTTTTGTAGGAAAGCTTCTATCTTGTTTGGAAGAGAAGAGGGAACAATGACAATGATAAGGAAGTATATTTAAAAAAAAATCTGAAAACATCTTTTCAAGAATAGATAAAAAAATCTAAAGATTTAATTTTCAATATTTTTAAACTTGATACAGTCAACGCTTTTTGATCCCATGTTTTTATTTGACATTTCAGTACAAAAGGGTTACAGTCGGCTGGCATGAAGCCACATCAGGACCTAAAAAGTAAGTGCAAGACTGTATTAACTAGCCTTGTCCCACAGTGGACATGAGGATAATATTACAGTACTGAACAATATTTGTACAAGTAGCAAGAAGGAAAGCTGGGGAAATAAGGAAGGCAGGAAACAATCCTAATGGATAATGGGATTATTAAAAATAAAAGAAAGAGTATTGAGAAATCAGTTTTTTGCAAAGAAAGGATAAATAAAATCAGTAGTAAAAGAAAGCTGAATAGGCTGGAAAACAGGAAGACAGCAGAGAAATAGAAGCACAAAAGAGGAGGAAATTGCACGCACTTGCAAATAACAGCTCAGACCGTTCTCAGACAGAACTGTCACTGCCAGACACCCTCTGGATTTTGAGGAAGTTGAAAATATGAGAGAAAAGCACAATGTATGCAATAAAGAGTGAAGGAGTAAGTACAGAGTCAGGTTAAATAACTTGCTATTACACCGTTTCCTACTATTTTGCTAAAAAGGACACTCGGGGGTGATCACATCCCTCTCTTCTGCGAACTAGATACTGAGAGATTCCTCCCTTTCTTTGATGTCTCACAGGCTTCTCTTGCTTTAATTCAATTCCTTTGCAATGAGACCTGGACTATGCCCCTTGCATCTACCTGTAAACCTAAGAAGGGAGCTGCTCAGCCCAGAGAAGTCCTCCAGCAGGCTCAGGAGCCTCTGTCTGCCCTGCCACATAAATAAACAACCACAGTGGTTTGCTTTGCCAGATCCCAGCCAGTCTGTCCTAGCCCTGACCTCTCTGGCAGGAGGAATATTATAGTCAGCCAAGTCTGTTTGATCAGCAGAAGACTATGCTAAGAGTTTTCCTATCTGAATACAGCATGTGAGCATTTGGGCTGGCTTCTGCCTTCCTGTTATAATTACTTGATAATCAGCAGCAACACACACACCTTTCACAGACAGTTACTGAGCAAAGCATCCAGAGCTCTTCCGTTGTCAGCATTTTCCATATCCATGGAAAAAGAATTGCTGGGTGAGGAATTGTGGTATGAAGCCATTATCCTTATCACATACTGTGGGATATTTTTTGAGAACCACAAATGCAAGTAAAGTGATTAGCCATGGTTGTGCCCTACAGAAATAATACTGCTTCCTTCTGATAAGCAAAGTAACTGTTTTGAATGTGACTTCACCTTATTCTGTGCTGTTACACAAATCAGGGTTGTTATCTGGGAGAAAAGGACAATAATAAAAATAATCTACTCCCATGACTTTCAAGGTATCAACGTTATCTTGTATAAAACCAGAAAGTTTTGCAAGTCTGATGTCACATCTGGCTCTGGTGGGATCAGGCCGTGTCCAGGTCTGTCTTCATTCCAGCACATGCTTTCTGCAGCAGTCAGTAAGCCCATGACATTTCTGTTTTGCTCTTATGGAGTAATAACAGAAGTAACAGCTAGATCACTCAGCAGCTACAAACACCTTCTTAAGCTAAATGATCGTAGAGTGACTGTGGGTTTCTGATGTGATGCAGCCAAGATGAAAGCAAATGCAATCTTAGGGAGGCATTTCCAAAATAGATTCAGATATACAAGTGTGTTTGGATAAGGTACTGATGAGATATCAAGCAACCAAACTGGCAAGCCACATTCAGTGTAATACATATGTAATGGCACCTAGGTAACTGAGGAAGATGAAAACCATTTGGGGACAATGAAAAGACAATGTGGCTTATTTAGGCTAACGAAAAACTGAAGCAGATTTATCTCTGTCTAGGGGAGCACAAGGGAATTAATTCAAGAATTTATACTCTAAGAATGGTGTCTGAGAAGAGGTATTTAAATTTGGATCACAAAAGCAAGTGGTTACAACCTAACAATCAATATATCTAGGTAGAAAGCAGAAGAAAATTCCTAGCATTTACAGCAGATACCTTATGCGACCCAAGTACTTCTAAAAAAGGAGAAGGGAAAATTCTGAAAGGATTGTGGCAGGTAGGGCATGACTTCTGGGCCAGAAAATGCCTTCTAGATAAAAATAAGTGTCACAGTGGTGCTCTGCTAAGAAAAAGAACAAACAGTATGATCCTGCTGCTGAAGCCCTTTCCCCTCAGCAACCACCAACCTGCATACACAGCTCCTGATGGGAACAGGTTTCTCAGTATGAATGAATCCATTTGGAAGCTCACCTTCTTATATAGCTGGTACACGATTCCCTCAAACGGCTAAACAAGGCTTAGATTTGGGTTGCCTGTCCACACAGAGTCAACCTGTAGCTAAGCAAACACATTGTTCTGATCCTTCCCCACTACCAAAAACAATTATTTCCCACATGAAGTCACATCATTTTCTTTTCTATCCTGTTTAGACACACCTTTATGTAGACACACACCAAACAAAATCAAAGCAAGGTAGTTAAACAGAGCAAATTTGAAAAGAAGCTTCTTAGTGGAAACAATGTTTTGTAAGGGGAAACACTGTAAAGCCACATGGAGCAGCACCTTATAAAAATGGGACTATTCACGGAATGAAGTTTGGCTCAATGTAAACTTTTTGGAATGTAATGCACAAAAATTTTAGTAAAAGAGGGAGATGTTCCAGCCCCCCTGCATGGGCAGGGACATCCCACTAGATCAGGCTGTTCAAGGCCACATCCAACCTGGCCTTGAACACCTCAAGGGATGGGGTAGCCACAGTTTCCCTGGGCAACCTGTGCCAGTGCTTCATCACTTCCTGGTGAAGAAATTCCTCTTTACGTCTAATCTAAATCCGCCCCTCTCCTGTTTATACCCATTGCCCCTAGTCCTATCACTACAAGCCTTTGTAAACAGTTCCTCCCCTGCTTTATTGTAGGCCCCCTTCAGATACTGGAAAACTGTTACAACATCTCCTCAGAGCCTTCGCTCCTCCAGGCTGAGCAAACACAGCTCTCTCAGCCTGTCCTTGCATGGGAGGTGCCCGAGCCCTCTGATCATCTTTGTAGCCCTCCTCTGGACTCACTCCAACAGCTCCATATCCTCCTTACGTCAAGAATTCCAGAACCGGAGACACTAGTCCAGGTGAGATCTCACAAGAGTGGACTAGAGGGGGAGAATCACCTCACTCCACCTGCTGGCCATGCTTCTTTTGAGGCAGTCCAGGATGCAGCTGGCCTTCTGGGTTGCGAGTGCACATTGCCAGCTCATGGCAAGCTTCTCATCAATTGGCACCCTCAAGTCCTTCTCCAAAGGGCTGCTCTCAATCACATCATCCCCCACCCTGCACTGAAATCACCACACAGATATCTCTCACCTGTTTGGCTAGCATGGGTCACTGAAGTCATCCAAGAAAAAATTGACCAAAGTACATTAAAAACAAAACAAAACAAAACAATATAATTTTGTATTCCACTTCTTTTTGATTCACAGTGAGTTCCCCACTGGCTTTTCTCTCCTTTTTGCACCTCACTTGCCTTGTATGTTTAGTTCACATCCTTTTCTTTAGTCAAAGCCTGTTCAGGATTTGCTAAACCACTGTGGTCTTTGGTCAAAGACTGTACAAAATTCCTTGTACGCTCCTTGCACTTCACAGAATAAGGTCCTCTTCTGAGTTGGATGATCTGTGAACTAATGTAATATAAACAGTGGCTGGAAAGTTAAGATAGGACACTTAGACCTCACATCCAGCTTACTTTCCTCAAACAGATGTAGCTCAAGCATGCAGAGCACTGGCACACTGTGAGGGAGCAACAGATTTAAATCATCTGTGATACTCAGGCTTATCCTGTCTAAGGCTTTGTCATTCAGCTCCTCAGTGGGAAAACATTCACACTACACAGCTCAGCTTTATTTCAATTTTTCTGCCCTTGCATGTTGCTTAAGCCAATCCAAGCTTCTGTGACAACAGACTTGTCCTGTATTGAAAGGAAAAAAGCTTAGAGAATCAGAAGAAAAGGATATATGGGAGAAAGAGCACCAGTCCTGTAATCCAAGGAAGGGGCGGCAGGTGGATGTTTATGTGAGAAAAGTGATCTCCAGAGGACCAAGCAAGAAGTGTGATGATACAATAAGCTGCTGAACATACAATGCAGTACAATACAATAAACTGCATTCATGGGGACTTAAACAAACATTCTTAGTAAAGCTGTTTCTTACTGGCTCATGCCCTACTTGTAATAACACACGTCAACCTATCCTTCACTTTTTTACTGCTATAAGTAACTAGAACCAAAATGTAGGATTTGATTTACTGGTGGATTAATCACAACACAGAGCAGCAAAACATCATAGTTGGGATTAAGACTGAATTCCCAACGCTGTCTTCCAACCAGCTATCTAGTTCCCGATATCAGTACACAAATTCAACAGGAGCTGCAACTTACTGCAGTTTGCTGTTCTTTAAAAACAACATTTCTAGAGTACAGGCTACTGTGTGAGGCCAGCCTCATCTCACCGTTCTGCAGGCATCTACAGCTGAACTAGTCACCTGGCATTCCTTCTACACACAACAGAGAAAATGAAGTATTTTCAGGGCACAATTCATCTGACTCATTCTATATACCTAGCTCAGATTCAGCTGAGATGATTTCTTTGCTACCCTGAAAGCTGCACAAGGGGCGATTCAGGTATAGATACTTAGAATGTTATCTCTATAAGTGGCCAGAGTCTCATCCTTGTTGTATGAGCTCTGGTCTTTGCATTCTAGCCAGTTTTCATAGTGGGAAAATCACTTCATATCTGCAGAGCAAGATTTCTTTTCAACAAACCTTAGCTGCCTAAGAGGTCAACATTGAGTTTAGGTAAGTCATGTAGACATACTCCACAACCTGCTGAGAAAGAGAACCTTCTCGATGGAAATTCAAGTTAGACTCGTGGCCTGAATCATCCTGACTCTTTCATGCGGTGAAAGTCAGGTAAATCTTGGATCCCTGTTTTGTAATTGTATTTCCTATAGTTAGAGGGTATTTTCTACAGATCCAGAGCCCTGTATTCCTATGAGCAGGGCTGTGAAAAAACTTTGAAAAACAGGTTTGACTTCTTCAAGGAAAACCACCACCCAGGTTTCTGGTAGCCCAAATTGAAGTGCAGTCATATAGCCTGTTTTGTAGTCTTCATGCTGCTCAAGAGTTTGTCTTCTGTTGCAGTAGTGACTCAGCTTCTTTATGTTACCTGCTCAGGAGTCAAAACCAGGCAGAGGAACACAGACTCACTGTGAAGCACCACAATGGAAGCAGAGAAGAAAAGAAGTATAAAGAATAGAGTTCCTTCTCTGGGTCATTACTAATAATGACCCAGAGTTAATGACTGTTAATGACACAGTGGCTTTAAGCCATAGGTCCCCTCTTTGGAGTATAAAGCTCTTCTCTAGCTAGAGTCAGGGTTAGTCAGTCACTAAGTCAGTCATTAAGAGCAAACTCTTTGTTATACTGTGATAGAGAGCTCTAAGAGGTTCATAAAACCAGAAAAATCTTCACCAAATGTAAAGGTAAACAAACAGAAAGGATACAGTTTTTTTCAGGAATTTATAAGAGGTTTCTAGGTTGACTACAGTAGTCCTCATAACAAGAGAAAGTGTATCCTTGAAGCAGTGTAATAACCTAACAGAGTGGGTTGAGTACTCTCATCTTACCTGTTCTTTATTCAATCATCAGTGACGACTTATTTTTTTCCTGTAAAGTCCATGTACTTGCTTTGGGGCTGTGGGAAGGGGGAAAAGCCCAGAGGCTTCTCCAAGCAAGAACATCCTTCTCTCTGAGGACCACAACTCTGCTCCGTCAACAAGTCTTGCCTCTTCCATTTTATCTCACCCATACTGTGCACGCAAAACTTCCACCACTCTCCTCTGTCTCCACTGCAAGAGTCTAAAATGCCTTTTATTTTCCCACACAGTCATCTACTCTGAAAAAAATTTTCTTTTATATAAACTCCCCAGTGCTCTATAAATTCTTTGATTACTTCTTCTTCTCTCTGAAGGGATAACATGATGATTCTTCCCTCCCTGAGGTTTCACTGGAGATTTTCTTTTTACCAACAAATATAGGTCAGTGAATTTAGACCATATGTGTTGCTCCACTGGGTGATTGTTCCATTTTACAGTAAATAAGGTAGGACATCTGTTTTAACAACAGAAAAACTTACAGGAATTTGTCAGATCAGACCAGTTTTGTACACCTTAAGTGATAAAAGACCTTGAAGCCCCAGTAAGTAATGCAGAAGGTCAAAGAGGACTGATGGATATTTTAATCTGAATTTATTCTTAATAAGACCTCTATAGATAAGTAAATGAAAAAAAGGAGCAACTTTTCAACTAGATGTGGAATCAGATTTCTGTGTTGGGGAAAAAAATCATCATCACTCAGAATCCTCCGAGGCCATGAAAGCAAAATCTGTTTAAATTTATTTTAAATATTTCTAATATTTTGAAACAAGGAATATTTTTATCATTTTTTTAGCATTTCTGATGGTTAACTTTATTATGTTGATATCTTTGATCAAATTACTGATACTTCTCTGTGTGTAGCATAAATTCTTAATATGGATAGCCAGTGTTGTACTTTTCCCTCTTACAGCACATCATTAATACTACACCTTAGTTAGAAAGTACAAAAAAGAATTATATTTTTTAAAAATACGAATGCTACAGTGATATTTTTTTGCCAAAAAAATATATGGAGAAGTTAATCAATGCATAAGAATGTTAAACTTAGTTCAGACTGCAGTGCCTGAGAGCAGTTAGACTGAGAGCACAGCCCATTGAACATACTGTTAGTGAGTAGATTTTGACAAACTTTGAGAGGACAATTGTGTAAAAAAAGTTAGGTTGTTTTAATGTCTTACATTAAAAGTTACTTAATCTAGGATCATAAATCTGAAAATGGAGAAATATCCAGAAAGAGCTGAAATAAATACCATGGTATAGCCTGTGATATACACAGATGGTGATGTTGGGGCAGAATGCCAGCATACAGAACCACAGTATTCTGCAAATCACAGGCAAAATAATTAATGACATTTCTGGTAGCATAACACTCCGCAAGCATACACACTGCCTCATGGAGTACTTGTCAGCAATATTAATCTAGGAAATAATTAGTCCCTGTAAAGTTCTTTCACACTCTTTCACCAGATGGCCAGAGAAGATTGTCAGCTAAAATCCTGCTGTTTCAGCACTGGAGAAAAATGCCAAGGAGTTATGTTTTATGCTACCCTGTGTAAGACCTGGACATGCTACACTGTTCTTATTCTCCCAGGTACTGCATACCAGTACAGCATGCTACACAAATATTATCAGATAATTTTCCAAGTATTACAGTCAAGTGTACTTCACACCTCAACATTTGCAAGCTATTCTGCAGAAAGTTTTGCCATCTGCCAAAACACAGGACTTCTCCAAATAGAATGAGATCAGAATTCATATATATAGAAGCAAAATGAACTCCAAAAGAGGAAGCACACTTGCTTGAAAAAAAAAGTATGTTAATAATAGCTCACAATTACAGTGGTTGTCCAGTCATGTAGGTCAAGTAGCAGCTCCAGATTTATGTTCAGTTAATTCTGATTTTACACCACTTATAGAATCATAGAATCACCAGGTTGAAGAGACCCATCAGATCATCGAGTCCAACCATTCCTATCAAACACTAAACCATGTCCCTCAGGACCTCATCTACCCATGCCTTAAACACCTCCAGGGAAGGTGAATTAACCACCTCCCTGGGCAGCCTATTCCAATGCCCAATGACCCTTTCCGTGAAACATGTGAACACTTACTGTGTTATCAGGCAAGCATTTCAGGAAATTTCCAGTGATATATTGACTGTTCTTACAAATATACAATACTCTTTTACTCCACAAATGCTGTATGATCAGCTACTAATTTTAATGGAAGCCTAGTAAGAAGGAAGTATACAGCTAGGGTAGGGTTTTCCAGCAGAAATACGTATATAATGACCTAGAAATAACAAGTGAGCACTGGAACATAAAACATACCTTCTATTTTATTTGGGTTCCCTGCATCCTAGAGCTAGATCCAAAGATATGGAAGTCAGAAAGGAATAGCCCTTTCTTAGAAACTCAAGACCTGCTCAAAGACATGGAATACAGAATACAGCATTTGACAATGTCTGTAAGACTCGTGAGCAGCAGCACAGGGAATTACGGTAAGTTAACACTACCCCTTTGAACAAGAAGCCACAAGCCTGATTTGGCTGACAACAGAAAAAAGAAAACATGATAGGGCACTGAACAGCACTGCTGTGGCTGTAGCTAAGGCAGAATTTCCATTTCAAAGCCTGGATTTCCATGGCCTACTTCTCCCTTATAAATACAAGCTGCAAGTTTAAACTTGGCCCAAAGAGTTCACCTGTCATATTTAGGAACGGAAGATGGAATCAACTGCTAAAAAAAGGCAAAGGAAAAAAGATACTATTGTTATTGCAAGTACATTTATGAAAAGATCTGCTGTTCTTTTGGGAAAGTTGTGAGAAAGAGAAAGCTTTGCCTGCTTAGCTTTCATCCCATGTGAATAGCATGCCACAGCTGTAAACTCCTGAGCAGGCAGTGATTACAAAGCCCAAGCTGGCTCTTTAGACGTGTTTACCTTCATTAGAAAGTAATCTCATGTATGAATATGGAAAAGTAATTTTGACTTTGCAGGTTCAGTGTTGACAATCACTGAGTGCTTGGTACATTTAAAAACTGTGCACCAGTGTAGTCTAAGCCAGAGTTAGCCTCGGTGGTTTGATACATTCCCAAAGTTTGGCCTGAAGGATACAGTTTGGTCAGTTGGTGACTGACTGATGGATAAATCCAACCCTGTTTGGTAGCACCCAAATGCAGGATGGTTCTTTAGGGAAAGGCAAGTCTTCACAGATTTTCTGCTGTTTATCCCACAGTATAAATACAGAAGATACCAGTTTTCAAGGTTGTTCTCTCAAAAATGCCAGACTGCTCAACATAGTACTATGATCGCCTGAACCAAAATGCTCCACCAGCAGCAGGAAACAAAGTGGGTGGGATTTTCCATGCTACTGCCTCCAGTCTGTTTGCAGGTCAGAGATGCAGGCTTCAAGACCCAGCAAACCCACACTAATTACCTGTGAAAATAAGGAAGAAAGCAGGAAGGCATGTGGTGCAGGACAAAAGCTAAGTGTTTACACTCCTATGCAGCTCTTTGTATCAGCTTCCTGATAATGCACTCAAGGACAGGCACACACTCTCCTGGGTGGAAAACTGGTTGGATGTCCGGGCCCAGAGAGTGGTGGCAAATAGTGTTAAATCCAGTTGGAGGCCAGTGACAAGTGGGGTTCCCCAGGGCTCAGTGCTGGGTCCAGCCCTGTTCAATGTCTTTGTCAATGACACGGATGAAGGCATCGAGTGCACCCTTAGCAAGTTTGCAGACAACACTAAGCTGGGTGGAAGTGTGGATGTGCTGGAGGGTAGGGAGGCTCTGCAAAGGGATCTGAACAGGCTGGACTGCTGGGTTCAGACCAATGGCATGAGTGCTACAGACTGGGAGAAGTCTGTCTAGAAAGCTGCCTGGAGGAGAGGGACCTGGGGGTGTTGGTTGACAGTCGACTGAACATGAGCCAGCAGTGTGCCCAGGTGGCCCAGAAGACCAACGGCATCCTGGCTTGTATCAGAAACAGTGTGACCAGCAGGTCCAGGGAGATTGTTTTCCCTCTATACTCTGTACTCAGCACTGGTGAGACCGCACCTCAAATCCTGTGTCCAGTTCTGGGCCCCTCACCACAAGAAGGATGTTGAGGCTCTGGAGCAAGTTGAAAGAAGAGCAACAAAGCTGGTGAAGGGTCTGGAGAACAGGCCTTATGAGGAACGGCTAAGAGAGCTGAGGTTGTTTATTCTGGAGAAGCAGAGGCTGAAAGAAGACCTCATTGCTCTCTATAACTACCAGAGGGGAGGTTGTGGAGAGGAGGATGCTGGCCTCTTCTCCCAAGTGACAGGGGACGGGATGAGAGGGAATGGCCTCAAGCTCCACCAGGGGAGATTTAGGCTGGACATTAGGAAAACATTTTTCACAGAAAGGGTCATTGTGCACTAGACCAGGCTACCCAGGGAGGTGGTTGAGTCACCTTCCCCGGAGGGGTTTAAAGGATGGGTGGACTAGGTCCTGAGGGACATGATTTAGTGTTTGATAGGAATGGTTGGACTCGATGATCCAGTGGGTTTCTTCTAACCTGGTTATTCTATGATTTTATGATTCTATGTGATGTGGCTAACATTTGTTATGTAGGGTTCATTCACTCCTCTGTCCTGTTAAATTCTCCTATCAATATGTGGCAATTTTACCACTTTATATGTAATCGTTACCTTAGTTGTCTTTGGCAAATTAATCAGTACACAGTTTGCGTTTTCCAATGGTAACAAACATGGATAATGAAATCTAGGAACAAGCATTCCCCACCACCTCAAAGTCACTAATAAAATATAACATAGCATTCATTGGTGAGCTCTGGGGAGTACTGAGATTAGGTCACGGGAGTGATTCTTTGAAGAGTCTGCATATGGTTGCTGACATCTACAATAACCATTAGGGAAATGCAGGGGTTCATGTTCTCTGCAAGAGTTAAGAACAACTCAGCAACAAAGCAGTCAAAGAGGAAATTACTAAAGAAGACTTGTTGAATAATTTATTTTGTGAAAATGAAGTTTAGGGTTTGTAGTTTCTTATTTAAGGAACATGTTAGCACTTCAATGGAATAAGTTGTTTCCTGAAGATACAGAGATGTGAGAACCACTAAAATATTAAGATGCTTGTTAGAAAACAGTGATTACATTTTAGGATTGTTAAAAATGTCACGACAGCTCTGCTGTCTTTTACACACACTCTACTCATGACAAAAATTTGTTAGTACATTAGTCTGACTTGATCTATTTTCTACAACATGAAGAAACTTTACCAGCCTTATTGTAAAATCAGAACTGCTTTCTCTAGAAATCAGCAATTGAGACACAATTAGAGTACTCCTGCCATACACTTAGCATTGCTCTCAGTAAAAAATTTAGGTAGTAGTTGGCAATGACTAAATTGTCAAATAACACCAAATTTTCCAATGATCTGTCACTAAGAAAACAAAAGTAATATCCTGGTGGTATTTCATAATACTGCTATAAAGCCATACCGCGCACTAGAAACACGCATTGGAGTCGGCGCACTAAGCAGTTACGTGTTGACCTAATGGCCCACAGAACAATCATTTCCAAAATTCCTTTCCAAGCTTGCCGTGCTATTTCAGTTCAAGTTGAAAGAGAGGAGTACGTTGCAAGGTCCTCAAACACTTCCACACCAGTTCTCTTCTGGAAATAATTTGGATTGTAAGAATCTATTAAAATAACTCTAGGAGGTTCCATTGCTCAAGTTGAGCCATGAGAATGGCCACAGAAATGAGAACCTGCCTGCAGAACAACCTACAGCTAACCTGTGGCCATGAGGTGTTATATGGGCATACACGAACAGGTATGAGGGTCTGGAGCAGGATGCGGTGACCGACAAAGTATTTCCCCTCTCAGTTTAGTTTCATTGCTACATACACTGGCTACCTAAAGAGGGGAGATGATTGTAAAATGCATCAGCAGAAGGATCAACCTCACCTAACTTTCCATGTAGATGCTACACGTAAACTTTTGGCTTTTACACGTTCAAGATTAGCCTTTACGCTTTCAACACAGGCCTTAAGCAGAACTATCTGTAAAATAAGTCTTGTGAATGCCACTCAGAAAATCAGTGCCTGACCACTGACTGTATGGAAGTCTAAGCAACTACTTCAAACGTGAACCTCAATATGTGTTGCAATTAAACATGAAAAATGTTAGCCAAGATGTGATGGGTTTGATTAGCCAGCCTCACTGTAACAGAATTAATGTTTACTATAGATGAGGCCAAGAAACAAAGATGGAGACAACACACACACACACATATCATCCCATCATGCCCAGTCATCAAGAACTGACATTTGTGTCAGTGTCATGCTTATCTCCCCATTCCACCAGTGAGCCACTGACAGAAATGGTGTGGGTTTGGAGATGGAAGACAGGATAAGAAATGACTAGGGTAACATCAAAATAGCCTTAGTTCCTTCCCAGCAGGCAGCAAAAAGTCAGCAGAGGTGGATGTCAGCAAGAAACGGGAAATGGAAAGATGAAGCTTCAGCTCCACCAGACTTAATTTCCTTGATTAAAGAATGCCTTCCTAGCCCATCAAAGCACAACTTTTTGGCTATATGAGCCCCTAGATATTTCCCATGACACTAGGTAGGCAGAAACCCTACTCTCTGTATGGTGAGATGAGGACCACAGGACACTTTCAGTCCTTCCCTGCTTCTTTGGTAGGGAACCAACAGACACTACATCTACACATCTGTTTTCAAACTAAGATACCACAACTCTGTGGGAAGAGAAGAGCACCTTGTATAACATGGCAGATGCAGAAATGAACTCACATTGAGTGATACTTTAAAGAACAAGGTAGGAGGGGGGAAAAGGCTGGTTCAAGATTCTAAGCAAAAGATAAATGGATTTTTATCAGATGAGAAACAGATTTTTCCACTTTATAGTCATAAGTATTGTACGAATAGAGAAGAAAATGTAAGGCCAGGGAACAAGGCATCTCCCCATCATGTATCATTCTGCATGGCTAAAATGAAACTTTCTAGTTTTTTTCAGTTGGGACAACTATTGCATGAATTACCATTGCTTTTTAACTTGAAAATAGGACCTTACCAATTTCAATTGTAACTGACTATCAGAATTAAAATCTGATAAAACTTGTGGTTCTGGTAAGGTGCACAGATTCCTTCTGCTGAAGATAATTTTTTCTGGAATGTTTAATAGTAATATCTTTATTTATTGTAGAATAAATTCAGACATGTTTGGCATAAAATGAATGGAAGAGGCCAGTCTCAAAGCATTCAGTCACTCAGTTTACTCATTTATACTCTGTTTATCTTCTGGTATATGCCACAAGAAGTAATCATTTAAATAAACAACTTATTTAGTAGGTCATAAAAATACTATTGAGTTTCCAGACTCTCAACATGTTCTATGGCTATAAATCAGAATTATTCTACACTTGTACTGATTTGCAGCACTAGGAGGCATTTTAGAAATGCCACATTTGAAAGGGAGGTGCTGGAGTTTTGTTTCTCTACAGTTTCTGTCCCTGCAGCAATCCCAAGAAGGGCTTGGGTGTTTGGAAATGTGCCCATGCCTTTTCAGCTACATCAGCTGTATAATATGTGATATTAGCTCTCTGCAAATCTTGCCTAACTTTTACATTACCCAAGCTTTTAAATCAGTATAAACCACTTTCAGATGTCAGTTACAGTTACTGCTGAAAGTGTTCTACTGTAAATTGTCAAACACAGTACGCTGGGAAAAATCTGCCTACAGATGATACAAAAAATGACCTTGATCAACACCAGCATCTCAGATACAGAATAACAAAGTAATGAAAGAAGCATTTCCCATTGTCCTAACTTCCTCAGTAGTGAGGTGCATTTGGCCCCCAGCAACCCTTAAACTAAAGATGGTTGCCTAAAATTAGTTTGGCCACCCTTTGCTTCTGAGCTCCTTGAAGAAGAGAAGCTAGAAGGCAGCCATCCCTCTTTACTAAGTCCTTTTGACTAGCATCCATCATCTTTTCTGACAAAGACGATAGCATCTATGAGGAAGGCAGGGTTGTTTGTGTCCCTGAATGACTCAGTCAGCCAGGGGCTTTGGTAAATTCATCTGCCAGCAGCTCACATCCTCCATCCCACAGTGTATCTGCTATTCTAGGAATGTGGGGAGGACTGGATGCCCTGGGGGAGGAATTCCACAGTGCTCTTGAATGCCTGAAACCTTCCAGACAGCTAAGTGGATGCAACAGGATGAACAGTGCTGCATGCTGTCACCTGAGAATATCCACAGAGAGCTGGGGACACCTATCATCTGTTCCTTGCACACAAATATCATCTAGGCAAGAAAGAGGTTAGCATGTTTGAAAAGAGTCCTTATGTCTGGGTGGTATCACACTGGTCCTATAAAGGCTTCTCCAGAAAAAGCTTGGCATTGAAAAAGTACATTCATTTCCCTCTGATGCCAGCTCATAGCATGTCTGAGAATCTTACATATCAGCAAGTGATGCAAGCAAGGAGAACATAGACATGTACCAGTTCAGAGTAAACCTGAACAGAATCACAGAACAACCACGTTGGAAGGGACCCATCGGATCTTCTAGTCCAACCATTCCTATCTAACACTAAACCAAGTCCCTCAAGACCTCATCCACCCGTGCCTTAAACACCTCCAGGGAAGGTGAATCAACCACCTCCCTGGGCAACCTATTCCAATGCCCAATGACCCTCTGTGTGAAAAACCTCCTCCTAATCTCCAGCCTAAATCTCCCCTGGTGGAGCTTGAGGTCATTCCCTCTCGTCCTGTCTCCTGGCACTTGGGAGAAGAGGCCACATCCCTCCTCTCTACAACCTCCTTTCAGGTACTTGTAGAGAGTAATGAGGTCTCCTCTCAGCCTTCTCTTCTCCAGGCTAAACAACCCCAGCTCTCTCAGCCGCTCCTCATAGGGTCTGTTCTCCAGCCCCTTCACCAGCCTCATCGCTCTTCTCTGGACTTGCTCCAGAGCCTCAACATCCTTCTTGTGGTGAGGGGCCCAGAACTGAACACAGGATTCAAGGAGCTGCCTCACCAGTGCTGAGTCCAGAGGGAGAATCACCTCCCTGGACCTGCTGGTCACACCGTTTCTGATCCAAGCCAGGATGCCATTGGCCTTCTTGGCCACCTGGGCACACTGCTGGCTCATGTTCAGTCAGCTGTCGACCAGCACCCCCAGGTCCCTCTCCTGGCAGTTTTCCAGCCAGGCTTCTCCCCGTCTGTAGCTCTGCATAGGGTTGTTGTGCCCCAAGTGCAGGACCCGGCATTTGGCCATGTTAAACCTCATGCCGTTGGACACTGTCCAGTGGTCCAGCCTGTTTAGGTCCCTTTGCAAAGCCTCCCTACCCTCCAGCAGATTGACACTTGCACACAGCTTTGTGTCATCTGCAAACCTGCTAAGGGTACCCTCAATGCCCTCATCCAGGTCATTGACGAAGACATTGAACAGGACTGGACCTAGCACTGAGCCCTGGGGAACCCCCCCTTGTCACTGGCCTCCAGCTGGACTTAACACCATTTACCACCACTCTCTGGGCCCAGCCATCCAGCCAGTTTTCTACCCAGGAGAGTGTGCGCCTGTCCAGTCCAGAGGCTGACAGTTTCCGTAGCAGAATGCTGTGAGAGAACAAAGAGAGAACAAAGAGAGAACAAAGCAGTTATGAAAAAAAAAATAACTTCTCAGATCTTCATTTGGTAACTGATGAGGAAATCCTGTTCATTTCCATAGCTGCAGAGCACTGTTTTAAGTCCTAGTTGTCTCTATGCAGCCAACATAGAAACCTAAACCCCTGTTTCAAAACTTGAAATAGCATCTGGAAGTTCCTCAGAATATGAGGATTCTCAAATCTAGGATGACTGTACAGTCTGATTTTAGCCCCACTCGAAGTGATTAAGAAATGCAAACATTACCAGGCAAATAAGATGACTGAGTGAATGATGTGGCAGATGTTGGCCACATGGCTCACACTCAGGTGCAGTGGTGGTGCCAGTAGAAGGCCTAGAGCAAAACAATCAAGTATTAGCTTTGTTAACCCAGATGGATCACCTAAGATATTCCTGTGAGGCCACCAGTCTTTGGAAATTGTGCATCTGGAAGCTGGACAGAGAAGATGCCAACACCAGATAAAAAGGTCTTGCTGCCTTGAAGACTATGACTCCTGATTTGGGTACTCATAAAAGCTTTACCATAATCTGTAGCGAAATCCCTGTCTACTTCCACACAATTCAGATTAAAGCTTTAGTACCTGAGAAATTTCTTCTTCTCAGACCAAGACTTTTTCTTAATACCTTTTTATTGCTGTGTTGCTGACACAGATACTTGGCTTTTTTATTCCCATTTCATGTTATAATCCTTCTTTACTATTGTGTTATCTTACTACTACTTATCTATGTCATTATTATTATAGTAGAAAGTGAAAAACTGCATGAAGAAAATTACAGTAATTAAATTTTTACATGAAGTGGAAGACCTTTAACAATTTACTGCACTTCCATACAAAATCTGTTGCCACAGTACGTATGAGCAGTAAATGGGAGCAGGCATCTATTTTTTCTGGAAACATAAGACATGAACTGCAAGCTACTAAAAGTTTTCAGACACCAGAAAAGATAAAGCCACCTTTTCTGAACCTTTCATCCATTTCTTGTAACAGCTTCAAGTCTTTCAGGGACAGACAACTTTTTCTTCAGTCTAAGCAGAGTCTCATTTTTCAAGCGTTCCCATTACATGTATTTATGGAGTAATGTGCTGTCAAATGCACTGCTGGCAGGATCTGCACAAATAAACAAGTTGACCCACACAGTTTCAAATGTCACCATTGTACAAAGGAAATTATTCCAGGTTAGACAGATGTATTATGACCAACACTTTAAGAACTTTTACTGTCCTTCTGCTGATTAATTGAAGAATTATATCCATGAAATGGGATGATTTATACAATTGTATTGCCTGTTGGCTAGAATAAGCTTTTGCTAGCCACGTGCTCCCAAAGAATGTCTGCTTAAAGTATATAATCAAGATGAAGTCACAGAATCATAGAATCATAGAATAACCAGGTTGGAAGAGACCCAACGGCTCATCAAGTCCAACCATTCCCACCAATCTCTAAACCATGCCCCTCAGTACCTCATCCACCTGCACCTTAAACACCTTCAGGGAAGGTGAATCAACCACCTCCCTGGGCAGACCATTCCATTGCCTAATGACCCTTTCTGTGAAGATTTTTTTCCTTATGTCGAGCTTGAATCTCCCCGGTGGAGCTTGAGGCCATTCCCTCTTGTCCTGTCCCCTGTCACTTGGGAGAAGAGGCCAGCTCCCTCCTCTCCACAACCTCCCTTCAGGTACTTGTAGAGAGCAATGAGGTCTCCCCTCAGCCTCCTCTTCTCCAGTCTAAACAACCCCAGCTTTCTCAGTCGCTCCTCGTAAGACTTGTTCTCCAGCCCCTTCACCAGCTTTGTCACTCTTCTCTGTTTCTTATTCTTCTTCTCTGTTTCTTATTCTGAAATGTTTCTTAGATGATTCTCCCACATGCAAATAATTTCAGGAAGACAATTTTAATAATAATGTTTTCTTTTTTATGAAGTTTTGGACTATTTTTTCAGATAAGTCATTACTGTCAGGTTAATATTTTATTAATCCTTCATCTGGGGACATTATTCTAAGAAACCACAGGAGCTAGCTGTCACTGAAACAATCAGTACTGAAGGCCTTCTCCAGACTTGATTTCCACAGTGCCTCTTCATTATAATAAAATGCTTATCTACCTTTTTTAACCGCTGCAGCTTGATCATGCCAGCATACTATTTATTTATTTCTCTCTTTTTCTTCCTTACCCATACCTCTACTCTTGTGCTTCCCTGTCACACAACAACAGTAAAGGGAATGCTTAGGACTGAGAAGGATGAATATAAACACATAACAGCATTTTTTTAAAAAAGTGACTCTTTCCAGTCTCAGTCAAGGCACTGTGACTGCTTAGCATTGGAGAGAATTCCTGTCTATGGCTGAACTGATGAGCTACCAGTGGAACGTGCTCCACTATGTTCAGATTCCCCAGTAGTGGTTAGAATGAAACAACACTGACAAGATGCCCAGTCTCTGTGTTGTCAACGTACAAGGCTTCACACAAGCCTGACATTTTCCTTCATGTCTAGGGTTTTCATATGTAAAAAAAGCAAGTCGATGCCAGTGTTACCAAGAGTAAAAGCTTCCATTCAGAAACTAGCCCCAGAACAATTTATTTTCATCCCTTATGGCACACTTTTCCCAAAAAGCTCTTCATGGAGGTAGGATTAAGAGATGTGGAGAGAGGAACACATGGCTGTGAAAACTGGAATTAATGTGATTATGCTAAGCAGAACATATTCTAGGCATCAGTGGCCTGCAAAGACTTAATGAAATGTGCCCCAAGCACAGAATTTTCTCTCTGGAAAATAAAGCATGATATTCAGAGAAGGTTGCAATAAAGGGATATTTTACAGGCAAGCAGAGGAAAATCAACTGTCACTTTATATGAAACACCTTCCCTCTGTTGTGCTCTTTCAATTTCTACCATAGTAAAGCAATTATAATAAATTTATGATCCTGAAGTACCACTAGTGCCTCCTTCCCACATGTCACATTTTTCCTCATGGGGAAAAAAAAGGAAGGAAACAAAGTATAATAATACAAAACAAGCAGATAATAAACTGATCATACAGTGATAAGTACACTGGGGATGAACGTCAGCAGTGACTACTCTTTCTAATACTCCACTACCAAGTCTAATTCTGTGAAGAGATTGTACCTTGGAGGATATAAGAAATCCTAACATATTATCCAAAGTTCATGGAATGTCATTGTTTTGATGTTACGTTTTGACAGGTTTCATGAAGCATGAACTTATCCAGGAGGACAAACCTTCTGTGATGCCAATAATTCTGATTGCTTTGGAAAATGTGTACATCTAGATCTGTGTGCGAGGGTTTCCCTAGTGCAACAAATCTGGTCTTTTTTATTACACACGACCATGAAAGAATTCTAGTTTTTGCTTATGTCTGCTACTCACCTTGTTCTCAACTACAACACACATCCTGCAACCACACATCCAATACAGCCCAGTCAACTGATACATGTTATAGCAATTTTGTGTTGCAGGATGACAGCATGTTGTGACATGTCAGCAGAGTGAAAAGCATGACAGGTCAGTTGCAATGTGATGTGGCTTTCTAGAAATCAAGCTGCTGCAAGTTTCTCACTTCATAGTTCCTCTAAATCCCATGGTCACCATCCAGGGCAAGCCACTTCACTCACAGTGCCCTGAGGAATTTCTGCACAGGGGTGACTACTCCAAGCACTAAGTAAATGTTCAGTGATTCATATTGGTACTTCTTCAGAAAAATAAACAAACCTATACCTTTTCACCTTGATTACAGCATGACCAAGCAAACACCTGAGTGAACTGAATGTACTGGTTTGATTTTAGATTCACAGTCAAGGCAATTACAAGATACAAGATGTTCCAAACAACAGAAATTTGCATCTAGGTAACTAATAGCAAACAACTGTCTATGGAGTATGTATGTGAGTATGCTTATTTCTGTTGTTTTCTTCTAGTGTAGAATTTATAATAGCCAAAACTGTGTTCCAGATGCATTTGCTTACGAGAAGTGCATGCACACCATTTCTGTGCATAAAAGAACCAGTAGAACTATTGCTCAGTTACGCATGATGTCCATGGGATGATTCGCAGGCATGTGACATCAGAAATAAGCTGCACTGGCTACACTGGAAAAAGGTTGCCTTCAGAAACAATACTGATGCCCAAGCATTTGTGCACAAAGTCAAGCAAATAGGAAAATAGAATTTCTTCCATACTATCGGTGTACTCAAAGTAAAACCAAACAT
This sequence comes from Coccyzus lansbergi, assembly GCA_033558105.1. Classification (NCBI taxonomy): domain Eukaryota; kingdom Metazoa; phylum Chordata; class Aves; order Cuculiformes; family Coccyzidae; genus Coccyzus; species Coccyzus lansbergi. The sequence continues at coordinate 4,172,893 of JAUMJK010000151.1, forward strand.
GTGTGTGTATATATACATATATAGGTGTATATATACATATATAGGTATATATAAAGATATATACAGGTGAAAAGATTAAAAACTAATTTCTGCGCTTTTCAACCAATTATGCTCTGAGTATCCTTATTCAGGGTAATATTCAGCTTTTCTACCAGCTTTTGAAGTTCATAAACTGATTAACAGCATTATTTCAAATAGCTGATTTAATGAAATAAATTATTTCAAGGTATTGAACTCAAAACTCTAGGCTTGGTTCTGCCCTCTAATAGAAGGTAGAAATATTTCTCAACTCTTCATTTTCTTTTTTATTTTTACTAAACCTCAGAAAATATTAATTGTAGACTTTCCTAATCATTTTGGGTTGTACTGAAGAAAGCAATGAAAGGCAAAAAGGTAACTTCATCTTCAAAGATGAAACTCTGAAAATTTTCCCCAGAACATCAAGACCTCTCTAAGTATGGATTATTCCTGTTAAGTAATCAAAACTGACAAATTTCTGCAAGTGTTCAAAAAAACCAAACTAGAATTTACCAACATAGTAAATATCTTAACCATACCTTCACACTTTTTATACAACTTTCAAGACCAGTTTATGGAGGGGAATGCAACTTTTCTTTATCCAGTATAAGAGTAAATGTTTTTAACGCCCTTACTATTTCTATTTTTGTCTATCCCAAAAGACTTACAATACTAACAATGCCCACAAAAAACAGAGCCTCAACTTAAAGCAATGAGCGAAATGCAAACACATTGACAAAGGATAGCAGTACAATAAAGCAAGTCAATTATATCACTGGTACGGTACCTGGCAAACTTCTGTCATAGAATCATAGAATAGTTTGTTTTGGAAGGGACCTTAAAAATCATCTAGTTCCAGTCCCTCTGTGATAGGCAAGAACATCTCCCACTAGATCATGCTGCCAAAGGCCCCATCCAACCTCATCTTGAACACCTCCAGAGATGGGGCACCCACAGCTTCCCTGGGCAACCCGTTCCAGTGCCTCACCACCCTCATTGTGAAGAAATTCCTCCTTATGTCTAGTCTAAATCTGCCCCCTCCTGTTTATAGCCATTGTCCCTAGCTCTGTCACTAAAAGCCTTTGTAAAAAGTCCATCCACAGCCTTCTTGTAGGCCACCTTCAGGTACTGTCCTTATATAATGCTATATAGATGCTTGCTATCAAAGATTATTTATAATAACTTAATGTAATTACATGATTTCTTTAAGAAAATATACTTACTAGTGACTAGTAATTGTGTGGCACATATTCAAAACTCTTCCTTGACCAAAAATACTTATGGTTCTTTTTTACACTGAGCAATACAAATATGGATGTCCACTTGAGTTGTGGTACAATAGAGAACTCAAAATATTTTCGTTATTTAGCAGGTAAAATGAGACAATTAGACCAGACTACAGTAGCAGAACTGAAAAGCTGAGTAATTTTCATAACATAACTGATTTCTTACCACATGGTGCCATTTAAGGGATTATAACAACTCACCAGTGTAATTTAAACTTGATTAGAAGCCAGGGGCCCTGATTGTTATCTGTATTAAAGTCAGTGAAAATCCAGACAGACAAAATGTAATTGACACCAGCAAGTCTCAATTTGCACCAGTGTAACTGAAAGGAAATTCAAGAACTGGGTCTTTGATTGGGAAGTGGCTTTTCTTCTTTTGCTTGGTTAAGTAATTTCCAGATCTTTCAGTGATTAACACCCCTTGAAGATAACAAAGACTGTATTTAGTGTTTTCACTGCTAGATACTCTGATATTACACGGGCTTGAGGAAATGTCTTCACAAAAAGAACAATTCACACAGCAAATAAAAGTAATTTCTTACGTAAATCTCTCAGGAGACCAGAAAACCTTTAACATGCTCAGCATACCCATTGTCCCTCCATAAGTCAACATCTGAAGATAGTGGGCTAGATTTTTCCACAGATATTCAGGTACACAGGGGTGGAAGGACGACCTGGGCAGCTTTTCATGAGCTCCCAGGCTAGGTGTCACACATAACAAATATTTCAGGGTAGGCTTCATCTGAACTCAGATACTTACAACACAGATAAACACATACCAGCTGGTTGGCTAAACTCCTGCTATTCATGTTGAGGGAAACCAGTAACTTTAGTAACAGCAGGATTCACCTCAGCCTAACTGAAATAGGTCACAGATGAATGTGGCCCCAAACCTGCATATTTCTCTTTATATATATATTTGGTGGGGGTACAGGGTTACCAGCTGTAGTATGTCTATGTTCGCATATTTTTAGTTAATGGAAATAAATCTCATGTTTTGCACCCTCAACTGTGACTATGCAGATTAACTTTTGGTTTGCTTCCATTCAGTCTGCTCCAACAGCGGTGGGAGCACCAGCACTGCCTGTTGTGGATACAGGACCATCAATTCCTGAGGCTTTGGTCCAAGGGGATGGCCCCTGATGCTCTTCTATGCAGTCTAACAAGTAACCCACTGAGGCTATGTCTACACAGTGGTAAATCACATCAACTTTTATATACATTAAGCACGTATGGGGCCATTCTTTGGCATTGAAGCTAGTTGCCATGGAACAGCCCCTGTCCATCTTACCAAACTCTCACCATTCAAAAGGGAAGAGGCTGATGTTATACAATGCTGCTCATAAGTGCTAGCAGTGAGCTTTCTCTAATAAGGTTACCCTTCTCATAAATACCTACGGATACAGTTTAGCCTCCAGTATCCCACTTCTGCTGTGGAGAAAAGCTGCTGTACCACCTGGCTGAACATCCTGTGTTGGGTGGAGGGTGTGCCAAACAGATTTGTATGTCCTGGCCACCTCAGGCACAAGTGTCCCATTGGCTTTATGGCACATTCTATCCACAGAGGAGAGACAAATTCAACCAGTGTTCCCAGAACTGTCTTTAAATTTGAAAAAAAGAAGGATCCAGAATCAACTGAAATGTGGATGAGGTGTAATACGCACTGGAGATGAGACAATCTGGAGGTATTCACCTTTACCAGGAAGCTATTGCAAAGGATCCTTGGAACACAGATGCTCCCTGCAGAAATAATAACTGTCCAGAAATAAGCAAGCAGCGTGTCCTCACTTGTCAGCCTGTCTTCCAATTTTCTCTACTCACCAGTAAAATACCTGCCAGCTTACCTTCTCCATCTTCTTGTTTTGTTGTTGCTGTTGTTATTCTAGTTTATTTTTGTCATCTACTAAGTATAATTGGTGACAGGTAGGAAAAATGTATTTATCTACTTATATGAACATGCCTTTGTAACTTGAAATGCTGAAAGATGCTTCAGTTATCAGACACCATCTCATGGAAAACTTTGTCTGAATTTGCACTCCATAACAGTAATACAAATGTTTATATTATTTTAATTATATTTGAGTCAGAACTTCCCCTAAACGAATAAACATGTTTGTAACTCACCCTGTTATATAATTCACCCTGGAGAAGTCTGATACCACTTAGGAGGGAGTAAGCAACTGTAAACAAAAGCAAAACTGATTAAGTAATTTTCCTTCTCCTTGCAGACTGAGCCCCCAAAAGGAAAACCACCTAAACAGCAAATTCAAAATGATTCAGTTCTTACAATTGGAAGCTATGCTGTGCCAGGTAGGTTAAAACTAGCTGCATCAAAGTGCTCAGCTGAGGAATACCCCAGGGCCTCCCTTGGTAGCAGGGGGCCAGGCAGGCTGAACACCCTCCCCAAATTGCAGGCAAGGGCGACAGGCTGTGCACCCCATTGCAGGACCGAATCCCTCCATTCTGGTCCTGCCCTGAGTATGTGCCTAGTACTGTTGACTGCTGAACCTGAATTAGTCTGCAGTAGGTGCCTCCTTCAGGCGGAATCTTTCTAGGAAATACTAACCTAAATAGGCTAAAAAATTCTAAGCATCAGCTTGGGGGAAATGCACACTAAGAGATACCTGTGCAACACTTTCTATTACAAGTTTTAGTGTCCTTGTCCTCTGTAGCTTACAGCTCAGCAGAGAGTTGCTTGTGTCTTTCATGTAGTTTTGGTTTTTCTAGGGTCAAATTATGGCCAATTTATGAGCATCTCAAAAATCAAAATCACAGTTCAGTCAAGATATTAGCTGCATTATGGCAGCTGGAAGCTGTGAAGATTTAATCTTCTCTGACCATGTTCTGTCTCTCCACAACTCCTGATTAGACATCACAGGCATAATCTTCACAGAATACCAGAAATAGGAAATCCCACAGGAAGAAATATTGCTTCTCCTGTAAGAACAGACAAAAATTTTTCCCAGACTCGTGGCTCCCAACTGACTAATTATATCTCACTAGTGAGGTGCAATAACAGTACTTTTAACTTGTTTTATCATATTTGTCTTGACCAAGCTGGCTGTGTATCACACTGTGAGAACTGGAGGTACAGGAAGCAGGCAGCACAGACACTCAGGTGAGCCTGGACTGACTGAGCCACCCCTACCAAATTTCCAAGATGTGCTATGACACTGGGCAAACAATTGCCTTGCTAGCAAGACCAGGAGAAAAGCTACTAATAACAGATGAGAAGAGGCAATCCAGTCCCTTGCATAGAAGGACAAGACAAGGGGAAGTAAGAGTAATGAGCTAGGAAGTGCGAGTTAAGGTGTGGGACGCTCCAAGTGCAACTTGCCGTAAAAAAGTCAGAAACAGTTCTAAAGTAATTCTGCTGCTTATGCTTTCATTCTGGGTCTGGTCTTGATTTCTTTCTCTCCATTGAACCAGCACGTGTGACCTATTTCTCAGCGAGATTTCAGTCTTCAAAACAGGCAGCTTATGTCCCTGTTCTGCCAGTTCTCTCAGGAATAATGTTCTGCTCTCTGCCTGTGCTTGTATTTCGTTATTAGCAGAACACTTTCCTACCATTAGATAAAAAAACAACTGAGAAAATGCTATTTCTGATGCCACACTGATGATTACATTTGGTACAAGCAGTGATGCTTATGTTGTCACATGTGCTGTTGCTAGCATTGCATCCCACAATCAATGTAAGGCTATTAAAACTACTGAACTGCACATTTCAAAGAAACAGCAGGTGCTTTGAATGCCATCTATAATTTTAAGTGAACAATTTCAGTAATGGTTTTGTCAGTCCTTCCTAGAAGCAGTCCTAAGGGGCAACAAATAACAGAAAGAATTCAGCTCGTGAAAGAAAAGCAGGGTAATACATTAAGGGAAGGGAAAATTATTATCATAAAACACTTGTATAGTCATGTGAATTCTGCACTGCACTGTAGAGAACAGAGATCGCTTCTTACCCCTGCCCTAAGCTTCTTGCTGTTGCTAAGACAACAACATCAATGGAAGAGAAGCAATGCAGGGTCCAGTAGTGAGACCTCCTAAGGGGAGTGAATTGGCTACTAGACTTTGCTAGAAGACAGAAAACACATTGGCGCAAAGGACAGGATGGCAGTTCTGACCATGGAAGACTGCTTGACAGAGGCACTCAATAAAGAGTGGAGGTGATGGCAACATACTGAGAATATGCTAACAAACAGCAGGGACTATCACTACTGCTGTTTTCCTGCCCAAGTCAGGCTCTAGGGAATATCACTAGTAGCTCCCAAGGGCACCATCAGGAGGTCCAACAACATCTCCTCAAATCAACTATACCTTCTCATTTCTGCCTGGCTTATTACAGGAATGTTGTATCTGCCAAAGCCTGGAGTTACTGAGCCTTGAGGAAAGGTGTCTCCCCCCAGCATTGGGCTTGAGGCCTTATCCCAGACTAAGATGAAAACAAGACATAGCAAGCATATGTGGATGGAGATCACAAAGTACTTCATAGTATTAGCTTACAAAACCTATCTAAAAATGGCAGAAGCATAAACAAAGCACGCACATCCTAGCTCCTGACCTCATCAGCCTATTCTAGCTGTTTCATACCATGTTTGCATAAAAGGATGTCACAGAATCACAGAATAGTTTAGGTTGTAAGGGGTATCCAAATGCCACTTAGCCCAACCCCCCCTGCAATAACCAGAGACATTTTCAACCAGACCAGTTTTCTCAGACCCCTGTCCAAACCGATCTTGAATGTTTCCAGGGATGTGGCAGCAGCTACCACCTCTCTGGGCAACCTGTACCAGTGTTTTACCATTCTTGTTTAAAATTTCTTCTTTGCATCTAGTCCAAACCTCCCCTCTTTAGTTTAAAACCATTACCCTTTGTCCTGTTGCAAGAGACCCTACTAAAATGTCTGTCCCCTTTTTTCTTATAAGCCCCCCTTAAGAAGGGAAAGGCCACAGCAAGGTCTCTCTGGACCCTTCTTTCCTCCGGGATGAGCAACCTCAATTCTCTCAGCCTTTCATCACAGGTATTCCATCCCTCTGATTATTTTCATGGCCCTCCTCTGGACCTATGCTAGCAGGTCATGTGCTGAGGACTCCAGAGCATTCTATTCAGTCCTCCAGGTGGGGTCCCACCAGAGCAGAGTAGAGGGGTAGAATCACCTTCTCTGACCAGCTGTCCTTTGCTTGACCCTTCTTATAATATTTACAGTCAATTTTCCACAGTCAGACTACGGATGCTGCAGCATATCACAGGACACTGTATCAGCAAGATTAATAATTTAATGTTTTCTGGAGCAAAGCATCATTACCCTTGAAGGAAGCACACAGAAGAGCATGCCTGACACAGAGCTCACCTAAACTTCCTTAGGATGTTTCATAACTTAACATAACACTGCTGAATAGCATTCCTATGCTCATTTTCTGGGTTTAGATAAAGGAAAAAAAAAAAGCAGATTCAAGACTAGTTAACAAAACACATGTTACAAGAAGGTAAATCTCTGTAAATTATATTCTCAGGTGTTTGAAGTCTAAAGCAATAAGTAATATTAATACAGTAAACTGTAGATACTAACTAGAATGAAATATGACAGCCTGTTTACATTATGGTATTCACATGTATCCATATCTTTAGATAAATAATAAAAAAAAATCTGGTTTATAAGTTAACAAAAGATTCATTCCTAAAAAAGAAATCCATAATCAGCAATTGCATGCCTCTTTTCTGTCCCCACTTTTAAAGAAACTCTGGAAAATAGGAAAGGGTTTGTTTCAGTTCCAAATAAGTCTCTTTCGATACACCTCTGTATGAAAAGAAATCCAGTAGCAAATACACTGTCTAGCTCCTGCCACTAGTCTGTCACAACCAGGGCTCAGTCACATTCACTGAGGTGACTGGCAGGTGTGCTTGCTTGCGTTACAATTCCTCCCTCACAGCCCCAACTTATTCCTGCCTGGACTTCCTCCTATTTTACTACAGGTCCTCTAACATAGTATCAAAAGCATTTGCACTAACAGTAGGATTGGACCATGACAGACACATGTTCTGTTAATGAGTTCTGAGGTTTAAGAATTTTTATTCTTCTCCCAACTCACATATTTCCCATGACTCAAGTTAATTAAATGGCACTGTCAAATGTTTATTTTTCACTGAAACAGAGTCAGCCATTTAAAGAATGTTATTACACTAGCCACATTTCACCACAAAGAACAAATACCGATAATTATAATATCTGTGATTATATAATGTCAAACATAGAAAAAATAAGCAGCTCCATGTTTCGAGGAATAAATTATAATCTGTATTATCCACATACAGGCTAAAAATGCTGGATCTTGTCCCAACCTCAGACATAAAATATACACAGCAGTAATTAAAAAACAAATTAATCTGATTATAATCTTACCATACTCTAGCTTTTACACGCCTCAGCTTTGCAGCAAACAGATTGAAAAAACACATTACCTGCACCAAGAAACAAATTTTTAAGGTATCTCTACAAGCCAGAGCCCAGCAGGAGGCCACATATGAGGCCAAAATCCCCTCTAACACCTGAGAGGCTCCACAGAGCAGGTGTCCTGAGGGACCCCAGGTGGGAGAGAAGACACAGTAAATACAGAACAGAGAGGACCCACTCATGTCACCCAGCCTGGTTCTTTGCCATTCCTGGGACATGCGACACTGTGGCAGTAGTCAGGACACAGCAGCTGCAGCCACATGTTAGGGTCCACGGGAGAACAGGGACCACCATGGCTGCATAACCTCGCGGATGGGAGGCCAGGCTGTCCTCCTGCCTCAGGCTGCCTTACTTGCCCTGCCACAGCCTTGTGGAGAGGACATAAAGCTTCATGGCATGGGGAAACTCCACATCAGCCTGTGATCCAGGCACATTTATTTCATTAGCAGCATTAGTCCAAGGTCATGAAGTGAATGTGTCTTCCACACCCATCAGTCAACACCTCAGCGAAAAGAAGGGCTCATGCTGCCAGACCCCAGCAGCCCCCTTTCAACTGATTTTCATCTTGAGATCAAAGAGTTCCCTGTGCTTTCTCTGCTCCAGATGCTGCTGCTGACCCCCTCCTCGGGTCTCAGGGCTCCACCCTCCACCTGCCTGGCTGTTATTAGAAATAGCCAGAAGTTTTGTACAAAATAAAGTCCATGAGGCTCATGGTGTTCTGCTGAAGGTTGTTGAGCTCAGATGTTTGGGGAGGCACAGGATAGCATAGGCACTAGACCACATTTTGGGAAGAAAATCCTACCACAGGGCCCGCCTTAGCTGTCAGCCTGGCCAGAATGTGCCGGCTGAGACCACAACAGTTGAGGGGACCTGGTCCTCAAGCCAAGCAGTGTCGCTCCCATCCATCCTCCCAGCAGACTCATATGGAGACTCACCCACTCACTGCCAAGCATCTACCTAGAAATCCACCACAGCTGTGATTTCTCATCATCATAGCATTTATTATCTCCAACAAACAACCCTGGGCAATGCATAAAGCCTTTCTCTTGATACTAGCCATTCTAAATGCAGTATCTAGAATGCCTATATATACATCTCCATGGGGTTCTTTCTGTCTCCTGCTGTCAATCTGCAGCCTCACAGGAGCAAAAGACTCATTTCTCAGTGTGATGTTTGAAAGACCACTTTAAAAGCTGTAACAGTAAGTACACAAAGCATGGGTAAGATGCAATATACAAAAACATGGCTGCAGTTCTGTTATACACTTCACAAACTATTATATTCTTCTGATTGCCTTCGGATGATAACATTTGATAAACAAATTAGAAGTAAGAAGATGTATAACTTCAGCCTCAAATCACAGTCTTCATCTTCCTCAACAACCTGCATACCGGGGTGCAATTAAACAGAGATTTCCTGTTAAGCAGCTTTAGTAGACAAGGCCCCAAATAAGCATTAAATAAACTTTGTATAAAACAAATTTCTTTTGCTGCTCATCCATCACAGAAAAGTTTACCTGAAATTCATCCCTGAATTCATGAAGTTTCATCTGAAAAAAGACACACTGTCAATATAATTTTGCCAAATGACACACTCAAAACTCAATGGCTGTTACACGAGCTGATTTGAGAGGGAGGCACTGCCTACAGCTCATGGTCTGGGTAGCTACATACTCCCACTGTGGCTCCATCTGGGTAGCAGCATCTCTCCTGCCGCCTGCAGCACTTGGAGCAGCTTTAACATTCTGCCAGGTAGCCACCATGGTCTTCACTGTCCTCTCTCTGGTCTTTGGGTCATCTCTGCACCCTGCCTTCTCGCCCTGCCCACTTGAACTGCTGCTCGAACAAAAAAATTTACACAAACCAAATTAAATATTAGCATGCCCACCCTTCTTCCAGGGAGAGAGAGTCAGCCTTGCAGCCTGTCTGCAAATTTCTACTGATATCAACAGAAGCTCACACTTCAGTTCATACAGAACGACTGATACTGCATATTCACAATGGCCTGAAAAATATTATGCCCAAAAATTTATAGATAGCAATCCCTTATTTTCCTCAGAGTTGCCTCTTCCCTCTTGCAGCTTGCTGAGCTGTGGCTACTCTTGACAGGCCAGTGCATAATACAGAATGTCAGAAAATCATGCTATCATGTACTTTCAACTAGAAACCTGAGGCTTCCCTTTCACTGAATGAAATTCAACTCTAGCTATCAGGTCTTCTGCTATAAGTTAGCAAGATGCTTTTAGATTATTGCTTCTGCTTTGTATATAGCCTTATTGATTTTTTTTCAGTACTGAAAAGCTGTAAGAAAATCAATGTTTCAGCAAATAGAGTGGAGTAGAACTCTTGTAGAATCCCGTTAGTCATTCTAGCATTAGAAATCACAGTTAAGTTAAAAGAAACACCATGTACATGTGGGACGATGAATACAGAAAAAATCTGCAGAAGACATAGAAAATGGATGGATAGAGTAATGAAATTAAAAACAAAATATAAAAAGAGATGGTGAAGATAAATATAGTAGCTGTGGGTAGGACTTAGCTAATTTTAGCAGCTAAAATTTAGGTGTCTGGTCCAAGTTAATCACCTTACCTCTCTCTATATAGCGAGAAGAAAGCAGAGAGCCACCTCCACAGGGCATTCAACCAGGCCTAAGATAGGTCTCTAAGAGAGGGCAATGCATCATACTTCCCCTTAACCATCCCGAAGTTTAGACGGTGGGCTTGAAGGAGATGCATGGATGGTTTAAAGTTAGGTGAGATGAATACATATCTGTAAAAGCAAAAAAAGTGCTTTCATTTATATCGAGGGAAATCAAAACACAAACTTAAAAGGTGAAGTGGAAACACTTAAAGTACTGGCACACAGTCACTTGGTCGTGAAATGCAATGAGGCAAAACAGCACAGCTCTCAGGAATAAAGATTGCCTCTCTTCTGCTAAATAGGAGCTGATCAGGGCTTGAGCACAAACACACACTCCAACTGCCCACTCTGCTTAATCATTAGTTCACTCCCTGGCAATGACCAAGACAAACGTGTTTAAGAAGACATCAGTTTATCTGTGCCATTTTTTAACAACATCACAGATAGTCCTGGTACCTCTAGCAATGCAGTCATGGACAAATAACAGCATTAGTTATATATCTGCTATTCATTTTTAACATACTCTTTGATCATAAACTGTTGGCTAGATATCTTTCAGAGGTTTATTACAGCAACCTGTATGCCCAGCTATCAATCAGAAAATTACTATTAGTGCATTAAGTTTGGAAGCACTCTGAGCCTACCACTTCTTCAGATCACATTTTCAAAGTTTTTGTGCTATGGTCATGCATAACTGCCTGACATACCAAAACAAAGGGTCACTGTTGGGGTGACATAAAGATGCTACAAACAATAAAAACCTGCTTTCAGTATGATAGTCCTAACTTTAATACACATCACTATGTCCACGACTCCTCTATAACACAAAGGACAACTGGCATGATACCAGTCTAAGAAATGATACCAGATGATACCAGATACTAAGAAATTCTGAAAGAAGGTATCCTTAGATTAGCCCCTGAACTGTGTCTTAAAAGGTCTGTTCTATGGCCAAGCACTGCAAGGGTTGTCCCATCAGTGTGTCACCACAAATAAAATAACTGAGTTCCAGTTCCCTGGTGCTGTTTCATTTACTATTACAACCTTTGCATTCTGCACATTTCCACAATTAGTCTCGCTGCCTGTGCACTCATGGAGATGTGATTTAGATACAATCACCTAAAGACAGTGACAGGAATGCTTTTGCAGATATGAGGGCGAGGTCAGTATGAGTTTTGTTTGTGATTCTCAAACATTACCATTAATGAAGAGTATATAAGTGACATATGCAAAATTGATGGATTTTAAAGTAGGATCACTAATACTATGAAAGTTGTATTTCAAGCTCCAGAATGTCATTTAAAACATAAATCAGAAACTGTCTGCTATTTTTAAACATAAGAATACAAATCAAAAACTTTCTTAATTCAGAGCAATCTGCTTGCCAGATATGATAAAAACTAACCCTAAAGATGAGCTTTTCATTGAGGTTCTTCCCAAGAAAAGGAAAACATTATCACAGTCTTTTAGGCTGTACTGCCTTCTCCTCATACACAGCACCGAGATCCAAACATTTTTGGGTTTATAATCTGAATCCACCCTGAAAGCATTTTCACTTGGGTATTTAAAGTGGGCAAGAATATTCTGGGAAAGTGTCAGAATACAGAAGATCTTAAAGGCAATAACATGTAAACTGCTCTATTATGTCACTTAAAAAATTGATTTATGATCTTGATGTTTATAGTCTTTGGAACACAGATGGGAAAAGGTCTCTTAATGCATTTTTGCTTTAATAACACTGGAGCTGATGTAGGACCATACATCAGTTTGCGTGTTGTACCTATTGAATAGATGGTCTTTTAGTTCAACGCTTCTAGCTTTGATGATCAGATTAATTTCATTTTCTTGGTAATATTTAACATTTATAAGAAAGGATATAAGAAAGGATTTTCTTATAATTGCTCATCAGCAAGTCCTTGTCTGAACATTTAAATAATTTACAAGAATACAACCTATTTGTTGTGTTTTATTAAAACTGGGCCAAACTTGCCACTAGTACAATTGCATGTAGTGTCATTTACTTCAAAGAAGCTACATATGCTTACACAGCAGGGAATTAGCTCAGCTACTGTCAAATTGCTTCATTACTAGTCAGGTCAGACAATAAATCAGATCTTCTGTTTGCGAGGTACTGCAATTTATGTCTAATGACTCAAAGAATTGGCCTATAAAGTAATTATCAAAACTAGAAAGCAATCATCTCCTAAATGTGCAAAACCTCATTAGAATTTGAATTTTACAAAAACAATCAAAACAAAACAAAAAAAAAACAATGAATAACAAGATAAACAAAAGCCATTATGATGGCAGGCAGAAAAAAAAATCTCATTTTCTTGCAGACATAGGCTAGCACTTCCTACTTCCCTTTTCTGCAAGGATCCCGCCTTCAGCATCTTTTTGGCTCATTTAAAGTCCCACTGTCATAGAATAACTGACTCTTTCAGGCTGGAGGGAATGTCAGGAAGTCTATAGTCCAGAGTCAATGTTGAATTAGCTTGTTCAGAGCTTTATTCTAAAAACCTGTAAGGATAGAGAAACCGCACAAGCTGGACTGTCCTTGTGGACATATATCCAATCTGAACTTCTTGTTTCACCCTGTGCATGTTGCCTCTTGCGCACCTGCCGTGGACCATCATAAAGAGTCCAGCTCTGTCTCCTCAACAACCCTTTGGGGGCTGCAGTGAGGCTTCTCCAAAAATCTGTTTGTGCTCTAAGCTGAACTAACTCAGTTCTGCCAACCTCTCCTCACAGAGGAAATGCTCCAGCCTTCACTGTCTCAAGGGTTTCTTATGAAGTACCTCAAACATCAAAAACTGTTGATTTCTTTCCTCTATTGGAAGGCCCAGAATCAGATGCAGTGTAACCACATGCAGTCTAAAAAGTGCAGAGGGGATAATACCTTCCTTCGATCTACTGCCTTTGCTTGACATAATAGTGCTCAGGATGTTGTTGCCTGTCTTTCCTGCCAAGATATGTTGCTGTCTCATGCCCAGTTCACTACCCACCAAACATGATGCAGAGGTTTAGTCCATCACCAGCATGGGAACTTCTTTTTTGTCTTCATTGAATTTCATGAGGTTCCTATCAACCCATTCCTGTCCAGGTTCCTCTGGATAACAGCTCTGCCTTCCAGCATACCACCTACTTTCCCCCAGTTTTGTGTCATTCACTGACTTGATGTGGGGACATAAGATCTCCATTGCCAGGTTACTGATAAAACTATTAAACAGGATATGTCCCAGCACAGACTCCAGGGAAATTAAGTTCGTAAGTGGCCTGCAGACAGAGTGTAACCCATTAATTTCTTAAACATACAAGCCAGTTTTTCATCCTTGTAATTGTCCACCAATCTAGAGTGTACCCCAAGCAGGATATAAGGATTATGCTGCATCAAGTTGTACTAAACAGAATCATAGAATTGTTTGCATTGGAAGAGACCTTAAAGCTCACCCAGTTCCAACCCTACCCCATCACAGGCAGGGACACCTCTCATTAGATCAGGCAGCTCAAGGCACCATCCAACCTGGTCTTGAACACCTCCAGGAATGAGGCAGCCACATCTTCCCTGGGCAACTTGTGCCAGTGCCTCACCACCCTCATCATGAAGAAATTCTTCCTAATGTCAATCCAAATCTTCCACCTTCCAGTTTAAAGCCATTCCCTCTAGTCCTATTACTACGTGCCCTTGTAAACAGCCCCTTCCTAGCTTTCTTGTAGCCCCTTTTCAGGTACTGGAAGGCTGCTCCAATGTCTCCCCAAAGCCTTCTCTTCTCCAGGGTGAAGAACCCCAACTCTCTTAGCCTGTCCTCATAGCAGAGGTGCTCCAGGCCTCGGATCATCTTTGTAGCCTTCTTCTGGGCCAATTCCAACAGTTCAATATCCTTTTTATGTTGGACATTCCAGAACTGGTCTGAAATAGCCCTATAGTATTATACACACCCTCAAACTGAACTTCTGTATAGGCAGCTGAGCTACAGAAGATGGCAGACACTCGTCGTTGCTAATGAGACAGGCACCATCTCTCTTTCCCTGTCTCCATGTCAGATCATGGCTGGAAACCAGAAACCAGACAGGAAAAATGAGAAAACAAGATGCACCCCAGTAAACTACAACCCTTACTTTTATCAGGAAACAGGTTTCATGCTTACCATGTGTTTCTCACCTGTAACCAGGAGTTTTTGGCAAATTTTATCAGCAAGGATACCTCTTTCCCATAAGAATGCAATCACTCCCAACATCTAACAGCAACCCTGAAATTCCCTAATGACCTTGCCAACTTTTAGAGTGCAGCCAGTTTGCCAAGTCACCACCCTTTTGGCATTGTACACAGCATGTATTGTCAAGAAAAAGATAATAAATATGATAATATATACGTCTTCTAATTAATACACAAGTGTTCTAAATAATTTGCATAAAATGTCAGTTACAAAGTAGGGCAAACCTTTAATGTTTCAACAAAAATCTAATTAATAACTTCTCTTCTGCATTTTAGGTAATGAGTCTACTGTACATCTCTGCAAGTGACCTATTTCCCGTAAAACATTCACAGCCTAAAGGAAGTCCCTAAAGACAGGTGAAGCAAATCTCATGTGGAATGTCTGCTCCAGCTGTTTCAGAAGTAGAAGAAAGGCTCCAAAAGATAATTTTTTGACTAAGAAATCAGATGAACTTCCAGAATTTCACCCAAGTCTTTCTCCAGCTCTCCCAGAAATACCTTATCCATGACTAAGACTCAGCATGTGGACTTCCAGAAAGATTAGGCTCCCTAGTGGGAAATTAGGTATGGGATTAGAAATCAATTTATAATAGGGATCTTATTTCAGTTTTAATATAGCTATTTGTTTCTTACGATATTACTGATATGAAGCATCTGAAACTAGGTAGCTGAAGAAGGAAAGAGCACTTAAATCAGCTGTTTAGAAAATGTTTTCATTTTGCAATCATCTGTTCAGTTTATACGTCTTAAAATGAGTAAAGAACACAAAAAGCTATGTATGAAATACGTATTACTGGCCACCCACGTAAATTCAAGAACAGAGCATGGAGTTGTACATAAACTGGGTATCACATGCTTCTTTCCAGTTACAAGTGAGTGTAATTTCTAGAGGCATCTATTGGAATGGAATGGAATGCAATGCAATGCAATATTTCCATTGGAAAGGACCTACAATAATCATATAGCCCAGCCTCCTGACCAATTCAGGGCTAACCTAGCTGAAGAACATTATTAAGAGTATTGCATTGAGTAGCAGTCTGCAAGGGATACCTTTTATTACTTATTGTTTGGTTTCTGCTGAAGATGACTGTTGGGAAGGCTCTTGCTCTCTGTTCATCAGTAGCCTTGAATAGATATCAAAATGGGGAAAGAAATAACAATTCACTCTAGGTTTATAAGGAAGTTTTTCAATTTATAGAATATTTATTAAAGTGTTATTTCAGTTATTTCACACAAGCACCAGTCTACATTATATTTTTACTAACCTACCAAAGATTTTCTATTCAGTTTATTGCCTGAGTTGCTGCTTGCAATTCAGCACAAGCTTTGGGCTTGTGCAGTGCTATGAACAATGAACACAGAGTGAGCCACTTTCAAATGTGGATGCAGCACTTTTTATCGCAGGATTAAGTCCTATGTCTTCAAAGTCAAAGAAAATTAAGTTTTCAGCTCAGAGAGTTAGCGAGTCCAGATTCCTGAAGGATACAATCTTTGGGATAGTGACTTGTCAGATGAATCACTGGAGAGTGTAACACATTCCCATTTCTCAGAATTGCTTTGATGAGAAATTTGCACATGCTCTGGAAATTCTAGTGGCCATGGATATTATTGTATAACTGTTCCTAGGATGATACTGAGAAAAACAAATATTAATTACAACAAAATATTCTGACAGTATAGAAAAAGAACCCACTCCTTGTACTGTTATGTATCATGCACACTATTTGTTACTCACTCTACTTTTCAGTGTACAAGTAGGGATGTAAATTGACTGCTCCTTCAAAACAGTGTTATGCAAATTTAACAAATAGAAAATGATATTTTAGTAAGCAGGCAAAGTTTTTTTCTCTCTGCTTTATCTTATAACTGGCAGTTGCATTCCTTTGCCATGCACCATTCCTGAATCTTCCTAGACAATTATTCGTACTCAAGACATGGATGAGGAGGCAAGTGCCTGACTGAAACCCTGGAAGTATGAGATTTTGGCTGTGAAAATGAGAAATGTGTAATGTGATTAGGTTGATCTCTCCCCATCCAGGAAAAAAAAAAAGCATTTATAATCAGAGTTACTATACGATTTGGTTACAGTAATTCAATGGACAAATGATTCCCTTTCTTAGGTATATATTTCCATTTATATTTTAAAAACAATTGATTCTGCAGGATGAGTGCGTCTCTCTGTGATTCATTATTCCAAGTGACACATGATAAATTATGTTTTCTCTATGGACTTTTATATAGTTTACCTCAAATAAGAACCTTTTCTTTTCCTCAAGTGCTCAGCAGTTAATACACTCTTACTGGAAGAGATACTATGGCAGAAGAAGAAAAAATTGCCTGCGAGCATGTTAATCATGGAGTGATTGATGCTGCCATTACAAGGAGAGGTTAGACAATATGCTCAGCAGTTTTTACTGCTGTTTACAACACAGTGCCAGTTGTCGAAACAGAGGACCAGTCAATGCACAGACTTCAAATTAATTCACCTTGAGGCCCTTGAACCTAATGTCAGGTGTGATAATATGCATCTGTTTTCATCTCCCCTTCCTCTTTCTGCACATAGTTGAAGTCTGAAAACATCTGAAATGCACAAGACTTTCATAGTCTGGCTACAAAAGCCAACCTGTTGCTCTGACTCCCTGTGCACACCCCTTCTCATGCTGAGGTCAGCCCCTACAAAACCCACCTGTCTAACAAAAGGAAAAAAATCATGGACAAAATAGCAAACTGGAGACAAAATTAAGTTATCACCTCTCATTTTTAATTTCTTCTGTGAAATATAGTTTCACAGCATGTTCTTTCACCTTGCATTGTCAACATGACTTAATGTATTTTTATTGGAAAACATGTGAATTCCGGAATGTGGATACTATTAATCCAAACAATATCATGATATAAGTAGGAAAAGGCAGACTTTTTAGAATTTCCATAAATACACTTGTCTTCATAAATTAACAAATATATTTACTTAATCAAAGAACATGCTTCTATCAACAGGGGCAAGTTCCAGCTGTACAATTAATGCAAGCAGAGAGAAAATGCAATCTAAAGTACATGACCAACTCCATATGACTGGTGAAACCAAAGAAAATTACTTCTATATACTATACTTTTTAAAATCTGAATGTTCATTTCTATGTATCTTTCTTACTGTTAACTGCAAAAAAAAAAAAAAAAAAGATAACACCTGAATATTCAGAAACAACCCAATTAAAAAAATTGTCATTTTAATAAAATCACCTTCAGTTTTAAATCCAGGAATGGATCACTTATTTCTTTTATGCTAATTTCTTCAATAATTAGATATACCAGTATTAGTGTGTCAGCACTCTAATTCCTCTAAGTGATTTAACCCATTTTACTAAGCAATTTTGTTATACTTTTATTAAAAACAGGGCTATTTCACAGTAATGCAGATCTATGTAACTATAGCTGGACAGTAGGTGTTTCTTTCCACATCCATCACAGATTTTTGTCTTCTGAGATGTTCTCCCACCATAAATAAATACTAACAGAATTACTGGCATACTGCCTAGCTAAAGGCTTCCTTGAATTTCAGACTCACAAGGTGTTTTTCACTTTCAGTCTCAGCCCTACCATGTGCATCTGCACATTATCACACATTTGCTCGGTGTCCATATTTCAGTGGTGTCTGAAGTGTGTCACGGTCATGTCAAGCATTCAGAGACCGCGAAGAATGAAAAGCACTAAACAAGCCTCTCAATTTTTTTTCCTTTCACTTTATCTTGGACAATGAGTCAACAATATAGCAATAAACTGCAATGAAAGAGCTGCTAGATAGTGTTATATACGAGATAGTAGAAACTAAAATAAACAGAAAGAGGATTAGGTAAATTTTTAACAACGATAAGCAACAACCCACTCTTAATTTAGATGCTTAACTTTGATGACCAGAAGGACCGCATTTAAGCCACTACACAGCTCCCATGTCCCATGAAGTTTAGATGTTCCCTATCAGACCACATCCCTATATTCAGTGGGGATCAAGATTTCCTGCTATCACTCCTCCAGCAGATTCCAATGAGTTTACACCAGCCATTACCCTTTTCAAGTGCCATTCAACTAACACACACTGTTGATGCCTCTAGTCTCTTCTAAGACAGAAGCAGATGCTTGCAAACCCTTCCGCCTACAGTGTGGTTGGGCATGCACAGACTTGATCCTATCTAGTAGTACGTTCTCTTGCAGTAACACAGGACAACCTTTCAAAATGAAAGAATTTATCCAAGAAATTTAGGGGGGGAAAAAACTAAAGTAAAGCTTTCATGTGCATCCACAACTACCAGTGTAAGTTACCTCAAGTTTTGGGCCCACCTGGATAGCTTCGGTTTCTGGGTAACAAGCTCCCTAACACAGCCTCCTCTTCACTCTGAACTCTGATCCAAGGGTTCCCCATTCTCTTCCTGGCACCTGAAGATAATTCTGGTCACAAGTTTTCCATTAAAAAAAATAACAAAATTTTTTTTCACATTTCCCAGTAGTTCATGAAACAGTCTGGTGGGGAGACCTTTTTTGATTATAATGTTCCACACATAAAGTTTAAAGGAAAAATGTTTAAGTTAGAGGGCTAAAATAAATACACTATACACTGCTGTCTCTATGTTTTCATATTTAATACTATACACTACCCATTAAGTCAGAAAAACTACTTCATTTGATGTAGCTTTTGCATCAAAAGGTCACACAGATTCCTTTATCAGGTGGAATATGATAGGGCACTTCTTTCACCTTCCAGTTCTTGCTACTCCATGCAATAAAACTCACAACATACTGTAGCCCTTAAAAGCCTTTCCACAACTCTCTTTTTCATGCATGGGGTATAAGAATCACATGAAGAGAAGACAAAGACATGCTTGAATGCTACAGGCTCCTCATCTGAATGCAGCAGACCATATTCCCACCAGGCTGTGCCAAAACATCAGTTCAAATCCATAGTTATCACAGTCAGACAGCCAAGGTGATTTACCTTCATCATGAAAAGATAAAAAAAGTGCTATGTTTTATAGGTAAAATAGCACATTTTGACCCATTTCTTTTGTAATAGCTGAATCTATAAATATATATATGTCTATATCTCTCTCTCTGTGTATATATATATTTCACCTGTTCTTTCATTTCAGCAAGTTACTTATTGCTGCTAGGGGCACTGCAGCTTGAAAAAAATGTTCTTTGGGTACAGTCTCCTAGGAAAGAAGACATTTTAAGAGAACAATTTCTTGTTTGCTGTGAATTGGAAAATACCCATAAGTGGTTCAAAACACCTCTTTGAAATTGAGGGTTCCAAATTATGTTTAAGGACAGTGATAGCCACCTCTTCTAGATCTCAGGTTTTCATTGAAGAGAGGTCCAAAGAAATCCATAGGATTCATTTGCTTATTCTACTATCCCATCATAAATAATGGCTTTATCAAAATGTGAAGGAAGATCTCCTTGTCCTCCATACTGACCCCCTTCCTGAGGCCAAGGGACATTGAATCACATGTCATGAAAAAGTACCTCTAAGTATGAACTCAATCTTGTCCTCAAAACCCAAAGAATTAAAATAAAAATCTGAAAGAAATAAAAAAATCAAAAGGCTTCTCTATAGCCTGCTAAAATTGAGAATAACAATGAGGGAAAAGCAAAAGGGAACAATGTGTGAGGGAAAAGCAAAAACTTAACTTCTACAATTAAAGAGTTTTAATAAAATTCTCCAGTCTCACGGGAGATGAATATAAATGCAGTATTTAGCAAGATATGTGCTCCAAATATGCATACAAAAACTCAAAGTAAATTTTAAAGAAAGAGATCATTGCTTGTTTGATCACAAGCGGTTTCAAGACTTCTGCATTCTTCAACAACACAGCTTCTAGCAGGCAGGAAGACTCCCCAAAGTAAAGACAATTTGGTTGAACTGACTGGAGAGCTACTGTGTCCATAGAGAAGCCCACAAATAACGGAAAAGTCAACCAGCACTTCTTGCCTCTCATCACTGCAACAGTCCTTGTCCAACTTCCAGTCTTAAATTTAAAGTTGTCCAGTTTAAGCCAAAGCAAAGGGACAAAATTCCAGTCATTTTGTTCTTGTGGAGCATAAGCAATGCTACTTCATTGTAATTAGACAGCTAGTGGCCACTACTTGGACTTTGGAATACTTTTTGGTTACAGCAAAGCATTGTTCACACTTTTATTTTACCTTTCTAAAAACACCTCAACTGGGAACGAAGGCAATTCTTCCAGATCCAGTCTATAAGCTGTCCCCTTTGCCACTGCCTATTGTTGAGCAGTCATTGTGGTTTTTACAATATGCAATTTTACAAAAAAAAAAAAAAAAAAAAAAGCATTTGCACATAATTTTTCATGCTTAAAGAGCAGTTTAGCCATTTAAAACCATGGTAAAAAAAATCATTGTTCCAGACTCCCAAAGGCCACCATGATTCACATGCAAAGTATGTCTGCCTATTTCACTAGTATTTCCTAAGAACAGTTACTATCTGCCAATTTACACACAAATCTATCACCAATGGGGGGTTCCTATGCCAACAGTGTATTTCTCCACTGTCTTTAATTTAGATTTATAATACAACTTTTGCAGATAAAAACAAGTTAGCAAAATATTGGTCACACTGCTAGGAGCTTCAGTGGAAGTAGATGTCAAATTTTGATAGAACTCCAGGAGGCCAAAGATTAAATTATAAATCCCAAGATATTCTACGGTAAGTCTACTGAATAATTTTTTTTCCCCTGCCCAGGGGGATTACAACTGAATTGCTGAATCTGCAGTATCCAAAGTCTTTTGCTGCTAAGAAATTATTTTCTATTTGGGCACAAGCTTTATGATAGTTGGTTTCTCACTCATGGAAAGCCATAAATTATTTACAGATCTTTGAGTATAAGTCTGTTATGAATACATTAACTGTTCTCTTACCTTTAGACCTCATTAGCAACAGGAACAATCCTTCTGATGCTGTTTTCCACTATATATCCACTGCACATCTGAACCTGCTGTGCCACTCATAAGTGTTGTATTTCCAATTGGCTTTATTTTAAAGAATAAATTGAAAAAACAAATAGAATATAAGACAAAACAAGCCTTATAAGAAAAACCCAAACCATGTTGAATCCAGAAGGTAGACAGTCTAACAGATCTTTATGAACTATGCCTAGAAACAGGGATTTATTGCTAAAACACTGATATTTCACCTGACTTCTCAGGAAACTGAGGTTTACATTATCATATTGTATAGAAATTTGTCAACTCTTCTTTATTAACCTTTGAACCTGTTGGCTAGCTTTGAGGAGATCCAAAAGCCTGGGTCAGGAAGATAAGGGTCTTAAACATAGAAGTCCTGACAAGTTCTGTGAAAATCAGAGTCCGGCTACAGAAGACAGACAGGAGTATGTTGCCCGTTCTGGGAGGCAGCAGCCCACTAGCTGTCCCTGCACACCTAACGCAAACCAGCCACAGTGTAGGCTGACATCTGCCCATCAGGGTGGGAACACAGATCAAGCACAGAATGCAGTGGGAGCTGAAAGGGATTAGGGGATAGTGGATACAAATCTATATAAACCCAAGCATAATGAAGCTGCTTGGGTTTCCATAACTCTTTTCACAGACAAATTCAGCGAGGGGAAAACTTAGTGTTTTAATTTGGAATGCAAATGTGTGTACGCGAAATATATTGCCAGGCTGTTTGTAAGAAATAGGCAGAGTGTGGTCATATGGGGCTAAATCATATAAATCGGGGTCATTGCACTGAATTGAGTTGAAATATGGCAGTCTGGTGCTACAGCTTTTCCATAGTCCTTCTGCTTTGTTATTAAAAAGGTGGCTGTCGGTCTTTCCTGGATAAGATCAAAGTCCTCAGCCCTACAGAAATGGCAGCAAAGAGATGAGCGGCTGGCACCCTTCTTTCCCAAGCCCTAGGTGCTAACTGCCAGCATTTGGGGACTTCTGTGGGGCTCACAAACATCCCCTTGAGTGCAGATAATACTCTTGCTATTAGTTGTGTGTCTCCTCAGGTGTTTACTCTTGGGAAGCTCCAGAAAAGGCTTCCTGCGAAGGACAGGTTGGCCTCTGGGGAGGTTAATGTCCCAGGAAAGCCAAGAAGCACAGGTAGGGAGTGAGATCTAGATGGGATAGAGGACTGTCTTCCCTGCAGATGCCAACCGCACAACCCCACAGATTGCTTGTGAGTGAGAAGGATAACCTCCCTTCCTGAGCTCAGCAGCATCCCACACAAATCCCTCATCAGGGAGGGAGCCATCGCTTTGTTAAATTGGACCAATTTAGATGAGGACTGCATGGTTATTCTGAATTGCTGTGCTTTGGCTCTGCTTTTGTGTGTTACCAAGGACTGCACAGATAGACAAGCTTACGTATTTCTAAATAACTAAATTATATATATACACATTTACATCTGTTCTCCCAAAAGGTAAAACCAGCCTTACATACCAAGGAAGCAAACTGCAATGATTTGCTTTTAGCTAGTTAAGCAGTCTGAAGCGATCCAAGAAAGAGAAATCAAGGAAAACAGAACATTATTTCACTCTCCAATCAGTGTGCTTAGTTACAAGACTCCTGCCAAATACAAATACAATATCTCTGCTAAAATTAGGATATTGGTTCTAATTACTGGGCACATAGAAATCTCAAAATTCTGGAGCTGAACTGATAATGTTGCTATGGAAATAAGCTTAATTACTACCAACCAGCTAAGAAACTTCTCAATGTTCCTATCTTTACAAGCTATCTCTGGTCCTGAAAGTTTCTGGTTTTTTCTCCCTCAAATGGGGCTAAATATCTCTAGTGTTAACAGTAAATAAATTCATACATTCCAAGCCCAAGGCTATTCTAAGAAGAGTCTTACAGAAGCTAATGCAAGGGAAACGCAAAGAGCAGTGCTTCAATGCAACCATTCCAAAGAATTAAAACCACATTTTTATCAACATGCTACCTCAAACACACGAGGCAATGCTAGTTCTCCAAGTAAATTCTATTAACTGCATGTCCTTCCCACACTTTTCTCCACCCCATACAAAAGGAAGATGTATGAAAATTATTTTTCCTTATGAAAAAGCTAAAAAAAAAGTCATAATCCAGAGGAATTTCTTTTAATATTCAAATAATCTTCACTTGACTGAGTGACAAATTCTTGGTCTCACATGTAGGCTCTTAGGAAACATTTAAAAAAAGGAATTGCGTGAGGAGGAGCGTCTTAAAACCATGGGAAAGCGTGTAAATGATTTGTTTGGTAATTCCTCCTGGAAGCACCAGCCTAAAGCAGCGGTTCTGGGCCGACCGTGCTGTTTCGTGGTTTAACCGGTGGTGACTTTTGATAGGAATGGTTGGACTCGATGATCTGGTGGGTCTCTTCCAACCTGGTGATTCTCTGATTCTATGAAAAGGAAAGCTATACAGAAGAGGCTTTTCCTCCTCTCCCCAGACTATATTTACCGATTACTCCTTATGAATACATAAGAATGTATGCATATATATTAATATATGCACCCAAGGAGACTCATGCTTTGCTTTCCTGTGGTGGTAACCGCCATGCACCAACTCAGACACTGAGGAATGGGCAGGTCACAAGGCAGGGCTCATGCTCCAGCTGTGTCCCTGACTCCATATGCTGGACAGTAAGGAGTAAGGGCTCCAGTGGGCACAAGCTGGCTTTGCTGGGGATGGAGGTGACAGAGGACAGGTGGGAGGCCCTGGCTCAGTCCAGGAACCACCTAGTTGCAGAGGCCTGAGACAGAGCTTGCCCTGGGGGTCTGGCATGCACCAACTTGAAGGACCCTACTCTCCATCGCTTCCTGAAGGGACTTTACTATTTGCTATATATGTCATTCATCCTACTTGAAAGATGTCAGTGCCTCAGCCAAGCTGAAATAATAACACATGATGAACATGACCCACTAGCTACTGACCCACAGGTAGAAAAATACAGGCAGTTTCAACCAGTGGCTGAAAATACTTTGTTTCCAGCATCCAGGGGCAATCTTCAAATTTTTCACTAACAGAAAGAAGATTCAACTTTATGAAATAATTTATACATCATGAATAATTCAAGCACTCTTAATAAGCAGCTGAAACAAGAAAACCCACAAGGAGCACATATTACAAGGTTCCTTGTCAGTGGACTGCAATATAAACTTGCTTATACCCAATCTGACAAATGTCACTCTGCTGATTTCAATTTAATTATTCCCAATTTATACCAGTCTGAAAGCAAAATATTTTTTTTTAATTTCCCAAAGGATAAAAATACTGTTCAGTTCAGAAACATTAGTTTTTAATGGATTCTTCATCCATATTATTTTTCAATAATTTTCTTAAATCATTTAAAATCACACTTACTTGCCAAATTGCACAGAGTAATAATTCAGAGATAATTGATCTCAGAACAACTCTACAAAAAAAAAACAAGTGAAGCAAAAATGTCTCTGAACTTCTAACACACTGAAACTGCATTCTAAATTGTAGAAAATATTTTCAAATTGCTTCAGAGTTGAGAAACTGTCTACTAGTTAGCACATATGTTTTTTTTCTTGATGAAACCACAAAAGGCACAGTTCTTGGATTCACAGAACTTAAGCCCAGAGGAATGAACCAATTATCTGGTCTGACCTCTGTATATCATGAGTTATTAAATTTCATTCATTAGCCCCTTTATTGAGCTACAGAAGCAGAAAGCTACACTTCCAGTTGGAATTTCAATAGTATCAGCTTTCAGTTATTAGTCCTTGACAACCCTTTCTTCACTGGTTCTTCCTTCACTGTCACTATCCCTTTATGGTCAAGTTTATATATGACACAGAGTCACCTCTCATGCTTTCTTTGAAGTGTTCAATGCCTGTGACTCTATATCCTTCACTTATTTCCACAGTTCCTTCCTGTGCCTTCTTCAGTTTTCAATGTTGTTTTTAAAACAAGGAAATACATTCTTTAAAGAAAGGCAAAAAGCACCTATTTTTGTTACCCTGCTGTCTATACATTCAAAGATTACAATCAGCTTTTGACTATAGCCTCCCTAGATGCTTTGGCTTTACACTGAAAGTTTGGAGTAAGCAACAACATCATCAGAAATAACTTGGTTTTGCAGACAGGTGGATTGCTTCAGGCTAACCAACCTCATTGAAAGTAAGCAATGCCTCTTCCTTTACCTAAGATTTCTCAGAGGAAACGCAGCATCTCTGATGCAGAAGATAAGTTCTGGCAGTGAGTATCCCATACCGGCATGGGATCTGTATGACATGAAACAGCCTCTGAAAAGATGTCTGCAGAGTTTAAATTCCTATAGTTTTTAGCAGTGCAACTGTTTGCTGCAGTGCAAAAAGCAGGCACTGCTTAAAGAGTTCACTCATATTAGCAGATACCTGCACTGGGGTGATTCCTTGTAGCAAATTCCCATGTTTGGCCCAGAAAGAGGCAACATGTACACCATGTGAAGGGAAGAAATAAAGCTAATGTGACCTGCATTACTCTAGCCACTGCTCCTGGAGCAAGTCCTTGGGTAGCACACAGCTCCCTGCAGCTGCTACCTAATGATAAATGTTCAAGAGAAAGACAGCTGGTGAACTGGTGCACCATGTGTCTGAAGAGGCAGAAGGCAGGTTTAAAACATGCCAGGTGTGATGCATAGATCTTCAGGTTAACTGTTCATAAACTACTTTTGAAATCTCCTACGGGACTTAGCTTATTCCTTATTAGTGCAGTGCCCAGATAATACAGCTCTGCTACCTGCGGGACTTGCTGTGGTGGGGACACACCAGCACATCTGTGGCAGCAGCTAAGCGAAGGCCCAGTCCTCTCATAGGTCTCATCAGAAACAAGCACCTTAGGTAAGTTCAGTAGCAGGAAAACCCATCCCTGAAGGAAACAAATACCACTTGATCTCTGGACTAGCTGGGGTAAAGTCTGCACTGAGCTCTTTGAAGGTTTCCAGCAGCATGGCTATTAAGAAAAAGAGGAGCCAGACACTTCTCTTTTCTCAGCTGTCACTAATACACTCAGCCTAACAGCGAGTCCTCTGTGCCAGCTTCTAAGATGTATGTAAAGTAATCCTTATAGTCTGAAGAACAATCATGGTGTGTACAGCTGTGTCTCTTGGCCCAGACTCACACACCTGGGAGAGAGCAGAGGCAAAGAGGCTGCATTTGGTAAGGGAGAGATGCACTGTCATGTTCCAACCACATCAGCACCCATCTACCCTCACACTGTAGCCTTCAGAATTCTGCTAACTAAACTCTTCCAGCGCAGGTAAGGGTATCCCCAACTCCCACACCAATTAACCTCCAGCAACGAAACAGCATACACTATGCTCTGCCACTACACACCTCCTTCAGTTTTGTTTCTGGCAATGCAGCCAGACCTTGATGCCTGTGCAGACCCCGTGTTCAGCCTCTGCCCCCACAAAAGCAGCAGCCGCCCAGGGTCTGCCCTCACACTGGCAGCCCTTGCTCTCTCTGGGAGGTGCAGCAGCTCCACCTGTTCCCTACTCCTTAAAAACAACCCGGAGCACTCAGTTCTGTGCCATGCTACTCTGTAAGCAATGGTACCACTCCACATCCATCCCCAGGGAATCCCCAGGGACAGCACAGCTTCTTGCTTCTTTAGCACCTACTCACACAAGCGGCATCACTGCTTACCCCTGGACAGTCTCTTCCTCCAGCCAAACTGTGTTTTCCGAGTTAAAAAAAAACACTGCAGTGAGGCAACTGCAAAGTAACTGAACACAAGGTGGGAAGGGAATAGGGAAAGTAAAACTGTATCTTCTTGACACCTATTTGGTTCTGAGTGCTCCACTATCCAACTTTAATCGTTTCCCGCAGCAGGGTTACACAGACCCATGCAAGTGCTTGTAGCGTCAGCAGGCTCAAGGGGGACAGAGCATGACTGCTTGGAGACTTTTCTACAGCAAGTACCCAGGGCTCTGGCATCCGCACTGACATAACAGGGCTTCAGTCTTCAAAGGCTCCTCTGAACTCCCTCTGTGTAGCCAAGTTTATTTACTTTGAGGACACTAATCCCATCCAGCCAAGAGGGCACAGAAGGGCATGTGCTGCTACAAGAAGGTCTCTTTGCCATGCCTTGCATTCCCCGGAACGCTTGGAAAGCTTTCTGAGACAGTTCGGACCATTGCACTGGATCAGATGGCCAATTATAAAACTGACCGACTTTGCATGCATACCTGCTTCATACAGAGATTGATGGCAGGGCTCATGGGGTTTGTGCTGTGTACAAACATCAGCTGGTTTACAAATGATCACTAATATAACTTCCCTGAAATCCGCAGCACACTGAACCCCCTGGTGTACAAGTCTGATCAGTCCATCAGGTTTATAGTTTCATATAATCTCTGCCTTCCCAAGGAAGCATTTCAAAAATTATTTTAAATATAAACATTTCCTTTTCCACTTTTCCCTCTCAAAAATACTGTTAAGTGGACCTGTAAAACTTCTAAAATCAGGTTGTCATCTTTGGATGCAAGCCATGTTTGAGATATCTTGCCCAGACAGGCAGATGTTTCACAAAGTTCTAGCCATCTAAATCTAGGAAACTGTGTAACAAGAACTATTTTGCGATCTTATTTACAGTTGTCACCTATATCCTCTATAATAGACATATTTATAATACATGGGAATGTATAATGTATTAGCCTAGATAGCAGTCAGTCAGACAAAATAAGAACCACCATGGCATAAATCCAAAGCAGATTTTAGCTTCTGCCTTTTCCAGAGAGTAATGGCTGATTGACTGGCTCTGCAAATGACAGATTACACATGCACACAAAACTCAGACTTCTGTGCAATATGAGTGGTGTGATTCTATAAGAAAATGTGGCCATCACTTCAGGTTAATTTTCCTTCTACCTGTTTGCTAAAGGCAGTATTAATCAGAATAGGTGGCATTGGAAACTATTCCATTCTGAAAGATTGCTGTGAAAGCATTTGAATCTTACCACGACCTCTACAAATCCCCAGTTCCAGGCCAATTTCACCAAATGTGCAGCTAGTCCATTCCCCAGCAAAGACGCTTCCCAAATGAGTTTTCAGGGCCTTTATTACGAGAATCATTTGATGCCACCCAGTTCAGACTCATTATAGCACTTCTATTGCTGCCCATTTCAACAGCAGATACCATTTGCAAACATTAACAGCACTACAACACCCTATCTGAAAAAGGGACAAACAAAATATACCATAATTCATCCAACCCTGACAAATAATACCGGCTAAACAGCAAAAGTCCCGTATCATCTATGTGCAAAGTACTTTTTGAAATTTCTTTTTAGATTAAGGCACACAGTGTAGCCTTTCAGAACTAGCAATGACTGGTAAAATCCTCACCAGCTCAAGCAGCTGAGTGTCTCAGATAAGTAAGTGGGCAGCTAAAACTTGCCTGAGGAGCCTGCAATAGCAGCACAGCACATTGCTGCTCTGAGATGCACAGGTTGCCATGAGAAAGGACAGAGTTGAGAAGGAGATGGAAGCATGCCTCACCTGTCCAGGGCTCACAAACTCTGCAGGTAGAGCAGCTAGAACAGGGATAACACCCATTTGATCAATGTTGACTAATGGTGATACTCAGATCATCTGAACTGATGGTTATGAGATGTAATTAAGTTCTCCCTGCAGCCACCTAGAAACCCAGGATGAACATACATGTATGCTGGACTAGCAACAGCCTTTTGGAAACTAAGGCCATGTAAGACCAGCTGTGAGAATTCTAGGTGTCGTGAGTGCCAAAGCAGTAGAGGAAAAGTCTGGGGTAATCAAGATATGTGGAGTACTAAATTAAATCCTAGCCCCTGCTCTCCAGAGGAGTTGTGCCATTTGTTTGAATGGAGGTTTTAACTATACAGTTTAGATACTTGGAGTAACTGTATTAAAGAGAGATTACAGAAGAAAAATAGTAATTCATTAGAACCCTCTGCTTCTCTATATTGTATAGAGGGCCTCATAGAGTAGGCTACTACATTTTATTTAAAGTCAGTCCTTGTCTGCCTTATATACTTGAAAGACCCTCTTGATGAGTAGGGAACAAGGATAACTATGACACAATGACAGTGACCTCTGCTAGAGGAAAAGAAAACATTTTTGATCAAATGGATTTAAAAACTGCTTCTCTGTAATCTTAATATCTATTTTGTATGCATACCATATAAATAGCTGGAAGAAAAGGTATGCTTATTAAGGATCAAAATTTTTCAGACTTTCAGTTAAGGAGGGGGAAAAAAACCACCTAGCTAATCATGTTTAAGTCCTCCGAGAGATCCCAAAGAGGGAAGAAAAGACAAGGTATTTCCAATATTTTTTTGATAAAGAAACTGAGCAGAAAAAAAAGATCTTTCAAGTGATCCTGAATAATCACACTGAAGCAAAAGCAAAGAGAAGTGTTATCTTTTAGCTCCTCTACTGATTACCTCACTGTACAAGCCAGTTTTTACAGGAGCACTATGAATAAGGACACAGAGCCTCCAGCTCTTCCTGGGGCTGCCCTACATGGAGTAAGGGACATGGTCCTTTTCCTTGTATGTCCTCAGGTGCCTCCTCCCATTCTCCTCCAGCCCTTCCCTGCTATCTTGTGCAGCAGGAGAGGAACCACTTGGCCAAGAGGTCTGACTTTTGCTTGATCCCCTTGGGCAGAGCAGCTGCTGTGTCAGAGCCCACCAGATCAAAGTGCAGCTTGTGTAGGAGGCCAATGCCACCGTGACAAATTCACCTGAACCAGGCAGCACATCCAGGCTGGCACTTGCCACTGCTTTCCACCCAACACAGCCAACACCTTTGTTCTGGAAAGCAAAAGCACTTTCTTTTCTTCATAGCTGTAAGTCAAAAAGTCACCTAGTTTACTCAAGTAAGTCTACAAGGATTTCTTTGTACAGCAGTTTACCTTTACAATTATATCCTTATATTTACATTGCAGTTAATGTCCTTACAATTTGTATTTTGCTGCTAGAGTTGTCTCCCAAGAGTTGCCCATGTAGAGATCAGAAATACAAATAAAGGAGGAAATATAGAAGGAATCTAGAAAAAGTTGTAACAAATCTTGTCAATATCAGATCCCTGATTTCATCACTGCTTCATTCCAGGAGCTCACTACCTCCCACCATTCAAATGATGCTGGGTGCCAAGTTGCTGGAGAAGGAGTGATGTCCAAAGTACTATTTTTTTCCTCTACAAATTCTTTTTCAAGAAGCTGCTCTGATTCAGCAGATAAAAGCCAGTATTACAAGGGTAGAGATGTGCCTCCATTCCCCTGTCTGTCTTTCAGGTCTCCCAACACCCTCAGGGCAAGGACACTTTCATAGACGACTCCTTTGGATATCCATGTACCAGTTAGTAGAACTGCTGTCACTGAAAGACAAGACCTTTCACCCTTCCAGGCTACCAATTAGCAACTGTCAAGCAAGTGTATTTACACTCAGCCCTGGGTTAAGAAAAAGCACTATAGAAATGTTAATCAATTCTATCAATATCAGGTGCTGCATCTGAAATGAGCCACTGGTGGCAAAAAGGGCAGCAGCAGAACTGAGGCTCTCCAGCAAATACTGAGGGTACAATGGGAAAACTGCTAACCACAAAACAGCCCTTGCATTTAAAAGTGGCCTAGCAGGACTGATGCTGAGAGGCTCAGGCATTACGGGAAGCCAACATGAACTAGATGGAGAAAAGAAAGGGATTTGGTTTTCCATAGTATCCACACAATCATTTTCATTAAACTGGATTCTGTGTCAAGTTTTCCAGCCTGTACTCGCAAAACCCCTCAAAACCATGATGTCTGGACAAGTCAGCATGTTCCCAGGACAGCATCTCTTCCTGCCTATTATACTGCCAAAACCATGAAAAAAAAATTATGCAGTACCTAGGTACGTTTGAACCCTTGTAAAACAGTAACTGTTATTTTATTTCAAGGAGAGGAGAAAAGAGGTTGGGAAGTAAGGTTCATTAGTCAGTGGAAATGGGACATGGCCTAAAAATCATTGACAGAAACGCATAACCAGCAAGATACATGTTTAAAAAGAATATGCTATCACTAGCAGACCAAATCCAAGAATTATTCAGGGAAGGAATATACAGCAACCAGACAGTCGCGGTACACAGTACACCAGTGGACAATAAACCTGTCTTAACCAATACAACAAACTGCATGGGGCTTCCTGCATCTTTCATGGACCACCAGCTGCCATCTGTATGTTTCCATATTCATCTGTCATTATCTCACATGTGTAATTGTCACAAGCTCCACAAGACCACCTCTCACAGAGGGCCCAGACTGCCTTGCACTTAAAAATGAACTGCAAAAGCAGAGTCCCCAAGGACTGAGTCTTTGTTATTTCTAATTCAGGGGGCAGACATTTTTTTTGATAGGCTAAGCAGCAGATAAACAAGACCTTAAAATGCTTATAAAAAAAACCCATTACTATCTGTAGTATTTGGGACAATAAAATATTTGAAACAACACCAAAATATTGCTTGATTTTGCCTTTTAAAATAAGTTAATAACTGTACCAAAAATAAACAAGAAAAATTTAAACAAAATCAGGTTCATTTTATTTTGAAAATGCAATGGCATCCTGTTCCAGTTTCAGAACATTTCTGATTCTTTTATAAAATTGAGAATTTTTAGTTTGATCCATCAGCATTTTATGAAGAAAAAAAAAGAAAAAGAACTATACCAAAAAAAAAAATGTTGGTCAGCTCTTGCACGTGCTTTTAAGGATTCCCAGCTGGGCTGGCAGGAGGCATGAAATATTAAATGCTTTAAAAAGGAAACGAGTCTAACTACTTTTCTGTGCATTCATATAAGAGAATCCTCATTTCTTTGCCTCTCTAACCTCAAAAAAAACATACATACATATATATATAATATATATATACATATATTGACAAATTGGAATACTTGCAGGTTAACACTGAAATTCCAGGTTGCCACTATATAATGAAGAAGGATCCTCCAAACCCACAAATCTTTATTAAGTCGATATTAGCTGTGAAGTACTGAATTCTGAATTCCTGGTAGTCTGCCACTTTAAACTAGCAAATAGATAGGATTAGATGAGAGGTGGGGTTTTTTCTCTGTTTGCTCATTCTTGTGCATTTATTAAAGGAATTTTCTAGATCTAAAATGTCCCAGGTAAACTACTGTAGAAACCGAACACACAAAACAGTACAGTAAACAATAAAAAGACAGTGTTATATTTACTGATGAACTGCAGCCTTATATAGTTGTGCATCCCAGACATGAATGAACACAAAACGCTTCTTCTATAAGATAAAATTTCATCTACTCCAGTGACCTGAACCACAGAAATGATCCTCAGTATTTTACCCAGACATCCATTACAGGAACCCTCCCTGACACTCCTCTCCCAAGCAAGCAGCTCAGTTCTCCTGAATCAATTAATCTACATTTACTTACGTGCGTCCCCATCTATAATGGCACTGATTTAGTAAATCCCTTTGGAAATTAAATCTCAATATTAAACCCACAACTTCAACATGCGAGCTGGCAGAATTCATCAGTGACAAATGGATACTCCCCAGCTACAGGAAACAGAAATTTATTCAGCTCAGGTTTATTGTTGGAAGTGTTTCCTTAGCACAGAGGCTGCTTAACTGTGCTGAAGTGTGTGGTGTGCACAGTACATCTCAATAATAAAATGTTCTCGCATAAACAAAAGTGTTGCAGTTCCTGGCTCTGACTGGGAGCTAAACACCTCATGCAGCTCGGTGGGGCTGGTCTGCTGTCCTCTGAAAGAAACATTTGCAGATGGCTAGAACAAAAATCTCAATACATGCTCATTCAAAAGCAAACTTTCCACTCTGTAGTTTGAGTATAGAAAATATTGAACTAATGAGAAGCAGTCTAACAGAGAAATTGAACTATTTTTCTTGTCCCTATGCCAGTTCAACGATATGTACAGCTCAAATAAGGACTCAGCACTTTAAACTCCAAAGGAGGAGCCAGGGGCTCAGTAAATCCCACTGATTTGCCAAAGCAAGCTCATCTCACTAATTTTGACTGAACGTAACGGGGATGGGCAAGACCAGTTTTGCCATGAAATGTCTCATGAGCAGCAGCAAACTGCTGAATTTTATGTTAATGTTTTTCTTAAACAACTTGGTTCCAGGAAGTGTGAGTTTGAACAGGAATCAAAGCTTTCACTTAAAAGAAAAGTTTATGGCCTCCATGATTGCAAGAAAAAAAAGCTGCCCAGAGCCTCCTGTTTCAGAATCTCACCATCCTGTCAACAGAAAGCTCTAATATTGCAGCTTAGCTTAAAAATGAGGTTTTATTCAGTTTTAATACCACATGCGGGCACCTAAAACCAAAAAAAAGCTTGCTCTTTAGGTGTGTGACAGATGCACTTCACCTCCTCCTCACCTTTACCAAATGAGCAGGAGTTTGGTTCAAGCTCCAGAGGAGTTAAAGACCTTCCAGCAGCTGAGCCATAAGGTGAACAGCAATAAGGAGCCTCATATGCAATTTGACTACGAATCAACCACTTTTACCCCATAAATGCAACAGCATAAGTGAGCCTTCTTTAAATCAGTGTAGCTGCATGGCAATGATCTCCCTTTGCGCTGAGGTGCCTCTCAAGGGTGGTCCTTGAAGCAAGATCTTCTACCAACAACGGATGGATCGTGAGACCCATTTCAATCCTCCTTGGACAGCAGCTGGACTGCACAACCAGGCAGTTCTCCTCTTTAGCAGGGATTAGTTGTTTAGTCTGAATAAGTAACATTTTAAATAGAATAAATTAATTAGAGCTAGAATATTGTGTAACTCAGGATACCGTTGGCTTAAATAAGATTCTAGAGTTTTAATTTTGTGTGACTTGCTATACTGTTTGCTTAGCTTTCTTAGAATGAGTAGCAAGACTTGATATGAAGCACTAGGCTACAAACTCAGAATTTCAAGTTAAAAACTTTACCAGCACATACAACCTCTTCAGTAAAAACATGGCCTCCAGAATCAATAAGAACAGGAAATTATAGAGGCTTTAAGGATAGAGATTGCCAACACCAGCTGCACCAAAACAAGAAAACACCCTGTTGGAAAGATGGTGAGTGAGTCCAATGAGAAACAAGAAAGCCCCAGACTCAAAAAATTATTACTGGACTGAAACATTGCAAAAGGGGGTGGGTAACTTGTCTATAAGGGTACTATTGCCCAGGAAATTCTTGGTTCACGTTAGGCCCTCTCCATGGTGTCAACCATGCTGCTGAATCATTCCATTGAAATTATTTTATGAAACACGAGAGTCTGCTTCACCAACCTTTGAATACAGACTTGGGAGTGAACTGACACCTCGCAGCAGTCAGCAGAACGTCCATATAGGAAGGGAGTATACGTAATCACAAAGTTCTTCAGTTTTAAACACATATAACCCAATTTCTCCTCATATATATCCTTCATGCCGTAAGTAATAGCATGACCTTATCATCGAACTCTTTTAACTTGTACTTCTATTTAAAACGAGTTTTGTCTAAAAAAAGATCATTCGCGACAGAGTGGCTGTGAATCATTTTCAATTTCTTCACCATGAGGACTAGCCTTTTGTTTTCTGTCATCAGTGTGAGATGGTAACTTTATATGTGTACCAGAGGGACAACATCAAATGCTGCAGGACTTAGAAAACTAGCAAATTGTAAAATCTTATGATATGTAGAGCCAGTTTTCCCTTTAGCCAGAATTTGTGTCATCCTGTTCAAATATATACATGGCACCTTGATTTGACACAAGCCAGTTATATCCCCAGCTTCACACTAAAATAACTCAGCAGTAGCGCTTCAGAAAATCAAACGTATTGAGTTACTCCAATTATTTTTAATAAAATCATGGCAAAACCCCTAATTTTTGTTCAAGTTTTCCACCCCAGGAAAAGAACCTGAAATACTGCAAGACATAAATGAACTCTCTGTATATTTTGCAGAGGAAGACAAGACACTTTTACAGCAGTTTACTTCCTTTAGGAACCCATAGTAAGACCTGGAGGAGCATGTACAGGCACCCAAACACAGAGTAAGTGGAATTTAGCACCAGTATTCAAGAGGATAGTGACCCAAGAACCCCTGACCAACCCAGGTATGAGCAACAGCACTCCAAGCAATATTCAGCAGTTTTCTTGAGAGCTCATAACTCTTTCCTCTTGAGCACTGAGAAACTGGGCTGCCTATGTATATACCCACCTTCCACAAAAAGCAAGGGGGGGACACACAAACCTGGCAGCTATCTACGTCCTTCAGAGCCTTATTTAAGGCCTAAAGGCCCAATTTGCTACTTTTGCTCAGACCCTGAAATGCCCAACGTTGCTCATGGCGCAGCTTAAGGATTTGCTATGGTTTTAATGGTCTTTGCTGTGAGCAATTCCAGCCCTAGACTCAAGCCCTGAGGTTAAACTCCTCTTTTCCAAACTAAGAAACTCTTAAACTATAGCAGCTCTGAAAACCTTAGGTACGTACTTTTCATACGATCTGCTTTGCAGCGCACAGAGGAAAGGAGCCCTGCAGCCCTCTCCTAAACAAAGAATTGTTGTAGGGCTGCAACTCAGCCAAGTCACTGCTGAAGATCATCTTGTTCACCCTTGCTCCCCCAAGACGTGTGACCCCAGAAAGTCAAGTCTTCACCCTATACTTCACAGGCACCGAGGCCACCAGGAGTCTTTGCTGACAAAGGACACATCCGTGCTCCAGAAGGGGAGATAAGTATATGGGAGCACCAGGCTCTATGCCCTAGAAAGCAAGCTCTGCATCAGGACCGCTTACGTTCGCTGAACACCCTCCTCTGAAACTGCAAGTTCCTACAGAGATATACTTGGTCTGCCTGAGATGGAGTTAATCTTCCCCATAGCAGGTCTCATAGTCCTGTGTCTTGTGTGTCAGTAGACAGAAAGGTGTCTTGGCTACTGCTTAGCAGTTCTCAAGGCTGTTTTTCCAACATTACCCCCTCATCACCAGCAGGGAAGTGGGCAAGATCGTGGGAGGGCACACAGCTAGGACAGCTGACCTCAGCTGACTAAAGGAATATTGCATATCATAGGACATCTGCTCAGCCATAAAAGCTAAAGGAAATGAGTTGGACTGGGACATTCGTGATTACATGTCTTCTGGAACAATTGCTACGCATACTGAAAACCTACTTCCTGGGAGGTGGCTGGATGCTACATGTTGATGGGAGTAGACAATAAATCTTTTGTTTTCCTTTGCTTCCATGCATGACTCTTGCTTTATTAAACTGCTTTTTATCTTGACCCATGATGTGTTTTTCCATCTCATTTTCTCCCCATCAAGTCCTCTCGAGAAGTAGAGTGATAGCGCGGCTTGCTGGGTGCCTGTCTTTTTTAAGTGAAAGTCAATCCACCAGAAGGAGGAAGCACTGGAGCAGCCTGGGCAGGTCTGAACTCTGTGGCAGCGTCTTCTGTCTAGTGTGTTAAAGACTATAGTTCATAAAAAATTCAACTTTTCCTTCTACTTTATCACAGAGGAGGTTTTGCTGCATTAATATATTTCAGCCACCTCTCTTCACCACAAGACAGCAAAAAGACAAAAATCATTGTTCAATACTAATTGCTTAACTTATATTGCTTTATTAATGCTTTACTCTGTATGCAGTAGACTAAAAAAACACTGCTGCTGAAAACATTCCTGGTAAACAATGCAGAATCAAAGAGAAGAACAGAATTTGGTGTGACTTGTTATTAAGAAATGAGTGGTGAGGCTAAACAACAGCTTAGGAAATCTCACAAAGAGTAAGTAAACGTTCACAACAACCCCCAAGCAGTGTTCTGAATACATATAACAGCCTTTAAGTTGTATATAATAACTGTTGTGCTATCCACTGCCTTGATATAAGCTCACAAGAAAGAAGTGAATAATATAAATCTTACCATTCTTTTCAACCCAATGTGGTCACAGAAAATAAATCTTAGATGGTAATCATTTTCAACTATAGACCAAAACCAAAAAAACCCTCCAAAACTTTAAATACACCATAGAAGGTCTGATGGGTTTTTTTTGCTGTAGGTCTGCAGACAATTGCCACCTAACATTAGCAGGACCAAACTCCTCATCACTAAAGAATACACACAAGAACCAAATCCAGCCTGCCCTTTGTTCACATCACACAATCACAGCACTTCTCTCTGGGATGTGATACTTACCAGCTTCCAAGCAGGACTACACATCTCCTTAAGGAGCCTCCACATAAAAAAAAAAAAAAAAAGACTTTCTTTTGCAGCTCTGTAGGCTAGGAGAGGAAACAGATCAGTGTTTTCTTCAGCAGCAATAGTAGTAAAGGCTGTTAGGTGCAGCCAGCAGTAGCTGCACCACCAATCCCACTCAGCTCAGCTGTT
The DNA here is from genome assembly GCA_033558105.1 of Coccyzus lansbergi. Classification (NCBI taxonomy): domain Eukaryota; kingdom Metazoa; phylum Chordata; class Aves; order Cuculiformes; family Coccyzidae; genus Coccyzus; species Coccyzus lansbergi. The sequence continues at coordinate 4,210,868 of JAUMJK010000151.1, forward strand.
TCACAAAACCAAAATACAGAGTGCACATGTGTTCTGTGAAGGCAGAAAACATTTCCTTGCTAATTAGCATTAGAGCCTCCTACCTGGGGAGGCACTAAACTGCACTGATCATGAAAAATTAAACATCACCAATTGAAACAGAAGCACTTGCTCTCAGTGTCAGGCTTTGGCACCGTAACAGGAGATGACAGAGTCAATATCAAGTAATGATCACTAGAAATGATGAAGGCAAACTAGTCACAACCTCCAGCTTAGCATGCAGAGTATTACACTAGTGACAAGTCAAGTATTTTGTTCTCAGATCTGTTTGTTAGAAGCAGTTTTGTGCATTCAGCAAAGAAATCAGAAGGGAATAGCAATTACAGAGAGCTACCGCAGCTGAGCTTTTCAGACCATCATGCCAGTGTACCCCATTTCCCAGCAGGATGCTCCTACTGGGAAAGCCTGATATCTGCTTGACATTACGGCTCTTCCCACAGTGGTTCAATCAGTAGGATGTTTCCAAGCAAAACTGTAATGATTCAACAGAGAAATGTTTCACCCGTAGAGGGACAAGACGTTACCTCAGCAGAGCGAGCAGCTTCAGTGGATTTATTGCATATTATCCCACTGTGGTTATTTTTCCTCCCAGTTTTAATTTTGTAGCACATAGTGGTTCCTTGATATAAGAATAATTTGCATAACCAAGCACAGCCTCATTTTGAAGCACATGTACAATAGCATCCAAACACCATGGTGTAAAGCTCAGCGGGGCTGGGTTTGGCACATCAGGTTTCAGTCTTACTATTAAATCTTAATACTTCTGAGGGCTATGTAGTCTTAATTTTACTCATGTTTTTGCTGCAGCACATCGTGTCATTTCAGTACAAAACAGATGAAAACCTGCACAGATATATCTGATCTGTTCCTCTATCAAAGTTTCTGAATCCTGTTTTCTCTATAAACCTAAGGGGAAAGATAAGGCACAATACAGAAAAGCAGAATATTAAAACACATCACTGTGGTTTTGTATTATTACAAAAGGTGAAACACTAGGGAAGAAGATAGGGCAAAATGCTTGCTGTTCTCTCAAAGACACAGAATAAAGGCTCTTGGTAACTCACCCATGAATTTGTTTGCTTCCTCACAGCCCCTCAAAATGCATTGCCCTTTTTACCTTTTTCCTTTGTTAGTATTTAATTTCCCTGCTGAAATGTGGCAAGATATCACTGCATGTTTTATCTGTGTAGATAGCATTTTAAAAAAAGTAATTTAAGAGAACAGCTGTCCCATATTTATCCCAACTTACACTGGAAAGCAAGTTAATGATACTGCTTTGTTAAGTCAGCCTGTAACTCCACAACAAGTTCTGTAGTTAAAAGTACCAAACAAGCACTCAATGAGGGTATTTCAGCACTCATTTAGAAGCACTACACATGCATAATTGAGGATACAGCTTCTGGATTATGTTGGCTTTTATGTAGCTCTCCGTTTATGTTCGCGGTCCACCCCGCGGTCTGCTTCCTTTCTTCTACATGCAGCTTCTGTGATGGTCTTCAATGCTATGTTTCCCACATGTTTTTTTCTTCTTTTTAATTATTCAGTGTTGGAATTAATAAACAGCTTAGAAAATGTCATGGCTTAGTGCAGAATCCATCAATTAATGAAGCAGGATGCAGAGCAATTTAAAGGTACATTTCCCAGTAGCAGGATTGCTGATCTTCCAGCTGAAATCCAAAGGAAAAATATTCCATTGACTGCAACAAGAGCAAGTGGGCTTAAAAGATTCTTATGATTTTACAAACAAGAACAACCTATTACAAACAACAACAACCTCCACTAAGAAGAAAACCACAACCTCCTCCACAAAGAAGAAAAGGAGGGTGATTGTTGTAGGGGACTCCCTCCTCAAAGGAGCGGAGGGACCCATTTGCAGACCTGACCCGCTCCACAAGGGAGGTCTGCTGCCTGCCAGGGGCATCAGGACTGGAAGTAGCTGGGAAACTCCCCTCCCTGATCCATGAGACAGACTACTACCCTCTGGTAGTAGTCCAGACTGGTAATGATGACCTACCCAACAGAAAGGCTAAGGACATCAAAAAAGACTTCAGGGCCCTTGGGAAGACGATGGAGGGCTCAGGGGCACAGGTGGTGTTCTGCTCCATCCCCAGGATACATGGAGCAGACCCACAGGATACTAAGAAGGACTCAATTAATGCCTGGCTCCGAACCTGGTGCGAGGAAAAGGGCTTTGGGTTCTTTGACCACGGAGTGGTTCGTGCACCCCCTGACATGGGTGCAAAGGTTGGGACACGTGGGTCTCCTAGTGGGGCTAAGACCCTTGCTAAAAACCTAGCTGAGCTCATAAATAGAGCTTTAAACTAGGTGTGAAGGGGGAGGGGATCCAGTCCAGGCTAGACAACCGCGTGCCTGGACATAGGCCACTGGAGTTTAGGAGGGGGTGTGCTGGTGAGGACCACCAGCGCGTCACCATACAGGTAGTGGGGGAGAATGCAGCCTCGCTCAACAAGGGAGATATAGATATTCTGGCATCAACTACTCCAGGAGGAGTAGTCCCCTCTAGGAGGGCTGAAGGCTCTGCTACTCAGCTGAAGTGCATTTACACCAATGCACGCAGCATGGGGAACAAGATGGAAGAGCTGGAAGCCGTTGTAGGGCAAGGTGCCTTTGATGTCGTTGCCATCACGGAAACGTGGTGGGATGACTCTTATAACTGGAGTTCGGGTATGGTGGGGTATAAACTCTTCAGGAGGGATAGAAAGGGTAGGAGAGGGGGTGGAGTAGCCCTCTTTGTAAGGGAGGACTTGGACACCTCCGAGATGGACTGTGGCGATGAGGAGATTGAGTGCCTGTGGGTTAAGATCAAGGGAGCCCATAACAAGGGAGACTTTGTGATGGGAGTCTGTTACAGGCCACCCAGCCAAGGAGAAGCAGCTGACGAGCTCTTCTTTAAACAGCTGGGGTCAATCTCCAAGTCAGTGCCTCTTGTCCTTGTGGGAGACTTCAATCTCCCTGATATCTGCTGGGAGTACAACACAGCAGAAAGGAAGCAGTCTAGGAGGTTCCTGGAGTGCGTGGAAGATAACTTCCTTGCACAGCTGGTCAATGAACCTATGAGCGAAGGTGCCCTCCTGGACTTGCCGTTTGTCAACAGAGAGGGCCTTGTGGGGGATGTGTGAGTAGGGGGTCGCCTAGGTCTTAGTGATCATGAGATGATAGGGTTTTCTGTCCTAGGTGAAGCGAAGAGGGTGCTAAGCAGGACGGTAGCACTAAATTTTCAGAGGGCAGACTTTTTACTGTTTAGAAGGCTGGTTGGCAAAGTCTCCTGGGAGACAGCGCTTGAGGGCAAGGGAGCCCATGAGGGCTGGGAGCTCTTCAAAAAGGAGATCCTGGCAGCTCAGGAGAAAGCCATCCCCGTGTTCTGGAAAAAAGGCCGGCAGGGGAAAAAACCAGCTTGGTTAAGTAGGGAAATCTTGAGTCAAATTAGAAAAAAAAGGAAGATTTATAGGCTCTGGAAGGGGGGACAGGCCTCTTGGAGGGACTACAGGAGGGAAGCGAGGCTATGTAGGGAAAAAATCAGAGGGGCTAAGGCCGAGCTAGAGGTCAGATTAGCTAAGTCAGCAAAAGACAATAAAAAATCTTTTTATAAGTATATTAACAGTAAAAGGAGGACAAGGGAGACCATACAGTCCCTTTTGGACTCAGAGGGAACAGCAGTGACAGGGGACGAGGAGAAGGCTGAGGTACTTAATGCCTTCTTTGCCTCAGTCTTTAATTGTAAAGAAAGCTGTTCCCTCTGTGTAGATACCCGGGAAACAGAGGAGCAATACGAGGCTCCCATATTCCAAGAGGAGGTGGTCAGAGCCCTGCTTGGCCAGCTGGACACCCACAAGTCCATGGGGCGAGATGGGATACATCCTAGGGTTTTGAGGGAGCTGGCGGATGTATTGGCCAAATCCCTTTCCATCATCTTCCAGCAGTCCTGGAAGACTGGGGAGGTACCTCTGGACTGGAGACTGGCTGATGTAGTTCCCATTTACAAGAAGGGTTGCAGGGTGGATCCGGGGAACTACAGGCCAGTCAGTCTGACCTCAGTGCCAGGGAAAGTCATGGAACAGGTGATCTTGAGTGCTATCATGAAGCACATGCAAGAGAAGCGGGTGATCAGGCCCAGTCAACATGGGTTTACCAGAGGCAGGTCCTGCCAAACCAACCTGATCGCCTTCTATGACAAAGTCACTCGGCTGCTGGATGAAGGAAAGGCTGTGGATGTGGTCTTTCTGGACTTCAGTAAAGCCTTTGACACAGTTTCTCACAGCATTCTGCTGCGGAAACTGTCAGCCTCTGGCCTGGACAGACGCACACTCTCCTGGGTAGGAAACTGGCTGGATGGCCGGGCCCAGAGAGTGGTGGGAAATGGTGTTAAGTCCAGCTGGAGGCCAGTGACAAGTGGTGTCCCCCAGGGCTCAGTGCTAGGTCCAGTCCTGTTCAATGTCTTCATCAATGACCTGGATGAGGGCATTGAGGGTACCCTTAGCAAGTTTGCAGATGACACAAAGCTGTGTGCAAGTGTCGATCTGCTGGAGGGTAGGGAGGTTCTGCAAAGGGACCTAAACAGGCTGGACCACTGGGCAATGTCCAACGGCATGAGGTTTAACACGGCCAAATGCCAGGTCCTGCACTTGGGGCACAACAACCCTATGCAGAGCTACAGACTGGGAGAAGCCTGGCTGGAAAACTGCCAGGAGGAGAGGGACCTGGGGGTGTTGGTCGACAGTCGACTGAACATGAGCCAGCAGTGTGCCCAGGTGGCCAAGAAGGCCAATGGCATCCTGGCTTGTATCAGAAACGGTGTGACCAGCAGGTCCAGGGAGGTGATTCTCCCTCTGTATTCAGCACTGGTGAGGCCGCTCCTTGAATCCTGTCCAGTTCTGGGCCCCTCAGCACAAGAAGGATGTTGAGGCTCTGGAGCAAGTCCAGAGAAGAGCAACGAGGCTGGTGAAGGGGCTGGAGAACAGGCCTTATGAGGAGCAGCTGAGAGAGCTGGGGTTGTTTAGCCTGGAGAAGAGGAGGCTGAGAGGAGACCTCATTACTCTCTACAAGTACCTGAAAGGTGGTTGTGGAGAGGAGGGAGCTGGGCTCTTCTCCCAAGTGCCAGGGGACAGGACGAGAGGGAATGGCCTCAAGCTCCACCAGGGGAGATTTAGGCTGGAGATTAGGAGGAGGTTTTTCACACAGAGGGTCATTGGGCATTGGAATAGGCTGCCCAGGGAGGTGGTTGAGTCACCTTCCCTGGAGGTGTTTAAGGTACGGGTGGATGAGGTATTGAGGGACTTGGTTTAGTGCTAGATAGGAATGGTTGGACTAGAAGATCCGATGGGTCCCTTCCAACCTGGTTGTTCTGTGATTCTGTGATTCTGTGATTCTATTTTTCACAAACAGTGACAGAACTTGGAGCTTAAGCACTGTTAAAAGCTATAAAGTTCACAATTATCTCAAAGGGATTAAATTTACTCTAAGAAAGCAATTTGCAGATCTCACAAAAATTTTATAACAACTTGATCTAAATATCCACGTGATCTGAGTATAAAAATGTACTAATCTCTCCTCTGCGTATAACCTGTCCTATAATGAAACAAGGAAGGAAACAGGACAGAGGAAATAATTTATAGTTTTTTCAACTCTTTGAAATACTTGTTTTGGTCATAATCAGAGAAGTGGATGAGATCTAAAGGTAGTTTGAGCTTTGTTTGATCAATTAGGTTTGAGAAAATCATTGAGATTTGATTGAAGCAAGATATTCTTGTCAACTGGCCTCTACCATAGCTTCTCCCCACATCCAAGAATGCGTTAATAATGCTTACAGAAGTATGCACAGGGACTTGACAAAAACCCTCACAAGCCAACAAATCTTGAGATGCCTCAAAGAAACAAAAGAAGGTAAAAATCATCACCACAGTCCCTCACATCCCCTCCAGTCTGGATAAAATAGTGGCACTGTTTCAGTCTTGCAATCTCAGATCTCAGTTCTCTGTAACTGCTCTCAGCCACCCAGCAGAGAAGAGGGATGGAGGAGATTTTCGGAAGAGGTGTCCTGGTCCCAGCTCAGGGGCAATGACCTGCTGTAGGTGTCAAAACCCAGACTGTGGGTCCAAAACTACATTTCCTTTCTGGGAAGATCTGAAGCAATGCACACTAACTGTGCATATTAGAAAACCATAATTTCTGAGGGATCACTGGGAAATCATCCATTACATAAATACAAAGAGTTGTGGCTCAGTAAACCAGGCATTTCTTAGGAACTGTATTCCTCTTCATAGAATCATAGAATCACCAGGTTAGAAGAAACCCACTAGATCATCAAGTCCAACCATTCCTATCAAACACTAAAGCATGTCCCTCAGGACCTCATCCACCCATCCCTTAAACACCTCCAGCGAAGGTGACTCAACCACCTCCCTGGGCAGCCTGTTCCAATACCCAATGACCCTCTGTGTGACAAACTTCCTCCTAATCTCCAGCCTAAATCTCCCCTGGCGGAGCTTGAGGCCATTCCCTCTTGTCCTGTCCCCTGTCACTGGGGAGAAGAGGCCAGCTCCCTCCTCTCTACAACCTCCTTTCAGGTAGTTGTAGAGAGCAATGAGGTCTCCTCAGCCTCCTCTTCTCCATCTCTTCTTCAACTGAATTCCTGTGAGCTATGCCCAACATACTCTTCTTACTGCTAGAAATGAAAGCTTCCTTCCAGAAACAGGCCAGGTATTGTAGGCCCAACTGAAAAAGATATGTTCTTATCTCACCTCTCACACTTGCATCTTCTACTTTTTTGTCATCCCCAAATATGCCTTCATTTTCAGTTGCTCACAGACCATCAAGCGCTGTAGGCTTTAAATAAACACACAGTAAGAAGTGGACACTACCTCAAAGAATTTACAGTAGGGCAAGATTTAATGAACTGTGGCAAATATCCAAAATTGTGTGGAAGAAACAAAGCAGTGAAATGCTTTGTCCCAGGTCACTGGACAGAAAAATAACGTAGCGAGGGAAACACTGATGGTTTCCTCATGCTCAGTTTTGCTCTTTGTTTACTAGAAACTCTTCCTTTCTTTTGAGCACCCTATACTTCTAGCGTTGAAAAAAGAAGTATCTTATGTGGTTGAAAAGAGAGTAGGCTTGATGTTCATTTTAAGAAATCTGGAATTTCAAATATAATGATGTGCTGAATTGTAGTTCCCCAAGGCATCTACAAAAACTGATGCTCTTTGCAGCTGGGAAAGGAGAGATAGGATTCACACAAACACATGCATTAGATATGCACAAAAGCATTTTCTGAGACAACAAAACATTTACCATGTTATGACTGAGAAAACACAGAATTGAAGTTACAGTGAAATTTATTATTGTCTCCCCTGACTCTGATAGTAATCAGGGACAGATAAATTGAATACAACAGTATTAATCCTTGAAGGCATATAGATACTTGATTAGGCAAAATGCATTGATTGGTAAAAATTAATACTGACATCAAAACCTACATTGGCTGCTGTCCTTTTGCTTATGCAGTTTAACTAACATGACCTGAGAAACTCTTGTTTTATTTAGGATGGCTCTGTGTAGGGAGCTATTCCCCCTTCCTTTTCTGCTCTTTCCTTCCCATCTATCATAGCAGGACTCCATGGCCGTACCCTCCTGCTTACACCTCCACTACACACTGGCCTTTCTTTGTGCTGCAACATTGTGCAAATAAAAAGATTGTTTCAAAAAAATAATAAAACAACACCCAAAAGGCACTTTGAAAAACAAGGAATGCAGTTGTCCACATCTTAAAACATGCCAGAAAAAAAGTTACACTCAGTGCAATATTTTGAGGTTCAGGCTGGACATCAGGAAATTTTTTTTCACAGGAAAGGTCACTGGGCACTGGCAGAGGCTGCCCAGGGAGGGGGTTGATTCACCCTCCCTGAAGGTGTTAATGCACAGGTGGACGAGGTGCTGAGGAACATGGTTTAGTGTTTGATAGGAACAGTTGGACTTGATGATCCGGTGGGTCTCTTCCAACCTGGTTGTTCTATGATTCTATGATTCTATGAAATTCAGACTCTGTGAATGGCCACCAAAGAAAATCTGAAAAAGAAGAAAGTCTGAGAAAGAGTCCTAGGCCACGTGGCAGATTTGGCAGCCTCTTCCCTATAGCACATCCCTATCTGAGTCAGCTTTAGCCATCTGAAAGTTAAACACTCGGTTTTATTCAGTGATTTTAATTCTGCAGTGGTCTCAGGTCTATGATCAGTAGAGAACTGCAGATGTGCAGAAAGCTACTCCACCCACTGCTTTCATTGCCTAACAAAAACAAGCTAGGAGCCGTTTTGCAGAGCTGTACATCTCCTCAGCTTCAGCCTGCACTTACTATGGTTTACCCCTCACTCTGCTTATAGTTGATTTCATTTTTATTCCTGTTGGCCACCAGCAGAAGCTAAGACTGAATGCGGGGATCGGTGTAAGATGCAGAACAAGATGAATCACAGATGGAGGTATATGCAGCAGCTTGAGCAGTGATGGGCCAGCCACTGCCCTTCACTGAACCCTCAGTGGCAGCAGGATTCCCATGCATTTGTGCCAGGACCCTCTCCGACGCGACCCGAAAGGCCTCATCGAAGAGACCTCATTGCTCTCTACAACTACCCAAAAGGAGGTTGTAGAGAGGAGGGAGCTGGCCTCTTCTCCCAAGTGACAGGAGACAGGACGAGAGGGAATGGCCTCAAGCTCTGCCAGGGGAGATATAGGCTACACATTAGGAGGAAGCTTTTCACACAGAGGGTCATTGGGCATTGGAATAGGCTGCCCAGGGAGGTGGTTGAGTCACCTTCCCTGGAGGTGTTTAAGGCACGGGTGGATGAGGTCCAGAGGGACATGGTTTAGTGTTTGATAGGAATGGTTGGACTCGATGATCCGATGGGTCTCTTCCAACCTGATTGATCTATGATTCTATGATTCTAGGAGGGAAGGAAGGTTTTGGCTGTTCCCTTCACAAGTGCCTGAGTCAACAGTGGGTTTTGCCAGTATACTTTTCTGCTATTAAGAGACACTGCACTACAGTCTTACAAATTCAACCTCTCCTCCTCTTACCCAGCACTACTGTTTACATATTTTCAGATCATTTTCCACAGATGTCTGTTTACATTTGTCTTATTTGAGCCTTATGGATAGAAAACCTAGTATTTCCAGTTCCCCAGCTATAAACTTCTCTGTCCTCATCAGAGCTTGCAATACCTCCCAGTGCAGTATTACCTTCAAATTCAATTTCTTTTGTATTCGCAGATCATTAGCTATAACCAGATTTAATGTGAATTCCCATGGGAGCCCAATGGGCACTATGTCTCAGTTTGAAGTATGACTATCTATGATTACCATTCCTGCCACGTTTGGTATGTCTGACATCACAGTGGCCCAAGAAAATTTATTTGGTATAGTAGGTAAGACTAGGAGACTATGAAATATATCAGGAATATATACAAGTTAAAAAAATAATATTGCACATGTGAAAATGTCACCTTTAAAAATTACTTTCATGATTTAACTGCATTAAACCACATATACATTTCTCATAAGTCCATTACTTTCAAGATAACTTATAATTTTTCCTTTAAGAGAGTTTAACAATTACTTGACCATGGTCAAGATTTAATATAATCTAATGGCATATGCCACAATCATTCTTTTAAATCATTGCAGTATTTCCCTTCTCAACATTATTTCCAAAATTCCCATGACTGCTAAACAAATTTGCAATGATGTAGTAAAGGCATAAATAATATGCCATAATATATGCATCTCCAGTTGTTGCTCACTCTCATCAGTGTAGCTATTTATTCAGCATTTCGTTAGTCAGTTATCTGTGCATATCAGTTCCTATATTTTGGGGGATTTTCCAGCATAAAATGTACAGATGAACAAGGAGTAGTGGGAGAGAAAAATCTGCTAGAAGAAAAGAGTCGGAGGCAATATATTTTGAAATCTTTCTGCATTCATTTCTGGGCTACTCAGAATAAATCTGAACTATTTACATACACTGTGCATAAACATGAATTTATCAATTGGGTGAGAAAGGTTACATCTCCAGCCCAGCTCCAAAGAAGTTTAAGAAGAACCCTTCCAATGAAAATCTCAGTCCTGCATTTTCTCTTTTATAATCCACAGCTGCTCCAGAGTTCATTATTCTCAGCGTTGTCGGTATTCGTTTCAGTGCTGGAGCCAACACTTGTTACTCAAGAAAGAAAAGTTCTTCGCAGATATGAAATATTAATGTCAAGCTCCACAATACTTTTTTGGACCAGCATTGACATTTTTATTTGTCTGCTTAGTTACTGAGTAGTTTAACTCCACTGTAACAGCAACCCTGAAATCAGTCTGCGAAGTTTTCTTGTGTCCATAAGACTACACTCATACTTCCTCCGCTGGCCTCAAGTGTTGCACCAAAATAAAACAGATCTAATGTTGCCACTACACTTATCACAAGCATAAAAAACATCATGTAAAGACTAAATAGGCAGCAGCATAGAGCAACATGCACAATTACTCAGCATGCTGCTTGTATGCTCTGTAGGTGTAATCCTGTGAGCAGAATTTGCCCTGATGATTTGAAATAGGCTTCAAACAGATGTCTACATTTCTCAAATGGCTGAGGCATGGTTTAATGTAAAAGTATAACATCAGGTAGATCCATACCATATCATGACTTCATAATATATTTTATCTAGGATGTGCAGTCATGAAAAATACTGCTCCAGAATTGACTCCCTTTAATTTCAAAACTGCTTTTGTTGCCTCTGCGATATGGTAGGGCTCTACAGAAACAGTGAGTGCGTTGCTTCCCAGATAAGAAGACACCTAGAGAATACAGATACCAAGGGAAATGTATATCCAGCACATAGAGATACCACAGGGTTTGGCACTACCCAAAAATCTGGAAAAGAATGTCAGGAATTTAAGTGCTTGCTTCTCCACTGAATGCCAAAGAAGCATCTCCAGCTCTTCTCATGGTATCTGGGTCACGGTACTGCAAGGGTCCAGAAGGCTAATATTAGCAAAAATTAGCAGGTATATTGAAATAAGGCTTTGGGGCCTTTTACTGGATTTAGAATCACACAGTAGTTTGGGTTGCAAGGGACCTTAAAGATCATCCAATTCCAATGCCCCTGCCGCGGCCAGGGACACCTCCAAATAGATCAGGCTGCCCAAGGCCCCATCCAGCCTGGCCTTGAGCACCTCCAGGGATGGAGCAGCCACAATGTCCCTGGGCAACCTGTGCCAGTGCCTCACCGTTTTCATTGTGAAGAAATTCTTCCTTATGTTTAGCTTAAATCTGACCCTTTCCAGTTTATACCCATCGCCCCTAGTACTATCACTACATGCCTTTGTAAAAAGCCCCTCCCCAGCTCTCTTTTACATCCCCTGCAGGGAAGGTCACTATAGGGTCTCCTCAGAGCCTTCTCTTCTCCAGGTTGAACAACCACAACTCTCTCAGTCTGTCCTTCTATGGGAGGTGCTCCAGCCCCCTGATCATCTTTGTAGCCCTCCTGTGGGCCCCTTGCAACAGCTCCATATCCTTCTTATGTGGAGGATTCCAGAACTAGACACAATACTCCAGATGAGGTCTCACAAGGCAGGAATAGAGGGCCAGAATCACCTCCCTCAATCTGCCGGTAATACTCCTTTTGATGCAGCCCTGGATACAGTTTGGCCTTCTGGGCTGCAAGTGTGCATTACCAGCTCTTGTCAAGCTTTTTATTGACCAGCACCCCCAAGTCCTTCTCAGCAAGGTAGCTCTCAGTCTCATCATCTCCCATACTGTATTGAAACCATGGATTGCCCTAACCCAGATGTAGGACCTTGCACTTGGCCTTTTTGAACTTGATGAGGTTGACACAGACCCACTTCTCCAGCCTGTCCAGGTCCCTCTGGATGACATCCCATCCTTTTGGCGTGGCAACTGCATCACTCAGCATGGTGTCATCTGCAAATTTGCTGAGGGTACACTCAATCTCACAGTCTATATCATTGATGAAGATACTAAACAGCACTGGTCCCTATACGGACTCCCGAGAGACACCACTTGTCAGAGACCTCCATCTGGACTTCAAGCCATTGACCACTATTCTTTGAATACGACCATCCAACTAGTTTCTTATCCACCAAACAGTCCACCCATCAAACCCATATCTCTCCAACGTAGAGAGAAGGATGTTGTTGGGGATTGTATCAAAGGCTTTACAGAGTCCAGAGAGATCACAGCCAATGGTTTTCCCACGTCCACTTATGTAGTTACCCCATCATAGAAAGCCACTAGATTGGTCAGACAGGACTTGCCCTTGGAAAAACCATGCTGGCTGCCCCTAATCACCCTCCCATCCTCCATGTGCTTTAGCATAGCTTCTAGGAGAATCTGTTCCATGATCTTCCCAGACACAGAGGTGAGGCATTACCAAGATCAGGGGAACTGTTCAAAGGGCATCACCTTACAAGATCCGCCTTACAAGTCTTACAAGGAAGCCACATAGGCATTTTAAAGATGCCTGAAGCATTTTAAAGACACAGCCTTGTTTCACTTACCAGCATGCACATCCATTTGGGGAGAAAACTAAGTTCCTTTGCAAGAGCTGCCCCAAGTAGCCCATAGCCTGCTCCAGCACTGACCTTCCCAGAGGGCAATGAGGACCTGCAGGATGTGTCTATCTGGTTCATAATCATCTTCTGCATGGCCAGTGAAAGGGGCTCTGCTTCAGCACAGCATGTGGACTAGATAACCTCCAGCACTCCCTCCCAGCCAACACTATGCCATGATCCTAAAGGAAGCTGGGAATAAACTTGTGCCTCTATCTGTTGTGGCAAATAACACTGTCCTGTTCATTACATGGGGAGAAAGGTAGCTGCAGTAAGGCCTCCTTCAGTGTGTATATACACATATAGACATGCACACACACTTATCTATACATATGTTTGACACACCCACAGGCTGCCATCCCGTTGAGCAGGGAGGATGGGGGAAGGAAGCACTGATCTCCATATCAGATCTTGGGATCCATCAATCCTAGAAGAGGGAAACCTGGCTAAGCTGGGCAGTGCACTGCTGCCAGATAGTGGCAATGACCTTTTTAATATATTGAAAATTCAGCCAGAAAGGTGACAAAGGAGATTTTGGGAGGAAAGCAAAGATCAAAATAATAATAGTTTCAAAGCACTGTACTTATTTTAGACATTCTTACAGCATGTTTCCATAGGAACTGGAATGCAAAGGAGCACACTGCAGCAGTTTTCACAAATGTGTGGCTTGTGGAGGATCAGTTGAGGCCACCATGATCACTTTGACAGTGCCAGGGACCTGCTGCCTTTGCTGCACAACAGGACCTTAGCTATGATGTTTTGCAAAATCTAGGAAAAGAAACATTTTTCCCTTGTTTTTCCCTCCTATCCTGTAGGCATGGCTGGTTTTGCATCCTCGCGTAGCTACAGTGCTAAGCACTGCCCACCCACACCTCCTGTATGGCATGAAGTCAACGGTGTTTAACTCTGGTATTTCACAAACCACATGAAAGTACAAACAAAGCAGACTTGTTTGGCTGCTGGGGGGATGGTGTGGGAGTTACACATGGGACTGGTTTTTGTACCCAGCTTTGGCACTTACCTGCTGAGTGACCTTGTAGAAGTCATGCCAGGTAAGATCTGCTCCATCTGTCAGTCTCCTGAAATACATCTAGTCCAGCTCAGCAGGTAAGCACTTCCCTGGCCAACAAGAACAGCATCTACCCTGCCAAAGACAGTTGCCCCACGGACACATTTCTTGTCCCCAAAGCACCCACACAGCTACTCCTGTCTACACTCAGTTGGTCATGTACATATATTAAGCACTTCACCCACACCTCAAGCTGCCACATGGCAATTGATTATTTTCTCCACTGAAAATTGTCCAATATAATGTGAGGTCTATGCTGCAGCTCACCAGAGCAGCATTTAACTGCATGAAGGGTGTACTGCATGTCTCAGAGCAAGGGATGGGCACGTGGGTACTTCTGGTAACCCTCCTGCTGGGACAGCACTGGAAGCCTGTAGATGATGTGATGAACCAGCCCTAGTGTGTTATCACCTTTAATTCCTCCAGCATCAGCCACCTCAGTAAGATGTCCTCAAAACTAACAAGGGCTTTGTCTCAGGGGGAAATAAAAGGCAAGCATTTGAAGCAAAGAGACACAGCCTATTTGATACCTGGGGCTGAGTAGATACCTGGGGCTGAGTAGAATTAAGCTATTTAACTGTGTAGACATCACATACTGAAAGGGAACAAAACACCTCCAAAATATGAAGAACTGGACACCTCTCCCTTTGATGCATCAGGAGTCTGAGTGATCAGTTCACCTTTCAGATGGTAAAAATAAGACAAAATTACTCCAATTTCTTGTGCTACCATTCCTAAATGAGTGAATAGTGTAGTGGCAGCAAGTTTATAAAGGGCTTCCTCATCGATTCATGTGAAGTGCTGTTTAAGTTACCTGTGCTATGGATTGAGAGAAAAATAGAACTTTGTTACTTATATATTTTAAAACCCCTTAATATCCACATATATTGAAACCTGCCAACTCATCCCAAGTAAAGGTAGATAATTTCCAACAATACTGGGTAAAATACACTCTTTAACTTCTTATTCCAGTAAAAAAACTAAGCCAAATAGCTGAGGACTCTGCTTCTGGCTAGTTGCATCATCCAGACCATAGCTGAGAGGGAAAAGCAATCTCAGGAGCCAACTACAAATACCTTTGTAGAGTTGTGGAAGTGCTGAAAACTATTAATATTTGAAGTTACGTTTGGCAAATCAAGTTGCCTACAGCACTTTAAAAACACTGAAAGAAACAGTAAATTAATTTAGATTTTTAGATACTCTACATATTGCAATGTTTCTCGCTCATCAAAACTTCAAAGGTAGGTATTGCTGTAAGTATCTGTACATAAACTACAGATTTGACAAACAAATTTTGATACAGGATATCTGAATCCAAATTGTATTCCAAATGTTACAATGACAGTTTCAGTCAGTGGAAGGACAGAAAAGAATATCCAGGGAGACTTGAGAGTCTCACACTGAAATATAGTTTAGTTATTAAAAAAATTTTAAAAACCCCAAATTCTGCCTTTAGAACCTAATTATTTAAGAAAAACAAATGTGATTATTTGATCTCTTCTTCCACCTCTCCAATCAAGTAATTGTGGGCAAGGTGCTTTCAAATTGTCCCATTTTCAAAATGTCCCATTACATTTACACCTTGTATTTTGAGGCTCAGAAGCACTATGTTATAAGTATCCCTTATCTATGCTCCAGTGCCTCTGAAGTCATACTCTGAAGTGGCAGAAGACATGTTCTAACTCCAGTTCTCCAATCTGAGAGAAATTTAGTGGCTTACATCAGTGCTTTAGCAGAAACTCAAAAGCAGTGTGTACATCTGTGTGTGTCTGCACAACTCCAGATGCAAAAACTGAGATTCCCAGCTGGGAACAGTCATAAACCAGGATGAGCTGTAATAAAAACAAGAATAGTCTATTTCACAGTCCAAACTAAATAAAAGACACATAGAGCACACAGACTGCATACAGTATATAGATGTTAGGATACCCAATACTGTTATATTTTACATTGAATAACTCCATCTATAATAAAGAGTAAAGTCCTGTACTGGGCAAGCCAGCTGCTGTGAACTCACCCAAGCACTCAGCTTTCTGTTCTGGGTCCCCTCGCAAGCAAGTCAGATCCAGGTCTTCTCTCTCGCATCCAGAATTTGGCTGTTACTACTTGAGGCCACATCTCACTTCAGGAAATCATCACTTTCAAAGAGAACACTGATGCACAGGGCAGCAAACAAGCCCAGCAAGGTCCAAGGTGCAGGACCTCCCTAGAGCCTAAGAATGAGCAGAAACCTGCCAACTTTATCATCCCCTCCTGGAAGCATTTCTCCAACTTAGCTTTCCCACCATTAATTTTTGATGCAGGGAAACAATTAAAAAAAACAAAAGAAAAAAAAAAGCAATCCAGTCATTAATCCTCCAGGATGCAGAGAAAGAAGGAAGCTGCCACAGCAGTGCCTGTTTTGAATGCTTGGCAGGTACACAGGCACAAGGGGGATGATGCTATAGATAAGCACAGACAGAAATAGCAAGAAGGATGAGCTGGCTCAGGGTGGCAGTGGTGAAAGGCAGCAACCTCCCTTCTTCTTCACCAAAACCAGCAGCTGCCTCGCAGACTCACCAAGCGTGCTGGCAGAAGGACCTTCAGCCTCTGAACCTCACACTGGAAATATCCTTCTTGAACGGATCCCGTTCTCCAGCTCAGATAGATGCTTTGAGGACTGCATCTTCCCAGCCTGCTTCTGACTCAGGGCAGAAAACCTGCTCACTGCCTGTCATGGGTTTTGGTGCTGTTCCCAGAATCCTGTTAGGAAGCCGTCTGCTCAGAGATACCACTGCACTGGGAGCAAAATGCAGCAATTATGGCTCAGAAAGTACTGCCGAAGCACCGACCTGGAGTATCTGGGCTGCCACCTCTCCTCTCCCCCACAAGCAGCTTCACGCAGTTTCCCTACTCCTCCTAACAGCCTGCAAGGAGACAAGCAGAGAGCTGTCACCTGTCACTTATGCAACTTAGCTGCAAAAATGCAAAATAGCTAAATGTAAGTATTTTGCTCAGTTGCAATCATTTAAAAAACCTTTGTCACCTCCACCTTCCTCCTCTAAGGCAAAAAAGTTTAACTTCTAAAATTGGAAGACAATCTCACCTGGCTGTACCTGCACAGGGAAACAAGGAGGGTTAAAAGTTCTGCTCTTTAAATCTACTTGAGCAGGAACAAATAGCCAGCACCTTCTCTGTTCTGTGCAGTATCAGTCCCCAGGAACCAAGGTCCATGGTTGGCAGTTCAGTGGGATGACCCTGAGAAACCCTCCACCTTAGATGGACTTAAGACAGGCAAGGACCCTCTGAGCTCACCTACAGGCAGTACTCTGGGAAGGAAGAAATCTTATGCAAACCTCAGAAAAAAAATAGGGGAAAAAGAGATGGAGTGAAGTAAAGAATCACAGAATCACTAGGTTGGAAAAGACTCACAGATCATCTAGTCCAATCATTCCTATCAAATAGTAAACTATGCCCCTCAGCACCTCATCCACCTGTCTTTTATACACCTGCAGGGATGATGACTCAACCACCTCCCTGGGCAGCCTGGTCCATTTCACAATGGCCCTTTCTGTGAAAAATGTTTTCCTAATGTCCAGCCTAAATCTCCCCTGGTGGAGCTTGAGGCCATTCCCTCTCAACCTGTCCCCTGTCACTTGGGAGAAGAGGCCAGCATCCTCCTCTCCACAACCTCCTTTCAGGTAGTAGTAGAGAGCAATGAGGTCTCCCCTCAGCTTCTTCTTCTCCAGGCTAAACAACCCCAGCTCTCTCAGCCGTTCCTCATAAGGCCTCTTCTCCAGCCCCTTCACCAGCTTTGTTGCTCTTCCCTCGACTCGCTCCAGAGCTTCAACATCCTTCTTGTGGTGAGGGGCCCAGAACTGGACACAGGATTCAAGGAGCAGCCTCACCAGTGCTGAGTACAGAGGGAGAATAACCTCCCTGGACCTGCTGGTCACACCATTTCTTATACAAGCCAGGATGCCATTGGCCTTCACGGCCACCTGGGCACACTGCTGGCTCATGTTCAGTCGGCTGTCAACCAACACCCCAGGTCCCTCTCCTCCAGGCAGTTTTCTAGACAGACTTCTCCCAGTCTGTAGTTCTGCATAGGGTTGTTGTTCCCCAAGTGCAGGACCTGGTATTCGGACTTGTTAAACCTCATCCCAGTGATGAGGCGGTCCAGCCTGTTCAGATCCCTTTGCAGAGCCTCCCTACCCTCCAGCAGATCCACACTTCCACCCAGAAAGAGGGGGAGGCATGAGCAGCATTGCTGTGGTTTCAATGAGGAGGAGCAAAGGTGGTCAGGGTTGACAAGGTATGCACCAGAGAATAGACTGACCACAGAAGACCAGGACTGGGGCATTAAAAAGTGAAATTAAGCACTAAAGTAGAATTCATGAGATAGACAAGCAGCCAGGGATGTGGGAATACAACAGAAGGAAGGAACAAGTGCGAGGGGAAAAGCTGTTAAAGGAAAAGGAGGAAGAATGATCAGAGACACAAATAAAAAAAAACAGTGCTCAAAAAAACATTGGGAAAAAACCCCCCAAAACAACAACAACAACAAAGTTAAATCACAAACCAGGCTAATTTCAGCTTATTTTATTAATCTCCTGACACTGAAAATGTCATGTTCTGATTTGTCCTAATTCCCTCGCTGTTTGCTCCCGGTAACTGCTGCAGAGCTGTTCCTGCACTATGCTACTTCACCCACTGAGCCATGCTCACGTGGCCAGGATGAGGCAGGGAATATTCCTGAGTGCAGAGGGGCAAGAGGCCAGTAGCACAAAGTGGGCAGCGGGGTAGAGGGGAGCTAAGCTCCTCTACATCAACACTACATTGACCTGAGGTAGAGGCACCTACAGACTTGGGATCAAGCATAATACTTGACCTGCTTTCTTGACCACTAGCTCTCGTACTGCTTACTCAGGTTGCTTGAGAAAACCTCATCGACTACAGTCATCTCATTAAATTAAACATGCCCAGGTAGATTCCCACCTTCCAAGATAGGACTGTAATGGGTGACTGCATGCAAACTGCCTAATGGGGACATCTCCCTGACTCCCAAAACAAGCCTGAGAAGTTGGCAGGAGAAAGCTGGGGGGGGAGAGGCCAAATTCAGGCCAGGGACTGCTCCATCAGTTCCCCCATGCAGGCAGACAGCCTCTCCCCAGGGCCAGCAGTGCTCTTTGCTAACAGACACAAACCTGTAGCTTACTGTGATACTGCAGCTGATCAGACAAAAACAACTATTCTTAATTCATTCCCCTTCATTTATCTTGGCTACTCTAGAAAATCAGTAAAAATAGTATATTTATCATGGTAAGAAACCTCAAGAATCTAAAGTAAATGGCTTTTGAGATAGGGCTGAAAAATAAAAACCTTAGGTTCAGAAAGATAAAATATGGAGTGACAGCAGAGATAACGAGAAACTTATATTTGATGTAAACAACTACAATAGCAATAGCTACCTTTGAACAGTTTATACTCAGACATAGTTTTCAGGCATATTTATTTGTTGTTTTCCAGGAAATAGAGAATTATTTTTCTAAAACTGACGGTTCATTTTCCTGATTATATTGTCTTATTAGACAAGAACCAATGTTACATGACAGTGTTTGGGTGGTAGTACAAAAGCAACCCACTGTAGTTTAAATTAAAGCTTTTCAAACTCATTAAACAGAATGTATACGCAGACCACTGTGGCTGGCAGGTAAACCCCACATAGATATTTGCTCACTCCTCCCCTTGGTGAGATGGGGGAGAAAATTTGGGGGGAAAAAAAAAGAAAAAATTTGCAGATTGAGATAAAGACAGTTTAACAGGAAAAAAAGAAGGGGGAAATAATGCAATTAATAACGATAAAAGAATATGCAAAACAAGTGATGCACAGTGCAACTGCTCATCACCTGCTAACCAATGCCCAGCCAGTCCCCAAGCTGTGGTCGCCACTCCTAGCCAATTCCCCCCAGTTTATGTGCTGAGTATAATGTCATGCGGTTTGCAATATCCCCTTGGACAGTCTGGGTCAACTGTTCTAGATGTGTCCCCTCCCAGCTTTTTGTACACCCCCAACCTCGTTGCTGGCAGGGCAGTGTGAGAAGCTGAAATGTCCTTAACTCTGTGAGCACTGCTCAGCAACAACTAAAAGAGTGTGTTACCAATATCATTGTCATCCTAAATCCAAATTACAGTACTCTACTACCTACTACAAAGAAAATTAACTGTATCTCAGTAGAAACCATGACACTATTAAATTTAAAAGTATTTGAAAGATATAGTGTCTAAACTGTCCCTTTTTAAAGTATTCATCTCAGTTGGGGTTACCTCCTTTCAAATTAATGCAGAAGTAAGTTTTGAAAAGCAGGTACCTGTGTGACCAGAAACCAGGTGAGACACTTTTTTGGCAGTTCATTGAAAATCATTACTTTGTATAAAGCATGGTTTCATGATTTCAGACTTGTATTTGTGTGTGTTTTACATTGCTTTCACAAGAAGGTAAACAGGTGCCACATTTTCTTTGTCAAAGGGGAGAACAGAGATGCAGTATTTATGGTTTGACGTTTACCATCTAAATGATGGATAAGAAAACAAGAACAGTAACAGATGGACTTCTTTTAATTGAATGTAAGATATTATAAGCTATTTATGGTTTTAAAACACCAAAAAGCAAACACAGTATGCCTCCCTGCTACATAGTACTTCATCTGAGATTTAACATCTGAATTTGTTGAAATAACTGCAGATCAATCTAAGGTAGATGTTTTACTGTCCTGTTTTAGCTTTGCCAAATTTTTTGATGAATTATCTTTGCAAAGAGTTCTTAAATATCTGGTTTATCCTTCTAATAGGATTTGGTTGCTGATAACTTCAACAGCCAAAAACACACCTCAGACATCTGTAATCTTCCTCACCATTACCCCAACTTACAAAAAAAAACCCCACAACCCTGTCTTAAGCTCTTTATTCTACTAGGAATAAACACTTTTGATAATTAACTAGGGATTCTTTTTGTAGGCAACAATATACATACAGCTTATTGGCTGGTAGTTTTGATGTAAGGGATGTTCTTCTGCCTTGGGCTATCATGAACTTCAGTATTGCACAAAGACCACTGTGTCAGCAAAGGAGAGGACACCCAATTTTGCTGTAGGAAACAAATACCAACTCCTCATACAACAACAAAATATACAAAACCTATTTTGCCCAGACCAGAGAAAGGATATCTCTAAGAACCATGAGAGAACATGAACAACATGAACCCAAGCTGCTCACCAGAACAGATGCAAAAGCACTAGAAATAAAAATCTGAAATGCTTTCTTCATCTACCAAGAACTCCTGTCACCAATACCAAGTTCTACATTTTAAAGGTTCTAGAAAACCATCATCACTGTTTTGCTTCAGAAATAACTGTATTTTATCTAAATAGACTTGCACATTTAACCATGTTTTGCTTAATATGAAAGAATCCAAATAATACACTTACTGTGTACCACAAATAACATTCAACAAGCTAAAATCACTATCAGAATCAGTTTTCCTCTGATATCAACATTATAGTTCCTACTACACAATAATAACTGTCTGAAAGACGTGTTGCTGTAGCCTATGTTGTATTTTATGTTTTAATAGCAGAACAGGTTGTTTGGCTTTTATATTTATTTTTAAAGTGATTTTGGTGTTTGCAGAGTCTGGTACATGTAAGTCCTAGAGATTAAAGTCACCCCTGAGCTAGGAAATTGTGAAAGAAGATGGCTTCAGCTATTGTGAGGTCTAGAACTCTTCAGTTGCTCCATGTACACTCATCTCTGGCTTTTCTGAGGAAGCTGCCACCTAGGATTAACTTACTGTCTGACATTTAATGTATTCAGATGCTCACTGTGGTATTTTGTGCTTCGTTCAGCTTTCTATAAAGGCAGTTCAAGGTATTTTATAGCAGTTGTCCACTTGGATCAGACACAAAGCCCATCTGACCTCTCATCCCATCTCCAATAACACTATGAACCAAATACTTCAAAGGATAATACAAGAGTAATGTGGAGGTTATGAAAGGAATAAACATTCATTTTATCTCAGATCTAGGCATTAAAGACTGTATGAGCTCTTATTTGTAAGATTTTTCTTTATTACCTTCTACGTATGTCCTAAATAATTACAGTTTATATACATATTGTGTCTCTTTTCCAGCATCCTGGTCAGTTTCAACTGACTTCAACAGAAGAGTTCCCACAAGTTTTTTGAAAGCCACTGACCAGAGAGAGGAGTGAAAGGCCTGTAAAAAAGGCTGAGAAAAGGCTATAAAGTAAGATGTAACCTCACATGACAACAGAAAGATTTGACGGGAAAGAGTTCTTCCTTAATGACGGGAAAGCAGCAACTGAAATAAGTATTTTATGAGACTCCAAGGAATTCATCTCTTCATTAATGTTTCTCTCCTATGGTGATTGCCTGTTGCCTAGTAAGGTGTAGCTGTGACTGGTGCTTCCCCAGCAATTACAGCGTCACTAAGGGCTCTTTTGAATGTGGCTCCTGACACATAAGAATTTAGTGCAACTCTGTTAAAAAACGAACTAATCATGAGACGCAAGCCTAATGGAAACCAAGTTTTCCATTAGTTATTCTGCTAGTTTTGCAATCACTAGCAAAATTCAAAGTCCTGAAACTAGCTGATTTATCATCTGTTTTTAATTCTACTGATTTTTATGTGCAATGCTTCACGTAGGTGTTACAGTTGATGAAGGCTACAGTTCTATCTGTTATGATAAAGGGGTTTATTTTTAGTCCTGAATCAATTTGCATTTGTCAACAGTGACTATTAGATAATGTCCCATTTCTTTTTCATTAGAAAGTAGCGAGAAGAGGAGCCCCCAGTGCTCTTCAGCAAGTTCTCTAAATTTTACTAAACACAGTTGCAGTGTTCTAGTTAGTTCAGAAACAGGTATTCTTCCTACTCTTATACCAATACTCCTATGTGGACACTACAGCGCATGCTCTAAGAACAGCCTTGCAAATACTGGTGACTCTGCATAAGTACTCTTATTTTTACAAGTATGGGGCATCTCATTCTAGCTCTAGCTTTAAGGATCAATAATCCAAATGGTAAACAAGGAAACAGAAGCACAGGGATGTCCACAGACCTAGCAAAAGGTCATGAATCACACCAGCAACAGATCTCTGATGAGAACCAAAGCTTCTGAATACAGAAGGAGACACTCTAGCAGCTAATGTCCTTCTCTTTAGCTACTTCACATTGCCCGTTCTGGGGATACTAAAAAACAAAATGGCATTCAACAAAAACAACTGTGGTTCATTTATGTTGCTATTGAAGATTAAATTACTCCCAGCAGCACGGAGCTATTTTCTCCTGAAAGACTGGTTTACCAATTATAATACTAGCATCTGATGCACATAAGTGGCTACTTACCAAGTTACTTGTATTGAAGGGACAACTGTAGTACCTGGATTCAACCTCCAGTCATGCTTAGTATCAATTAAATGTTTCCAGATGCCTGAGCAGAACCAGTCTTAAAGAGTGCCCATGCAATTAATGAGTTCCATGCATTCTTTTCAGAGCACATGAAAATGGGTCAGCACCACTTTAAAGTGTGCACATCATCCTGCCCTGGGGAAAAGTATAAAAGGTGATGTTTTGAGATGCCTTCCAGCTCTCCTCTTCTGCATCTACAACACACATCACTGAGATAAAGCCTATGTTGTGCAGTATCTGTATCTAACTGACTGCAGACTGTTTCACCTTCCTCTTTGAAAGCTTCTCTTGGGTCCCTGGATTTTACTTCTTTCTCTTCCCTCCAAGTTTAATTTCTGCCTGCCCACTCTTGAACCTCCTTCCAATCTTCCCCCCTAATTATCTTTCTTAGTCTGTTTTCTCTAATCTAAGTTTCATGCCTTCCCTTCTATATTTATGCTTAATTTCAAACCATGCTCGCAGTCATACTGTACTGACATTTCATTAAATTATGTATGAAAACAAGTGATAAGTACCATTCTGAGACACAGATGAAACTGCCAAGGATTCTCTTGCACAATTAGGTTAAATTAGCTATGACAGACCTGCAACAATGCTAATAGATTTCATTTTACTCACTGCACCTACTGTGACTTAACATCATGCCCACTCTGACACCAACAGTTAACCAGTACAAGTGGTTCAGCCTTAGTGAGCCACATATTTTTAATGTTATTTCTACACAATTCCTAGCAGCCAGGGCCTGTGTAATTGTGTGTGTCATTCAGAGCACCCTCCTGCAATCTGCAGAGCCCGGCCATGCCAGCAGCCAGTCTGCTAAATGATCAGTTTGGAGCAAGAATAAAGAGTTGAAGTTATGTACATAAGAAGCATTCGTGTAGCTGGGGAGGGAGGCATTAGTCATTATGCTACCAGAATATCCTGACTACAAAAAGGACCATAGTATACACAGATCAAGGCTCTGCTTATCACTGATATCAAATAAGAGGATTACACATTGCATGTAATCAGAGATGTTTTCACCTTCCCTCTTCTTCATATCCCAAGCGATTTTCTCTGGCCTTTTAGAAAAGTGCACTCAAGATGAACTCTTAGAATATAAATGTTAATAAGCAGCAGAAATGGCTGAGTTTTGCTAGATCTGTGGGAAGTTCACTCCTCAGCAGAAAAAAAGTATCTTTTCTGACCTTACTTTGATGATGAATTGCATACATTTGATTTCACAGAAGAAATATAGGCTGTTTCATTATTGACTATGGAGTTAGAGAAGGGAAATGATGTCTGGAAGAAGGCTTGTAGACTGATCAGTAAGGCCTAGCTTTTGCACTAGGAATGGAGACTGACCACTTTTTTTAGTGAAAAGTAGCTATTTACAGTTTTTGGTAGTTAAAGAATTATCTCTCCCTTGCTCTATCCTCTCATAGGGGTGTAGTTAGGTTCCTGCAATAAAAACACGTCAGCTTAGAGGGATGAATGTGGCGCACTTCAGGAAGTGTTTAGGAAATGGATCCTCCTTCTAACATCTCAAATCATGTGTAAATGACCACATATTCTGCAAAGGGCAGCTCCGGCTCCAAGGGACTTTTACACCTAATAGACCAGATTCAAGGAGTATTAGTTCCAGCATGCACTGCGTTTTCTTCAGGACATTGTCCTACCAATGATTTACAGGTGCACTTTTTTCCAGAATCACAGCAATTAATTCTTCCCTTGGATCATGTGGCAATGGCAGTTTTCATAATTCCAACAGCTAAAAATTTTAGTCCAAGAATATCTATAAGCTAACAGGATTGTTACAGTAGCACCACCCTTTATTTGTTGAACCTCATGAGGAGCAACAAGTCCAAGTGCAAGGTCAATCTGCAGTTTTGATACAGGATGGGGGATGATATGATTGAGAGTCACCCTGCAGAGAAGGGTGGTACTCACTGATGGAAATTCAACATGAGCCAGCAATGCACTCTTGCAGCCCAGAAGGCCAAATGTATCCTGGGCTGCATCAAAAGAACTGTGGCCAGCAGGGTGAGGGAGGTGACTCTGCCCCTCTACTCTGCTCTTGTGAGACCTCACCGGGAGTGTTGTGTCCAGTTTTGGAAACTTCAACGTAAGAATGATACAGAGCTGTTGGAATGGGTCTAGAGGAGGGCTACAAGGATGATCAGAAGTCTGGAGCACCTCTGCTATGAGGACAGGCTAAGAGTTGGGGTTCTTTGGCCTGAAGAAGGCTCCAGGGAGATCTTAGAGCAGACTTCCAGTACCTGAAGGGGGCTACAAAAAAGCCGGAGAGGGACTTTTTACCAAGGCATGTAGTGATAAGACATAGCAGGATGGCTTTAAGTTGGAAGGGGGCAGATTAAGACTAAACATTAGGAAGAAATTCTTCATGATAAGGGTGATGACACACTGACACAGGTTGCCCCATCCCTGGAGGTGTTCAAGGCCAGGTTGGATGGGGTCCTGGGCAGCCTGGTCTAATGGGACGTATCCCTGCCCATGGCAGGAGGGTAGGGAGGGAGGGTGTGAAACTAGATGATCTTTAAGGTCCCTTGCAACCCAAACCATTCTATGATTCTATGATTCTATATGATTCAATGATCCTATGATTCTATTTCAATGCAGCCTGCATTACTATAACCTACCAACTTAAAGCAAAATCCAAACTCCTTTAACAACATTTACAAAAAGGAAATAAAAATTGGTGTCCTGAGGTTTTTGTAGTCCTGAAGGCACACATTATGATCTGAATAAAATAAACTAATAAAGAACCAACATATCCAGAAGATTTTACTGATAGTAAAATTACTGAAGAGATGGGTAGGGCAGTCAGGCCATGAATTTAAAGGAGAGGAAGAGGGAATGGATAACTTTAGGGAGACCAGGACAAAGACTTATGAAAGAAAAAAAACTGACTGCTGACTCTTAGGGGTGCAGAAGGTAGTGACAAGGTGGTGACAGTCAGCATCTACTTTCAGTAATTATATCAGCAAGTTTATTCTCAAATGTTTATACATCACAGGAAAAAAAATACGTTGTGCAAAGAAATTCTTCACATTTGGGATCAAGTTTGGTATGAGAAGACAGTTCAAGCTCTTTCACATACTCCCCAAACTTCCCTTTACCTCTCTCCCAAGTGACAAGTGGACAGGATGAAAGTGAATGGCCTCAGGCTCCACCAGGGGAGGTTCAGGCTTGACATAACGAAAAAATTATTCACAGAAAGGGTCACTGGGCACTGGAACAGGCTGCCCAAGGAGATGGTTGACTTGCCTTCCCTGGAGGTGTTTAAGGTGCAGGAGGATGAGGTACTGAGAGGCATGGTTTAGTGATTGGTGGGAATGGTTGGACTCAATGATCTAGTGGGTCTCTTCCAATCTGGTGATAGTATGATTCTCCTACCACTTGCAATATGAGCAAAGTAATCCTTTTCATATCCTTCAAAGTTTCATCTTCACTGAACATTATCAGTAGTCCCCAGAGTTCTAATTTATATCCTATTACAGTACTACATGATACTTAAATTAGCAGATGCCAAGCCAATTGCCGAGGAAATTTTAGCAAAGTAGTCTTTGAAATTTAGTACAAGTGGAACATGTATTCACAGCAATACCAGAATAATGTAGGTTTCTTTAAAAACTGAGGCAGGTTCATTATTTTATACATTCTGTTCTAATCTAGAAATAGCATAGATCCCTAAGTATATGAAATATCCATATTAACCCATATGAGTGAAAAGTGAGAAAAATATGCATTATGAAGCAAGCTGTACACCTATACCCAGGCTTCTTCAGTTCATAAAATTCCTAAGTCGCAAATACCTAACAAACATCCTTCAGAAGGATTTGGGAGAAAGATTGTCTTTCTTCTTCACTTTTAAAGAAAGGTTCCTTTTATACTCTTAACCTTTTCTCATATTGAGGAGTGGAACAACCATTTACTTTTCTTCTGCTTTCTATGGAACCAGCATGCAAAGCATACATTTGACACCATAGAAACAGCATTTTAAATGTAAATAAATTAATAAAACCCTGAAATCATAGAATCATAGAACAACCAGGTTGGAAGGGACCCATCGGATCTTCTAGTCCAACCATTCCTATCTAACACTAAACCAAGTCCCTCAAGACCTCATCCACCCGTGCCTTAAACACTTCCAGTGAAGGTGACCCAACCACCTCCCTGGGCAGCCTATTCCAATGCCCAATGACCCTCTGTGTGAAGAACTTCCTCCTAATCTCCAGCCTAAATCTCCCCTGGCAGAGCTTGAGGCCATTCCCTCTTGTCCTGTCCCCTGTCACTTGGGAGAAGAGGCCAGCTCCCTCCTCTCCACAACCTCCCTTCAGGTAGTTGTAGAGAGTAATGAGGTCTCCTCTCAGCCTCCTCTTCTCCAGGCTAAAATGTACATTTTGTACATCCTGTACATCCTGTAAATGTACAGGAGTAAATTCTTAAGCAGCATTAGGAGTATACAGAAAAAGAAGAATGTTCTTGCATATCAGAAAATAGAAGACAAACTCTGAGCTTCCTGTAGTTATTTTTTGAATGGTTTATTAAGTCAGTGAAGACCTCTTCTTCCTTCCTTAAGAAAGAGTTTAATTCACTTAAGCAAACAGCAGTCTGAATTTTTCCTTCAGACGTCTTTATATGTGATAACTTCATACGAGGAGTAATATTTGGGTGGAAAAAGCCTTACAATAAATTTAAATCTGGCAAATTTTTCTTTTTTCAGAAAGTCAAGATTAATAGAAGGGGTAGTATCTCAGTATTCAGGGATACAGTACCAATACAGTGATACACTGCAGGGGTTAAAAAAATTAACTCTTAAGAGTGAAAATGATCATTGCTGGGAGATCATTTTGGGAGATAACTTTGCCAGCACAGTGATGGATCCAAACAGAGAAACACAGACAAATCCATGTCTCAGATGTAAACAGATGAGATTTGACAGGGATTACTTGAATGCTAGAAGAAATACAAATACCAGGCTACAATCTCATTTACTTCCATCAGGAAAAATAACAGAGCCTACATTTATTTACTTGTAACAGTGATTAATACAAATACAAGTAGAAGAAACTTAATATTGGAAAAACCTGCAATTCAAAATTTATGAGTCATTCCTCCAAAATCTCATCATTAAAAATAATTGCAATGCATTTCTTTATTAATTGTTACTTCAGCCTTTGAGGGCAGTTGTCTTACTTTTTCTAGCTTTTTTTTCTCTTTAGACTGTAGGGATTATAAAAAGTTAATAAACATACCTATAAATAACATGTGTGAAAATTAGGCATTTAAAAAATGAAATATGAGGAGACCCAAAGGAAAAATTAGGACTGCAGTGAATATTATTAAAATCATCTAGAAAAAGAGTAAATAAGGAAGATTGTTTCAAACTTGGTCTCCATAGCATGCACAAGTCTTAGGAAGCTCACCATGAACACAGACTGGATGAAAATGAAGTATTTGGGGAAGAACTGAATCCTCAGACCCACAGATCCACCCCTACTACCTCACAACCCCAGAAGAGCAACACACCTCCATGCTTCCCTGTCCCCATCTTTCTCATCTGATAAAGAAACCAAGACTCCTTGAACGAGACAAGGAAGCATCACCCTCAACCCTGCCCCAGATGCCCAGCTCAGTAAGGAGAGAACAGGGATACATGCAGAGAAAACTCCAAGGAAGTCTGCAAAGCCCTGTAGACACCAGTGCTGGATTTCTAATACACTAAGTACTCCACCAGTCAGATCAGCTAACAGTAAAGATGCTCAAGTCTTAGTGTTAGTAACTCACTTGTGGCAATTACAAATGTGAATGAGATACAGAATTGTCTCAAAACCGCACACCCTAGTACATAATACTGAATTTATTCATTCTCCAGGACTATCGCAAGTTCAAAGTCCTAAGTGGAAATACATGTATCACCAAGATCAATACCGCTGCCTTTTATCAGAACTCTCCAGCTCCACGGTTACTTCTTTGGCATATATTAAGGATTACCAGGATACAAAGGGATCAGATTCACTTCAATGTGTTAAAGCATCAGAAAAAATCAAACACATAGGTCTTTGACTCTAAATTACTTCAGAGGTTAAGATGGAAACTGCACAAGTTACCTGCCACACCATCATCTGAGTAGTATTAATGCTTACTTTAAAGCATTGGATCATCTGCCTTCTTTTTTAACAGCTTGAATGCCAAACACAAACACAGCGGGCAAAAGAGTTAATACTATTACTGGTAGCCCTAGCAAAGGGCTGAAAAGTCTTCCGACTTTCTGGAGTGTCCTTGTCAAATTACTCATCAGTTCAAGATTTTCCATTATCTAACACTATATTAGGATTTGTACTTGTCAAAATATGTAAGCTTCAAAGGGGCAGGATACTGCTTTGGTAAAGACTGCCTACTCCAGGCTACCTTCTCAGCTCTCTGGCTGATGCAGCCCATTCACAAAGTAGTGGTTACTCACTCTCCATCTGAAGAGAAGCTTTAGGATTTGAGAAGAGGAGGGCTTCTTCCAGATGGAAAATCTGGCATCTGTTTGCAGCCAGCCTCTACCTTGCTGTATGTGGAATAATCCAAAACTCAGTTCCCATTGAGAAAGCATCTTCATTCCTAAAATCCACCATTTTCTCCTCGATCCACTTAAGATGTAATCTACTTGAGTGTAATTCTCAATCCAGTCTCCCAGAGATGCACACTTTAGCACAGCCAGGCAAAATAAAAACTGTCATTAATTACAGTAAGTCTTTTGTAAGCAGCCTGACAACACACTAGCCTGGTCTGGGGGAACCTTCACATCAGGGATCTTTCTCTGTAGTGGCATGGACAGGAGCAAATCAGATCTGGCTCCCTTATTCCCACCAACACAGTTTCTCATCACTATTCCAGCAAGTTTTAGCACTTTGAATATGCCTTCTTGCTGATCATGCATGCCCACAACACATACATTCAAGGAAAAGTACCTTGTTGCTCACCGTATTTCACAAGCTTTGAAAGGAAAAAAATGCACACAGTAATAATTATGTTTTACAGGGCACTGTATGGGGTCCAGAAGAGTCCCCTAAGATGAGTGCTGGGTAGTGCAGAACGCTACTCGGCGTAGAGCACAACGCATCAAAGCAGCACAAGCATGTCACTCCCTGCCACATATCTGACTCTTGTTCAGAAATTCTTCTCAAAAACTAAACTTGATAAAGCTCACAGATACACTTCTGTATACCCCAACATGTGATCATAAAACGTGGAGTGATCCCCTTCTAGATAATTAGAGTCAAGAGTAAACAGAAAATGTATTCCTTTTTTGCAGTAGCTGCCTTTGGACTCCTCTGGGGCTGCATATGGTGCCAGCTGAGAATTTCTGCTCAAATGTGCAATTTTGTCTGATAGGCACCCAGCCTCAGAAGACCTGAAGTATTGTGGATGCTCTAGTATGTGTACACGTGCAATAGACATTGTGTGGGTGGTGTCCTGGAGTACATTACATTTTTTGTGTATCTTTTTCCTCTTTGAGACAGTAAGTTATATAAACAGCAGTTTTGATGATTCAGGCAGGCAGCTAGAAAGAAGAGACCTCAATTGCTTTCTTTTTAAAATGTGTACTTGTAAATTAAGAAGCATTTCAAGATTAGGCATCTGTCCAAGTCTTTTTATCATTTAGTACATTATGCTAATGAGGATGCTGTTTCTTTAATTATCATTTGCAGGAAAATTGCATTCAGTCCCTTGATCTTTCTTAAAACCATCTCTATGCTTGATTCCCCCATGGGCTTTTAATCACACTGTTTCAGTGTGGAACTCTGTATTTGAGAAAAACTCTTCTCAAAACTGGTTCACTGAGAAAGTTTAAATTGTTTCCTCTCATCTGAGCTATATCTCCTACCACTAGGCAGCTTAGAAGGAAGGGATATAAGAATCAAAACTAATAATAGCTTATGCACTGAATCCAGTCTAATGCTGGAACTTAATATATTGTATATGTAACAGATACTAAATGCCAGCACTTAGAATCACAGAATTGTTTAGGTCACAAAAGATCCTTGAGTCCAACCCTTAACCTCGCACTGACAAGCCACCACTAATCACGTCCCTAAGCACCATACCTACAGGTCTTTTAAATACTTTCAGGAACGGTGACTTAATCACTTTCCTGAGCAGACTGTTCTAATGCTCAACAATTTAATTTCTTAGAAGAGACAGCTGAAAAGAGCTATAAAAAAATACTGTCCTGTGAAACTACAGTAGAATTCAGTAATTTATATTTAAAAGGCACTTCCAATGCACACATCATCAGCTGTTAACTTTGTTATGCAAAATCACCCATATCTGATGTTCATGGACATTTGTTATTAGTCCAATGAACTTATCCATTTAGTTTCTGTGTGGCTTTCTGATTGTCCTGACAGAGTTTCCTGCAGCTGAAGCTCTGGTTGGGTGGGAACTCAAACCCCATCATAACCTTGCACTGCCAAAACACAGTAAAACCTGCCTGCACAGGGACCAGGCCAGGGGCCTTATTTCTCCATCCACCAACCTGGAACTTCCTCCACTGGAAAAGGACTTGCCATGGTACCCCTCTCACCATGGGGCCAAAGAAGGGCCATCTCCAATGGGTGCACTCTTCTGTGGAGATGCATATATAGAGCTGTACAAGCTTGTATTCTCTTCTGAAGGGAGGAAAATACCATCTTCTGAGTAATATCTGGAAGAGAACTGCCTTCAGCCTCCAAGGCAAGCTGACCTGCACACATTATTGATAGGGACACTGGGCACAAGTAACACTCTCCTAGCCCACTACAAAAAGGAAGGAGAAGGAAGACTTTTTTGTATATTTTAGAACATACACTGCAAACAACTGAACACAATGTATACTCTGGTTACAGTGCATACATTTAGAGCTTAACTGCAGTATATGTTTCACGATCTGCTTTTATTCTACAGTGATACTGAAATAAATACTGGATTTTGTTAAAGCTAAGACACAAATTGCACCAACATCTTGAAGCAAAGTATTTACAAACAAATATTCTTACATCTCATTTATCTGTTTTGCCATAAAATTGGCTTATACACGATTAATTATGAAAAATAAGCACAGCATGCTTTCATGCTGTTTTACTTTGAAATCAAGGTCACACTTTGTTTTGCAATTCGGGAAAACAGTATGAATAATATAATTAACATATCAGAAGATTCTTTGCAAGTAACTTTATTTAAGCAGGTTAAACCTGCTTATGAAGCTTATGAAGTTGTTGCTATTTTGTTACTGCAGACAGATCATTTCTTAGTCCTTGTTTATATCCTTCATTTTATTTGACTAATCCTTCATAGTGAAAGGGTTCTTGGAGTAGTATCCCTTCTAGTAAGCCACACAACACTGAATGAAAACAATGTACTTGTCCCAAAGCATTTACAAGATGATTCCTACTGTAGGGACTGGATTCTAGTTGGGATGCTGCCCCTCAGAAACAATTCAGTAATTGCGTGGTTACGAACGGGAAACCAGTAACTTAAGAGTTATAAGAATCAGAATCCTTTAGATTGCAGAAGACCTTTAACATCACTGAATCCAACTGAAAACCAAGCACTGGCTAAACCTCGTCCATAAGCACTACATCTACACATCTTTTAAATACCGCCTGGAATGGTGATTCAATCACTTCCCTGAGCAGCCTGATCCAGTGCTTCATAACCTTTGTGGTGAAGAAATTTTACTAATATCCAAACTAAACCTCCCCTGGCACAGCTTGAGGCCATTTCCTCTTGCTTTATTGCTTGTTACTTGGGAGAAGAGACCAGCACCCACCTTATCACAACCTCCTTTCAGGCAGCTGTAGACAACAATGAGATCTCCCCTAAGCCTCCTCTTCTCCAGGCTAAGCAGCCCCAGTTCCTTCAACCACTCCTCATAAGTCTTGTGTTTCAGATGCTCCACCAGCTTCATTACCCTTCTCTGGACACAATCCAGCATCTCAATGTCTTTCTTGTACTGAGGTGCCCAAAACTGTACATAGTATTCAAGACGTGCCAGGTATGGCTTCCGTAATGCACCTGAATACATCCATTAAAACATTCTGCAGGTTCTCTACCGAAGACACACAGCTACCCATATCATAGAATCATAGAATCTCTAGGTTGGAAAAAACCCACAGGATCATTGAGTCCAACCATTCCTATCAAATATTAAACCATGCCCCTCAGCACCTCATCCACCCATCCCTCCCTTAAACACCTCCCTGGAAGGTGACTCAACTACCTCCCTGGGCAGCTTGTTCCTGTGCCCAATGACCCTTTCCATGAAAATTTTTACCTAATGTTTAGCCTGAACCTGTGTAATAATGGGAGATGCAGGTCTCATGCATTTGAATATTATCATCTCATGTGAACCTTCTTCTGCCCACACAGCTCCTTACCAACACTCACAAAGGGTAGATGTACAACTCAGTTGTGCTAACAAAGCAAGGCCACATGTTGACAAGTCCCTTGCTTCAAATAATAGAAGCCAATTTCTACTTGCATACTGTTTTATCCAGGTAAATTTTATTAGCAATCTGAGTAACAACAATTTCTTAAGACTATACTTCTAAGACTTTCACAAAGCATAAGGTAAAATGTATCAACTTTTGACCTCAGCTACTGTTCTTTCCCTCTGCCTCAGCTGCTGTTCAGAGCCAGCCCCAAACCCTATTGTAGCATGAACTCCATTTCCTGAAGTTTACCTTGTCTGCCCTCTCCTACCACTGCATAGCAGCCTAGCAGCAACTGCATGCTTGCAAAAGGCCATATGGACCAGGAGCTGTCAACCACCGAGGTCTAACTGACAAATAAGAGCATCCCCATGTCAGCACAAATTGTCAAAAAATGTATGAATCATGTATTGCAGAGCTAGAAATAGAAAACAATGCTTTCACTGTACTGCTGATATTTGAATAGCTTTTTTTAAAAGGGCAATTTGTTTCTCTGAAGGTTTGCTTACAACACCAATGACTGGGGCTCAATTTCAATAGAAATTAGAATTGCCTTTTTCAAAAGGAAGCTCGTTTCTATTAAAGGTTAAGAATGTAACAGACAAAAACACAAGATAAAAATCAACACTAAAAAGCACTGTATTTATTTAAGAAAAACAGGATGTGCAGAAGAGAAACCCATGGATACAGCAGGTGCAAAAAAAAAGCAGAATCTGGAGAACTAGCAAATGACAAGCCAAGACAGAGGTTGAAGTCTGCTAGAAATTCATCAAATGAGGTGAGGGAACAGAATGAGGCACTCCTCAAGCACGTAACCTTGAAGTTATGAAAATTTGTCACATTGAATTTTATTCTAGAAGAGAATCTGTTCTGGAAGAACTGTTTTATTAGTAAGACTTTGGAAAGTTTGCAAGTTCTCATTCATGGCTTAGTACAAGAAAGTAGTGAAGTCAGCTCTAGCTAATGTTATATTTGGCTCAAACTGGATACCAGTGAACCATTAAACTAGCAAATAATAATATACTACATGCAAAGGGCAAAGCTCTAATTTCTTTTGCAACTGGAAACCAAAGCGTGATCTTAACTAATATCTAATTTACTTGTTTGGATATTTTAGGAAGACAATTTCTCAAACAAAAAAAAAATTATGAGCAAAACTGAACAAGGGGAAATAGTCACACAGGAAAATATAAAGGGATGCTAAGGGATGGTTTATTAAAAAAAAAAAAATCACTGTGCTCCAGCCATGAAAGGAACCACTTTGGTTGAAGAATCTTGGCTAAGGAGAATGATAGCAGTAGCAGAGATACCTGTAAAACAAACCCACAGTACATAACAGATGGGGAAAAAAGACACTGATAGCAATGAATTCAAATTAACATTGCAGAAATGCAAGCAAATTATAGAAGAAAAAAATAAAATATTAAAAGCTATGGTGAGTTTTATGACAATAGGACCTCCTCCCTAAATGGAACAAGAACAAGTGAATGCCAATAACTGATCATGCTAGACAAAGATTATCAAACCATTCAGAAAGAGAAATATATTTGACAACTACTTATACTCCATGTTCAGAGGATGCAAGATACTATATTCACATCTTACAGTGATAATGACATACCTCCCACACCATTGATAACTGAAAAGAGCTTTAAATAGTCCCTCAGTTAAAACCCTGCATTCAAGAGCAGAGGGCAGATCAACCAGTAACTTTTGATTCAGTGACAGATTTTAACAAGCCTAGGAATGCTAGAAGTCCTTGGGGGCTGGGAAGAGTTAATACTGAAGCAGTATTTAAAAGGGTTAAGTGGGATAATCTAAGCATCCATTGAACAGTTAGACTGGCATCAGTAGGAAGCAACAGCAGGGAAAGGTTACCACGGGACACAATCAATAAAGCATTGAAAGGCAGTAGCATAAATTCTATAATTATCACCAATCAACACAGCTGTACAGAAAGCAGGCCTGGTCATGTAAACCTGATAATTTGTATGCAGTTACATCATCATTTGATAATAGTGGTGTGCTGACAGAACATATTTCTAGTCCTAATTTCACACTATACAGCAATTTAAAGTCATGCTATACATGAAATCGTGAATTAAAAGATTCACCATACTACATCACTACAGCTAGTAGTAAATTCATTTCAAAAGTGGATAATCAAATGGGTAACTAAATGGAGAATCATCATCCAGATAACAGATTCCTTGTCAGCCCAGCAGGAAAAAAAAATGAAATACAACATTTGGAAGCTGAAAAGAGCTACAGACTGCCTCGAAAGACAAGGCTCGTTTTTCACTAGAACAATTTACCTGTGTCATGGTAGATTCATTATGCACTTTTTAAATCAAGACTTTGGTGTCTTTCATGAAGACACAATAAATAAAAGTTAAAGGACTACTACTGATATACCTGACCTGCACGGAGCAGGCAGTAAGAACAGATATTCATGTGGTCCCTTCTGGTCTTTAAATTTATAAGCCTAGGAAACAATGACCCAGACTTTATTAATCCTTCAGGAATTTAATGCAATAAGTGAATCATGCCTAATCCATCTGATACAGTATAAAGTACCTTCAGTATTTCCATGGGATTTCAACTGTAATGCAGTGTTAAATTACTGGGTGATTGTTAAAATATTATCAAGTTGCCTCCCTGAATTTCTGATTTTTAGCTGAAAGCAGAAAAGAAATCTATCCTTCTTTGAAGCAGTTTGTTAGCAATTTGCATAAATACATAAGCATTGTATCAAACTCTTGATCCACAGCTTCCTTTACAGATCAATTTTTCCTGTTCCTTAGCACTACATTAAAAAATCCAAGACCATTTCCTATCAGAACAGTATTTCCTTGGCATATCACAATGCCTCCTTTCAGGTACAGCTGCAACACATGCACTATAATTTCACACAAATTTCTTAAACAGGTCTACACTCTTGTATACCCATCATCTTCCCACACAGTGCTACAAGATGAGTACAAAAGTCATGCAAGTCATATTATCTCTGCCAAACACACTTTATTTGAACCTATTTATTTGAAACTGTCACACCTTGAATACTGTGTCCAGTTCTGAGCCCCTCACCACAAGAAAGATGTTGAGGCTCTGGAGCGAGTCCAGAGAAGGGCAGCAAAGCTGGTGAAGGGGCTGGAGAACAAGTCTTTGAAGGAACGGCTGAGAGAGCCGGGGTTGTTTAGCCTGGAGAAGAGGAGGCTGAAGGGAGACCTCATTGCTCTCTACAACTACATGAAAGGAGGTTGTGGAGGAGGGAGCTGGCCTCTTCTCCCAAGTGACAGGGGACATGACAAGAGGGAATGGCCTCAAGCTGCAACAGGGGAGGTTCAGGCTGGACATAAGAAAAAAATGTTTTCATAGAAAGGGTCATTGTGCACTGGACCATGCTGCCCAGGGAGGCAGTTGAGTCACCATCCCTGGAGGTGTTAAAAAGATAGGTGGATGAGGTGCTGAGGGGCACAGTTTAGTGTTTGATAGGAATGGTTGGACTTGATGATCCTGGCGGTCTTTTCCAGCCTAGTGATTCTGTGATTCTGCCAGACACTGCCAAGCCAGGAGACTACTATTCTCTCAGGTTCACAGCGAGTGCTCAAATTGCATAATAGCCTCCAACATTGCTTGCTGTAGTCAACATCTACATCTGTAACAACCTTGCCCTTCAGAAGTTGAACTTCCCTAGCACTCATCACAGAAATTCACTTCAAAGATTCCCAAACATTTTTTTCCCATTGATGGCCTTTAAGTTTCATTCCTCCCAACTTCAAGTTGCTTCCAACAGGCCTTACTTTGAGTAGCATTGACATGTCACCTCAAAAAGATAACAAACATTCAATATCTGTTAAGAGTAAAACAACAATACATTATGAAAAGGAACACTTTAATATGGCCTTTTGGAGAAAGCTACTAAGAAATTATTTCCTCTGCTTTATTTGGTCTCAACTCATTTAAATGTGATTACAGAATACCGAACATGGTACAATTCTGGGTTTTTTTATATTGATACAGTGCTTCTCATAATCATCATCCAAGCACTACAGAGTTCTCAGCCAAACCAGGAAATCCAGAGGCATATATAGAAAATTAAGAATACTCAGCAGTATTCAACTGTATTTCTTACTTCACCTTAAGCTTTTCCACCATTGTAGACAAGTTCCAAATCCAGGGTCCAGCCTTTGACCTTGTCCAGTTAACGGTAGTGGGAGAGCTGCACAATGGAACACTCTTTGTGAGGATCCAAACTGCAACCCTTCTCATCCATAAGAGTTATACAGAGAAGAACATGCTAACTAGATCAATTAAAAGACTTAGAACTCCAGTAATGAGAAGGTAGAAATGGAAGTCAGTTGTATATGGGAAATGAATAAAAGGTATTTTTGTGCATCCTTCACATCACTCAGTGCAGTGCCCTGCAAATGTTGTCCTCAAACAGAAGATGTGCATTGCACTACAATTCCCCTCCCTTCATGCTGGACAAAGTGCTGGAGCATCACATACCACCTGTAGGCCTACAAACACAGGATTCCCCTCATTTGGTATTTAGTTGCCTGACTGCTCCTGGCTTGCACGTGCCACTCAGAAGACAGTAACACACCAGTTCACTCATTTCACAGCCAGAACCACATGATCTGTGACTACACCTGACTGCTGCCATAAAAACAGCTTTTGACTTGGGTATGGTATGGGAAATTCCTCCCCAAGCTCCTGTGACCATATATTTCCAATCACACAGCACTGAAACCAAAGTAATTTGAAAGGTATGATCATGCCATGGTGTCTGCTCCACATTTTTGAGCTCTGTCAGTCCCTATCGATCACATAGCCTGGGTTGGAGGAGGAGACAGACATAGTGTAGGATTTCCTGCACTGAAGATTGGTATTGTGGGAATGTTCTTGCCAATAATCCGAGTTTGCTTTCTCTTTACTCCCATCTACTTGCTTCCCCCAGACTTATTACCACAGAAACATCACCCTTTTGGTGCCTCCTCACCATGTACAGTGCTGCATGCTAGAGCCATGCCCCATGGCTTTACTTGGGTCCTGACCCTCTCCCAGGCTGATCTTGCCAGATCTTTCCAACTCCAGGTCAAACCAGGTCAAAGTCTACCCAAAGGAAAGAGCAATGCTATGCCAGGTTGCCATCAGAACTTCTGCTACCAGGCTGTGTTTGTTGACTTGAGAGACAGGATCAAATTTGGCCCTAGGAGATGCATCGTCAAGGATGCATATGTTGGGATACGTGGACAGTTGTTCTTGTTCGTCCTTGTTCAGTCAACGGGATGTAGCAAGCTGTCACACCCTACTGATGCACAGAAAAACTCATCTGCAAAACCGCTGTAAAGCTGGGGATAGTCTGAAACTACAAGGAGTCTTTGTCCCATCATGTCCTAGTCATTACAGAAAAGCAATCTGAGAGTTCTGGTTTTATTTAGTCCATCTGAAGCTAGCCCTGGCTCGGCCAAAGCCAGGGATGCATCTAGCCAGCCTGTGGTATCCCTCACCCCCTCCAGTATCCCATACAGTTAGCTTCCATCCAGAGTCTACACTGTCCTATCTCCATTTCCTTGAGTCATCTGAGCCTTTGGGACCATTGTCAGCCTCCTGCTGGTAGGCAAAGAGCCAGTGCCCCCAGCCAGGTGACAAATGCTGCCCCGCAACTTGCAAGAATAGCTTCTTTTTTTTTCCAGGTAAAATATCACTGCTGACCTCCCAGAGGCTTCAGCAAGCATTGTTATTGCTTCTGACTGAACATCACCTCAACATAAATTTTAACAGGACCAATGTCACAGTCATCTCCCAACCTATCAGACAAATAAAAAACCTTAGGAAAGCAAAGGACTATTTTTGTTTGTTGATTTCCCCCAGTAAAAGAGTCTCATGGTCTGCTTTGAAGTCACCTTTATTGTTTATACAATTGTTAGAGGGAGTTTTCTTTTCATCAGGTAGACCAGCACTAATATAAAAATCAAAGACAACTTGTGAGAGAGTTCTTCAGTGGCAAATACATTTAAAAGATCAAATCAGACATTAATAGGGAAGACAAACTTACCCAGAATGCTGGAAAAACAAATTTTACTTCCATTGGTGATAGTTTGCCTGAGAAGACAGTCCCAGGGTGGAAACCTTTTAAAGAAAATAAAAGACTCATTAGAGTAGGAAACAAGGGTATACACTATAAAACTTCTGCAAACATAGTGCTCCAGATTAAACATCCTGTGCTTCTGTACAAGTTTCCTGGAATTAACTCACAGACAAGCTGGTCCAAGAGAGAAATGAGACAATGCACCTACTCTCAAAAGGGAAGAGGATACAGAAACTCTGGAAGAAAAACTCCACATTTTCTGTTCCTCTTTCTCTGGAGTATCTTTAGAGTAAGTCAGTGCTGCCAAGTCAAATTTAGGTACACAAGCTGAAGGGGAAGCAGAGATTAAACCAAGGCAGATTTTAATGTATTTACAGAGATTATTGCTTTTAAGGGACTTTGTGCTATTCGACACTGTGCCCCTATGCCATGTTGTGATGGGATAAGAGTAATGTATTGCTATGGAGGAAGATTTGGTTAAACTTGCTTGTGATGAGATCACCCAGAAGAACAGAGGGAAAGGAGTGAAAAAAGGAAGGGAGAGGAGCTTTTCCCAGAAGCCAATAGAAGTTTGCTCTCACAAGAAATAAACACTATGAATCAGAGAATGTGAGTTATGAAATCAGAAGTCAGAGAAGGAAAGAAAACCAGTCTTGAGATTTGATAAGAGGTCATGAGATATGGTTTTACCAGTGGTAAAAGAGGTCGAATGACTGAGATTTAAAGTTCAAATGAGAAGAGGATGTCTCAAGAATGACTGACTAGACTATAAAATGAGAAAAAAAAGCTTGAAAAGAGGTTGTGCTTGGGTTTTTAATTTTATGTCAGTGATGTGTGTTTATTCATATTAAAATGGAGAAGGAACAGGAGATACTAAAATGAAGAGTTAAGAGGTATGAGTGTACGGGAATCCAAGAAGGATGTGACTGTGGGAGAAGCAGAGCAGGTGGAGACAGAAAAGACCAGGGAGTATGACAGAGTAAAAAGCAGAGTCATAACAGGACCGCTGAGGAAAAAGGGAGAAGTCATATGACACTCATGTTTCCCCTTGTGATAAAGAAAAGTTAAGCAAAAAAGCTAAGAATATACTAGAAGATGGAAGATATTAATGGGAA
The DNA here is from genome assembly GCA_033558105.1 of Coccyzus lansbergi. Classification (NCBI taxonomy): domain Eukaryota; kingdom Metazoa; phylum Chordata; class Aves; order Cuculiformes; family Coccyzidae; genus Coccyzus; species Coccyzus lansbergi. The sequence goes on from JAUMJK010000151.1 coordinate 4,251,736, forward strand.
TTTAGGCAAGAGATTTAATCTAAAAGTTTTTTAAAAAATCTTCTATTCACATGCAACTGATGGTTGCTGTTTATGATACATTTCACATAAATATGGTAAAATCCCACATCCACAGTAACTCACAGCAAAACATGAACTACTTACAGTGAAATTTATGTTTTAATAAGAAATTCCAGGTATATTCTATTTCCCCCCACCACTTCCTTTCCCCAGTAAGGCAAATAACTCAGTTAACTTATATGTTCAGCCTCATTAGCCACCATTTCCATCCCCCTGCGGTTTTAATTAGATAGGTCTCTTTGTGCACAGCTACCTCAGACCTTCCCCCTCAACAATCCCATAATGCTGCTTTTTTATGGTATCATTCTTCAAATGCTCCTAATTACACTGGAGGTAGCCAAGGTGATCAGGGCAGAGCAGTGCTCTCCAATGAAGAAGGCAGGGTGAGATCTGCAGCTGGCATGCGCCTCTTGGGCACAGCTAAAGGTTTAGATGCTCTTCCACATTTCCACCCACTGTAATTAAGACAACCAATCAATACAGCAGGCTTCAGTGAAGGGTCAGATCCTCTGCACAGACACCAAGCCCCATGAACAAGGTGCTGACATCTCCCAGCAGTCTCCTTCCTGCTCTATGGGCCCCCATGGTGGTCCACCAGTTCCATACCCAGCACTTGAAATCACAGGGCAGGAACACCCCAAAGCCAGAAGGACACAGGAGACATTCAAGATAGTGCCTGGCGGCTGCTTTTCTACTAAAGCACCCACCTTGCAAGTCCAACACCTCACCCCACACATTAGGCCACAGCACTGTCCCAAATGACAGAGGAAAGGCTCAGGAGGACATGTTCCAAGGGTCTGACCTGATCTTTAATCCATTTTGTTTAAACAAGCGCAGGTGTAAAGGTACCCACATTGTGAGATGATCTGTTTCCAGCTGGAAATGGAGGTAAAGGCTGCTATTTCAGGGGGAGGTAAAAAAAAAAAAAAAAAAAAAAAAAAAGAAAGAAAGAAAGGAATCTAGGTGGATCAGCTCTGCCCCTAAGGAGTAAGACTGAACTTTAAGGTCAGGATTTCTGCTTCAGCCCCTTTTTACACTCTATTAGGAGAAAAAAGACTGCAAATCCAGCAAGAATGACTGGCAGAAAACCCCTCAGAGCAAAGGACCTCTGCTTCACTGCTACCCTGCAGTAGCAGGAGCCCAAGTTGCTCAGCACCGCTGCTTGGCTATTCCTGGCTGTCTGGGGTCAGCAGCAGCGCAGCAGGGATTAGAGCAACTTGGATTTGTTACATAAGGGACATGTTGCTCGTGGCTTCTCTCAAATCCCAAAGACATTGCTATTATGTAATAGCAACAATCAAACAGGGCAGCTTTTCAGTGATCTGATTTTGTAGAAGTGCTGAGCAGCTAAAAATGAACATTGTGGGTCTGTCAGACTCAGTGTTATGTTTTGCAGTCTAATCAGTTTAACCTTAAAGCTGCTGTAACTTACAGGGACAGTGACTCAGCTCTCACTTCACCAGAGGACTCGACATCCAGAAAGGTGAAATAAAGCAACCTTTGTCCACCTTCCCAACAGGTCTTCAGTGGAGGGCAAAGCCTGCATCTTCCAAGTTGAGCCTATGGGCTTTCATTTATATATCATCAGTGTCTTGCTGGCTTTACTGATATCAAAGTACTACTCACATGAATCAAGGCTGCAGACCTGGCCCTGAACTTTGCTGTGTGGACTGTATGGTGGCTGTGAGCTCTTTTGGCACTTGGGCTTTCATCAGTGAAAAACACAAGCCCATTTGGCAGTCTCCAGGTTTCTTTTTCTTCTAAAGTTATTACTGTAAATAATTCTGATGGTAATGCACACAATTTTACATCATACACCTATGCATCCGCATGTTCTTTAAGTAGATATACATATTAACAAGAAAATCCATTGCTTGACCCAGCTGTGAGCCACTTATGCATCTGGGACATTCTCCAGCAATATCAAGGATGGGCAGGTGTAGGTATTTCAGGAAGTCCTGGCTGGTAATGTGATTAAGTTGCTGTCATATCAAGATCACCACTCTGCCCAATCTGGTTTTGTGTTAGATCTTACTTCTTCCCAGTTTACAAACTCTGTTTAAAGAATTTTTTTCCATTCCTTTCAAATGTTCTTTCAAAGCTTTCCTAATTTAGGATCTGAAAAACAAGAGAAAATCACTCTTGTCTTAAAGATCTCTGATTTACTGACTATTCTCCTAGCTTTTCAGCCTTTTACTGCAATGAAGAAACAGCCCAATTTTAGTGACCATGCTGAATACTCTTGTGGAGCCTCATATCATTAAAAACCAAACAAGCAACCCCCATTGTGACCACGATAAAACAACCCTGCTCTAAGCACTTACTCTTGATCCCATAATATTTATGGCTGGACTAAATGATCTCAGAGGTCTTTTCCAGTCTGGTAATTCTATGATTCTATGATTTTAGTCTCGCACATGTAGCCATTTGATTTCGCAAAGGCTCATGTAAATTGTTTCCAAAGATTGTTTTACTGTTTTATCCACTTTAAAGACTTATTGTTATATCACAACAATAGCTAAGCAACTTTTCATCATTACAACAAGAGAAGAACCTAAAATCTCGATGGTGTGGTAGACCAGAAGGAATGCATTCATTCTGAGAGCATAGCTCCACCAAGCACATTCAAGTGCAATTTACTTCTGAATGTCTCATCTATGCCCAGCATCCTGCCAGCTTTCCCTGTGCACAGCACATCACAATTCTACTGCCTGAAAGAGATTGTAGCCAGGCTGTCAGTCTCTTCTCCCGAGTAACAAGCGATAGAATGAGAGGAAATCATGGCCTCAAGTTGCACCAGTAAAGGCTTTGCTTGGATAGTAGAAAAAAAATTCTTCACCAAAAGTGTTAGCAAGCACAAGACCAGGCTGCCCAGGAAAGTGGTTGATTCACCAACCCTGGAGTTATTTAAAATATGTATAGATGTGGTGGTTAGAGACATGGTTTAGTGGTGGAGCTGGTAGTGTTAGGTTTACAGTTGAACTCAATTATGTTAAAGGTCTTTTCCAGCCTAACTGATTCTATGATTCCTCCCAGCATTCTGGCATAAACAAATTGCATTGAGCTTGGAAATGCTTAACACAAAGCTTTATTTACCCCCATCACAATCTATTTCTTGTTCAGTAATGCTAACTTACCCTGTGGCACAGAAATATATTACTTGGGAAGCCATCCAGTCCCTCTGAATTTTTCTGTCAGTAAAAACTTGGTAATTATTATGAGCATTGCTTTGGAGTGAAAAAAATCTCAGGTGGCTTAAAGGGTTGTTGTTCCACATGTCCAATGCAAAACTTGGCAGAGACAATACATGCCAGAGGATGAAAGCAGTGTTAAAGCATCTCTGTTCTTCAAGCTACCCTTGCCTGCCAGACTTGCACTTTGGCAGCCTTAGCATTTTACCATAACTTAGAGCAGCCTGCGGATACAATAAACACAGCAGCCAGCTCATTTAGGACAAGATATCAAATAGTTAAAATTCAAAAAGTAGAACTTAGAGGAAGTAATTATCCCAGCATGCATTTAAGATTTTTTTTTTATTTTTGAACTATGATTTCAAAGGAAAATAATTCTCCTGTAAATGTTTGATGATTACACCCATGAAGTGAAACTCACAGCTGTGCAAAGAAGAACAAGTTACATCTTTCTTCCAACTCTGCATCCCATGCAATAACTGTTTCAGGGAAGTTTATCTCTGGGCAGAATAGCTCTCAGGCTCATAGTAACCTGTATTACACCATCATCTAAATTAAGAGTCATGATTGCAGGCTGGGCGGGGAATCCAAGGAATTTCTTCAGCTCATGGTTTTGAGGATTGCATAAAAATACTGATCTGCAAGTGGTATCACTAACAGCAAACACCTAGAACTCCTGCTACACCAGCTGCTTCTGAGGATTAAGTCATTTGCAGAGACTTCTGATGTCGATGCCTCTGCTGGAACAAAATGGACTTCATCCACAGTCCTGAAACACCCTGCAAGTGTGGGCCAGCATACTCCTCCCAGTTTTGGAGAGGAAGCTAAAGCACAGACTTCAACCAACTTTACTGCAATTTCACAGGAAGGTAAAATGGATCTCCTTACCTTCCAGCCCATGATGCCCCTTCCCTTGCAGCACTACATACTGTGACACATTATAGAATCATAGAATCATAGAAGAAACAGGTTGGAAGAGACCCGTCGGATCATCAAGTCCAACCATTCCTATCAAACACTAAACCATGCCCCTCAGGACCTCATCTACCCATGCCTTAAACACCTCCAGGGAAGGTGACTCAACCACCTCCCTGGGCAGCCTATTCCAATGCCCAATGACCCTTTCCATGAAAAACTTCCTCCTAATGTCTAGCCTAAATCTCCCCTGGTGGAGCTTAAGGTCATACCCTCTTGTCCTGTCCCCTGTCACTTGGTAGAAGTGCCTCAAAAGCAACAACTTTTCCTTGAGCAGAAAACAGTTACTGCCCCAAAGTGCGAAGATTCACTATCCCAGGAGCTTTGAACCTGTTTGCCTGACTGCCAACTTTGTAGCCACTAAATTGAAAAGAAAACTGAATTTCTTAAATAAATTACTAAGGCGACTATTTAAATTTAAACAGTCCTTTCCTCTTCGGAAGACCTATTTTTCAGATGTCTTGAATGTTTCACAGTTACTATTTTTGGCTGCAGAATACTAACCTGGTTCTGTATCATAACATAGTAACACGGGACAGAGCTTTAATTGGTATAAATAACTTAGATGTGAAGTTACAGCACTTTATAACAGCTAATCATTTCCCCTATTGCTTCCCACACTATAAACCCTCACTAAGCAAGGTTTTCCCACTAAACCAATGTCAGAGGACAGTCAGGTGATTATATCATTTGGATATAGCCTGGATATCTTTCTGGATACTTTGGGTGAAATACTGGACCTTATCCTCTTCCCAGCTCCCCACTGGAAAATCCAAAAGAGCAAGATGATACCATAAAATGGCAATAGACAGAATAAACAAAGTTTTTAAAGAGCAAATCATCAAATGCATTCCAAACAACAGAAGTGACAGTGTTCCCAGGCTCACTGTACGTTAGGATAGTGCCAGAATAAATTAAAAAAAAATCCATCAGAATTACTTTCACAAAGAAAGACTGTTTAAACACGTTTGAGTTTGCAACAGCAAACTCTGGTACAAAACAAGCCATCGTGCACTTAAGTTCTGCTGCTCTGCAGCTTTCTTTCCACTTTCAGCTACTTATGACTTCTCTAACTAAACTGACTGCAGAGTGTTCAGTAAAGACATGCATTTAAAGGAGGCCAGTATAAATAAAACAAGAAATAATAAATAAATAAAATGAGACCAATTATAAATAACTTAAAACAAAATGAAATACTTGTGTAGGAAAAGAGTTTGCTAAATCAGCTGTGCCTCAGTAGTCTTTTTAGCAAGCTTCAGCATCCAGCCAGGAGCAGAGAAAGAGATCCTCCTGCACTGCTTTTTGCTGTCACCAGCAACTATCTTTCCTGAGATTTCCATTATTGTGTCTAGTTCTCTTCTCCTCCAGAGTGTTCAATCAAATACTAAACCAAACAGTGTATGTGTCTCTACTGAATCATGCTTCACTTCATCTCCCATTGTACGACTCTCCAGAGAAAGTATATTTCACTGGAGCCCACAATTCTGCCTGTAATTCTCTGTCCTATGCTGATTTCTAGTGATTCCTGTATGATCTTAGAAAATTGAGAATGCACACTGGAAGCCAAAAGATTTCTTTTTCCTAATTTACTATGAGGAAGGACTATTTCTCACTGATTACTGAGTTCCCTGCACAGCCTCTGATGTGCTATTGTCGTTACAGATGTGGAGAGCAGCACTTCTGTAGTGATGGGCTGCTAGCTTGCCTCTCCCCACTATCCTTCCAAATATCTAGCATTGCTCACTATAGTATAAATGTGTTTTGCATAGAAATACACACTCCAAAAATTTAGGCTAGGAGTTTTAAGCTGTTTTCTTGTTTGTTATAGCCACTATCATTAATGCAACAGACAACATCCTAGAAGACTTTACCATAGAAGATGTTTTGAAGTAAAGAAATGAAAAACTACTTATCTGACCCAAACCTACACCTGGCATCTGTTAGATCAGTGTCCAAATAATCACTGTTCCTAAAGAGATGAGCCTAGGGCCAGACATGGGATCATCTCAAAAGCTACTTATAAACAGCTGGGTACAACCTTGCAAAAATTTTCTAACCTCCTTGCCTTATCTCAGGTAGTCATTTCCAAACACACAGTACATTGCTCAAGAGATCATTTACAAAATCTCCCTTTTGTACATAAAAATAGGACTTTATTCTGTAGAAATTAATGTGATGATAAAAGAAGCGGATTGAGAAGTTAAGACTTATTTGTATACACGTAGCTCACTACTGCTGCTCTCCTGCAGCAGAGGCTGTACTGCTCTCCACAGCAGATTGCAGAGATAAGAAACAAGTAGCTTGGTATATTTAATTGCATTGGAAAAGGGCAGACTGGTAAACAGTTTATGCAACAGGAGATACAGAAAAGCCCACATCCTTGCTTGAAACTGGAGCTAAGAAAGAATAAAACCCATAAACATAACACTGAGTGTGGAGAGCATAAAATAAGTCCTATATGAAATCTCACAAAGAAAAACAAGGCATTTATGCATCACGTTATATCCAGCTCAATTGCTGCCAAGTGCCTCCTTAATGCAGTAATCCATTGCAAAGTTAACCTGTATGCAAACACTTGACATTTAATTATTTTGCTACCAATGCCTTAAATCAGTAAATATTTCTTATGCTTGACTCACTGAGAAATATTATTACATTTTCTGATGTTTGATGTTTTTAATGCAATGATAAATGTCAAAGGCTCCTGCTGGCTTGCTCTTCTCATGTTTAGAGTGATCAGGGATCACTGGCTCCCTAACAGAAGTGCCCATAGAGAGTGCAGGGTAGCGCAAAGGCTGAGGTTTGGCACAAAGGCTGAAGCAGAGTGCACAAGCCCCTCTGCACTGCTGTTACATTCAAAGCACAGTGACAGGGACCAGAGAAAAAGGCCAGGGTAGCAAGGGAGATGAAGTGAGGAGGAGGAAAAAGTACACAAACTCACCTAAACAGAGTTGGAAACAGAAACCTAGATGAATCGCTCCTCAAGCTGAGACGCCTCCTCAGGCTGCCCAGGGAGGTGGTTGAGTCACCATCCCTGGAGGTGTTTAAAAGACAGGTGGATGGGGCACTCGGGGACATGGTTTAGTGGTTGGTAGGAATGGTGGGGCTCGATGATCCTGGAGGTCTTTGCCAACCTAGTGATTCTGTGGTTCTGATTCTGTTTCATGTGAATAGAGAGACCTGGACCTGCTGCCCTAACTTCCAGGGACTCGTTAACTTTCCCTTTATAACAAAATCATAGAATCATAGAATCAGATAACAACCAGGTTGGAAGGGACCCATCGGATCTTCTAGTCCAACCATTCCTATCAAACACTAAACCAAGTCCCTCTGGACCTCATCCACTCGTGCCTTAAACACCTCCAGGGAAGGTGAATCAACCACCTCCCTGGGCAGCCTATTCCAATGCCCAACGACCCTCTGTGTGAAAAACTTCCTCCTAATCTCCAGCCTAAATCTTCCCTGGTGGAGCTTGAGGCCATTAAATACGGTCTTTAAGTCACAGTAGCTGCTTTATCTTTCATCATTCTTCAGGGGGAAAAAAACCAAACCAAACCAAACCAAACCAAAACAAAACAAACCCAAAGCAAAACAAACCCGTGAAATGCTCTTTAACTGCCCAGAAGAGCCGAGGAGCAGCCGCAGCTTCAGCACCGAGAGCCGGCGAGCGGCTCCCCCTCGGCACTTGCCCCGCACGCTCCGTTCGCCCGTCCCGAGGGCCGGGGGTCCCCGTCCCGCTCCGGGACGCTGCTCCGGTGCCGCCGTCACGCCATTAACACACCAGGGGCACGAAACGGGCAACTTCGGTCTTCGCCCCGGTGCCGCGCAGGCAGCAGCGCCCGCCCGAGCCGCTCGGGAGCATCGCGAAACTTTGGGACGACGGGTTCGACAGAGCCCGCGCCTTGCGCCATAAGGCGGGTTACTCCGCAAACCTGCGGGCGCCGCGAACGCCCCGGGCTGGAGACATGCGGGGCAGGGAGAGGGCGATGCCCTGAGCACCCACCCACTCACCTGCCCCACTGTCCCCCACCTCGGGACAGGGATGCGCGGAGAAGCGGGGGTGCCCGGGGATGTCCAGGGATGCTCGGAGCGGTGGGGATGCGCGGAGCGGTGGGGATGCTCGGGGACGCTCGGAGCGGCGGGGATGCTCGGGGACGCGCGGAGCGGCGGGGATGCTCGGGGATGCGCGGAGCGGTGGGGATGCTCAGGGATGCTCGGAGAGGTGGCGATGCGCGGAGCGGCGGGGATGCGCGGGGACGCTCGGAGCGGCGGAGATGCGCGGAGCAGTGTTGATGCGCGGGGACGCTCGGAGCGGTGGGGATGCGCGGAGCGGTGGGGATGCGTGGAGCAGCGGAGATGCGCGGGGACGCTCGGAGCGGCGGAGATGCGCGGAGCAGCGGAGATGCGCGGGGACGCTCGGAGCGGCGGGGATGCGCGGAGCGGTGGGGAGGCGCGGGGACGTTCAGAGCGGAGGGGATGAGCGGATCTCACCTGCCGGGGATGCGGGGATGCGCGGATGTCACCTGCCTCGGCGCCGCTGCTGCTGCCGCCTCCTCCGCTGGGCAGGACGCGGCGCGGGGCTCGGGCCGTGTTTATATAGCCGCCCCGCAGCGCCCGCCGCCCCGAGCCGCGCCACAGCGCCCCCTGCCGGACCGGTAGCGCCCTGCGCCGCCCGGGGGCACCCGCAGCCCCGAGGGAGCGGCGGGCGGGGGGGGATAGAAACAGCACAGAAACTTCTCCCGCATGCGTTTTGTGGGATGCTTCGGCCTCCTCCCGTTTTCCCTGGGAACTGCCGCTCGAATTACGTGTTCAAATTAACACCCACTAAGCAAACAGATCATTTCGGAGTTTGGAAAGGGGATTTTCCTGGGAATGCGTGTATGCTGCACCTTCTTGAGTGCCTCAGATGACAATGTAGGCACCTATAGGAAAGCTGGAGAGGGACTGTTTACAAAGGCTTGTGGTGATAGGACAAAGGGGAATGGGTATAAACTGGAGAGGGACAGATTTAGACTAGACATCAGGAAGAATTTCTTCACCATGAAACACTGGGACAGGTTGCCCAGGGAAGCTGTGGTTGCCCCATCCCTGGAGGTATTCAAGGCCAGGCTGGATGGGGCCTTGGGTAGCCTGATCTAGTGTGAAGTTCCTGCCCACGGCAGGGGGGTTAAACAAGATGATCTTTAAGGTCCCTTCCAACCCGAACTATTCTATAGTCCCATGACATCAGACATCATAACAAGGCTTCTCATTCCTTGACTGGTCACTCTCCAGTTCTCCCATTTTCCAACTTCATTTCTCTTTCATTTTTGGACTCGATGATCTAAGAGGTCTTTTCCAACCTGGTGATTCTATGATGCTATTAAAATGATCAATAAAAGAGATAAATAAATAGGTAGGCACACAAATTTGCTTTTCAGCAAATCTTGTAACTCAAGCAATAATCTTCATCACCTTTGCTATGTTTAAAATCTCGCCCACGGGTTTTATTCCTGCTAAGATAGCAAACTTTGTGATATGGAGACTGTTCACTTGACATTTAAAGCCTTATCTACACATACAGCCTACATTACAGCTATCTCTGCAAGTATTGTTATATTCCCAAAGAGCCAGCACTCATTGTTTCAATCAGCTGTTAAAATCAGCAGCAGGCACGAGATCAGATAGGAGTTTTATGATCTGTGTCTAATGCTGGGCAACTCAATTAATTTTTATGAAGCCCTCTGGGCAAGCACATGAGGGGGGAGGTGAAGGAGTTCCTGGTCCATGGGGCCAACCAGATGCTGCAGTGTCCTGCTGCCTGGGAGCCAGGACCTCAGGACCAACACACAGTGGCATGAGATGTAAATTGCCTGGGAGTCTGGGGAGACCTAGGCAGAAATGTACATGTTCCGCATCCCAGCTTCAGCCTGGCCCTTTAGCAGCTGGAATCCGGAATAGCATCCTGGAAAGCCTCCCCATACCGAGTGCCCATCTGATCAGGCTGATACTATAGCCTCCTATGGCAGGACAGTCACTGTCACAGGATATGTCCTTACTTCCCAGGCAGGCAATAACTTCCTTATTTCTGTCTGTGCTCAAGCACATTGTGCTCGCATCTGTCTGCAGCCTGAAGTGCCAAGTACCATCCCTGCAGCGCCATAAGTGAGTCTCTTATCCTTAAAGGACCTCCCTTTAAGGTTTGTCTTCCCTTGCTGAAAAAAGATGTGTTCCCCACCCCCAGCTCTGACTACACTGAACTACATGTTACGCTTGAGTTACAATGAAGATAAAGCATCTTAGCTGGTAAAGTCACTGAGAGCATCCCTCCGGCTTGCACAAAGGAGGACCCTGCAGACACAGGCACTGACAGGTTTAGCTGCGGTGGTTCCCACATCCCACCCCTGCCAGAGCTTTCCGGACCCCAGGAGAGCAGGCAGGACGAGAAACATGTCCACACCTCTGTCCAAAACTCTGAATATTTTTTTAATATTCAAACCCTGACCTTAGCTATGGCTAGAATGAGAGAAGGAATCCTGAGGGAGTAAATGAAACCATCCGGCGCCTCAACCATTCATTTTCAGAAAGTAGCAGTGCCATTTATCATGTCCAAAGGCATCAACATGCAACTGCTGATGGCAGGGATGATCCTTACAGAGGAGGCAGATTTTTACTGCTCTCTTTTTACATCAGTACTTGAAAGGAATTACTAACTGTATTAAAAGAGAGACACTAACTGAGAAAACACAAATTCATGTAAAATATTAATCAGCCTGCCAAGACCTATTTTATATATATAATTAAAAAAACCCACCAGATATGCCAGCTTTGAGTTTTTCCCCCTCAACAGAACATTTTTGCAAACAATTATCACTCCCAGCACTTGACTTCTGATTGTGGAGCTATTGCACTCTAAAAGATAATTCATGCTATTATCACACCTAATTAAAAGCTACTTAGCTGTAGAATGTGGGTTCCACTTTATTTTTAGATACTGAGCAGAGGTGAAATTATCTACTGTAGATAATTCACATAAACTTGCTTTTCTTTAACATTGGGAAGAGATATCTGTAGCCCATACAAATGTACAAAGAAGAAAGGATAACAAAAAAACGTTCCTTACACTGTAAAGAGTAAGAGAAAATTATGAGAAACTGAAACAGCAGTTGGTTTTATAAAAGCAGGTAGAACAATTTCAAGCCAAACTCGCTTTGTTTATGTGTTTAGGAACAAGCTGCAGCAGCAACAGAGAGGTGGCAGAATAGCCTCACACATAGACTTAGAAATAGAAAGCAGTGAGGAAGCCTTGGCCCAGAGCAGGGACAGTCTCCCTGTGAGCACACAGGGCTGGATACAGCCCCAGTGGAATGGGAAATGGAGCAACAATATGCCTTGGTTGTGGTTGACCCAGCAAGATCCCTGCCAAATCTTCCCTCCTTCTCATAAGGACACAGAAAGTGGGAAGAGTGGAGGCACCTTTTACTGTGTATTCCAACTGTGCATCCCCATGTTCAAACAAGCACAAGACCATCTCAGTGTCCGTGTTTGCACCAATGGACATGGTAGGGCCAGGAACCAAGCTGGACTGCTGAACGTTTGCACTGCTTAATTGTTAGCAAGCACCAGGACAGAGTCTTGGCCAGTGCCACATAGCCTGGTATGGCAAGATGGTGACTGGGAACAGCCTAGAGATTGGCACGCAGGAGGGACTGTTCCCAGAAAGCAGCAGAAATGAGACTACACTGCTTCCCATTTCCTTCACCCAACACAGTTTTCCAGTTCTGTCTTGGGAGACTTTGCAGCCAAAAGCTTTCCCCCTGTCCTATCCCAGTTTGGGCAGTACAAACTGTGTTTCATGCAGTTGAACACCATTCTTGGGATTTGCAGCACAGCTATTACATTAGTTCAGACAGCATAAGTTAAAAAAAAAAAAAAAAAAAAAAAAGAAGAAGGGAAACATCTACACACTAATATCATTATCTTAGGGCCACAGGGGCACCAGATGGGAGTCCAAGATAAAACAATGCGCAGCATGGATGCAGCCAGACTGTGTCACTTGAACTCAGAGAACGGTTTCTGGTTCTGTTCACCTAGCTGTAAATACAGAGCTGGTGATGCCAGAATGCTGCACAAGGTTTATTTCTCTAAAAAAAATAAAGCAAGAGGCATAAGTGGTGTTTAGCTTTGCAGATTATCTTAGAAAAATGAAAGTCAGGAAAAAAGAGAATACCCTAACCCCATACTTAGATCAAGCTGCAACATCATATTAAGGTTATTAGCTCCACAAAATTTTTAGGAAGTTTTTGTACAAGGGTGGATGCAGCTTTGATCTGCACAAGGGAGGGTCCACAGAGCAGCTCCTGGGCTGCATTACCAGGAACATGAGTACTGCTGAGAGCACAGCTTCCTGGCTGCCCCTGGTAAGTCAGTGAGAGGTAGAGCTTGCAGCAGGCAGGGAGAAGGGCTGTTGCCAGGCTGCAGACTGGGGCACAGACATGCAGATGCCTGGAGCTGATAACCTGCCTGTGGCCCAGTACCCAGCTCTGGCTGGGTAAGATGCTTTAGCTGCTGTCTATAAAGGGAAATTTTTTTTTAGCCTTCCAGGCCTGGACCCCAACACATTTTACCAGCAGTTGAAAGTATGATTTTTTTTTGCTGTTGTTTTATTATTATTATTATTAGTAATAGTATTGTTATTGTTACTGTTTTTATTACTTTAGATGATTACTGTAGTCCTATCAGCTATTTTCATTTAAGCACCAACTTAAACTTCAGTTACATCAGCTAAAATTCAAGTGCTGACCTAATTGTCCCAGAATTAAGCCATTTGATACCGACTTGGGTATCTTCTCATCTTGAATAGCTATAACAACATAAGCTCTTTTCTGTGGCATCAACACAAGGGGTGACTGTGTCACTGGAATTGTTATGGATGTAATTAAAGTGGGACAACTCCTGTGTCTCAATAAACACAAAGGAACTGGCTCTGACTGTGACTGCTGCTTTTCTCGTCAGGGGAGAGATTGGCTTGTCACAACCCCCAAATAAATCTGTGCTGTAAAGATGTAGTGGATCTCTATATAAATTACAGCTAAATCAGTTGATTCTCTCATCTGTGATTGCTGGCTGGCTAATTTAAAGAGAAATAAAAGGTTGTAGCCAGCGCAAATCTATCATGTAAAGCAAACAGTCTTGCCAGAACAAATATCAACTCAATCTATCAATTTGATTGCTCTTTCATTCAAATTAGGACTATTTCGTACACTGAAATTACCAGTGACTGAAAATCCTGCAAAAATGTATTGCATTAGGCGCACTAACAGCAATAACCTGCTCATTTTTTAGTACAGTGCAACCAAGTGCTGAGGATGCCTTCAAATACTCTCTTCATATGGCACGGATTATTTTAAGCCATAAACTCAGAGTCTTCTGGGATCACAATAGTTGTCTCTCTGAGCTGTGTTACTGCTTGATAATAGCAGTGAAACACTGCAGACAGATGATAAAGTGGTTTGGTGTGAGCTCTTGTGAATAACACCATGGAAGAAATCTCTCCCATGAGACCTGAGGAATCCCAGCCATGAAGAAGAGTAATTACGGTCAGCAGCTTGCTCAACACATCGACTACCTATCTGAAAAAATACAATTGAGCACATTTGCTTGAACGAAGGGGACATTTTTTGTCAATAATGTCTAAGCATCATGAGTAAGCGTTGCACAATTCAAGTAGCACATAAAGTTATTTCTTTTTTGTTCAGTTTGTATTGAGGAAACATTCCAGTTGACGAAAACTCAACTTATTATAGTCTAAGCAGTGTGCTTTGCATTTTGTGAATTCTAATGGATTTATGCAGTTGCATACAAATATGCATACATACCATATATGCAGCTGCACATATGCAGCCAGAAATCTGCTTGCAGGTCTGCATCTAGTGCCTTTTGAGCCACAGAAAACAGAGGGTCCTTAGATCTGGACAATTTCCATTCAAATAGCAGTGTCTAAGACAACAGGATGGTTGCATCCTAGGAGAACTACCTTCCTCCAATTCCTCTGACACAAAGTGGAATTTCAAGGCCATCAGAGCTCAGAACAACAAAACAAGAAGTTTTGATGTTAAACTCGATTGCATGTTGGCGGCTGCTCACTCAGACTGGGCTGCTGTTGCCTTCAGGTGAGTGACACATTGTCTCCAAGTTACACCTTGCTGGCAGTAGGTGGGGAGGTCTGATTCTCCAGTCCTTTTCCTTCCTTTGCCCACACCTCCAACCCCAGTCAGATATTCTGCTCCCTTGTTTGTCACAGCTCTGCTGCTTGTCATACCAACAACTGAGTCTATCCATTTCACTAACCCTGTTTAAACTGCTTCAGTCATCATCATACAGCTGGGCTGCAGTCCTGCTCTCATTGTAGTGGTTCCAGCACTCAGAGCTGCTCTGAGCCAGGTCAGCATTGCAGAAATCTAACATGAGAACAAAAGCCAAGTGATTTGCCTTCTCCTGGCTTAGCATATTGAGATGTATGAGCAATAGAGCTGTGGCATAACACTAGGGATGGAGGGCAGAAGATAAGACCCTCAGAGGTATCACAGCCAGTGCTTTCCATGGGGCTTCATTTTCTGCTAGGCTGTTAAATGGAACTTCCCCACAAAGAGGTTCAGAATGCCAGTAGTGGTATATGGGGAGAGCTGGAGCAGGAAAGAGGGAAAGAAGAACATGAGATGAAGATAAGGATTTTGACTTTTGGCAGGTCTGTTTAGATTCACTCCTCTGTTTCGTGCAATGCTGCTCACTATGAGGCAGCTGGTCAACCAAGAAATCTTCAGTACCCAACAGCTAAGCTGGCTCCCCTTCCTCCCTGCATGCATGACTGGAGGGCTGCACAAGGAATGGGATGGGAAAGAGTGGGTGGAGGGAAGGACAGACAGTGGGAGCCCCAGATCCGCCTACTGGTGTAAAACCAGTGGAGGTGTTTAAGGCCAGGTTGGATGGGGTCTTGGGTAACCTGATCTAGCGGGATTCTATGATTCTAGATTGTAGAATTCGTGTGTCGATGATTCTATGATTTGTGGAAGTGCAATTGCTTGTTATGTTACACAAGGATTTTTTTTCACAATCTATTTCCTTGAAATTTTAAAAATTTCATCTCAGTTCCCTAAGCCAGCCTGCAGCGTGGGCTGTGAGTTTTAACACTCAGGCTGTGGTTTCATAGAATCACAGAACAGTTAAGATTGGAAAGGACCTCAAAGATCATCTAGTTCCACCCCCCTGCCATGGGCAAGGACACCTCCCATTAGATCAGGCTGCCCAAGGCCCCATCCAACCTGGACTTGAACACCTCCAGGAATGGGGCAGTCACAGCTTCCCTGGGCAACCTTTGCTTGTGTCACACCACTATCATCGTGAAGAAATTCCTCCTTATGGCTAGTCTAAATCTGCCCCTCTTCTGTTTATACCCAGTCCTTAGTCCTATCACTACAAGCCTTTGTAGACAGTCCCTCCTCAGCTTTCTTGTAGCCCCTTCAGGTACTGAAAGGTCACTGTAAGATCTCTTCTCCAGGCTGAACAACCCACAACTGTCTCAGCTTGTCCTTGCATGGGAGGTGCTCCAGTCCTCTGATCATCCTTGTATCCCTCCTTTGGACCCATTCTAATAGTTCCATATTCTTTTTATGTTGAGGATTCCAGAACTGGACACAGTATTCCAGATGAGATCTCACAATTGAGAAAGAGAGGGACAGAATCACCACCCTTGACCTGCTGACCACACTTATTTTGGTGCAGTCCAGGATGTGATTTGCCTCCTGGCTGCGAGCACACATTGCTGGCTTATGTTAAGCTTCTCGTTGACCAGCACCCCCAAGTCCTCCTCTGCAGAGCAGCTCTCAATCACATCATCCCTCATCATGTACTGAAATCAGGGATTGCCCCAACTCAAGTATAGGACCTCACAAATGAGGGAACAGAAACAGCAGAAAGGGCTGCTGACTGTGGGGTACAACAGCCCTAGTTTAAAGTAATATTACATGCCAGCCACCTTGCCTCTCCAGCCACTCAGAGAAACAAATGGCATCTGGAAAGGAAACGTGTAGCAGATTTGTCCTTTATAATCAGTAAGGGGAGAAGAGAATTGTGCAGAAAGCAGAGATACAGACCTGCTCAGAAACCACAGGTAGGAAGAAGGACCTGGACCTAAAGTTGACAGCACATTAAAGTTAAAATAGGGATATGCATGTATCCAGCTCTCCTCCATCAGCCCAGCAGCATCCCTTTGTCTGTCACCATTGATTGTTAAAGCTCCTACTCCACCAACCATCCTTCCTACTGCATTCTTTATTCTTCACCTTGATTGACTCTTCATTCAGGTGAGGAGGAGGAAGTTGTGACTATTAAAAAGCAGCAGCAAGAATCCTTTCAGAAATTTTACGTCAAACCTTCAGCCTTGCTGATAAAGTGACTGAGATCACTGGATAGTGAAGCAGTTTTATCCTTCGGAATTAATTAAACGGAGTATCTGTCAGGAACTTAAGAAATATAGCTTCCATACACAAGAACAATGTAAAATGGTGAAGAGGATGAAGAGGTAGGAGCAGGATAGTCCAGATCATTACCTGGAGGTGATACAGGCTTTTCCAAATCTTGACTGCTTTGTTGATGAGAATGAGCATCCAGCACACATCTTTTACTGTGAACATTTTTTATGATTTTTCTGAATAGACATGTTCGGCATCATCTTCCTTAGATGAATCAAGATCAGTGAAATCAAACAAATGTGAAAGACAGGAAAAAAGGGATAATGCTTGGGCACTCATTTTCTTAGAAAAAGCAGCCATCATGATTTCAAACAGCGATCTGCTCATTAATTTTGATGGGTAAAACTACTTTCCATTGCATGGCTAACATGCATGCTTTTCAGGAACATATTCACGATGGGAAAGGGCAGTATGGCTGTTCATATTTTTTTCACACTAGCCAAAGTGAGGGCTGAAAGCCCTTCACAGGTCTTCCTGGTCCACGATTTCAATACCTGAGGCACTGAATATTGCTGCAGGGTGGACAGGTAAGCCAAGTGCACCCACAGCTGGAGCTTTGTAGTTGAAAGTGTTTATACTGTTAGGGAGACAGGCTGGTTCTAGAGACTTAGGCAGGTTGGCTGTGAGACTGCACTGCAGTGGGGTGTTGGTATAGAGGGGTTGTGGACCTTGCCAGACCTGCTGCACATTCCCATTGTACAGATTGCTAACGATGGTATGGTCAGAGTAGGTTGTTGTAAGATCATACCCAAAGGCAGCCTTCTCAGCTGCCTACTTGTCTCAGTTTTCACCAGGGTTTTGTAGGAAACTACACTCAAATCCTTCCGGCTGTCACTGTTTGGATCTGTGATAAATCAGACATGCAGTATTCATAGAGGGGTAGTAATTCATAACGGGGAGTAATTTCTTAACAGAATGTTAGTTTATGTTAGGATTGCTTCTTCTGAAGTCTCGTGGCTTAGGGTGCACCATAACCAGTAACCAGAGAATACAGCATAGTTGAGTTCTGACTGAGTCAAACCAGCATTGCTAGAGCAATGGTAGATATACAGCCATACAAATGCCTTCTTATGCATCTCCTCCTGGGAGAGCTTGGAACTGTAAAAATCAAAATTAAATTGAAAATAAGACCATCTCAGCTTTATCATGGTATCGGCTCGACTTCCTCAGAGTCCATTGAGGTGATAGCACTAAAGAAATCAGCAGCTGGTAGAGCTGCTGTTACTTGCAGCATTCAACTTCTGACAGAGCTGCAGCAGGTAATTTTCAGGGGAAACTCCTTGCATGTATGTATGTGAGACAGAAAAACACCACAAAGGAAAACAACAGCTGCATAGTTACTGCCAGGACAGCTACGGGAACTGACACTCATGTGGACGCAGAATAATGAAATTTGTGGAGATACGACTGACAGTAGGCATTAGCAGCAGCCCTGGATGGCAGGGACTCTCTTCCAGAGAATGATATTGCAAATGAAGTGGAAGAAGGAAAAATTATAGGAGTGACTCTGACAGTCTCCAAGGCAGGAGAATGCTTCAGCAAGCATCTTGGCAGGCTGGTGAGCAACAGTGACACACTGACTGTAGCTTCTGTCCTGAGGGCAGCTCAATCCAGAGGCTACAGACAGAAGGAGCAGTGAGAACAGGGCTCAGCCCTGACAGAGATTTCTGCCTACTGCAGACAACTGAGAGTCTTACACAATGGACCATTATTTACACAGTGCTTACACTAAAACCTGTGCTTTCTAGTTTGTCATTCTATTGTCTTCCTTTTGGTCAAGCATTTCTGGCTTTGTGGTACCATCCAGTAACACACAAATGTTTTATGGTCAGACATCTGACTCTCATGCTTTCCTGTATGCCAGGGTGCAGTGACTGGGACCAGAGCCTGTGGCCAACAGTCCCATGGGCTTCGGGGTTATTTGAGATTTTTTTTCCTCCATTTCTTTCTACCAAGCTTTACTCAACACTGAACTCACTGAGCCTGAGTTCAGCTGCAGAGACATCATGGGGGTTGAGATTTCCTTGTAGATGCTGAGGGTAGCTCCTTGCCAACAGGGACTCCAGTATAAAGGGAGAGTGGCTTGTTGAAGCTGAGATTAGCTGAGTTTCTGGCCCATCTATCTGTGCAGGGCTGATAGATATTCTTAGGGAATATCACAGTCCCAGGGCATCATTATGCTTTGTAGGTTCTGTATGCAATAGAGAAGGGACAGCTGAGAGTTAAGGACCCTCTTCTGGCTTCCCCAGGAGCCAGGCAAAAAAGAGTACTCAGAGGCTCCCTGCAAGCTCTTTTTATTACCACTTAGTAGCTTCCTTCTGGATGGTCATTTCCCTTCGGATACTGCCTTTTGCACTTGACCTTCCGCCATAATGAGGCTATGAGGACTCCAAAGCAATTGAAAATTTTTCCATTCTAAAAAATCACAGAACAACCAGAATCACAGAACAACCAGGTTGGAAGGGACCCATCGGATCTTCTAGTCCAACCATTAAGACGTATTTGCTCTGCTATCAAGAATACATTCATAATTAAGTCCTACAGACAGTGTCAGAGATCCGAAATGGGATTTTCTCCCTCTTCTGTTTCTTTATCTTCTTTCCTTGTCAGCACACACTTGTTTCACAAAACTTTCCCACACTGACCTCAGACATGGACATGTTTTCATTTTGAGTACTTGACCTATTGTCCTGGGTATTGTATTTACCCAGATTCAGCTCTAAGCCCCTCAGAATAAGGGGATTACTATCTCTCTATGAATTTCATAAAATTGCTGAAGGAAATGTCAGCCTCACAGTTTCCAGGGTTAGTGTTTAAGGAAAAAGGATTACCGTGGCAGGCAGGGAATTGCTAGTTCCTGACCCCTGTAAATGCTGAGACAGATGCGGACCTTTATCAAACATCTGCGAGAAAACAAGACTAAATCTGTACCACTGGAGTCCAAACAATGCCCTGTTTGCTCTGCTGCTCTCTCTCTCCCTGTGCCAGGGGAGGATGTGCCCATACGGTCACCCTCAGTCTTTGTTCCTGAGCCATGGCTGCAGCACCCAAGGGTGCTCTTCCCACTCTAACTGTTCTACATCAAAGGAAGGCAACAAGATGATTGCAGTCCAGCTGGAAGATCTTGCAGTCTGCGTACAGAAAATTCCCTTGTTTTATCTCTGTTGCACACAGGTAAGAATTTTAAGAACCAGCACAAGTCTCCATCAGTCACGTTGCTGCTGGAGACTGTTTTCCCCAGGCTTGGCATCACCTACTTCGATTACCTGTTTTAATAAGTTGAGGCGGCTGGTGAATGCTTCTGCAATTAGTGTAGCCATAATAGTGACTCTGGTGTGGGCTGTGTGGGGTTGAGACAGGCTGTGGGGAGCACCATGAGCCCCTGTGACTCCTTTGATATCTAATAATGCAAGTCGACTCCATCATGCCTACAGAGGGAGAACATTGGGTATGTGGTTACTGCCTTCATGACATGGTTCAGTGCTTGAGATACGTAAGATTTCAATTTCCTTATCAAAGTTGGCTCAAACTGTCAAATAAAGTGGCAAATAACATTTTATTACTATATTTTCCACTCCTGCCAGTGCCAGCAATAGATGCCCAGAGCCTGAAGATGGATTGCAGGTCAGCAGGAGAGCACCTGAAGAGAAACACAAAGGATTTCCAGCCGTTAAGGCAGCTTCATCAGTGGCTCAGCTTAAGTGCCTCTATGCAAATGCATGTAGCTGGGGGAATAAACAAGAGGAGTTAGAGACTTATGCACGCCTGCAGGGTTATGGTCTCATTAGCGCCTCGTGGTGGGATGGATCCTATGACTGGCATGTTAGGATGGAGAGATACAAGCTCTTTAAGAAGGACAGGCAGGGGAGATGAGGAGAGGCTGTGATACTCTATATGGCTATGTGATCAGCTGGTGGGTATGGAGGTCCACCTGGGGGTGGATGAGGAAATGACTGAAAATTTATGAGTCAGAATTAAAGGGAGGGCAGAGACAGGTGACATTACAGTGGGAGTCTGCTACAGGTCACTGGATCAGGCAGAGAGAGCGGATGGGGCCTTCTATAGACAGATAAGCACAGCCACATGTTCACAAGCCTTGGTCTCTGTGGCAGATTTCAACCACCCCAATATTTGTTGGAGAGACAGTTCAGCAGGGCATAAGCAATGCAGGAGGTTCCTGGAGTGCATTAATTATAACCTCCTTCTAAAAGCAATAGAAGAGCCAATGAGGAGAGGTGGAATGCTGGACCTTGATCTCACCAGCAAGGCAGGGATGATGGGGAATGTAAAGATCAAGGGAAGACTTGGCTGCAGTGGAGTTAAAGATACTCAGGGCAGTGAGGAGGGAACAATTCACTACTCTGGACTTCAGAAGAGCAGATTTTGATCTCTTCAGGGATCCTCTTGGTAGGGTACCATGGGATAAAGCCCTGGAGAAGAGTCCAAGAAAGCTGGTTAATGTTCAAGGATCACCTCCTCCAAGCTCAGGAGTGATGCATCCTGACAAGGAGGAAGTCGGACAAAAATTCCAGGAGGTCCTCATGGACGAACAAGAAACTCCTGGACAAACTTAAACTCAAAAAAAGAAGCTTATAGAGGGTGGAATCAGGGGCATATAGCCTGGGAGGAATACAGAGAAATTGTCTAAGCAGCCAGGGACCTGGTTAGGTAAGCTAGAATCATGATACAATTAAACCTGGACATGGACATCAAGGGCAACACAGAAGGCTTCTATAGGTACATTGGCCATGAAAGGAAGACCAGGAAGAATGTGGGCCTTCTATGGATGAGATTTTGAACAACCTGACCCAGCAGAAAGCATCTCTTGCCCATGGCAGGTGGATTAGAACTGGATGATCTTTAAGGTCCCTTCTAACCCAAACCACTCTGATTCTACCAGCTTTCGCATGAAAGTGTAAGTAAGCCTCAGCCCAAATTTCTCTCATTTTGCCTACTCTATCTCACCCGGTGGGCCTGATCCTTTGCTACACTGAGTTCTGCCTCACTATTTACACCTGAAAGTGTGGGAAGGAGTGTTATCACAGTTCTTCACAGGCATTCTCCCCACTAACCATGTCTCCATTTCAGGCTGCTACCCATCCCCCTCTGACCATGTACAGAAAGAGTAGTGGTACCTGGAGAAGCTCATGGCAGCTTTTCCTGGAGAGAAAGAAAGTGGAGAAGAACCATCCTAGGAGAGTATGCTGATGTAGGAGAAACATGGGAGAATATAATATGTATGGGAAAGAAAGAAAAATTAATAAAAAAGAATGAGAGAATCTTAGAAGAACCAAGTCATGGAAAAACCCAGAAACTATGAGGGGAGTATAGGATGAGGTAAAATATACTCAGTATTAACCTAATTCAAATTTACTTGCAACTCCCTTGCATTATTCAGCTAGGGATCATAGTGCATATGTCAGCGTAAAAGCTGTATGTTTTGTCTATCCCAGGAATGTTAATTTCATTTCAAATAAGGAGAACATTTATTTTTATTAAAAAACCTTAAGGGACAGTAGATGAGAGGATGCTTGGCAGTGGTTCTTATCCCATAAAGAGTCTCCAAGCTAGAAATCAGATTTGAAGTAAACAAAGAAACCTGAGCACCGTCATCCTGCTGTTCTTAAAAGTAAGCAGTATGTATAGCTCCTAATTACAGTGGCATCTGCTTTGTCCTTAATGAGTGACAACTGGTAATGTCTCTTCTCAAAACCCGTTATTGACATTATTGACTTAATCAGAAGTCATTTCAATATGTGCAGGCAATTAGTGATACTCACATTTCAAATAAGAAGTAAATCTACCACAAGACACTGACAGGGGACGAGGAACAGACTGAGATACTTAATGCCTTCTTTGCCTCAGTCTTTAATTGTAAAGAAAGTTGTTCCCTCTGTGTACAAACCCGGGAGCTAGAGGAGCAAAATGAGGCTCCCATGATCCAAGAGGAGGTGGTCAGAGACTTGCTAGCCCGACTAGACATCCACAGGTCTATGGGGCCAGACGGGATTCACCCAAGGGTATTAAATGAGCTGGCAGATGTGCTGGTCAAACCCCTTTCCGTCATCTTCCAACAGTCCTGGAAGACTGGGGAAGTTCCACTGGACTGGAGGTTGGCTGATGTTGTGCCCATCTACAAGAAGGGTCACAGGGAGGATCCAGGGAACTACAGGCCTGTTAGTCTGACCTCAGTGCCAGGGAAAGTCATGGAATAGGTGATCTTGAGTGCTATCATGAAGCACATGCAAGAGAAGCGGGTGATCAGGCCCAGTCAACACGGGTTCACAAAAGGCAGGTCTTGCCAAATTAACCTGATCGCCTTCTATGACAAAATGTCTCAGCTGCTGGATGAGGGAAAGACTGTGGATGTGGTCTTTCTGGACTTCAGTAAAGCCTTTGACACAGTTTCTCACAGCATTCTGCTACGGAAACTGTCAGCCTCTGGCCTGGACAGGTGCACACTCTCCTGGGTGGAAAACTGGTTGGATGGCCGGGCCCAGAGAGTGGTGGTAAATGGTGCTAAGTCCAGCTGGAGGCCAGTTACAAGTGGGGTTCCCCAGGGTTCAGTACTGGGTCCAGCCCTGTTCAATGTCTTCATCAATAACCTGGATGAAGGCATTGAGGGTACCCTTAGCAAGTTTGCTGAGAGAGATGGGGTTGTTTAGCCTGGAGAAGAGGAGGCTGAGGGGAGACCGAGAGGAGACCTCATTGCTCTCTATAACTACCTGAAAGGAGGTTGTGGAGAGGAGGTTGCTGGCCTCTTCTCCCAAGTGACAGGGGACAGGACAAGAGGGAATGGCCTCAAGCTCCACCAAAGGAGATTTAGGCTGGACATTAGGAAAAAAAATTCCAAAGAAGGGGTCATTGGGCACTGGAACAGGCTACCCAGGGAGGTGCTTGATTCACCTTCCCCGGAGGTGTTTAGGGGACAGGTGGATGAGGTGCTAAGGGGCATGGTTTAGTGATTGATAGGAATGGTTGGACTTGATGATCTGGTGGGTCTCTTCCAACCTGGTTATTCTATGATTCCATGAGTTAATATTGATCTGGAGAGTAAGAATCTTTGCGTCATATTTAAATGAGTTTCCATAATTAAACTGGCACTGTAGTTAGTTCACATTTCTGTAAGTAAATCTCCTCATCTGTCATCACAGGTAAAAGCAGTTCTCTGAAGCTCTCTCCTTTGTTTATTAGAAGCTTGTAGGATTAAATCAAGTTTGATTATTTTTTCAGGAGTTCAGGTATCAGTATGCGTAGGCTCGCCCACATGGTTCAGATGCTCACAAAGAAAGAAATCATGCTTTAAAAACCTGTAGCACTGCTGAGCCTGACGTAAGCAAGGGCAGGCATGAGTCTTACTCTGCATCAATTGGCTGTTACCTGTCAGAGTGAGATATAACATTCAGCATTGTATGCAATAGAACAGGTCTGCATTTAGCTTTGTTTCTCCATTTCAAAATCAAATATGAAATTATATACGACAAGGTGAAATCAAGTATGAAAAGATAATATTGCTATTAAGATGGAATTTTATAGCATAGATTGAAAGAGACAACTCAAGTATCAAATTTCTGTGCAGCTGCATTTGCCTTTAGTTTTCAAAATATGGTGTTTATTGGCAAAAAGCTATCTCATAATCAAAAGAAAGCACAAACCCAACTGTAAATGTAGGACTTTTCTGAACAGTTTTACTAAATTGAAAGATTGAATAGCACTATCTGAGCTAATATTTGTTTCTGCAGGCATTTGAGGGAGGGTTTAGTGTGCCTGACACTTTAGATTTCTAGTTAAACTGGTCTCACAAACTCAGCTCAGCCTACCCTGAGCCTGAATGATTTAAAAAGGACTATAATACAAGATGAAATTGCAAGTCAGATCTAGGGCATCTGTGCCTGTGGTATTGTCACTGGATGTTGCATTGTCTACCAGCATGATTCAATCTCACTTTGCTTTCTGTATTCAGTCCTTGCAGATAGAATAAATACTGCCTCCAGCTTAGGTTCTGCTTTTTCAATTGCAGGTCTCAAAGCTGACAACAAATAGAAGGTAAATATTATTAACAACAGTTTGCTGCAATCTTGATAGAGCTATTCAAAGCAATTTTTATGTGAGACTATGGTTAAGAACCTGCCAAGTCAAAGTACAAGCTTGTCTTTTTTTGCATCTGACACATATCTCTCTGTTAATGTTTTAATAAATGTCACTCATCCATCACCTTCTGGAAAAGGATCAAGGTCTGGGACAACTGCTTTCTTAGGCAGTGCAGGGGAGAGCACATTTTTTACCAAGTAATAGAGTTTTCTTTCAGTTCTGAAGATGAGCCTGAAATGGTTTATGCCCTGAGTACATAATCACTACTGGCTTCATATCTCCTGCTGTATTCCTTTCTTTGCACAGACTTGTATCTATTTTCAAATAATTACTATTTCCTTTTACTGTCCTTGAAAACTAGCTCTTGTGAGAACTAATATCAAATTCTAACCCCCCTTTGTACCTTGTGTCATATTGTGCTTTTCTTAAACCAGCTGATGAGAGGCATTATGCATTGTACACAGGTGAAAAAGAACCTATTGTAAGGCTTTTTTAAGGCTCTTTTTTTAATTTTACTTAGTAGTTAGAATAAAAATTTTAATAAAATGTCAGCTAAACTCAAAATGATAATGCAAGAGGATGTTCCTCTGTTTGTTGAGTTATTAGGGAATTCATAACTATGGCTACGCAGCTAACCATAGACAGAAGAACAGCATCCCAGTTGACATCCCAGATCAAAAATACAGCCCTGTATAAACTGTGGGATGCCTGCATGTAGCTGAGCTTCTCTGCAAGGACCTTAAGGTTCTTCCAAACTGTCATCAGTCAGCAGAGGGCAACACAGGCACAAAAACAGAGAAAAGCTTCACAAGCTCTTCCTATATGTGTAATCCAAACCTGCTAATGTGAGCAGGATCAGGCTTCAACCTACTGCAGTCAAGGATGAAACGTTTTTTTTATAATTCAATCCTCTTTTCTTTAAATACAGCTGATAAGCAA